>JAUNZM010000512.1:0-600000 GCA_033459285.1 Clamator glandarius | reverse complement strand
ATGGTTATGCAGGTGGGCAGTGGAGGCCTCATTCCTGGAATCAGTCAAGGGCAGGTTGGAGAGGGCTCTGAGAAACCTGATTGATTAAAAGATGGGCCTTCTACTGCTGGGGCCTTGGATCAGATGACACGTAAGTCTTCCTTCCACCGCAAATCACTCTATCATGCCATGTGGACTCACGTGGAATCTCTTGAGCATCCAGATGAGAAACACAAGAGTGATGCCCATTTCCTGATAACTTAACTGCACTCAAGCTCACAGAAATGATCCAGGTGCACATCACCTGCCTTCACGGGATGCCACCAGCACCGGAGCTGAGTCTTCAGCCTGCAATGATGGGTTTCTGCCCCAGAAATCCACAGGTGCATTGTCACAACACTTACAGAAGCCTTCATATAGGAAGTCCATGGCATCATGCAGGAAATGAGAAGGCAGCAGGGCAGGAAAGCAGGACACAGCCCCTGGCATTAGCTGGGATGCTTTGCATTTGACATGAGCTTGTCAGAAAATTCTCCCTTCTCCAGAGGAATCCCCTGGGCCTGAGGCAGGGCAGGAACGCTATAAAAGGCAGACAGCTCCCTGCTCCATTATCCACTTCTCTTGCCTTCTCTCCTTGGGAACCAGGTGAGTGTGAAGCCATGTCTTCTCCTCCTTCAAGACCAGGTCTCTCCTCTATGTGTTGTCTCAGCTGCTGTGGGCTGTCCACGCACAGGGCTGAGAGCTGCTTCTCCTGGGAGAAGGAAGGGCAGAGCAGGTCTTTCCCAGAGAAGGTCTTGGAGTTGTTTGATGTGTCTGCTGGGTTTTGAGCTGGGCAGTGTCTGCTGGGACAGGAAATGCCTTGTCTTCCCTGGACTTGGGTGATGTGCTTCTCCTCAGTTGTCCACATGCTCATTTTCCTCTTCGATCTCTCTCAAGAGCACCTCCAACCAAAAGACATGTCCTGCTGCGACCAGTGCCGTCCCTGCGGCCCCTGCCAGCCCTGCGGCCCGTGCCCACTGGCCAGCAGCTGCAATGAGTGCTGTTGCAGGCAGTGCCAGGACTCCGTTGTGGTCATCGAGCCCTCTCCCGTGGTGGTGACCCTGCCCGGACCCATCCTCAGCTCCTTCCCTCAGAACACCGCTGTCGGAAACTCCACCTCCGCTGCTATTGGCAGCATCCTCAGCTCTAACGGAGTGTCCATCAACACTGGCTGCTGTGACCTCTCCTGCATCACCAGCTGCTACTGTGGCAACAGGTGTCGGCCCTGCTAAATCTGCTGGCAACATACCTGACAAGAACCTCCTGTGACCTCAGAACATGGTGCTGGACATGAGATAGAGCCTGGAGCCATATTATTATGATAGTTGAATAATTGTTTCCTTATTCCAATCTCATCTCTCTCTCTTTCTTTTGCTGTAGCCTTGTCCCAATTCCATCCCCATCCAGGGGCTCCCGGCAAGAGCTCCACTGCGTATCCATGCCTGCCCCTGATTCTCCCTATGAGCCACCTCCTTTTCCTCTTTAGACTCATTAAAGTTTGACTGCATCCAAGTCCGGGCCTCTGAGTCCTCCTTCCTTCTGCGGGTAGAATTCTAATCTGCTCGGTTGAAAAAGTGGCTTATTGAAGAGGATTGGGGTGGGTGTAATAAAGGAGCCTTCCTCATTCCCTGAGGAAATAGAGGGTAGGGACTTATTGCACTGGGTTGTCTTCGGTACACTTTCCCTTGGGTCTACAGAAGATATTCCTAACTCCTCCTCAGCCCATGGTCACGAGTCCTTCTTACCTTACTGCATGTCTTCCCAGATGGGCTTGGCGCCCTGTGCTGTTGGCGTACAGTGGATAGTATCAGCAGCCTCTCTGGCAATACTAAAGTCTAGGTAGAAAACCTCCACAGTCTTTCTACAACTCCAGTGCATTCCCTTAAACCTATACTTGTTCCAACCTATGCGCTTCTCAAGCTGGGATTGCATATCCCTTTCAAGTAGACATAGATTTCTCCTGCTCATTGACTCCTTGAGTACACTGTCTTCCACAAGTGTCCCAGTATGATTTAGGATTTGTGTTTCACTGAACAGCTTGAGGAAATCCTCTGTCCTCAGGGCCTGTGCAGCGGAAGATATTTGATTGCTGCTTCGGGAAATCTTCCCTACCAGAATCTTTACCCAAGACATGATGCTGTGGAGCCTCTGCAGGGTGTCAGTGTGCCTGCCCTGCAGGGGACATAACCTCTGGTGAGACCACACCTCGAATACTGTGTTCAGTTCTGGGCCCCTCACCACACGAAGGATGTTGAAGCTCTGGAGCGAGTCCAGAGAAAAGCAACGAAGCTGGTGAAGGGGCTGGAGAACAAGAGGAGCGTCTGAGAGAGCTGAGGTTGTTTAGCCTGGAGAAGAGGAGGCTGAGGGGAGACCTCATTGCTCTCTATAAAGGAGGTTGTGGAGAGGAGGGTGCTGGCCTCTTCTCCCAAGTGAGAGGAGACAGGATGAGAGGGAATGGCCACAAGCTCTGCCAGGGGAGATTTAGGCTGGACATCAGGAAAAATTTTTTCATGGAGAGGATCATTGGGCACTGGAACAGGCTGCCCAGGGAGGTGGTTGATTCACCTTCCCTAGAGGTGTTTAAGGCACGGGTGGATGAGGTGCTAAGGGACATGGTTTAGTGTTTGATAGGAATGGTTGGACTCAATGATCCGGTGGGTCTCTTCCAACCTGGTTATTCTATGATAAGGCCAACAGGTCTTTAATAGGCTTTCATTGGGACAAGGTAACAACAACCGAAAGAGACAGAGAAGAGAGTGGAAGGAGGAAACAATTATTCAATGATCTGAATAAAATTCCTCCAAGCTCTATCTCATATCCAGCACCATGTTTTGAGGTCACAGGAGGTTGTTGTCAATGGATATTGTCAGGAGATTTATCAGGGTTTACATCTGTTAGCATAACTTCAAGACAGGGGGACATTAAGGTAACCATTGTCCTGTGTTCCACCCACCCCTTCCTCTGCCAATTCTGAAAGGACCATCTATGTCACCTCTGTACCTCCCACCACCATCCAAGACATATCATTTTCTTCCTTGACAGCTTGAGACAATGACACCGAAAAGTGATTGCATGAAGGCAGAGGCTGGAATGCAGTAAACTTTAATGATTCTGAAGGTTGCTGTAAGGTCACATCTAGAGGAGGGGGCAGCCAGGGCAGGGAAAGCACTGGCAGCTCTCAAAGTCTGTGCTGATTGCCCACAGCAGAGATCCCACAGGGCATCCATCTGCTGCTACATGGAGGGAGAGGGTTACACAAACCCCCCCATGCTGGCTTTGAGGGTCTTGTAGCCCAGAAGAACAGAAGACAAGAAAGAGATGGGAGAGAGAGAGGAAGATTGGGAAGTCAGACTGTGGCCGTGTTTTCAGAGAGCCCCAGGTGTCCTCCTACTGAAGGGAAATAGTGGATGCTCAGGCTCTCTGAAAGCTATAGCCAGGAGCTCTGTCATTAGTTCAGAATTGAGGTCTGGTTTCCTGGAGAACCTCATCTGGGCTGTCATCAGAGGCTTTAGCAGGGCCGACATCTGCTGCCACAGTAGCTGCTGGTGATGCAGGAGAGGTCAAGGCCCCTGGAGGAGATGGGACACAATGCAGTGTGAGAGAAGATGAAGGACAGAAAACAGGAGACTTGCCTAAGCTGTCTTTGCTCTTGAATGCATTCTATGCCTCCTTCTTCTGGAGATGAGTGGGAAGATGAGGAAGAAGAGGCTCTGAGCTCTAGCAAAGACGATTTCTCCTACCATACTCTCCTTCTGTCCTAGCAGCAATCATCTGCCAAAGCCTCCTCCCCCATCATAGCTACCTCCAGAGTAAGAAGAACTGCCTTACACATTTGTGTGGCTGCAGACCTGCCGGGTCCTCCTGCAGCACTGGGGTTCTCCCATGAAGGCAGCATGAGATGGGCTCCTCCTCTGATGCCAAGGGGAATATTTCTGGTCAGCGAAGGATACAATGTTAGTCTCTGACTGTGGACCTTGACCCCTTAAAATCTTGGAGGTTACAGGGTTATCCTGTCTCTGTTGAGATGGTAGAGCCCTATCTACTGACTCACCATTGTCAAGAGGGAGGAACTTTTGTTTAAAACCTAACATCCTGGGAAAGGGATTTGGCATTTGCCAGATGATGTCCTTCAGCAGGAGAAGATGAGGCTGGATATTTTGACTCCTCCAGCAGGATTCTGGCCAAGTCCAGCTGCTTGTTGTCAGTGTTCCTAGATTGCCATCTCTCCCTTTAATGAAGACACCATTACAGACAACGGTGACATCCTGGTCGTAACTCTTTACCACCACAGCATGATCAAAATCTCCTGCTGGGAGAGCCCAGGAAAAGATGCTCCTGTGTGTGTCCTGACAAACACCCACCCTGGCAAGAGCAGTTGAGAGCCTGGGCTGCCTTGGCTGCTCGGCTCAGGGAGATGGAGGAGCAGAAACCGCTGTGGTTCCACACGGGCATTGGTGAGCAGCTGTGTGGCATCAGCCTGGGACTGAGAGGCATTTAGATTTCTCCCTGTTGCAACCAGTGTTCAAGGCAAAAAATCTCCACTCACTCCATGGATGTTTCCCGTCCCATCCAGACAACAGGGGGTCTGTCTGCCTGTACTCAGGGACCCTGGGGAGAGCAGCAGCTGGTCTCAGTAGGGTGACTCTGCCCTGGACTGGTCATGAGCTCCACAGAGCAGCAGTTTCCCGTTGCTACAAGGCTTGGTGGTCATAATGGAATCTGTAGACCCCATTCAAAGCAGGTGCTCCAGGGCGCAGAGCACATATCCCATTGGAGAAAAGGTGCAAAAGGGAAGGACTGATGGCCATGGCCTCAGGAGTAACCAGGAATAACTTCTGCAGCTCCAAGGGTCAAGGCACAAAAGAAAACCCAGTGTGCTGAGTCCTACCCTCTCATTACATGGGGAGTGGAAATTTCTTCCCAGATTCTCCCAAGACAATCCTGTACAAAAAAACACCTTGTCTCCTGAGCAGATGGGAAGAATTGTCACAGAAGGAAGAAGGACTCATAGGATATGGTGTGGATGAGTCTGAAGAATAAAAGGAGGTGGCTCCCAGGGAGTACAATGAGAAGCCACCAAGGCACATTGGAGCTCCTGCAAGGTGTCCATCTTCCTGCCCTGCAGAGGGAGAGAGGCCAACAGGTCCTCACCAGGTTAGCACTGGGACAAGGCAAGAGCAAAGGAAAGAGAGAGAAAGGACTGGAAGAAGGAAGCAGTGGCTCAAAGCTCTAAAGACAATGCCTCCAAGCTCTCTTTCTTGTCCAGATTGATATTCCGAGGTCTTCAGAGGTTCTTGTCCAGTGATGTTTTGAGCAGATTTAGCAGGGCCGACATCTGCTGCCACAGTAGGCGCTGGTGATGCAGGAGAGGTCAAGGCCCCCAGAGGAGATGGGAACTCCCTGAGAGCTGAGGATGCTGCCAACAGCAGCAGAGGTGGAGGAGCCCACGGCGGTGTTCTGAGGGAAGGAGCTGAGGATGGGGCTGGGCAGGGTCACCACCACAGGAGAGGGCTCGATGACCACAACGGAGTCCTGGCACTGCCGCACACAGCACTCATTGCAGCTGCTGGCCAGCGGGCACGGGCCACAGGGCTGGCAGGGCTGGCACGGGTTGCAGCAGGACATGTCTCTGGGCAAGAGTTGCACCTGGCAGTGCCAGAGCTCCACCATCGCCATCCAGCCCTCCGCGGTGGTGGTGACCCTGCCCGGACCCATCCTCAGCTCCTTCCCTCAGAACACCGCCGTGGGCTCCTCCACCTCCGCTGCTGTTGGCAGCATCCTCAGCTCTCAGGGAGTTCCCATCTCCTCCGGGGGCCTTGACCTCTCCTGCATCACCAGCGGTTACTGTGGCAGCAGATGTCGGCCCTGCTAAATCTGCTGGAAATGTGCCTGCAAAAGCACCTCCTAAAGCCTCACAACATGCTGGTGCACACAAGTGCTTTGAGGCATTGTCTTTAGAGCTTTGAGCCGTTTTTTCCCTTCTTCCACTCTCCTCTCTCTCTTTCCTTTGCTGTTGCTAATTAAAGGCGTGCTGCATCCAAGCCTGGGCCTCTGAGTCCTCTTTTGTTCCCTGTCAACTCTTGCAGTTTCTTGAGGGGAAAAGGAGCTTTTTGGAGGGAACTGGGTTGAGTGCAGCAGAGGACCCTTGCTCAATCCCCCGGGAACCAGAGGGTAGGACTCGGTACGCTGCATTGTATTTTTTTTCATGGAACTTGGAGACACAGAAGACATTCCTGGTTACTCTTCAGCTCATAGACACCGGTCCTTCCAGCGTTTCTTCACCTCTTCCCTGATTTACCTGGAGTGCTTGTACCCAGAGCACGTCCTGTTAATGGGAAACCCAACAGCTGCTGGGCCCTGTCACTGGGAGGACACTGGATATGTTCAGCAGCCCCTCTGGCTTTTCGGAAATCATAGAACCATAAAGGTTCAAGCAAACCTCTAAGATCATCAGATCTTCCAATCAGTGCAACCCTTGGATGTCTTCAAAGCCACGTCCTTAAACGCTACCGGCACGTGTTCTTGTAACACTTGCAGGTATTGAGACTCACCCATTGATCTGGTTGGCCTCTGCCAGGGCTTCACCTTCTTTCACTCAAGAACTATTTCCTTATACACACTGTAAACTTCCCCTGGGGACACTTGTGGCCATTTCGTCAACTCATATCTCTTTCCCGTTGGGAGAAGAAACCAACATGCATCTCACTGCAATCTCCTTTCAAGGAGTTGTGGATGGTGATGACGCCTCCCCTCAATGAAACTCTCTGGAGTTTCCTCGCCAACCAGTTTTTTTCCCCAATGAATATTACACTCTACCAAGCCAGGAAGGAGATGAAGAAGAGGCGACTTTGCGGTCTAGTGAAGTTCACTTTCCCTTAAATCCTCTCCTTCCATCCTTACAGCCATCATCTGACAAAGGCTTCTCCCCCAGCACAGCTCCATCCCAAGCAAGAGGAACAGCCTGGAGTGCTTGTGCGGCCGCTGAGCTGCCAGCTCCTCCTGCAGCACTGGGATTCTCCCATGAAAGCAACATGAGCCTATGAGGCCAAGGGGAATATTTCTGGTCAGTGAGGGATACAGTGATGGTCACTGGCTGTGGAGAAGCCAGAGGTGTCGCTCTCAGACCTAAGGGAAAGGAGGAGGCCCCCAGTCAGTGTGTCCTGCCCTCCCACCAATCCAGCAATGAGAGAGGGCCCATTGCTCACCCATTTGTTCCCTCCCAGTTCAATTTCTTTCATCCTAGGTCGATTTGGAGAGAATCCCGGAAGGAAAGAATCGTTCAGATTTTGTGGCTGGGCTGCAGCAGAGGTTAAGGAGTGTGAAGAGGGGATTAAGATGTCTCTGAGGAGAGAGGTTTGAGTGGTAATATTGCCCTGGGCATCCAGGTGTCAGTGCCCAAGGAAGAGAGAGGGCCAGGCAGGAGCCCCCTCTAAGCTTGCTTTGGAAGGAGCCTAAATATCTAGAGCAATGTAAAAGAACAAGGGAAAAGGAAGTAATGGAATGAATGGGGGAAGGCCACAGAGCTAAAACCCTTTTCAGGAGAAGACAGTCAAGGTCCACCCCTCTCACAGAAGTTTCCATGATCTCCCTCGTTCTATCTGGAATCATCATCACCTGAGAAGCTGTGAACCCAAGCCAACTCTTTTCATGATGTCTTCAGGCAGACTTGGATGTGCTAGATGCTTGATAAGGTCCTTGCTCTTGACCCATTAAAATCATGGAGGTTACAGAGTTCTGCTCTATCTGTTGAGATGGTAGAGCCCTGTCTACTGATTAGCCCTTGTGCAGAGGGAGGAGGTTTTGTTTCAAAGGAAGGATCCTGGGAAAGGGGTTTAGCATTTGCCAGCTGATGCCCTTCAGCAGAAGAAGATGAGGCTGCATGTTTTGACTCCTCCAGCAGGATTCTAGACAAGTGCAGCTGCTTGTTGTCAGTGTTCCTAGGTTGCCATCTCTCCCTTTCCTGAAGACACCACTACGGACAGAGGTGGCATCCTGTCCCTAACTCTCTAGGGTATCAACAACCTCGTCCTGCTGGGAGAGTCCAAGGGAAACTGCTCCTGTGTGTGTCCTGGCAAACACCCACCCTGGCAAGAGCAGTTGAGAGCCTGGGCTGCCTTGGCTGCTCGGCTCAGCGAGATGGAGGAGCAGAAACCGCTCTGGTTCCAGACGGGCATTGGTGAGCAGCTGTGTGGCATCAGCCTGGGACCGAGGGCCTCCAGGGTTCAAGCGCAAAGACTCCACTCACTCCGTGGGTGTTTCCCCTCCTATCCAGACAACAGGGGTTCTGTCTGCCTGTACTCAGGGACCCTGGGGAGAGCAGGAGCCGGTCTCAGCAGGGCGAATCTGCCCTGGACTGGTCACGAGCTCCACAGGGCAGCAGCCTCCAAATGCTACAAGGCTTGTGGTCATAATGGAATCTGTAGACCCCATTCACAGGAGGTGCTCCAGGGCGCAAAGCACAAGTCCCATTGGAGAAAAGGTGCAATAAGGCTGGAAGGACGGATGACCGTGGGTTCAGGAGTAACCAGGAATAACTTCTGCAGCTCCAAGGGTCAAGGCACAAATGAAAAACCTGGATGCTTAGTCCTACTCTCTCCTTCCTTGGGGAATGGAAACAAGCTCTGTTGCCACCAAGATAATCCTGTCCACAAAACCACCTTGTCTCCTGAGCAGATGGGAAGAATTGTCACAGAAGGAAGAAGGACTCATAGGACATGGTGTGGATGCAGCACAACTTTAATGAGTGTAAAGAAGAAAAGGAGGTGGCTCCCAGGGAGTACAAGGAGAAGCCACCAAGGCACATTGGAGCTCCTGCAAGGTGTCCATCTTCCTGCCCTGCAGAGGGAGGGAGGCCAACAGGTCCCTGCTAGGCTGGCATTGGGACAAGGCAAGAGCAAAGGAAAGAGAGAGAAAGGACTGGAAGCAGGAAGCGGTGGCTCAAAGCTCTAAAGACAATGCCTCCAAGCTCTGTCTCTTGTCCAGAAAAAAGGTTCTGAGGTCTTCAGGGATTCTTGTCCAGTGATGTTGTGAGCAGATTTAGCAGGGCCGACATCTGCTGCCACAGTAGGCGCTGGTGATGCAGGAGAGGTCAAGGCCCCCGGAGGAGATGGGAACTCCGTTAGAGCTGAGGATGCTGCCAACAGCAGCGGAGGTGGAGGAGCCCACGGCGGTGTTCTGAGGGAAGGAGCTGAGGATGGGTCCGGGCAGGGTCACCACCACAGGAGAGGGCTCGATGACCACAACGGAGTCCTGGCACTGCCGCACACAGCACTCATTGCAGCTGCTGGCCAGCGGGCACGGGCCACAGGGCTGGCAGGGGTTGCAGCAGGACATGTCTCTGGGCAAGAGTTGCACCTGGGAGAGAGGAAAGAGAGCATGGGGACACCTGAGGAGCAGCACTGGCCAGACCAAGCCCAGGGGAGGCAAGGCACCTCCTGGACCAGCATGTGCTGTGGAGCTAAAAAACCCGCAGACACCTACAACTAGTCCCAGCACCACTCTAGGAAAGGCCTCTCTCCTTTCCTCTCCTAGGAGAAGCCCCTCCCAGCCCTGTGCTATGACAGCCCACAGCAGCTGAGACAGACAAAGAGAAGAGAACTCCTCTTGAAGGAGGAGGAGAAGCGGCTTCACACTCACCTGGTTCCCAAGGAGAGGAGGCAAGAGAAGTGGATGAGAGAGCAAGGAGCTGGGCTGCCTTTTATACTGCTCCTGGCCTGCCTCAGGCCCAGAGGCTCCCTCTGGGGAAGGGAGAGTTCTCTGACAAGCTCACGTCAAACACAAAGCATCCCAGCTAATGGCATGGGCTGTGTCCTGCTTTCCTGCCCTGCTGCCTTCTCATTTCCTGCCTGATGCCCTGTGCTTTCCCACATGAAGGCTTCTGTCAGTGCTGGGATGAGAAGCCTGACGATTTCTGGGACAGAAACACCCGACTCTGGGCAGAAGGCTCAGCTTCAGTGCTGGTGGCATCCCGTGCAGGCAGCTGATGTGTGCCTGGCTCACTGCTGTGGGCTTGGTTGTGACAAAGAGGTCCAGAAATGGGCACCATTCCTGTGTTTCCCCTTGGATGCCCAAGGAATCCCACATGTCAGAGAATCACTGGACATGGAATCACAGAGAGGTTTAGATGATGGGGATCTTTCCCGGTCATCTGGTCAGGCTTCCTGCTTAAGCTCAAACATATTTTACTTGTTACATCTTCCTCTCTCTCCCAACTCTTTCATGTCTTCCATTCTTCTTTGCTAGGTGACCCTCAAAGCCATGGTGGGGGACCTGCTGACCCCTCTCCCTCCACGTTCGAGCAGATAGATGCCCTGTGGGATCTCTGCTATGGGCAATGGCATCAGATTTTGCGTGCTGCCAGTGCTCCTCTTACTCTGGATGCCCCTTCCTTAGGAAGAGACCTCAGTGCTCCCTTCCGAGTCATTGAAGCGTGCTGTATCCTAGCCTCTGCCTCCATGCAATCTTTTTTGGGGTCGTTGTCTTGCGTATTCAAGGCAGAATTGCATTGTCTTGGATGGAGGGAGGAAAGGTGATGGCACGCATGGTTTTTGATCATTCCACGTGGTAGTGGAGGCTGGGACACAGGAGAATGGATCATCGACAGTGGGATGGAGTCCACCCTCCATAACTGTGCAGATGACACCAAGCTGAGTCGTGTGGTTGCCATAGCTGAGGGTTCCAGAGAAGCTCAATGGTAGCCGTGAGGTGTATACTGATTCCTCTGCCCCTGCTGTATTTCAACAGGGGTGCCAAAAGGGACTCTCAAATGCATCCTCCGGACTGGAGAGGGCAGAAGGCAGCTACCCTGGGAAAACCTATTTTTCCTGCTGGGAGAGATGGAATGAAAATCACCCAGCATGTTGTCTTTTGAGCACAGCCCTTGGGTGACCAGCCAGCGATTGCAGGGTCTCTGCTTCCAACGCAGCCAGAGCAGCCCACGAATGTGCCCCAGTGCAGCATCAGTTGCGTGCACAGCACCCATGTGGCACTTGAGCTGAGTGTTTCCCTGGCACCGACACATTTCTGACCCAGATATCTTGGTATTTCTCCATCCCAGAATGCAGAAGAATCTTCCAGGAATAAAGGGGCACGGCAAAAGGCAGGATATGAAGAAGGAGGGTTGGGGAAAACAAGCACCTTGCCCATGTCATTAGCTGGAATGTTTTCCATCCATCATGAGCACCTTACAAAATTGCTACTTCCGTGGAAGCTGCGTCCGAGCCTGAGGCAGGTCAGGGCCACCATAAAAACCCGTGCAGCTCCTCGCTCTCTCATCCACTTCTCTCGCCTCCTTCTCCTTGGGAACCAGGTGAGTCTGAAGCCCCTTCCTCACCTCCCTTTCCTGGTCATGCACATTTCTGCTCCTCCATCCTGTGCTGGGCAGTGGTGCTGCTTATCATGGGAGGGGGAAGAAGAGAAAATTTCTGACTCAACTTGTACTGGGGACTTGTGTCAGGGGGCTCTTCCTGGAGGAAATAGGCAGGGGCTTCATGGGGGCTGGTGACACTTTGTGACACTATGTGTGGATGAGGCCAAGAGCCACTGTTGCCTCGCTGGAAACATTCTACCTCCCATCTCAGCAGCTCTATTTGACCCCTTTGCAGTGATGTGGTGGATTCGTGATGAAGTTCTCGGCCCGTGTCTCTGTGCTCTGATTGCCCTCTGCTCTCTCTCCCAGGTTCACCTCCAGCCCCCAGACATGTCCTGCTGCAACCCGTGCCAGCCCTGCCAGCCCTGCGGCCCGTGCCCGCTGGCCAGCAGCTGCAATGAGTGCTGTGTGCGGCAGTGCCAGAGCTCCACCATCGCCATCCAGCCCTCCGCGGTGGTGGTGACCCTGCCCGGACCCATCCTCAGCTCCTTCCCTCAGAACACCGCCGTGGGCTCCTCCACCTCCGCTGCTGTTGGCAGCATCCTCAGCTCTCAGGGAGTTCCCATCTCCTCCGGGGGCCTTGACCTCTCCTGCATCACCAGCGGTTACTGTGGCAGCAGATGTCGGCCCTGCTAAATCTGCTGGAAATGTGCCTGCAAAAGCACCTCCTAAAGCCTCACAACATGCTGGTGCACACAAGTGCTTTGAGGCATTGTCTTTAGAGCTTTGAGCCGTTTTTTCCCTTCTTCCACTCTCCTCTCTCTCTTTCCTTTGCTGTTGCTAATTAAAGGCGTGCTGCATCCAAGCCTGGGCCTCTGAGTCCTCTTTTGTTCCCTGTCAACTCTTGCAGTTTCTTGAGGGGAAAAGGAGCTTTTTGGAGGGAACTGGGTTGAGTGCAGCAGAGGACCCTTGCTCAATCCCCCGGGAACCAGAGGGTAGGACTCGGTACGCTGCATTGTATTTTTTTTCATGGAACTTGGAGACACAGAAGACATTCCTGGTTACTCTTCAGCTCATAGACACCAGTCCTTCCAGCGTTTCTTCACCTCTTCCCTGATTTACCTGGAGTGCTTGTACCCAGAGCACGTCCTGTTAATGGGAAACCCAACAGCTGCTGGGCCCTGTCACTGGGAGGACACTGGATATGTTCAGCAGCACCTCTGGCTTTTCGGAAATCATAGAACCATAAAGGTTCAAGCAAACCTCTAAGATCATCAGATCTTCCAATCAGTGCAACCCTTGGATGTCTTCAAAGCCACGTCCTTAAACGCTACCGGCACGTGTTCTTGTAACACTTGCAGGTATTGAGACTCACCCATTGATCTGGTTGGCCTCTGCCAGGGCTTCACCTTCTTTCACTCAAGAACTATTTCCTTATACACACTGTAAACTTCCCCTGGGGACACTTGTGGCCATTTCGTCAACTCATATCTCTTTCCCGTTGGGAGAAGAAACCAACATGCATCTCACTGCAATCTCCTTTCAAGGAGTTGTGGATGGTGATGACGCCTCCCCTCAATGAAACTCTCTGGAGTTTCCTCGCCAACCAGTTTTTTTCCCCAATGAATATTACACTCTACCAAGCCAGGAAGGAGATGAAGAAGAGGCGACTTTGCGGTCTAGTGAAGTTCACTTTCCCTTAAATCCTCTCCTTCCATCCTTACAGCCATCATCTGACAAAGGCTTCTCCCCCAGCACAGCTCCATCTCAAGCAAGAGGAACAGCCTGGAGTGCTTGTGCGGCCGCTGAGCTGCCAGCTCCTCCTGCAGCACTGGGATTCTCCCATGAAAGCAGCATGAGCCTATGAGGCCAAGGGGAATATTTCTGGTCAGTGAGGGATACAGTGATGGTCACTGGCTGTGGAGAAGCCAGAGGTGTCGCTCTCAGACCTAAGGGAAAGGAGGAGGCCCCCAGTCAGTGTGTCCTGCCCTCCCACCAATCCAGCAATGAGAGAGGGCCCATTGCTCACCCATTTGTTCCCTCCCAGTTCAATTTCTTTCATCCTAGGTCGATTTGGAGAGAATCCCGGAAGGAAAGAATCATTCAGATTTTGTGGCTGGGCTGCAGCAGAGGTTAAGGAGTGTGAAGAGGGGATTAAGATGTCTCTGAGGAGAGAGGTTTGAGTGGTAATATTGCCCTGGGCATCCAGGTGTCAGTGCCCAAGGAAGAGAGAGGGCCAGGCAGGAGCCCCCTCTAAGCTTGCTTTGGAAGGAACCTAAATATCTAGAGCAATGTAAAAGAACAAGGGAAAAGGAAGTAATGGAATGAATGGGGGAAGGCCACAGAGCTAAAACCCTTTTCAGGAGAAGACAGTCAAGGTCCACCCCTCTCACAGAAGTTTCCATGATCTCCCTCGTTCTATCTGGAATCATCATCACCTGAGAAGCTGTGAACCCAAGCCAACTCTTTTCATGATGTCTTCAGGCAGACTTGGATGTGCTAGATGCTTGATAAGGTCCTTGCTCTTGACCCATTAAAATCATGGAGGTTACAGAGTTCTGCTCTATCTGTTGAGATGGTAGAGCCCTGTCTACTGATTAGCCCTTGTGCAGAGGGAGGAGGTTTTGTTTCAAAGGAAGGATCCTGGGAAAGGGGTTTAGCATTTGCCCGCTGATGCCCTTCAGCAGAAGAAGATGAGGCTGCATGTTTTGACTCCTCCAGCAGGATTCTAGACAAGTGCAGCTGCTTGTTGTCAGTGTTCCTAGGTTGCCATCTCTCCCTTTCCTGAAGACACCACTACGGACAGAGGTGGCATCCTGTCCCTAACTCTCTAGGGTATCAACAACCTCGTCCTGCTGGGAGAGTCCAAGGGAAACTGCTCCTGTGTGTGTCCCGGCAAACACCCACCCTGGCAAGAGCAGTTGAGAGCCTGGGCTGCCTTGGCTGCTCGGCTCAGCGAGATGGAGGAGCAGAAACCGCTCTGGTTCCAGACGGGCATTGGTGAGCAGCTGTGTGGCATCAGCCTGGGACCGAGGGCCTCCAGGGTTCAAGCGCAAAGACTCCACTCACTCCGTGGGTGTTTCCCCTCCTATCCAGACAACAGGGGGTCTGTCTGCCTGTACTCAGGGACACTGGGGAGAGCAGCAGCTGGTCTCAGCAGGGCGAATCTGCCCTGGACTGGTCACGAGCTCCACAGGGCAGCAGCCTCCAAATGCTACAAGGCTTGTGGTCATAATGGAATCTGTAGACCCCATTCACAGGAGGTGCTCCAGGGCGCAGAGCACAAGTCCCATTGGAGAAAAGGTGCAATAAGGCTGGAAGGACGGATGACCGTGGGTTCAGGAGTAACCAGGAATAACTTCTGCAGCTCCAAGGGTCAAGGCACAAATGAAAAACCTGGATGCTTAGTCCTACTCTCTCCTTCCTTGGGGAATGGAAACAAGCTCTGTTGCCACCAAGATAATCCTGTCCACAAAACCACCTTGTCTCCTGAGCAGATGGGAAGAATTGTCACAGAAGGAAGAAGGACTCATAGGACATGGTGTGGATGCAGCACAACTTTAATGAGTGTAAAGAAGAAAAGGAGGTGGCTCCCAGGGAGTACAAGGAGAAGCCACCAAGGCACATTGGAGCTCCTGCAAGGTGTCCATCTTCCTGCCCTGCAGAGGGAGGGAGGCCAACAGGTCCCTGCTAGGCTGGCATTGGGACAAGGCAAGAGCAAAGGAAAGAGAGAGAAAGGACTGGAAGCAGGAAGCGGTGGCTCAAAGCTCTAAAGACAATGCCTCCAAGCTCTGTCTCTTGTCCAGAAAAAAGGTTCTGAGGTCTTCAGGGATTCTTGTCCAGTGATGTTGTGAGCAGATTTAGCAGGGCCGACATCTGCTGCCACAGTAGGCGCTGGTGATGCAGGAGAGGTCAAGGCCCCCGGAGGAGATGGGAACTCCGTTAGAGCTGAGGATGCTGCCAACAGCAGCGGAGGTGGAGGAGCCCACGGCGGTGTTCTGAGGGAAGGAGCTGAGGATGGGTCCGGGCAGGGTCACCACCACAGGAGAGGGCTCGATGACCACAACGGAGTCCTGGCACTGCCGCACACAGCACTCATTGCAGCTGCTGGCCAGCGGGCACGGGCCACAGGGCTGGCAGGGGTTGCAGCAGGACATGTCTCTGGGCAAGAGTTGCACCTGGGAGAGAGGAAAGAGAGCATGGGGACACCTGAGGAGCAGCACTGGCCAGACCAAACCCAGGGGAGGCAAGGCACCTCCTGGACCAGCATGTGCTGTGGAGCTAAAAACCCAGCAGACACCTACAACTAGTCCCAGCACCACTCTAGGAAAGGCCTCTCTCCTTTCCTCTCCTAGGAGAAGCCCCTCCCAGCCCTGTGCTATGACAGCCCACAGCAGCTGAGACAGAAAAAGAGAATAGAAATCCTCTTGAAGGAGGAGGAGAAGCGGCTTCACACTCACCTGGTTCCCAAGGAGAGGAGGCAAGAGAAGTGGATGAGAGAGCAAGGAGCTGGGCTGCCTTTTATACTGCTCCTGGCCTGCCTCAGGCCCAGAGGCTCCCTCTGGGGAAGGGAGAGTTCTCTGACAAGCTCACGTCAAACACAAAGCATCCCAGCTAATGGCATGGGCTGTGTCCTGCTTTCCTGCCCTGCTGCCTTCTCATTTCCTGCCTGATGCCCTGTGCTTTCCCACATGAAGGCTTCTGTCAGTGCTGGGATGAGAAGCCTGACGATTTCTGGGACAGAAACACCCGACTCTGGGCAGAAGGCTCAGCTTCAGTGCTGGTGGCATCCCGTGCAGGCAGCTGATGTGTGCCTGGCTCACTGCTGTGGGCTTGGTTGTGACAAAGTGGTCGGGAAATGGGCACCATTCCTGTGTTTCCCCTTGGATGCCCAAGGAATCCCACATGTCAGAGAATCACTGGACATGGAATCACAGAGAGGTTTAGATGATGGGGATCTTTCCCGGTCATCTGGTCAGGCTTCCTGCTTAAGCTCAAACATATTTTACTTTTTACATCTTCCTCTCTCTCCCAACTCTTTCATGTCTTCCATTCTTCTTTGCTAGGTGACCCTCAAAGCCATGGTGGGGGACCTGCTGACCCCTCTCCCTCCACGTTCGAGCAGATAGATGCCCTGTGGGATCTCTGCTATGGGCAATGGCATCAGATTTTGCGTGCTGCCAGTGCTCCTCTTACTCTGGATGCCCCTTCCTTAGGAAGTGACCTCAGTGCTCCCTTCCGAGTCATTGAAGTGTGCTGTATCCTAGCCTCTGCCTCCATGCAATCCTTTATTGGGGTCATTGTCTTGCGTATTCAAGGCAGAAGTGCATTGTCTTGGATGGAGGGAGGAAAGGTGATGGCACGCATGGTTTTTGATCATTCCACGTGGTAGTGGAGGCTGGGACACAGGAGAATGGATCATCGACAGTGGGATGGAGTCCACCCTCCATAACTGTGCAGATGACACCAAGCTGAGTCGTGTGGTTGCCATAGCTGAGGGTTCCAGAGAAGCTCAATGGTAGCCGTGAGGTGTATACTGATTCCTCTGCCCCTGCTGTATTTCAACAGGGGTGCCAAAAGGGACTCTCAAATGCATCCTCCGGACTGGAGAGGGCAGAAGGCAGCTACCCTGGGAAAACCTATTTTTCCTGCTGGGAGAGATGGAATGAAAATCACCCAGCATGTTGTCTTTTGAGCACAGCCCTTGGGTGACCAGCCAGCGATTGCAGGGTCTCTGCTTCCAACGCAGCCAGAGCAGCCCACGAATGTGCCCCAGTGCAGCATCAGTTGCGTGCACAGCACCCATGTGGCACTTGAGCTGAGTGTTTCCCTGGCACCGACACATTCCTGACCCAGATATCTTGGTATTTCTCCATCCCAGAATGCAGAAGAATCTTCCAGGAATAAAGGGGCACGGCAAAAGGCAGGATATGAAGAAGGAGGGTTGGGGAAAACAAGCACCTTGCCCATGTCATTAGCTGGCATGTTTTCCATCCATCATGAGCACCTTACAAAATTGCTACTTCCGTGGAAGCTGCGTCCGAGCCTGAGGCAGGTCAGGGCCACCATAAAAACCCGTGCAGCTCCTCGCTCTCTCATCCACTTCTCTCGCCTCCTTCTCCTTGGGAACCAGGTGAGTCTGAAGCCCCTTCCTCACCTCCCTTTCCTGGTCATGCAGATTTCTGCTCCTCCATCCTGTGCTGGGCAGTGGTGCTGCTTATCATGGGAGGGGGAAGAAGAGAAAATTTCTGACTCAACTTGTACTGGGGACTTGTGTCAGGGGGCTCTTCCTGGAGGAAATAGGCAGGGGCTTCATGGGGGCTGGTGACACTTTGTGACACTATGTGTGGATGAGGCCAAGAGCCACTGTTGCCTCGCTGGAAACATTCTACCTCCCATCTCAGCAGCTCTATTTGACCCCTTTGCAGTGATGTGGTGGATTCGTGATGAAGTTCTCGGCCCGTGTCTCTGTGCTCTGATTGCCCTCTGCTCTCTCTCCCAGGTTCACCTCCAGCCCCCAGACATGTCCTGCTGCAACCCGTGCCAGCCCTGCCAGCCCTGCGGCCCGTGCCCGCTGGCCAGCAGCTGCAATGAGTGCTGTGTGCGGCAGTGCCAGAGCTCCACCATCGCCATCCAGCCCTCCGCGGTGGTGGTGACCCTGCCCGGACCCATCCTCAGCTCCTTCCCTCAGAACACCGCCGTGGGCTCCTCCACCTCCGCTGCTGTTGGCAGCATCCTCAGCTCTCAGGGAGTTCCCATCTCCTCCGGGGGCCTTGACCTCTCCTGCATCACCAGCGGTTACTGTGGCAGCAGATGTCGGCCCTGCTAAATCTGCTGGAAATGTGCCTGCAAAAGCACCTCCTAAAGCCTCACAACATGCTGGTGCACACAAGTGCTTTGAGGCATTGTCTTTAGAGCTTTGAGCCGTTTTTTCCCTTCTTCCACTCTCCTCTCTCTCTTTCCTTTGCTGTTGCTAATTAAAGGCGTGCTGCATCCAAGCCTGGGCCTCTGAGTCCTCTTTTGTTCCCTGTCAACTCTTGCAGTTTCTTGAGGGGAAAAGGAGCTTTTTGGAGGGAACTGGGTTGAGTGCAGCAGAGGACCCTTGCTCAATCCCCCGGGAACCAGAGGGTAGGACTCGGTACGCTGCATTGTATTTTTTTTCATGGAACTTGGAGACACAGAAGACATTCCTGGTTACTCTTCAGCTCATAGACACCGGTCCTTCCAGCGTTTCTTCACCTCTTCCCTGATTTACCTGGAGTGCTTGTACCCAGAGCACGTCCTGTTAATGGGAAACCCAACAGCTGCTGGGCCCTGTCACTGGGAGGACACTGGATATGTTCAGCAGCCCCTCTGGCTTTTCGGAAATCATAGAACCATAAAGGTTCAAGCAAACCTCTAAGATCATCAGATCTTCCAATCAGTGCAACCCTTGGATGTCTTCAAAGCCACGTCCTTAAACGCTACCGGCACGTGTTCTTGTAACACTTGCAGGTATTGAGACTCACCCATTGATCTGGTTGGCCTCTGCCAGGGCTTCACCTTCTTTCACTCAAGAACTATTTCCTTATACACACTGTAAACTTCCCCTGGGGACACTTGTGGCCATTTCGTCAACTCATATCTCTTTCCCGTTGGGAGAAGAAACCAACATGCATCTCACTGCAATCTCCTTTCAAGGAGTTGTGGATGGTGATGACGCCTCCCCTCAATGAAACTCTCTGGAGTTTCCTCGCCAACCAGTTTTTTTCCCCAATGAATATTACACTCTACCAAGCCAGGAAGGAGATGAAGAAGAGGCGACTTTGCGGTCTAGTGAAGTTCACTTTCCCTTAAATCCTCTCCTTCCATCCTTACAGCCATCATCTGACAAAGGCTTCTCCCCCAGCACAGCTCCATCCCAAGCAAGAGGAACAGCCTGGAGTGCTTGTGCGGCCGCTGAGCTGCCAGCTCCTCCTGCAGCACTGGGATTCTCCCATGAAAGCAGCATGAGCCTATGAGGCCAAGGGGAATATTTCTGGTCAGTGAGGGATACAGTGATGGTCACTGGCTGTGGAGAAGCCAGAGGTGTCGCTCTCAGACCTAAGGGAAAGGAGGAGGCCCCCAGTCAGTGTGTCCTGCCCTCCCACCAATCCAGCAATGAGAGAGGGCCCATTGCTCACCCATTTGTTCCCTCCCAGTTCAATTTCTTTCTTCCTAGGTCGATTTGGAGAGAATCCCGGAAGGAAAGAATCGTTCAGATTTTGTGGCTGGGCTGCAGCAGAGGTTAAGGAGTGTAAAGAGGGGATTAAGATGTCTCTGAGGAGAGAGGTTTGAGTGGTAATATTGCCCTGGGCATCCAGGTGTCAGTGCCCAAGGAAGAGAGAGGGCCAGGCAGGAGCCCCCTCTAAGCTTGCTTTGGAAGGAACCTAAATATCTAGAGCAATGTAAAAGAACAAGGGAAAAGGAAGTAATGGAATGAATGGGGGAAGGCCACAGAGCTAAAACCCTTTTCAGGAGAAGACAGTCAAGGTCCACCCCTCTCACAGAAGTTTCCATGATCTCCCTCGTTCTATCTGGAATCATCATCACCTGAGAAGCTGTGAACCCAAGCCAACTCTTTTCATGATGTCTTCAGGCAGACTTGGATGTGCTAGATGCTTGATAAGGTCCTTGCTCTTGACCCATTAAAATCATGGAGGTTACAGAGTTCTGCTCTATCTGTTGAGATGGTAGAGCCCTGTCTACTGATTAGCCCTTGTGCAGAGGGAGGAGGTTTTGTTTCAAAGGAAGGATCCTGGGAAAGGGGTTTAGCATTTGCCCGCTGATGCCCTTCAGCAGAAGAAGATGAGGCTGCATGTTTTGACTCCTCCAGCAGGATTCTAGACAAGTGCAGCTGCTTGTTGTCAGTGTTCCTAGGTTGCCATCTCTCCCTTTCCTGAAGACACCACTACGGACAGAGGTGGCATCCTGTCCCTAACTCTCTAGGGTATCAACAACCTCGTCCTGCTGGGAGAGTCCAAGGGAAACTGCTCCTGTGTGTGTCCCGGCAAACACCCACCCTGGCAAGAGCAGTTGAGAGCCTGGGCTGCCTTGGCTGCTCGGCTCAGCGAGATGGAGGAGCAGAAACCGCTCTGGTTCCAGACGGGCATTGGTGAGCAGCTGTGTGGCATCAGCCTGGGACCGAGGGCCTCCAGGGTTCAAGCGCAAAGACTCCACTCACTCCGTGGGTGTTTCCCCTCCTATCCAGACAACAGGGGGTCTGTCTGCCTGTACTCAGGGACACTGGGGAGAGCAGCAGCTGGTCTCAGCAGGGCGAATCTGCCCTGGACTGGTCACGAGCTCCACAGGGCAGCAGCCTCCAAATGCTACAAGGCTTGTGGTCATAATGGAATCTGTAGACCCCATTCACAGGAGGTGCTCCAGGGCGCAGAGCACAAGTCCCATTGGAGAAAAGGTGCAATAAGGCTGGAAGGACGGATGACCGTGGGTTCAGGAGTAACCAGGAATAACTTCTGCAGCTCCAAGGGTCAAGGCACAAATGAAAAACCTGGATGCTTAGTCCTACTCTCTCCTTCCTTGGGGAATGGAAACAAGCTCTGTTGCCACCAAGATAATCCTGTCCACAAAACCACCTTGTCTCCTGAGCAGATGGGAAGAATTGTCACAGAAGGAAGAAGGACTCATAGGACATGGTGTGGATGCAGCACAACTTTAATGAGTGTAAAGAAGAAAAGGAGGTGGCTCCCAGGGAGTACAAGGAGAAGCCACCAAGGCACATTGGAGCTCCTGCAAGGTGTCCATCTTCCTGCCCTGCAGAGGGAGGGAGGCCAACAGGTCCCTGCTAGGCTGGCATTGGGACAAGGCAAGAGCAAAGGAAAGAGAGAGAAAGGACTGGAAGCAGGAAGCGGTGGCTCAAAGCTCTAAAGACAATGCCTCCAAGCTCTGTCTCTTGTCCAGAAAAAAGGTTCTGAGGTCTTCAGGGATTCTTGTCCAGTGATGTTGTGAGCAGATTTAGCAGGGCCGACATCTGCTGCCACAGTAGGCGCTGGTGATGCAGGAGAGGTCAAGGCCCCCGGAGGAGATGGGAACTCCGTTAGAGCTGAGGATGCTGCCAACAGCAGCGGAGGTGGAGGAGCCCACGGCGGTGTTCTGAGGGAAGGAGCTGAGGATGGGTCCGGGCAGGGTCACCACCACAGGAGAGGGCTCGATGACCACAACGGAGTCCTGGCACTGCCGCACACAGCACTCATTGCAGCTGCTGGCCAGCGGGCACGGGCCACAGGGCTGGCAGGGGTTGCAGCAGGACATGTCTCTGGGCAAGAGTTGCACCTGGGAGAGAGGAAAGAGAGCATGGGGACACCTGAGGAGCAGCACTGGCCAGACCAAGCCCAGGGGAGGCAAGGCACCTCCTGGACCAGCATGTGCTGTGGAGCTAAAAAACCCGCAGACACCTACAACTAGTCCCAGCACCACTCTAGGAAAGGCCTCTCTCCTTTCCTCTCCTAGGAGAAGCCCCTCCCAGCCCTGTGCTATGACAGCCCACAGCAGCTGAGACAGACAAAGAGAAGAGAACTCCTCTTGAAGGAGGAGGAGAAGCGGCTTCACACTCACCTGGTTCCCAAGGAGAGGAGGCAAGAGAAGTGGATGAGAGAGCAAGGAGCTGGGCTGCCTTTTATACTGCTCCTGGCCTGCCTCAGGCCCAGAGGCTCCCTCTGGGGAAGGGAGAGTTCTCTGACAAGCTCACGTCAAACACAAAGCATCCCAGCTAATGGCATGGGCTGTGTCCTGCTTTCCTGCCCTGCTGCCTTCTCATTTCCTGCCTGATGCCCTGTGCTTTCCCACATGAAGGCTTCTGTCAGTGCTGGGATGAGAAGCCTGACGATTTCTGGGACAGAAACACCCGACTCTGGGCAGAAGGCTCAGCTTCAGTGCTGGTGGCATCCCGTGCAGGCAGCTGATGTGTGCCTGGCTCACTGCTGTGGGCTTGGTTGTGACAAAGAGGTCCAGAAATGGGCACCATTCCTGTGTTTCCCCTTGGATGCCCAAGGAATCCCACATGTCAGAGAATCACTGGACATGGAATCACAGAGAGGTTTAGATGATGGGGATCTTTCCCGGTCATCTGGTCAGGCTTCCTGCTTAAGCTCAAACATATTTTACTTGTTACATCTTCCTCTCTCTCCCAACTCTTTCATGTCTTCCATTCTTCTTTGCTAGGTGACCCTCAAAGCCATGGTGGGGGACCTGCTGACCCCTCTCCCTCCACGTTCGAGCAGATAGATGCCCTGTGGGATCTCTGCTATGGGCAATGGCATCAGATTTTGCGTGCTGCCAGTGCTCCTCTTACTCTGGATGCCCCTTCCTTAGGAAGAGACCTCAGTGCTCCCTTCCGAGTCATTGAAGCGTGCTGTATCCTAGCCTCTGCCTCCATGCAATCTTTTTTGGGGTCGTTGTCTTGCGTATTCAAGGCAGAATTGCATTGTCTTGGATGGAGGGAGGAAAGGTGATGGCACGCATGGTTTTTGATCATTCCACGTGGTAGTGGAGGCTGGGACACAGGAGAATGGATCATCGACAGTGGGATGGAGTCCACCCTCCATAACTGTGCAGATGACACCAAGCTGAGTCGTGTGGTTGCCATAGCTGAGGGTTCCAGAGAAGCTCAATGGTAGCCGTGAGGTGTATACTGATTCCTCTGCCCCTGCTGTATTTCAACAGGGGTGCCAAAAGGGACTCTCAAATGCATCCTCCGGACTGGAGAGGGCAGAAGGCAGCTACCCTGGGAAAACCTATTTTTCCTGCTGGGAGAGATGGAATGAAAATCACCCAGCATGTTGTCTTTTGAGCACAGCCCTTGGGTGACCAGCCAGCGATTGCAGGGTCTCTGCTTCCAACGCAGCCAGAGCAGCCCACGAATGTGCCCCAGTGCAGCATCAGTTGCGTGCACAGCACCCATGTGGCACTTGAGCTGAGTGTTTCCCTGGCACCGACACATTTCTGACCCAGATATCTTGGTATTTCTCCATCCCAGAATGCAGAAGAATCTTCCAGGAATAAAGGGGCACGGCAAAAGGCAGGATATGAAGAAGGAGGGTTGGGGAAAACAAGCACCTTGCCCATGTCATTAGCTGGAATGTTTTCCATCCATCATGAGCACCTTACAAAATTGCTACTTCCGTGGAAGCTGCGTCCGAGCCTGAGGCAGGTCAGGGCCACCATAAAAACCCGTGCAGCTCCTCGCTCTCTCATCCACTTCTCTCGCCTCCTTCTCCTTGGGAACCAGGTGAGTCTGAAGCCCCTTCCTCACCTCCCTTTCCTGGTCATGCACATTTCTGCTCCTCCATCCTGTGCTGGGCCGTGGTGCTGCTTATCATGGGAGGGGGAAGAAGAGAAAATTTCTGACTCAACTTGTACTGGGGACTTGTGTCAGGGGGCTCTTCCTGGAGGAAATAGGCAGGGGCTTCATGGGGGCTGGTGACACTTTGTGACACTATGTGTGGATGAGGCCAAGAGCCACTGTTGCCTCGCTGGAAACATTCTACCTCCCATCTCAGCAGCTCTATTTGACCCCTTTGCAGTGATGTGGTGGATTCGTGATGAAGTTCTCGGCCCGTGTCTCTGTGCTCTGATTGCCCTCTGCTCTCTCTCCCAGGTTCACCTCCAGCCCCCAGACATGTCCTGCTGCAACCCGTGCCAGCCCTGCCAGCCCTGCGGCCCGTGCCCGCTGGCCAGCAGCTGCAATGAGTGCTGTGTGCGGCAGTGCCAGAGCTCCACCATCGCCATCCAGCCCTCCGCGGTGGTGGTGACCCTGCCCGGACCCATCCTCAGCTCCTTCCCTCAGAACACCGCCGTGGGCTCCTCCACCTCCGCTGCTGTTGGCAGCATCCTCAGCTCTCAGGGAGTTCCCATCTCCTCCGGGGGCCTTGACCTCTCCTGCATCACCAGCGGTTACTGTGGCAGCAGATGTCGGCCCTGCTAAATCTGCTGGAAATGTGCCTGCAAAAGCACCTCCTAAAGCCTCACAACATGCTGGTGCACACAAGTGCTTTGAGGCATTGTCTTTAGAGCTTTGAGCCGTTTTTTCCCTTCTTCCACTCTCCTCTCTCTCTTTCCTTTGCTGTTGCTAATTAAAGGCGTGCTGCATCCAAGCCTGGGCCTCTGAGTCCTCTTTTGTTCCCTGTCAACTCTTGCAGTTTCTTGAGGGGAAAAGGAGCTTTTTGGAGGGAACTGGGTTGAGTGCAGCAGAGGACCCTTGCTCAATCCCCCGGGAACCAGAGGGTAGGACTCGGTACGCTGCATTGTATTTTTTTTCATGGAACTTGGAGACACAGAAGACATTCCTGGTTACTCTTCAGCTCATAGACACCAGTCCTTCCAGCGTTTCTTCACCTCTTCCCTGATTTACCTGGAGTGCTTGTACCCAGAGCACGTCCTGTTAATGGGAAACCCAACAGCTGCTGGGCCCTGTCACTGGGAGGACACTGGATATGTTCAGCAGCACCTCTGGCTTTTCGGAAATCATAGAACCATAAAGGTTCAAGCAAACCTCTAAGATCATCAGATCTTCCAATCAGTGCAACCCTTGGATGTCTTCAAAGCCACGTCCTTAAACGCTACCGGCACGTGTTCTTGTAACACTTGCAGGTATTGAGACTCACCCATTGATCTGGTTGGCCTCTGCCAGGGCTTCACCTTCTTTCACTCAAGAACTATTTCCTTATACACACTGTAAACTTCCCCTGGGGACACTTGTGGCCATTTCGTCAACTCATATCTCTTTCCCGTTGGGAGAAGAAACCAACATGCATCTCACTGCAATCTCCTTTCAAGGAGTTGTGGATGGTGATGACGCCTCCCCTCAATGAAACTCTCTGGAGTTTCCTCGCCAACCAGTTTTTTTCCCCAATGAATATTACACTCTACCAAGCCAGGAAGGAGATGAAGAAGAGGCGACTTTGCGGTCTAGTGAAGTTCACTTTCCCTTAAATCCTCTCCTTCCATCCTTACAGCCATCATCTGACAAAGGCTTCTCCCCCAGCACAGCTCCATCTCAAGCAAGAGGAACAGCCTGGAGTGCTTGTGCGGCCGCTGAGCTGCCAGCTCCTCCTGCAGCACTGGGATTCTCCCATGAAAGCAGCATGAGCCTATGAGGCCAAGGGGAATATTTCTGGTCAGTGAGGGATACAGTGATGGTCACTGGCTGTGGAGAAGCCAGAGGTGTCGCTCTCAGACCTAAGGGAAAGGAGGAGGCCCCCAGTCAGTGTGTCCTGCCCTCCCACCAATCCAGCAATGAGAGAGGGCCCATTGCTCACCCATTTGTTCCCTCCCAGTTCAATTTCTTTCATCCTAGGTCGATTTGGAGAGAATCCCGGAAGGAAAGAATCATTCAGATTTTGTGGCTGGGCTGCAGCAGAGGTTAAGGAGTGTGAAGAGGGGATTAAGATGTCTCTGAGGAGAGAGGTTTGAGTGGTAATATTGCCCTGGGCATCCAGGTGTCAGTGCCCAAGGAAGAGAGAGGGCCAGGCAGGAGCCCCCTCTAAGCTTGCTTTGGAAGGAACCTAAATATCTAGAGCAATGTAAAAGAACAAGGGAAAAGGAAGTAATGGAATGAATGGGGGAAGGCCACAGAGCTAAAACCCTTTTCAGGAGAAGACAGTCAAGGTCCACCCCTCTCACAGAAGTTTCCATGATCTCCCTCGTTCTATCTGGAATCATCATCACCTGAGAAGCTGTGAACCCAAGCCAACTCTTTTCATGATGTCTTCAGGCAGACTTGGATGTGCTAGATGCTTGATAAGGTCCTTGCTCTTGACCCATTAAAATCATGGAGGTTACAGAGTTCTGCTCTATCTGTTGAGATGGTAGAGCCCTGTCTACTGATTAGCCCTTGTGCAGAGGGAGGAGGTTTTGTTTCAAAGGAAGGATCCTGGGAAAGGGGTTTAGCATTTGCCCGCTGATGCCCTTCAGCAGAAGAAGATGAGGCTGCATGTTTTGACTCCTCCAGCAGGATTCTAGACAAGTGCAGCTGCTTGTTGTCAGTGTTCCTAGGTTGCCATCTCTCCCTTTCCTGAAGACACCACTACGGACAGAGGTGGCATCCTGTCCCTAACTCTCTAGGGTATCAACAACCTCGTCCTGCTGGGAGAGTCCAAGGGAAACTGCTCCTGTGTGTGTCCCGGCAAACACCCACCCTGGCAAGAGCAGTTGAGAGCCTGGGCTGCCTTGGCTGCTCGGCTCAGCGAGATGGAGGAGCAGAAACCGCTCTGGTTCCAGACGGGCATTGGTGAGCAGCTGTGTGGCATCAGCCTGGGACCGAGGGCCTCCAGGGTTCAAGCGCAAAGACTCCACTCACTCCGTGGGTGTTTCCCCTCCTATCCAGACAACAGGGGGTCTGTCTGCCTGTACTCAGGGACACTGGGGAGAGCAGCAGCTGGTCTCAGCAGGGCGAATCTGCCCTGGACTGGTCACGAGCTCCACAGGGCAGCAGCCTCCAAATGCTACAAGGCTTGTGGTCATAATGGAATCTGTAGACCCCATTCACAGGAGGTGCTCCAGGGCGCAGAGCACAAGTCCCATTGGAGAAAAGGTGCAATAAGGCTGGAAGGACGGATGACCGTGGGTTCAGGAGTAACCAGGAATAACTTCTGCAGCTCCAAGGGTCAAGGCACAAATGAAAAACCTGGATGCTTAGTCCTACTCTCTCCTTCCTTGGGGAATGGAAACAAGCTCTGTTGCCACCAAGATAATCCTGTCCACAAAACCACCTTGTCTCCTGAGCAGATGGGAAGAATTGTCACAGAAGGAAGAAGGACTCATAGGACATGGTGTGGATGCAGCACAACTTTAATGAGTGTAAAGAAGAAAAGGAGGTGGCTCCCAGGGAGTACAAGGAGAAGCCACCAAGGCACATTGGAGCTCCTGCAAGGTGTCCATCTTCCTGCCCTGCAGAGGGAGGGAGGCCAACAGGTCCCTGCTAGGCTGGCATTGGGACAAGGCAAGAGCAAAGGAAAGAGAGAGAAAGGACTGGAAGCAGGAAGCGGTGGCTCAAAGCTCTAAAGACAATGCCTCCAAGCTCTGTCTCTTGTCCAGAAAAAAGGTTCTGAGGTCTTCAGGGATTCTTGTCCAGTGATGTTGTGAGCAGATTTAGCAGGGCCGACATCTGCTGCCACAGTAGGCGCTGGTGATGCAGGAGAGGTCAAGGCCCCCGGAGGAGATGGGAACTCCGTTAGAGCTGAGGATGCTGCCAACAGCAGCGGAGGTGGAGGAGCCCACGGCGGTGTTCTGAGGGAAGGAGCTGAGGATGGGTCCGGGCAGGGTCACCACCACAGGAGAGGGCTCGATGACCACAACGGAGTCCTGGCACTGCCGCACACAGCACTCATTGCAGCTGCTGGCCAGCGGGCACGGGCCACAGGGCTGGCAGGGGTTGCAGCAGGACATGTCTCTGGGCAAGAGTTGCACCTGGGAGAGAGGAAAGAGAGCATGGGGACACCTGAGGAGCAGCACTGGCCAGACCAAGCCCAGGGGAGGCAAGGCACCTCCTGGACCAGCATGTGCTGTGGAGCTAAAAAACCCGCAGACACCTACAACTAGTCCCAGCACCACTCTAGGAAAGGCCTCTCTCCTTTCCTCTCCTAGGAGAAGCCCCTCCCAGCCCTGTGCTATGACAGCCCACAGCAGCTGAGACAGACAAAGAGAAGAGAACTCCTCTTGAAGGAGGAGGAGAAGCGGCTTCACACTCACCTGGTTCCCAAGGAGAGGAGGCAAGAGAAGTGGATGAGAGAGCAAGGAGCTGGGCTGCCTTTTATACTGCTCCTGGCCTGCCTCAGGCCCAGAGGCTCCCTCTGGGGAAGGGAGAGTTCTCTGACAAGCTCACGTCAAACACAAAGCATCCCAGCTAATGGCATGGGCTGTGTCCTGCTTTCCTGCCCTGCTGCCTTCTCATTTCCTGCCTGATGCCCTGTGCTTTCCCACATGAAGGCTTCTGTCAGTGCTGGGATGAGAAGCCTGACGATTTCTGGGACAGAAACACCCGACTCTGGGCAGAAGGCTCAGCTTCAGTGCTGGTGGCATCCCGTGCAGGCAGCTGATGTGTGCCTGGCTCACTGCTGTGGGCTTGGTTGTGACAAAGAGGTCCAGAAATGGGCACCATTCCTGTGTTTCCCCTTGGATGCCCAAGGAATCCCACATGTCAGAGAATCACTGGACATGGAATCACAGAGAGGTTTAGATGATGGGGATCTTTCCCGGTCATCTGGTCAGGCTTCCTGCTTAAGCTCAAACATATTTTACTTGTTACATCTTCCTCTCTCTCCCAACTCTTTCATGTCTTCCATTCTTCTTTGCTAGGTGACCCTCAAAGCCATGGTGGGGGACCTGCTGACCCCTCTCCCTCCACGTTCGAGCAGATAGATGCCCTGTGGGATCTCTGCTATGGGCAATGGCATCAGATTTTGCGTGCTGCCAGTGCTCCTCTTACTCTGGATGCCCCTTCCTTAGGAAGAGACCTCAGTGCTCCCTTCCGAGTCATTGAAGCGTGCTGTATCCTAGCCTCTGCCTCCATGCAATCTTTTTTGGGGTCGTTGTCTTGCGTATTCAAGGCAGAATTGCATTGTCTTGGATGGAGGGAGGAAAGGTGATGGCACGCATGGTTTTTGATCATTCCACGTGGTAGTGGAGGCTGGGACACAGGAGAATGGATCATCGACAGTGGGATGGAGTCCACCCTCCATAACTGTGCAGATGACACCAAGCTGAGTCGTGTGGTTGCCATAGCTGAGGGTTCCAGAGAAGCTCAATGGTAGCCGTGAGGTGTATACTGATTCCTCTGCCCCTGCTGTATTTCAACAGGGGTGCCAAAAGGGACTCTCAAATGCATCCTCCGGACTGGAGAGGGCAGAAGGCAGCTACCCTGGGAAAACCTATTTTTCCTGCTGGGAGAGATGGAATGAAAATCACCCAGCATGTTGTCTTTTGAGCACAGCCCTTGGGTGACCAGCCAGCGATTGCAGGGTCTCTGCTTCCAACGCAGCCAGAGCAGCCCACGAATGTGCCCCAGTGCAGCATCAGTTGCGTGCACAGCACCCATGTGGCACTTGAGCTGAGTGTTTCCCTGGCACCGACACATTTCTGACCCAGATATCTTGGTATTTCTCCATCCCAGAATGCAGAAGAATCTTCCAGGAATAAAGGGGCACGGCAAAAGGCAGGATATGAAGAAGGAGGGTTGGGGAAAACAAGCACCTTGCCCATGTCATTAGCTGGAATGTTTTCCATCCATCATGAGCACCTTACAAAATTGCTACTTCCGTGGAAGCTGCGTCCGAGCCTGAGGCAGGTCAGGGCCACCATAAAAACCCGTGCAGCTCCTCGCTCTCTCATCCACTTCTCTCGCCTCCTTCTCCTTGGGAACCAGGTGAGTCTGAAGCCCCTTCCTCACCTCCCTTTCCTGGTCATGCACATTTCTGCTCCTCCATCCTGTGCTGGGCCGTGGTGCTGCTTATCATGGGAGGGGGAAGAAGAGAAAATTTCTGACTCAACTTGTACTGGGGACTTGTGTCAGGGGGCTCTTCCTGGAGGAAATAGGCAGGGGCTTCATGGGGGCTGGTGACACTTTGTGACACTCTGTGTGGATGAGGCCAAGAGCCACTGTTGCCTCGCTGGAAACATTCTACCTCCCATCTCAGCAGCTCTATTTGACCCCTTTGCAGTGATGTGGTGGATTCGTGATGAAGTTCTCGGCCCGTGTCTCTGTGCTCTGATTGCCCTCTGCTCTCTCTCCCAGGTTCACCTCCAGCCCCCAGACATGTCCTGCTGCAACCCGTGCCAGCCCTGCCAGCCCTGCGGCCCGTGCCCGCTGGCCAGCAGCTGCAATGAGTGCTGTGTGCGGCAGTGCCAGAGCTCCACCATCGCCATCCAGCCCTCCGCGGTGGTGGTGACCCTGCCCGGACCCATCCTCAGCTCCTTCCCTCAGAACACCGCCGTGGGCTCCTCCACCTCCGCTGCTGTTGGCAGCATCCTCAGCTCTCAGGGAGTTCCCATCTCCTCCGGGGGCCTTGACCTCTCCTGCATCACCAGCGGTTACTGTGGCAGCAGATGTCGGCCCTGCTAAATCTGCTGGAAATGTGCCTGCAAAAGCACCTCCTAAAGCCTCACAACATGCTGGTGCACACAAGTGCTTTGAGGCATTGTCTTTAGAGCTTTGAGCCGTTTTTTCCCTTCTTCCACTCTCCTCTCTCTCTTTCCTTTGCTGTTGCTAATTAAAGGCGTGCTGCATCCAAGCCTGGGCCTCTGAGTCCTCTTTTGTTCCCTGTCAACTCTTGCAGTTTCTTGAGGGGAAAAGGAGCTTTTTGGAGGGAACTGGGTTGAGTGCAGCAGAGGACCCTTGCTCAATCCCCCGGGAACCAGAGGGTAGGACTCGGTACGCTGCATTGTATTTTTTTTCATGGAACTTGGAGACACAGAAGACATTCCTGGTTACTCTTCAGCTCATAGACACCAGTCCTTCCAGCGTTTCTTCACCTCTTCCCTGATTTACCTGGAGTGCTTGTACCCAGAGCACGTCCTGTTAATGGGAAACCCAACAGCTGCTGGGCCCTGTCACTGGGAGGACACTGGATATGTTCAGCAGCACCTCTGGCTTTTCGGAAATCATAGAACCATAAAGGTTCAAGCAAACCTCTAAGATCATCAGATCTTCCAATCAGTGCAACCCTTGGATGTCTTCAAAGCCACGTCCTTAAACGCTACCGGCACGTGTTCTTGTAACACTTGCAGGTATTGAGACTCACCCATTGATCTGGTTGGCCTCTGCCAGGGCTTCACCTTCTTTCACTCAAGAACTATTTCCTTATACACACTGTAAACTTCCCCTGGGGACACTTGTGGCCATTTCGTCAACTCATATCTCTTTCCCGTTGGGAGAAGAAACCAACATGCATCTCACTGCAATCTCCTTTCAAGGAGTTGTGGATGGTGATGACGCCTCCCCTCAATGAAACTCTCTGGAGTTTCCTCGCCAACCAGTTTTTTTCCCCAATGAATATTACACTCTACCAAGCCAGGAAGGAGATGAAGAAGAGGCGACTTTGCGGTCTAGTGAAGTTCACTTTCCCTTAAATCCTCTCCTTCCATCCTTACAGCCATCATCTGACAAAGGCTTCTCCCCCAGCACAGCTCCATCTCAAGCAAGAGGAACAGCCTGGAGTGCTTGTGCGGCCGCTGAGCTGCCAGCTCCTCCTGCAGCACTGGGATTCTCCCATGAAAGCAGCATGAGCCTATGAGGCCAAGGGGAATATTTCTGGTCAGTGAGGGATACAGTGATGGTCACTGGCTGTGGAGAAGCCAGAGGTGTCGCTCTCAGACCTAAGGGAAAGGAGGAGGCCCCCAGTCAGTGTGTCCTGCCCTCCCACCAATCCAGCAATGAGAGAGGGCCCATTGCTCACCCATTTGTTCCCTCCCAGTTCAATTTCTTTCATCCTAGGTCGATTTGGAGAGAATCCCGGAAGGAAAGAATCATTCAGATTTTGTGGCTGGGCTGCAGCAGAGGTTAAGGAGTGTGAAGAGGGGATTAAGATGTCTCTGAGGAGAGAGGTTTGAGTGGTAATATTGCCCTGGGCATCCAGGTGTCAGTGCCCAAGGAAGAGAGAGGGCCAGGCAGGAGCCCCCTCTAAGCTTGCTTTGGAAGGAGCCTAAATATCTAGAGCAATGTAAAAGAACAAGGGAAAAGGAAGTAATGGAATGAATGGGGGAAGGCCACAGAGCTAAAACCCTTTTCAGGAGAAGACAGTTAAGGTCCACCCCTCTCACAGAAGTTTCCATGAACTCCCTCATTCCATCTGGAATCATCATCACCTGAGAAGCTGTGAACCCAAGCCAACTCTTTTCATGATGTCTTCAGGCAGACTTGGATGTGCTAGATGCTTGATAAGGTCCTTGCTCTTGACCCATTAAAATCATGGAGGTTACAGAGTTCTGCTCTATCTGTTGAGATGGTAGAGCCCTGTCTACTGATTAGCCCTTGTGCAGAGGGAGGAGGTTTTGTTTCAAAGGAAGGATCCTGGGAAAGGGGTTTAGCATTTGCCAGCTGATGCCCTTCAGCAGAAGAAGATGAGGCTGCATGTTTTGACTCCTCCAGCAGGATTCTAGACAAGTGAAGCTGCTTGTTGTCAGTGTTCCTAGGTTGCCATCTCTCCCTTTCCTGAAGACACCACTATGGACAGAGGTGGCATCCTGTCCCTAAATCTCTAGGGTATCACAACCTCGTCCTGCTGGGAGAGTCCAAGGGAAACTGCTCCTGTGTGTGTCCCGGCAAACACCCACCCTGGCAAGAGCAGTTGAGAGCCTGGGCTGCCTTGGCTGCTCGGCTCAGCGAGATGGAGGAGCAGAAACCGCTCTGGTTCCAGACGGGCATTGGTGAGCAGCTGTGTGGCATCAGCCTGGGACCGAGGGCCTCCCGGGTTCAAGCGCAAAGACTCCACTCACTCCGTGGGTGTTTCCCCTCCTATCCAGACAACAGGGGGTCTGTCTGCCTGTACTCAGGGACCCTGGGGAGAGCAGGAGCCGGTCTCAGCAGGGCGACTCTACCCTGGACTGGTCACGAGCTCCACAGGGCAGCAACTTCCAAATGCTACAAGGCTTGGTGTTCATAATGGAATCTGTAGACCCCATTCACAGGAGGTGCTCCAGGGCGCAGAGCACAAGTCCCATTGGAGAAAATGTGCAATAAGGCTGGAAGGAAGGATGACCGTGGGTTCAGGAGTAACCAGGAATAACTTCTGCAGCTCCAAGGGTCAAGGCACAAATGAAAAACCTGGATGCTTAGTCCTACTCTCTCCTTCCTTGGGGAATGGAAACAAGCTCTGTTGCCACCAAGATAATCCTGTCCACAAAACCACCTTGTCTCCTGAGCAGATGGGAAGAATTGTCACAGAAGGAAGAAGGACTCATAGGACATGGTGTGGATGCAGCACAACTTTAATGAGTGTAAAGAAGAAAAGGAGGTGGCTCCCAGGGAGTACAAGGAGAAGCCACCAAGGCACATTGGAGCTCCTGCAAGGTGTCCATCTTCCTGCCCTGCAGAGGGAGGGAGGCCAACAGGTCCCTGCTAGGCTGGCATTGGGACAAGGCAAGAGCAAAGGAAAGAGAGAGAAAGGACTGGAAGCAGGAAGCGGTGGCTCAAAGCTCTAAAGACAATGCCTCCAAGCTCTGTCTCTTGTCCAGAAAAAAGGTTCTGAGGTCTTCAGGGATTCTTGTCCAGTGATGTTGTGAGCAGATTTAGCAGGGCCGACATCTGCTGCCACAGTAGGCGCTGGTGATGCAGGAGAGGTCAAGGCCCCCGGAGGAGATGGGAACTCCGTTAGAGCTGAGGATGCTGCCAACAGCAGCGGAGGTGGAGGAGCCCACGGCGGTGTTCTGAGGGAAGGAGCTGAGGATGGGGCCGGGCAGGGTCACCACCACAGGAGAGGGCTCGATGACCACAACGGAGTCCTGGCACTGCCGCACACAGCACTCATTGCAGCTGCTGGCCAGCGGGCACGGGCCACAGGGCTGGCAGGGCTGGCACGGGTTGCAGCGGGACATGTCTCTGGGCAAGAGTTGCACCTGAGGAGAGGAAAGAGAGCATGGGGACACCTGAGGAGCAGCACTGGCCAGACCAAACCCAGGGGAGGCAAGGCACCTCCTGGACCAGCATGTGCTGTGGAGCTAAGAACCCAGCAGACAACTACAACTAGTCCCAGCACCACTCTGGGAACGACCTCTCTCCTTTCCTCTCCTAAGAGAAGCAGCTCCCAGCCCTGTGCTACGACAGCCCACAGCAGCTGAGACAGACAAAGAGAAGAGAACTCCTCTTGAAGGAGGAGGAGAAGCGGCTTCACACTCACCTGGTTCCCAAGGAGAGGAGGCAAGAGAAGTGGATGAGAGAGCAGGGAGCTGGGCTGCCTTTTATACTGCTCCTGGCCTGCCTCAGGCCCAGAGGCTCCCTCTGGGGAAGGGAGAATTCTCTGACAAGCTCACGTCAAACACAAAGCATCCCAGCTAATGGCATGGGCTGTGTCCTGCTTTCCTGCCCTGCTGCCTTCTCATTTCCTGCCTGATGCCCTGTGCTTTCCCACATGAAGGCTTCTGTCAGTGCTGGGATGAGAAGCCTGACGATTTCTGGGACAGAAACACCCGACTCTGGGCAGAAGGCTCAGCTTCAGTGCTGGTGGCATCCCGTGCAGGCAGCTGATGTGTGCCTGGCTCACTGCTGTGGGCTTGGTTGTGACAAAGAGGTCCAGAAATGGGCACCATTCCTGTGTTTCCCCTTGGATGCCCAAGGAATCCCACATGTCAGAGAATCACTGGACATGGAATCACAGAGAGGTTTAGATGACGGGGATCTTTCCCAGTCATCTGGTCAGGCTTCCTGCTTAAGCTCAAACATATTTTACTTGTTACATCTTCCTCTCTCTCCCAACTCTTTCATGTCTTCCATTCTTCTTTGCTAGGTGACCCTCAAAGCCATGGTGCGGGACCTGCTGACCCCTCTCCCTCCACGTTCGAGCAGATAGATGCCCTGTGGGATCTCTGCTATGGGCAATGGCATCAGATTTTGCGTGCTGCCAGTGCTCCTCTTACTCTGGATGCCCCTTCCTTAGGAAGAGACCTCAGTGCTCCCTTCCGAGTCATTGAAGCGTGCTGTATCCTAGCCTCTGCCTCCATGCAATCTTTTTTGGGGTCGTTGTCTTGCGTATTCAAGGCAGAATTGCATTGTCTTGGATGTAGGGAGGAAAGGTGGTGGCACGCATGGTTTTTGATCATTCCACGAGTTAGTGGAGGCTGGGACACAGGAGAATGGATCATCGACAGTGGGATGGAGTCCACCCTCCATAACTGTGCAGATGACACCAAGCTGAGTCGTGTGGTTGCCATAGCTGACGGAGAGGATGTCAAAGAGTGGGTCCCAGAGAAGCTCAATGGTAGCCGTGAGGTGTATACCGATTCCTCTGCCCCTGCTGTATTTCAACAGGGGTGCCAAAAGGGACTCTCAAATGCATCCTCAGGACTGGAGAGGGCAGAAGGCAGCTACCCTGGGAAAACCTATTTTTCCTGCTGGGAGAGATGGAAAGAAAATGACCCAGCACGTTGTCTTTTGAGCACAGCCCTTGGGTGACCAGCCAGCGATTGCAGGGTCTCTGCTTCCAACGCAGCCAGAGCAGCCCACGAATGTGCCCCAGTGCAGCATCAGTTGCGTGCACAGCACCCATGTGGCACTTGAGCTGAGTCTTCCCCTGGCACTGACACATTCCTGACCTAGAAATCTTGGTATTTCTCCATCCCAGAATGCAGAAGAATCTTCCAGGAATAAAGGGGCACGGCAAAAGGCAGGATATGAAGAAGGAGGGTTGGGGAAAACAAGCACCTTGCCCATGTCATTAGCTGGAATGTTTTCCATCCATCATGAGCACCTTACAAAATTGCTACTTCCGTGGAAGCTGCGTCCGAGCCTGAGGCAGGTCAGGGCCACCATAAAAACCCGTGCAGCTCCTCGCTCTCTCATCCACTTCTCTCGCCTCCTTCTCCTTGGGAACCAGGTGAGTCTGAAGCCCCTTCCTCACCTCCCTTTCCTGGTCATGCACATTTCTGCTCCTCCATCCTGTGCTGGGCAGCGGTGCTGCTTATCATGGGAGGGGGAAGAAGAGAAAATTTCTGACTCATCTTGTACTGGGGACTTGTGTCAGGGGGCTCTTCCTGGAGGAAATAGGCAGGGGCTTCATGGGGGCTGGTGACACTTTGTGACACTCTGTGTGGATGAGGCCAAGAGCCACTTTTGCCTCGCTGGAAACATTCTACCTCCCATCTCAGCAGCTCTATTTGACCCCTTTGCAGTGATGTGGTGGATTCATGATGAAGTTCTCGGCCCATGTCTCTGTGCTCTGATTGCCCTCTGCTCTCTCTCCCAGGTTCACCTCCAGCCCCCAGACATGTCCTGCTGCAACCCGTGCCAGCCCTGCCAGCCCTGCGGCCCGTGCCCGCTGGCCAGCAGCTGCAATGAGTGCTGTGTGCGGCAGTGCCAGAGCTCCACCATCGCCATCCAGCCCTCCGCGGTGGTGGTGACCCTGCCCGGACCCATCCTCAGCTCCTTCCCTCAGAACACCGCCGTGGGCTCCTCCACCTCCGCTGCTGTTGGCAGCATCCTCAGCTCTCAGGGAGTTCCCATCTCCTCCGGGGGCCTTGACCTCTCCTGCATCACCAGCGGTTACTGTGGCAGCAGATGTCGGCCCTGCTAAATCTGCTGGAAATGTGCCTGCAAAAGCACCTCCTAAAGCCTCACAACATGCTGGTGCACACAAGTGCTTTGAGGCATTGTCTTTAGAGCTTTGAGCCGTTTTTTCCCTTCTTCCACTCTCCTCTCTCTCTTTCCTTTGCTGTTGCTAATTAAAGGCGTGCTGCATCCAAGCCTGGGCCTCTGAGTCCTCTTTTGTTCCCTGTCAACTCTTGCAGTTTCTTGAGGGGAAAAGGAGCTTTTTGGAGGGAACTGGGTTGAGTGCAGCAGAGGACCCTTGCTCAATCCCCCGGGAACCAGAGGGTAGGACTCGGTACGCTGCATTGTATTTTTTTTCATGGAACTTGGAGACACAGAAGACATTCCTGGTTACTCTTCAGCTCATAGACACCGGTCCTTCCAGCGTTTCTTCACCTCTTCCCTGATTTACCTGGAGTGCTTGTACCCAGAGCACGTCCTGTTAATGGGAAACCCAACAGCTGCTGGGCCCTGTCACTGGGAGGACACTGGATATGTTCAGCAGCACCTCTGGCTTTTCGGAAATCATAGAACCATAAAGGTTCAAGCAAACCTCTAAGATCATCAGATCTTCCAATCAGTGCAACCCTTGGATGTCTTCAAAGCCACGTCCTTAAACGCTACCGGCACGTGTTCTTGTAACACTTGCAGGTATTGAGACTCAACCATTGATCTGGTTGGCCTCTGCCAGGGCTTCACCTTCTTTCACTCAAGAACTATTTCCTTATACACACTGTAAATGTCCTCTGGGGACACTTGTCGCCATTTCGTCAACTCATATCTCTTTCCCGTTGGGAGAAGAAACCAACATGCATCTCACTGCAATCTCCTTTCAAGGAGTTGTGGATGGTGATGACGCCTCCCCTCAATGAAACTCTCTGGAGTTTCCTTGCCAGTCAGTTTTTTTTCCCCAATGAATATTACACTCTAGCAAGCCAGGAAGGAGATGAAGAAGAGGTGACTTTGCGGTCTAGTGAAGTTCACTTTCCCTTAAATCCTCTCCTTCCATCCTTACAGCCATCATCTGACAAAGGCTTCTCCCCCAGCACAGCTCCATCCCAAGCAAGAGGAACAGCCTGGAGTGCTTGTGCGGCCGCTGAGCTGCCAGCTCCTCCTGCAGCACTGGGATTCTCCCATGAAAGCAACATGAGCCTATGAGGCCAAGGGGAATATTTCTGGTCAGTGAGGGATACAGTGATGGTCACTGGCTGTGGAGAAGCCAGAGGTGTCGCTCTCAGACCTAAGGGAAAGGAGGAGGCCCCCAGTCAGTGTGTCCTGCCCTCCCACCAATCCAGCAATGAGAGAGGGCCCATTGCTCACCCATTTGTTCCCTCCCAGTTCAATTTCTTTCTTCCTAGGTCGATTTGGAGAGAATCCCGGAAGGAAAGAATCATTCAGATTTTGTGGCTGGGCTGCAGCAGAGGTTAAGGAGTGTGAAGAGGGGATTAAGATGTCTCTGAGGAGAGAGGTTTGAGTGGTAATATTGCCCTGGGCATCCAGGTGTCAGTGCCCAAGGAAGAGAGAGGGCCAGGCAGGAGCCCCCTCTAAGCTTGCTTTGGAAGGAGCCTAAATATCTAGAGCAATGTAAAAGAACAAGGGAAAAGGAAGTAATGGAATGAATGGGGGAAGGCCACAGAGCTAAAACCCTTTTCAGGAGAAGACAGTTAAGGTCCACCCCTCTCACAGAAGTGGCCATGAACTCCCTCATTCCATCTGGAATCATCATCACCTGAGAAGCTGTGAACCCAAGCCAACTCTTTTCATGATGTCTTCAGGCAGACTTGGATGTGCTAGATGCTTGATAAGGTCCTTGCTCTTGACCCATTAAAATCATGGAGGTTACAGAGTTCTGCTCTATCTGTTGAGATGGTAGAGCCCTGTCTACTGATTAGCCCTTGTGCAGAGGGAGGAGGTTTTGTTTCAAAGGAAGGATCCTGGGAAAGGGGTTTAGCATTTGCCAGCTGATGCCCTTCAGCAGAAGAAGATGAGGCTGCATGTTTTGACTCCTCCAGCAGGATTCTAGACAAGTGAAGCTGCTTGTTGTCAGTGTTCCTAGGTTGCCATCTCTCCCTTTCCTGAAGACACCACTATGGACAGAGGTGGCATCCTGTCCCTAAATCTCTAGGGTATCACAACCTCGTCCTGCTGGGAGAGTCCAAGGGAAACTGCTCCTGTGTGTGTCCCGGCAAACACCCACCCTGGCAAGAGCAGTTGAGAGCCTGGGCTGCCTTGGCTGCTCGGCTCAGCGAGATGGAGGAGCAGAAACCGCTCTGGTTCCAGACGGGCATTGGTGAGCAGCTGTGTGGCATCAGCCTGGGACCGAGGGCCACCAGGGTTCAAGCGCAAAGACTCCATTCACTCCGTGGGTGTTTCCCCTCCTATCCAGACAACAGGGGGTCTGTCTGCCTGTACTCAGGGGCCCTGGGGAGAGCAGGAGCTGGTCTCAGCAGGGCGACTCTACCCTGGACTGGTCACGAGCTCCACAGGGCAGCAACTTCCAAATGCTACAAGGCTTGGTGTTCATAATGGAATCTGTAGACCCCATTCACAGGAGGTGCTCCAGGGCGCAGAGCACAAGTCCCATTGGAGAAAATGTGCAATAAGGCTGGAAGGAAGGATGACCGTGGGTTCAGGAGTAACCAGGAATAACTTCTGCAGCTCCAAGGGTCAAGGCACAAATGAAAAACCTGGATGCTTAGTCCTACTCTCTCCTTCCTTGGGGAATGGAAACAAGCTCTGTTGCCACCAAGATAATCCTGTCCACAAAACCACCTTGTCTCCTGAGCAGATGGGAAGAATTGTCACAGAAGGAAGAAGGACTCATAGGACATGGTGTGGATGCAGCACAACTTTAATTGAGTGTAAAGAAGAAAAGGAGGTGGCTCCCAGGGAGTACAAGGAGAAGCCACCAAGGCACATTGGAGCTCCTGCAAGGTGTCCATCTTCCTGCCCTGCAGAGGGAGGGAGGCCAACAGGTCCCTGCTAGGCTGGCATTGGGACAAGGCAAGAGCAAAGGAAAGAGAGAGAAAGGACTGGAAGCAGGAAGCGGTGGCTCAAAGCTCTAAAGACAATGCCTCCAAGCTCTGTCTCTTGTCCAGAAAAAAGGTTCTGAGGTCTTCAGGGATTCTTGTCCAGTGATGTTGTGAGCAGATTTAGCAGGGCCGACATCTGCTGCCACAGTAGGCGCTGGTGATGCAGGAGAGGTCAAGGCCCCCGGAGGAGATGGGAACTCCGTTAGAGCTGAGGATGCTGCCAACAGCAGCGGAGGTGGAGGAGCCCACGGCGGTGTTCTGAGGGAAGGAGCTGAGGATGGGTCCGGGCAGGGTCACCACCACAGGAGAGGGCTCGATGACCACAACGGAGTCCTGGCACTGCCGCACACAGCACTCATTGCAGCTGCTGGCCAGCGGGCACGGGCCACAGGGCTGGCAGGGCTGGCACGGGTTGCAGCAGGACATGTCTCTGGGCAAGAGTTGCACCTGAGGAGAGGAAAGAGAGCATGGGGACACCTGAGGAGCAGCACTGGCCAGACCAAACCCAGGGGAGGCAAGGCACCTCCTGGACCAGCATGTGCTGTGGAGCTAAGAACCCAGCAGACAACTACAACTAGTCCCAGCACCACTCTGGGAACGACCTCTCTCCTTTCCTCTCCTAAGAGAAGCAGCTCCCAGCCCTGTGCTAGAACAGCCCACAGCAGCTGAGACAGACAAAGAGAAGAGAACTCCTCTTGAAGGAGGAGGAGAAGCGGCTTCACACTCACCTGGTTCCCAAGGAGAGGAGGCAAGAGAAGTGGATGAGAGAGCAGGGAGCTGGGCTGCCTTTTATACTGCTCCTGGCCTGCCTCAGGCCCAGAGGCTCCCTCTGGGGAAGGGAGAATTCTCTGACAAGCTCACGTCAAACACAAAGCATCCCAGCTAATGGCATGGGCTGTGTCCTGCTTTCCTGCCCTGCTGCCTTCTCATTTCCTGCCTGATGCCCTGTGCTTTCCCACATGAAGGCTTCTGTCAGTGCTGGGATGAGAAGCCTGACGATTTCTGGGACAGAAACACCCGACTCTGGGCAGAAGGCTCAGCTTCAGTGCTGGTGGCATCCCGTGCAGGCAGCTGATGTGTGCCTGGCTCACTGCTGTGGGCTTGGTTGTGACAAAGAGGTCCGGAAATGGGCACCATTCCTGTGTTTCCCCTTGGATGCCCAAGGAATCCCACATGTCAGAGAATCACTGGACATGGAATCACAGAGAGGTTTAGATGATGGGGATCTTTCCCGGTCATCTGGTCAGGCTTCCTGCTTAAGCTCAAACATATTTTACTTGTTACATCTTCCTCTCTCTCCCAACTCTTTCATGTCTTCCATTCTTCTTTGCTAGGTGACCCTCAAAGCCATGGTGGGGGACCTGCTGACCCCTCTCCCTCCACGTTCGAGCAGATAGATGCCCTGTGGGATCTCTGCTATGGGCAATGGCATCAGATTTTGCGTGCTGCCAGTGCTCCTCTTACTCTGGATGCCCCTTCCTTAGGAAGAGACCTCAGTGCTCCCTTCCGAGTCATTGAAGCGTGCTGTATCCTAGCCTCTGCCTCCATGCAATCTTTTTTGGGGTCGTTGTCTTGCGTATTCAAGGCAGAATTGCATTGTCTTGGATGGAGGGAGGAAAGGTGGTGGCACGCATGGTTTTTGATCATTCCACGAGTTAGTGGAGGCTGGGACACAGGAGAATGGATCATCGACAGTGGGATGGAGTCCACCCTCCATAACTGTGCAGATGACACCAAGCTGAGTCGTGTGGTTGCCATAGCTGACGGAGAGGATGTCAAAGAGTGGGTCCCAGAGAAGCTCAATGGTAGCCGTGAGGTGTATACTGATTCCTCTGCCCCTGCTGTATTTCAACAGGGGTGCCAAAAGGGACTCTCAAATGCATCCTCAGGACTGGAGAGGGCAGAAGGCAGCTACCCTGGGAAAACCTATTTTTCCTGCTGGGAGAGATGGAAAGAAAATGACCCAGCACGTTGTCTTTTGAGCACAGCCCTTGGGTGACCAGCCAGCGATTGCAGGGTCTCTGCTTCCAACGCAGCCACAGCAGCCCACGAATGTGCCCCAGTGCAGCATCAGTTGCGTGCACAGCACCCATGTGGCACTTGAGCTGAGTCTTCTCCTGGCACTGACACATTCCTGACCTAGAAATCTTGGTATTTCTCCATCCCAGAATGCAGAAGAATCTTCCAGGAATAAAGGGGCACGGCAAAAGGCAGGATATGAAGAAGGAGGGTTGGGGAAAACAAGCACCTTGCCCATGTCATTAGCTGGCATGTTTTCCATCCATCATGAGCACCTTACAAAATTGCTACTTCCGTGGAAGCTGCGTCCGAGCCTGAGGCAGGTCAGGGCCACCATAAAAACCCGTGCAGCTCCTCGCTCTCTCATCCACTTCTCTCGCCTCCTTCTCCTTGGGAACCAGGTGAGTCTGAAGCCCCTTCCTCACCTCCCTTTCCTGGTCATGCACATTTCTGCTCCTCCATCCTGTGCTGGGCAGCGGTGCTGCTTATCATGGGAGGGGGAAGAAGAGAAAATTTCTGACTCAACTTGTACTGGGGACTTGTGTCAGGGGGCTCTTCCTGGAGGAAATAGGCAGGGGCTTCATGGGGGCTGGTGACACTTTGTGACACTATGTGTGGATGAGGCCAAGAGCCACTGTTGCCTCGCTGGAAACATTCTACCTCCCATCTCAGCAGCTCTATTTGACCCCTTTGCAGCGATGTGGTGGATTCATGATGAAGTTCTCAGCCCATGTCTCTGTGCTCTGATTGCCCTCTGCTCTCTCTCCCAGGTTCACCTCCAGCCCCCAGACATGTCCTGCTGCAACCCGTGCCAGCCCTGCCAGCCCTGCGGCCCGTGCCCGCTGGCCAGCAGCTGCAATGAGTGCTGTGTGCGGCAGTGCCAGAGCTCCACCATCGCCATCCAGCCCTCCGCGGTGGTGGTGACCCTGCCCGGCCCCATCCTCAGCTCCTTCCCTCAGAACACCGCCGTGGGCTCCTCCACCTCCGCTGCTGTTGGCAGCATCCTCAGCTCTCAGGGAGTTCCCATCTCCTCCGGGGGCCTTGACCTCTCCTGCATCACCAGCGGTTACTGTGGCAGCAGATGTCGGCCCTGCTAAATCTGCTGGAAATGTGCCTGCAAAAGCACCTCCTAAAGCCTCACAACATGCTGGTGCACACAAGTGCTTTGAGGCATTGTCTTTAGAGCTTTGAGCCGTTTTTTCCCTTCTTCCACTCTCCTCTCTCTCTTTCCTTTGCTGTTGCTAATTAAAGGCGTGCTGCATCCAAGCCTGGGCCTCTGAGTCCTCTTTTGTTCCCTGTCAACTCTTGCAGTTTCTTGAGGGGAAAAGGAGCTTTTTGGAGGGAACTGGGTTGAGTGCAGCAGAGGATCCTTGCTCAATCCCCCGGGAACCAGAGGGGAGGACTCGGTACGCTGCGTTGCATTATTTTTGACATGAATTTGGAGTTGCCGAAGACATTCCTGCTTCTCTTCAGTCCATGGCCTTCGGTCCTTCCAGCCTTACTTCACGTCTTCCCATATGGGCCTGGAGTGCTTGGCCCCAGAATATGTCCTCTTAATTGGAAGCCGAAGAGCGGCTGGGCTCTGTCACTGGGACGTACTTGTTGTGTTCAGCAGCCCCTCTGGATGTTGGGAATCATAGAACCATAAAGGTTCAAGCAAACCTCTAAGGTCATCAGATCTTTTCATCAGTGCAACCCTTGGATGTCTTCAAAGCCATGTCCTTAACCCCCACGACCATGCGTTCCTGTAACACTTAATGGTATTGAGACTCAACCACTGACAGGTCGGCCTCTGCCAGGGCTTCACCTCCTTTCCCTCAAGAAATTTTGGCTCATACCCGGTGTAAACTTACACTGGGGACACTTTCAGCCATTTTCTCAACTCCTGTCTCTTCCCAACTGGGAGAAGAGATCAACATGCATCTCACTGCAATCTCCTTTCAAGGAGTTGTGGATGGTGATGACGTCTCCCCTCAATACAAATCTCTGGACTTGCCTTGCCAGCCAGTTTTGTTCCAGTGAAAACTGGGCCCAACCAAGCCAGGAAGAAGATGGGGAAGAAGAGACTTTGAGGTCTAGTGAAGTTGAATTCTCCTGATAGCCTCTCCTTCCATCCTTACCAGCCATCATCTGACCATGCCTTCTCCCCCAGCACAGCTCCCTCCCAACAAGAGGAACCACCTTGAGTGCATGTGTGCTCGCTGACCTGCCAGCTCCTCCTGCAGCACTGGGATTCTCCCATGAAGGCAGCATGAGCTGAGATCATCCTCTGAGGCCAAGGGGAATATTTCTGGTCAGTGAGGGATACAGTGATGGTCACTGGCTGTGGAGAAGCCAGAGGTGTCACTCTCAGACCTAAGGGAAAGGAGGAGGCCCCCAGTCAGTGTGTCCTGCCCTCCCAGTAATCCAGCAATGAGAGAGGGCCCATTGCTCACCCATTTCTTCCCTCCCAGTTCAATTTCTTTCTTCCTAGGTCGCTTTGGAGAGAATCCCAGAAGGAAAGGATCACTCAGATTATGTGACTGGGCTGCAGCAGAGGTTAAGGAGTGTAAAGAGGGCATGAAAATGTCTTGAAGAAGAGAGGTCTGATTTGTAAGATTGTCCGGGTCAGCCAAGAGTCAGTGCCAAAGAGAGAATAGGCCAGGTAGGTCCCCCCCGCCCTGAAACTGGCCTTGGAAGGAGGCTAATGATCTGGAGCAGTGGAAAAGAAGAAGGGAACAGGAAGGCATGGAGTCCATAGAGGAAGGCAATGAGAGCCATTGGCCATGTTTTCAGAGAGTCCAGGCTGGCCCTTGCCACAGAGCTAAAACCCTTCTCAGGAGAAGGGAGTCAAGGTCCACCCCTCTCACAGAAGTGGCCATGATCTCCCTCGTTCTGTCTGGCATCATCATCACCTGGGAGGCTGTGACCCCAAGCCAACTCTTTTCATCCTCTCTCCAGACAGATATGGATGTGCTAGATTGCTTGATAAGTTCTTTGGTGTTGACCCATTAAAAGCATGTAGGTTACAGTGTTGTCTTCCCTCTGTTGAGATGGTAGAGCCCTGTCTACTGATTAGCCCTTGTGCAGAGGGAGGAGCTTTTGTTTCAAAACAAGGATGGTGGGAAAGGGGTTTGGCATTTGGCAAACCTGCCTTCAGCAGGAGAAGCTGGAGCTGCATGTTTTGACTTCTCCAGCAGGATTCTAGCCAAGTGCAGCTGCTTGTTGTCAGTATTCCTAGGTGGCCATTTCTTCAGTTCATGAAGACACCACTGTGGAGAGTGGTCGCATCCTGTCTCTAATTCTTTAGTGTCTCATCATCCCCCTCCTGCTGGGAGAGTCCAAGGGAAAATACTCAATTGAGAGCCTGGGCTGCCTTGGCTGCTCTGCTCAGCGAGATGGAAGAGTAGAAAACCCTCAGGTTCCTGACCGGCACTGTTGAGCAGCTGTGTGGCATCAGCCTGGAACCATGTGCCATTCAGATTCCTTCTCGATGCCTCCAGTGTTCTAGCCTTAAGTCTCCGCTGTTTCCATGGATCTTTCCCCTCCTATCCAGACAACTGGCTGTACTCAGTGACCCTGGCGAGAGCAGGAGCTGGTCTCAGTAGGGTGACTCTGCCCTGGACTGGTCATGAGCTCCACAGAGTAGCAGCTTCCCGTTCTTATAAGAATTGGTGGTCATAATGGAATCTGTAGCTCCCCATTCACAGAAGGTGCTCCAGGGCACAGAGCACAACACCCATCTGGGACAAGGTGCAATAAGGCTGGAAGGACTGATGGCCACGGGCTCAGGAGTATCCAGGAATAAATTCCGCAGCTCCAAGGGTCAGGGCACAAAAGACAACCCAGTGCGCTGAGTCCTACCCTTTCAATACACGGGGAATGGAAAATGCTCCTCTGTTGCCCCCAAGACAATCCTGTCCAAAAAGCCACCTTGTCTCTTGAGCAGATGGGAAGAATCGTCACAGAAGGAAGGACTCAGAGGCCATGGTGTGGATGCAGCACAACTTTAATGAGTGTAAAGAAGAAAAGGAGGTGGCTCCCAGGGAACACAATGGACAGGCACCAGGGCATGGTGGAGCTCCAGTGGGGCATCCATCTGCCTGTCTTGAAGAGGGAGTGAGGCCAACATGTCCTCACTAGGCTGGCATTGGGACAAGGCAAGAGCAAAGGAAAGAGAGAGAAAGGACTGGAAGAAAGAAGCAGTGGCTCAAAGCTCTAAAGACAATGCCTCCAAGCTCTGTCTCTTGTCCAGAAAAAAGGTTCTGAGGTCTTCAGGGATTCTTGTCCAGTGATGTTGTGAGCAGATTTAGCAGGGCCGACATCTGCTGCCACAGTAGCCACTGGTGATGCAGGAGAGGTCAAGGCCCCCAGAGGAGATGGGAACTCCGTTAGAGCTGAGGATGCTGCCAACAGCAGCGGAGGTGGAGGAGCCCACAGCGGTGTTCTGAGGGAAGGAGCTGAGGATGGGTCCGGGCAGGGTCACCACCACAGGAGAGGGCTCGATGACCACAACGGAGTCCTGGCACTGCCGCACACAGCACTCATTGCAGCTGCTGGCCAGCGGGCACGGGCCACAGGGCTGGCAGGGCTGGCACGGGTTGCAGCAGGACATGTCTCTGGGCAAGACTTGCACCTGGGAGAGAGGAAAGAGAGTATGGGGACACCTGAGGAGCAGCACTGGCCAGACCAAGACCAGGGGAGGCAAGGCACCTCCTGGACCAGCATGTGCTGTGGAGTTATAAACCCAGCAGACACCTACAACTAGTCACAGTCCCACTCTGGGAAAGACCTCTCTCCTTTCCTCTCCTAAGGGAAGCTGCTCCCTGCCCTGTGCTAGGACATCCCACAGCAGCTGAGACAGACAAAGAGAAGAGAACTCCTCTTGAAGGAGGCATTGTCTTTAGAGCTTTGAGCTGTTTTTTCCCTTCTTCCACTTTTCTCTCTCTCTTTCCTTTGCTGTTGCTAATTAAAGATGTGCTGCATCCAAACCTTGGCCTCTGAGTCCTCTTTTGTTCCCTGTCAACTCTTGCACTTTCTTGAGGGGAAAAGGAGCTTTTTGGTGGGAGTTCTGTTGAATTCAGCACAACAGCCTGGCACAGTCCTTGATGTCCTAAAGGGTAGGGCTCACTGCACTGGGTCACATGTTTTTGACATCACTTTGGAGATGGCAAAGACATTCCTATTTACTCTTCAGCTCATGCCATCGGTCCTTCCAGCCTTAGTTCACCTCTTCCCAGATGGGGCTGGAGTTCTTAGCCCCAGAGCATGTTCTCTTAATGCGAATCCCAAGCACTGCTCCTTTAAAAGGTAAGATCTCCTGTCGTTGGGCGGCCAAGGGATCCTTTCAGCAGCTCCTCTGGCTGTGGAGAATTCATAGAACAGTAAAGGTTCAAGCAAACCTCTAAGATTGTCAACTCTTCCCATCAGTCCATCCCCATGATGCCTCCAAACCATGTCCTCAGCTCCTATCTCTTTCCAATTGGGAGAGAAGACCAGCATTCATCTCACTGCAATCTCCTTTCAAGGTGTTGTGGATGGTGATGAGGTCTCCCCTCAGGCTTCTCTTCTCCTGACTAAATAGCCCCATGTCTCTAAGCCGCTACCAGAACTCCCAAGGTTCAGATCCTTCCCCAGCTCTGTCCCTCTTTTGTGCACACACGCTGCAGCCCCTCAATATCTAGTGAAGGGTCCAAAATCTGAAAACAGGATTTGAGGTTTGACTTCACCAGTGCTGAGTACAGGGGGTCAGTATCTTCCCTGCTCCTGCTGGCCACACCGTGGCTGATCCAGGCTACGATGCTTTTGGAATTCTTAGACACCTGGGCCACTGCTGGATCATCTTCATCCACTCTCAGCCAGCACCCGCAGGGCCTTTTCCTCCAGGCAGCACTCCAGACACTCTTGTCCAAGCCTGGAGCGCTTTCTGGGCCTATTTCCATCCAAGTGCATGACCCAGCACTCGGCATTGCTTAAACTATTCCCATTGGCCTCAGCCCATCAAGCCAGCCTGTCTCAGATTCCTCTGCAGAGCCTTCCTGTCTTTGATCTGATTGACAGCCCAGCCCAGCTTGCTACCATCTGCCAGCATCCTGAGGGTTCAATCAATTCTCAAAACCAGATTATTGATAAAGATCTTAAACAGAAGTAACACTACTACTGAGGCCTGGGGAAAACCACTTGTGACTGGACACTAACTGTAATGAGCTCCACTCAATACAACTCTCTGGACTTGCCTAGCCAGCCAGTTTTTTTCCCCAGTGAATACTACACCCAACCAAGCCATGAAGAAGACGAAGAAGAGGAGACTTTGAGGTCTAGCGAAGTTGATCTCTCCTGGACCAGCATGTGCTGTGGAGCTAAAAGCCCAGCAGACACCTACAACTAGTCCCAGCACCACTTTGGGAAAGACCTCTCTCCTTTCCTCTCCTAAGAGAAGCAGCTCCCAGCCCTGTGCTACGACAGCCCACAGCAGCTGAGACAGACAAAGAGAACAGAACTCCTCTTGAAGGTGGAGGAGAAGTGGCTTCACACTCACCTGGTTCCCAAGGAGAGGAGGCAAGAGAAGTGGATGAGAGAGCAGGGAGTTGGGCTGCCTTTTATACTGCTCCTGGCCTGCCTCAGGCCCAGAGGCTCCCTCTGGGGAAGGGAGAATTCTCTGACAAGCTCACGTCAAACACAAAGCATCCCAGCTAATGGCATGGGCTGTGTCCTGCTTTCCTGCCCTGCTGCCTTCTCATTTCCTGCCTGATGCCCTGTGCTTTCCCACATGAAGGCTTCTGTCAGTGCTGGGATGAGAAGCCTGACGATTTCTGGGACAGAAACACCCGACTCTGGGCAGAAGGCTCAGCTTCAGTGCTGGTGGCATCCCGTGCAGGCAGCTGATGTGTGCCTGGCTCACTGCTGTGGGCTTGGTTGTGGCACCATTCCTGTGTTTCCCCTTGGATGCCCAAGGAATCCCACATGTCAGAGAATCACTGGACATACAATCACAGAGATCTTTCAGATGAGAAGGATCTTTCCCAGTTATCTTCTCCAAGCTCCCTGATGAAGCAGGAACATCTTTGGCATTTGATGTCTTCCTCTCTCTCCCAACTCTTTCTCCTCTTCTATTCTTTTGTGTTATGTGACCCTTAAAGGAATTGTGGGATATGCTGACCTCTCTCCCTCCATGTAGAAGCAGATGTTCCTGTGGGAATTCTTCTGTTGGGAAAGGGCACAGAATTTTGCACATTCCCAGTACTCTCTGTGCTCTGGGTTCCTGCTCCTCTAGAAGTGACCTCAGTACCCCGTTCAGAATCCATTCTGTATCCCAGCTGCTGCCTCCTTGCAATCTTTCATTGGTGTCATGGTCTTGAGTATTCAAGAAAGAAGTGCACTGTCTTGGCTGGTAGGAGGAAAGTTGTAGCACATGTGGTCTTTTGACCATTCCCAGAGGAAGTGGAGGCTTGAACACAGGACAATGGTTCATTGACAAAGGGATCGAGTGCACCCTCTATAAGTCTGAGGGAGAAACTGATCTGATTAGTGTGGTTGACATAGCTGAGGGGGACCATGTCATGTAGAGAGTCATATACAAGCTCCAGGGAAGCCATGGAGTCTATGCTGATTCCTCTGCCCCTGCTGAATTTAAACAGGCGTGCCAAAAGGGACTCTCAAATGCATCCTCAGGACTGGGCAGGGCAGAAGGCTGCAACTCTAGGAAACACTCTTCCCTCTACTGGTAGGGAAGGAAAGAAAAAGACCAATAACATCTTCCCTCAAAAACAGCTCTTGGGTGACCAGCCAAGGATTGCAAGGTCCCTACTTTCAACACGGCCATCAGCAGCCCCACCACTGTGCCCCAATCCAGCATCAGTTGCCTGCACAATACCCATGTGGCACTTGAGCTGAGTCTTCTCCTGGCACTGACACATTCATGACCCAGAAATCCTGGAACGCCTCCGTCCAAGCACACAGAAAAGTCTTCCAGGAGGGAAAGGCAACGGCATAAGGCAGGAAATGAAGAAGGAGGGTTGGGGAAAAGAAGCACCTTGCCCATGTCATTAGCTGGCAGGTTTTCCATGCATCATGAGCACCTCAGAAAATTGACACTTGCGTGGAAGCTGAGTCCGAGCCTGAGGCAGGTCAGGGCCACCATAAAAACCCGTGCAGCTCCTCGCTCTCTCATCCACTTCTCTCGCCTCCTTCTCCTTGGGAACCAGGTGAGTCTGAAGCCCCTTCCTCACCTCCCTTTCCTGGTCATGCAGATCTCTGCTCCTCCATCCTGTGCTGGGCAGCGATGCTGCTTATCATGGGAGGGGGAAGAAGAGAATATTTCTGACTCAACTTGTACTGGGGACTTGTGTCAGGGGGCTCTTCCTGGAGGAAATAGGCAGGGGCTTCATGGGGGCTGGTGACACTTTGTGACACTCTGTGTGGATGAGGCCAAGAGCCACTTTTGCCTTGCTGGAAACATTCTACCTCCCATCTCAGCAGCTCTATTTGACCCCTTTGCAGTGATGTGGTGGATTCATGATGAAGTTCTCGGCCCATGTCTCTGTGCTCTGATTGCCCTCTGCTTCTCTCCCAGGTTCACCTCCAGCCCCCAGACATGTCCTGCTGCAACCCGTGCCAGCCCTGCCAGCCCTGCGGCCCGTGCCCGCTGGCCAGCAGCTGCAATGAGTGCTGTGTGCGGCAGTGCCAGAGCTCCACCATCGCCATCCAGCCCTCCGCGGTGGTGGTGACCCTGCCCGGACCCATCCTCAGCTCCTTCCCTCAGAACACCGCCGTGGGCTCCTCCACCTCCGCTGCTGTTGGCAGCATCCTCAGCTCTCAGGGAGTTCCCATCTCCTCCGGGGGCCTTGACCTCTCCTACATCACCAGTGGCTACTGTGGCAGCAGATGTCGGCCCTGCTAAATCTGCTCACAACTTCACTGGACAAGAATCCCTGAAGACCTCAGAACCTTTTTTTGGACAAGAGACAGAGCTTGGAGGCATTGTCTTTAGAGCTTTGAGCCACTGCTTCCTTCTTCCAGTCCTTTCTCTCTCTTTCCTTTGCTCTTGCCTTGTCCCAATGCCAGCCTAGCAGGGACCTGTTGGCCTCCCTCCCTCTGCAGGGCAGGAAGATGGATGCCCCGCAGGAGCTCCAATGTGCCTTGGTGGCTTCTCCTTGTACTCCCTGGGAGCCACCTCCTTTTCTTCTTTACACTCATTAAAGTTGTGCTGCATCCACACCATGGCCTCTGAGTCCTTCCTTCTGTGACAACTCTTCCCATCTGCTCCAGAGACAAGATGGCTTTTTGGACAGGATTGTCTTGGGGGCAACAGAGGAGCATTTTCCATTCCTAATGGAGGGAGAGAGTAGGACTCAACACACTGGTTTTTCATTTGTGCCTTGACCCTTGGAGCTGCAGAAGTTATTCCTGGTTACTCCTGAGCCCATGGCCATCAGTCCTTCCAGCCTTATCGCACCTTTTCTCCAATGGGACTTGTGCTCTGCGCCTTGGAGCACCTCCTGTGAATGGGGAGCTACAGATTCCATTATGACCACCAAGCCTTGTAGCATTTGGAAGTTGCTGCCCTGTGGAGCTGGTGACCAATCCAGGGTAGAGTCGCCCTACTGAGACCAGCTGCTGCTCTCCCCAGTGTCCCTGAGTACAGGCAGACAGACCCTGTCTGGATGGGACGGGAAACATCAGTGGAAATGGTAGAGATTTTGGCCTTGAACATCAGGGAGGAATCTGAATGGCACTCAGTCCCAGGCTGATGCCACACAGCTGCTCACCAATGCCCGTCAGGAACCACAGCGGTTTCTACTTCTCCATCTCACTGAGCAGAGCAGCCAAGGCAGCCCAGGCTCTCAACTTCTCTTGGGTGTTTGCCAGGACACAGACTGGAGGATCTTGTCTTGATCTCTCCCTGCAGGAAGAGGATATTGAGGAGTTAAAGAGTTAGGGACAGGATGTCACTGCCGTACATAGTGGAGTCTTCATGAAAGGCAGAGATGGCAAACTAGGAACAAGCAGCTGGACTTGTCTAGAATCCTGCTGGAGGATTCAGAACATGCACCTCCAGCTTCTCTTGCTGAAGGGCTTACGCTATCAAATGCTAAACCTCTCTCCCAGGGTTCTTTCTTTGAAACAAAACCTCCTCCCTCTGGACAACAGCCTGTCAGTAGTTAGGGCTCTACCATCTAAACAGAGGCAGGAGAATACATTAAAACATCCAAGATTTTAATGGGTCAACACCAAAGACCTTATCAAGCAATCTAGAACACGGAAGACTTTGTGGAGACAGCATGAAAAGAGATTGCTTGGGTTTGCAGCCTCCCAGGTGATTATGATGCCAGACAGAACGATGGAGACGATGGCCCCTTCTGTGAGAGGGGTGGACCTTGACTCCCTTCTCCTGAAAATGGTTTTAGATTTGTGGCAAGGACCAGCCTGAACTTGCTGAAAATATGGCCAATGTTTCTCATTGACTTCCTCCACTCACTCCATTCTTGGGCTTCCAATTAAGACAATGTGCTCTAGAGCCAAGCACACCAAGCCCATCTTGAAAAAGGTGAAGTAAGACTGGAGGGACCAATGGTCATGGGCTGAAGAGTAAACAGGAATGTCTTCTGCATAACCAAGCTGATGTCAAAAAAATGCAACACAGTACACCAACCCTCTGTTTCCTTGGCGAATGAGCAAGGGTCCTCTGCTGCATTCAACCCAGTTCCCTCCAAAAAGCTCCTTTACCCCTCAAGAAACTGCAAGAGTTGACAGGGAACAAAAGAGGACTCAGAGGCCCAGGCTTGGATGCAGCACGCCTTTAATTAGCAACAGCAAAGGAAAGAGAGAGAGGAAAGTGGAAGAAGGAAAAAAACGGCTCAAAGCTCTAAAGACAATACCTCAAAGCACTTGTGTGCACCAGCATGTTGTGAGGCTTTAGGAGGTGCTTTTGCAGGCACATTTCCAGCAGATTTAGCAGGGCCGACATCTGCTGCCACAGTAACTGCTGGTGATGTAGGAGAGGTCAAGGCCCCCGGAGGAGATGGGAACTCCCTGAGAGCTGAGGATGCTGCCAACAGCAGCGGAGGTGGAGGAGCCCACGGCGGTGTTCTGAGGGAAGGAGCTGAGGATGGGGCCGGGCAGGGTCACCACCACCGCGGAGGGCTGGATGGCGATGGTGGAGCTCTGGCACTGCCGCACACAGCACTCATTGCAGCTGCTGGCCAGCGGGCACGGACCGCAGGGCTGGCAGGGCTGGCACGGGTTGCAGCAGGACATGTCTGGGGGCTGGAGGTGAACCTGGGAGAGAGAGCAGAGGGCAATCAGAGCACAGAGACATGGGCTGAGAACTTCATCATGAATCCACCACATCACTGCAAAGGGGTCAAATAGAGCTGTTGAGATGGGAGGTAGAATGTTTCCAGCGAGGCAAAAGTGGCTCTTGGCCTCATCCACACATAGTGTCACAAAGTGTCACCAGCCCCCATGAAGCCCCTGCCTATTTCCTCCAGGAAGAGCCCCCTGACACAAGTCCCCAGTACAAGATGAGTCAGAAATTTTCTCTTCTTCCCCCTCCCATGATAAGCAGCACCGCTGCCCAGCACAGTATGGAGGAGCAGAAATGTGCATGACCAGGAAAGGGAGGTGAGGAAGGGGCTTCAGACTCACCTGGTTCCCAAGGAGAAGGAGGCAAGAGAAGTGGATGAGAGAGCGAGGAGCTGCACGGGTTTTTATGGTGGCCCTGACCTGCCTCAGGCTCGGACTCAGCTTCCACGCAAGTGTCAATTTTCTGAGGTGCTCATGATGCATGGAAAACCTGCCAGCTAATGACATGGGCAAGGTGCTTTTTTTCCCAACCCTCCCTCTTCATTTCCTGCCTTATGCCGTTGTCTTTCCCTCCTGGAAGAATCTTCTGTGTGCTTGGACGGAGGCGTTCCAGGATTTCTGGGTCATGAATGTGTCAGTGCCAGGGGAAGACTCAGCTCAAGTGCCACATGGGTGCTGTGCAGGCAATTGATGCTGGATTGGGGCACGGTGGTGGGGCTGCTGGTGGCTGCGTTGGCAGGCAGAGACCCTGCAATGCTTTACTGGTCATGCAAGGCCTGTCCTGGAGGGAAGAGGTGCTGGGTCTTTTTCCTCCTCTCCCTCCCAGTATAACAAAGAGTTTTTCCTAGGGATGCTGCCTGCTGCTCTGCCCAGTCCTGAGGATGCATTTGAGAGTCCCTTTTGGCACCCCTGTTGAAATACAGCAGGGGCAGAGGAATCAGTATACACCTCACGGCTTCCATTGTGCTTCTCTGGGACCCCCTGCTTGACATCCTCTCCCTCAGCTATGGCAACCACACGACTCAGCTTGATCTCACCTGCACAGTTATGGAGGGTGGACTCCATCTCACTCTCAATGATCCATTGTCCTGTGTCCCAGCCTCCACTACCACGTGGAATGATCAAAAACCATGCGTGCCACCACCTTTCCTCCCTACATCCAAGACAATACCGTCCTGCCTTGAATACTCAAGACAATGAACCCAAAAAAGGATTGCATGGAGGCAGAGGCTAGGATACAGCACGCTTCAATGACTCGGAAGGGAGCACTGAGGTCACTTCCTAAGGAAGGGGCATCCAGAGTAAGAGGAGCACTGGCAGCACATAAAATCTGATGCCATTGCCCATAGCAGAGATCCCACAGGGCATCTATCTGCTCGAACGTGGAGTGAGAGGGGTCAGCAGGTCCCCCACCATGGCTTTGAGGGTCACCTAGCAAAGAAGAATGGAAGACATGAAAGAGCTGGGAGAGAGAGGAAGATGTAAAAAGTAAAATATGTTTGAGCTTAAGCAGGAAGCCTGACCAGATGACCGGGAAAGATCCCCATCATCTAAACCTCTCTGTGATTCCATGTCCAGTGATTCTCTGACATGTGGGATTCCTTGGGCATCCAAGGGGAAACACAGGAATGGTGCCCATTTCCCGACCACTTTGTCACAACCAAGCCCACAGCAGTGAGCCAGGCACACATCAGCTGCCTGCACGGGATGCCACCAGCACTGAAGCTGAGCCTTCTGCCCAGAGTCGGGTGTTTCTGTCCCAGAAATCGTCAGGCTTCTCATCCCAGCACTGACAGAAGCCTTCATGTGGGAAAGCACAGGGCATCAGGCAGGAAATGAGAAGGCAGCAGGGCAGGAAAGCAGGACACAGCCCATGCCATTAGCTGGGATGCTTTGTGTTTGACGTGAGCTTGTCAGAGAATTCTCCCTTCCCCAGAGGGAGCCTCTGGGCCTGAGGCAGAGCAGGAGCAGTATAAAAGGCAGCCCAGCTCCCTGCTCTCTCATCCACTTCTCTTGCCTCCTCTCCTTGGGAACCAGGTGAGTGTGAAGCTGCTTCTCCTCCTCCTTCAAGAGGAGTTCTCTTCTCTTTGTCTGTCTCAGCTGCTGTGGGCTGTCCTAACACAGGGCTGGGAGCTGCTTCTCCTAGGAGAGGAAAGGAGAGAGGCCTTTCCCAGAGTGGGGCTGGGACTAGTTGTAGGTGTCTGCTGGATTTTTAGCTCCACAGCGCATGCTGGTCCAGGAGGTGCCTTGCCTCCCCTGGGCTTGGTCTGGCCAGTGCTGCTCCTCAGGTGTCCCCATGCTCTCTTTCCTCTCTCCCAGGTGCAAGTCTTGCCCAGAGACATGTCCTGCTGCAACCCGTGCCAGCCCTGCCAGCCCTGCGGCCCGTGCCCGCTGGCCAGCAGCTGCAATGAGTGCTGTGTGCGGCAGTGCCAGAGCTCCACCATCGCCATCCAGCCCTCCGCGGTGGTGGTGACCCTGCCCGGACCCATCCTCAGCTCCTTCCCTCAGAACACCGCCGTGGGCTCCTCCACCTCCGCTGCTGTTGGCAGCATCCTCAGCTCTCAGGGAGTTCCCATCTCCTCCGGGGGCCTTGACCTCTCCTGCATCACCAGCGGTTACTGTGGCAGCAGATGTCGGCCCTGCTAAATCTGCTGGAAATGTGCCTGCAAAAGCACCTCCTAAAGCCTCACAACATGCTGGTGCACACAAGTGCTTTGAGGCATTGTCTTTAGAGCTTTGAGCCGTTTTTTTCCCTTCTTCCACTCTCCTCTCTCTCTTTCCTTTGCTGTTGCTAATTAAAGGCGTGCTGCATCCAAGCCTGGGCCTCTGAGTCCTCTTTTGTTCCCTGTCAACTCTTGCAGTTTCTTGAGGGGAAAAGGAGCTTTTGGAGGGAACTGGGTTGAGTGCAGCAGAGGACCCTTGCTCAATCCCCCGGGAACCAGAGGGTAGGACTCGGTACGCTGCATTGTATTTTTTTTCATGGAACTTGGAGACACAGAAGACATTCCTGGTTACTCTTCAGCTCATAGACACTGGTCCTTCCAGCATTTCTTCACCTCTTCCCTGATTTACCTGGAGTGCTTGTACCCAGAGCACGTCCTGTTAATGGGAAACCCAACAGCTGCTGGGCCCTGTCACTGGGAGGACACTGGATATGTTCAGCAGCACCTCTGGCTTTTTGGAAATCATAGAACCATAAAGGTTCAAGCAAACCTCTAAGATCATCAGATCTTCCAATCAGTGCAACCCTTGGATGTCTTCAAAGCCACATCCTTAAATGCTACCGGCACGTGTTCTTGTAACACTTGCGGGTATTGAGACTCAACCATTGATCTGGTTGGCCTCTGCCAGGGCTTCACCTTCTTTCACTCAAGAACTATTTCCTTATACACACTGTAAACGTCCTCTGGGGACACTTGTCGCCATTTCGTCAACTCATATCTCTTTCCCGTTGGGAGAAGAAACCAACATGCATCTCACTGCAATCTCCTTTCAAGGAGTTGTGGATGGTGATGACGCCTCCCCTCAATGAAACTCTCTGGAGTTTCCTTGCCAGCCAGTTTTTTTCCCCCAATGAATATTACACTCTAGCAAGCCAGGAAGGAGATGAAGAAGAGGCGACTTTGCGGTCTAGTGAAGTTCACTTTCCCTTAAATCCTCTCCTTCCATCCTTACAGCCATCATCTGACAAAGGCTTCTCCCCCAGCACAGCTCCATCCCAAGCAAGAGGAACAGCCTGGAGTGCTTGTGCGGCCGCTGAGCTGCCAGCTCCTCCTGCAGCACTGGGATTCTCCCATGAAAGCAGCATGAGCCTATGAGGCCAAGGGGAATATTTCTGGTCAGTGAGGGATACAGTGATGGTCACTGGCTGTGAAGAAGCCAGAGATGTCACTCTCAGAACTAAGGGAAAGGAGGAGGCCCCCAGTCAGTGTGTCCTGCCCTCCCACCAATCCAGCAATGAGATTTGTTCCCTCCCAGTTCAATTTCTTTCTTCCTAGGTCGCTTTGGAGAGAATCCCGGAAAGAAAGAATAATTCAGATTTTGTGGCTGGGCTGCAGCAGATGTTAAGGAGTGTAAAGAGGGGATTAAGATGTCTCTGAGGAGAGAGGTTTGAGTGGTAATATTGCCCTGGGCATCCAGGTGTCAGTGCCCAAGGAAGAGAGAGGGCCAGGCAGGAGCCCCCTCTAAGCTTGCTTTGGAAGGAGCCTAAATATCTAGAGCAATGTAAAAGAACAAGGGAAAAGGAAGTAATGGAATGAATGGGGGAAGGCCACAGAGCTAAAACCCTTTTCAGGAGAAGACAGTCAAGGTCCACCCCTCTCACAAAAGTGGCCATGAACTCCCTCATTCTATCTGGAATCATCATCACCTGAGAAGCTGTGAACCCAAGCCAACTCTTTTCATGATGTCTTCAGGCAGACTTGGATGTGCTAGATGCTTGATAAGGTCCTTGCTCTTGACCCATTAAAATCATGGAGGTTACAGAGTTCTGCTCTATCTGTTGAGATGGTAGAGCCCTGTCTACTGATTAGCCCTTGTGCAGAGGGAGGAGGTTTTGTTTCAAAGGAAGGAACCTGGGAAAGGGGTTTAGGTGCCAGGACTCCGTTGTGGTCATCGAGCCCTCTCCTGTGGTGGTGACCCTGCCCGGACCCATCCTCAGCTCCTTCCCTCAGAACACCGCCGTGGGCTCCTCCACCTCCGCTGCTGTTGGCAGCATCCTCAGCTCTAACGGAGTTCCCATCTCCTCCGGGGGCCTTGACCTCTCCTGCATCACCAGCGCCTACTGTGGCAGCAGATGTCGGCCCTGCTAAATCTGCTCACAACATCACTGGACAAGAATCCCTGAAGACCTCAGAACCTTTTTTCTGGACAAGAGACAGAGCTTGGAGGCATTGTCTTTAGAGCTTTGAGCCACTGCTTCCTTCTTCCAGTCCTTTCTCTCTCTTTCCTTTGCTCTTGCCTTGTCCCAATGCCAGCCTGGCAGGGACCTGTTGGCCTCCCTCCCTCTGCAGGGCAGGAAGATGGACACCTTGCAGGAGCTCCACCATGTCTTTGTGGCTGTCCATTCTGTTCCCTGGGAGCCACCTCCTTTTCTTCTTTACACTCATTAAAGTTGTGCTGCATCCACACCATGTCCTATGAGTCCTTCTTCCTTCTGTGACAATTCTTCCCATCTGCTCAGGAGACAAGGTGGTTTTGTGGACAGGATTGTCTTGTGGGCAACAGAGCTTGTTTCCATTCCCCAAGGAAGGAGAGAGTAGGACTAAGCATCCAGGCTTTTCATTTGTGCCTTGACCCTTGGAGCTGCAGAAGTTATTCCCGGTTACTCCTGAACCTACGGTCATCCATCCTTCCACATTTTCTCCAATGGGACTTGTGCTCTGTGCCCTGGAGCACCTCCTGTGAATGGGGTCTACAGATTCCATTATGACCACCAAGCATTGTAGCATTTTGAAGCTGCTACTCTGTGGAGCTCGAGACCAGTCCAGGGCAGAGTCACCCTGCAGAGACCAGCTGCTGCTCTCCCCAGTGTCCCTGAGTACAGGCAGACAGACCCCCTGTTGTCTGGATAGGAGGGGAAACACCCACGGAGTGAGTGGAGTCTTTGCGCTTGAACCCGGGAGGCCCTCGGTCCCAGGCTGATGCCACACAGCTGCTCACCAATGCCCGTCTGGAACCAGAGCGGTTTCTGCTCCTCCATCTCGCTGAGCCGAGCAGCCAAGGCAGCCCAGGCTCTCAACTGCTCTTGCCAGGGTGGGTGTTTGCCAGGACACACACAGGAGCAGTTTCCCTTGGACTCTCCCAGCAGGACGAGGTTGTTGATACCCTAGAGAGTTAGGGACAGGATGCCACCTCTGTCCGTAGTGGTGTCTTCAGGAAAGGGAGAGATGGCAACCTAGGAACACTGACAACAAGCAGCTGCACTTGTCTAGAATCCTGCTGGAGGAGTCAAAACATGCAGCCTCATCTTCTCCTGCTGAAGGGCATCAGCTGGCAAATGCTAAACCCCTTTCCCAGGATCCTTCCTTTGAAACAAAACCTCCTCCCTCTGCACAAGGGCTAATCAGTAGACAGGGCTCTACCATCTCAACAGATAGAGCAGAACTCTGTAACCTCCATGATTTTAATGGGTCAAGAGCAAGGACCTTATCAAGCATCTAGCACATCCAAGTCTGCCTGAAGACATCATGAAAAGAGTTGGCTTGGGTTCACAGCCTCTCAGGTGATGATGATTCCAGATGGAATGAGGGAGTTCATGGCCACTTCTGTGAGAGGGGTGGACCTTGACTGTCTTCTCCTGAAAAGGGTTTTAGCTCTGTGGCCTTCCCCCATTCATTCCATTACTTCCTTTTCCCTTGTTCTTTTACATTGCTCCAGATATTTAGGCTCCTTCCAAAGCAAGCTTAGAGGGGGCTCCTGCCTGGCCCTCTCTCTTCCTTGGGCAATGACACCTGGATGCCCAGGGCAATATTACCACTCAAACCTCTCTCCTCAGAGACATCTTAATCCCCTCTTTACACTCCTTAACCTCTGCTGCAGCCCAGCCACAAAATCTGAATGATTCTTTCCTTCCGGGATTCTCTCCAAAGCGACCTAGGAAGAAAGAAATTGAACTGAGAGGGAACAAATCTCATTGCTGGATTGGTGGGAGGGCAGGACACACTGATTGGGGGCCTCCTCCTTTCCCTTAGGTCAGAGAGGTCACAGCCAGTGACCATCACTGTATCCCTCACTGACCAGAAATATTCCCCTTGGCCTCATAGGCTCATGCTGCTTTCATGGGAGAATCCCAGTGCTGCAGGAGGAGCTGGCAGCTCAGCGGCCGCACAAGCACTCCAGGCTGTTCCTCTTGCTTGGGATGGAGCTGTGCTGGGGGAGAAGCCTTTGTCAGATGATGGCTGTAAGGATGGAAGGAGAGGATTTAAGGGAAAGTGAACTTCACTAGACCGCAAAGTCGCCTCTTCTTCATCTCCTTCCTGGCTTGCTAGAGTGTAATATTCATTGGGGAAAAAAAACTGGCTGGCAAGAGAGTTTCATTGAGGGGAGGCGTCATCACCATCCACAACTCCTTGAAAGGAGATTGCAGTGAGATGCATGTTGGTTTCTTCTCCTAACGGGAAAGAGATATGAGTTGACGAAATGGCCACAAGTGTCCCCAGAGGACGTTTACAGTGTGTATAAGGAAATAGTTCTTGAGTGAAAGAAGGTGAAGCCCTGGCAGAGGCCAACCAGATCAATGGGTGAGTCTCAATACCTGCAAGTGTTACAAGAACACGTGCCGGTAGCGTTTAAGGACGTGACTTTGAAGATATCCAAGAGTTGCACTGATTGGAAGATCTGATGATCTTAGAGGTTTGCTTGAACCTTTATGGTTCTATGATTTCCGAAAAGCCAGAGGTGCTTCTGAACATATCCAGTGTCCTCCCAGTGACAGGGCCCAGCAGCTGTTGGGTTTCCCATTAACAGGACGTGCTCTGGGTACAAGCACTCCAGGTAAATCAGGGAAGAGGTGAAGAAACGCTGGAAGGAACGGTGTCTATGGGCTGAAGAGTAACCAGGAATGTCTTCTGTGTCTCCAAGTTCCATGAAAAAAAATACAATGCAGCGTACCGAGTCCTCCCCTCTGGTTCCCGGGGGATTGAGCAAGGGTCCTCTGCTGCACTCAACCCAGTTCCCTCCAAAAAGCTCCTTTTCCCCTCAAGAAACTGCAAGAGTTGACAGGGAACAAAAGAGGACTCAGAGGCCCAGGCTTGGATGCAGCACGCCTTTAATTAGCAACAGCAAAGGAAAGAGAGAGAGGAGAGTGGAAGAAGGGAAAAAACGGCTCAAAGCTCTAAAGACAATGCCTCAAAGCACTTGTGTGCACCAGCATGTTGTGAGGCTTTAGGAGGTGCTTTTGCAGGCACATTTCCAGCAGATTTAGCAGGGCCGACATCTGCTGCCACAGTAACCGCTGGTGATGCAGGAGAGGTCAAGGCCCCCGGAGGAGATGGGAACTCCCTGAGAGCTGAGGATGCTGCCAACAGCAGCGGAGGTGGAGGAGCCCACGGCGGTGTTCTGAGGGAAGGAGCTGAGGATGGGTCCGGGCAGGGTCACCACCACCGCGGAGGGCTGGATGGCGATGGTGGAGCTCTGGCACTGCCGCACACAGCACTCATTGCAGCTGCTGGCCAGCGGGCACGGGCCGCAGGGCTGGCAGGGCTGGCACGGGTTGCAGCAGGACATGTCTGGGGGCTGGAGGTGAACCTGGGAGACAGAGCAGAGGGCAATCAGAGCACCGAGACATGGGCTGAGAACTTCATCATGAATCCACCACATCACTGCAAAGGGGTCAAATAGAGCTGCTGAGATGGGAGGTAGAATGTTTCCAGCGAGGCGAAAGTGGCTCTTGGCCTCATCCACACAGAGTGTCACAAAGTGTCACCAGCCCCCATGAAGCCCCTGCCTATTTCCTCCAGGAAGAGCCCCCTGACACAAGTCCCCAGTACAAGTTGAGTCAGAAATTTTCTCTTCTTCCCCCTCCCATGATAAGCAGCACCACTGCCCAGCACAGGATGGAGGAGCAGAAATCTGCATGACCAGGAAAGGGAGGTGAGGAAGGGGCTTCAGACTCACCTGGTTCCCAAGGAGAAGGAGGCAAGAGAAGTGGATGAGAGAGCGAGGAGCTGCACGGGTTTTTATGGTGGCCCTGACCTGCCTCAGGCTCGGACGCAGCTTCCACGGAAGTAGCAATTTTGTAAGGTGCTCATGATGGATGGAAAACATGCCAGCTAATGACATGGGCAAGGTGCTTGTTTTCCCCAACCCTCCTTCTTCATATCCTGCCTTATGCCATGCCCCTTTATTCCTGGAAGATTCTTCTGCATTCTGGGATGGAGAAATACCAAGATTTCTAGGTCAGGAATGTGTCAGTGCCAGGGGAAGACTCAGCTCAAGTGCCACATGGGTGCTGTGCACGCAACTGATGCTGCAGTGGGGCACATTGGTGGGCTGCCGGTGGCTGCGTTGGAAGCAGAGACCCTGCAATCGCTGGCTGGTTACCCAAGGGCTGTGCTCAAAAGACAACGTGCTGGGTGATTTTCATTCCATCTCTCCCAGCAGGAAAAATAGGTTTTCCCAGGGTAGCTGCCTTCTGCCCTCTCCAGTCCTGAGGATGCATTTGAGAGTCCCTTTTGGCACCCCTGTTGAAATACAGCAGGGGCAGAGGAATCAGTATACACCTCACGGCTACCATTGAGCTTCTCTGGGACCCTCAGCTATGGCAACCACACGACTCAGCTTGGTGTCATCTGCACAGTTATGGAGGGTGGACTCCATCCCACTGTCGATGATCCATTGTCCTGTGTCCCAGCCTCCACTACCACGTGGAATGATCAAAAACCATGCGTGCCATCACCTTTCCTCCCTCCATCCAAGACAATGCAATTCTGCCTTGAATACGCAAGACAATGACCCCAATAAATGATAGCATGGAGGCAGAGGCTAGGTTACAGGACACTTTAACGACTCGGAAGGGAGCCCTAAGGTCACTTCCTAAGGAAGGGGCATCCAGAGTAAGAGGAGCACTGGCAGCACGCAAAATCTGATGCCATTGCCCATAGCAGAGATCCCACAGGGCATCTATCTGCTCGAACGTGGAGGGAGAGGTCAGCAGGTCCCTCACCATGGCTTTGAGGGTCACCTAGCAAAGAAGAATGGAAGACATGAAAGAGTTGGGAGAGAGAGGAAGATGTAACAAGTAAAATATGTTTGAGCTTGATCAGGAAGCCTGACCAGATGACCGGGAAAGATCCCCATCATCTAAACCTCTCTGTGATTCCATGTCCAGTGATTCTCTGACATGTGGGATTCCTTGGGCATCCAAGGGGAAACACAGGAATGGTGCCCATTTCCGGACCTCTTTGTCACAACCAAGCCCACAGCAGTGAGCCAGGCACACATCAGCTGCCTGCACGGGATGCCACCAGCACTGAAGCTGAGCCTTCTGCCCAGAGTCGGGTGTTTCTGTCCCAGAAATCGTCAGGCTTCTCATCCCAGCACTGACAGAAGCCTTCATGTGGGAAAGCACAGGGCATCAGGCAGGAAATGAGAAGGCAGCAGGGCAGGAAAGCAGGACACAGCCCATGCCATTAGCTGGGATGCTTTGTGTTTGACGTGAGCTTGTCAGAGAACTCTCCCTTCCCCAGAGGGAGCCTCTGGGCCTGAGGCAGGCCAGGAGCAGTATAAAAGGCAGCCCAGCTCCCTGCTCTCTCATCCACTTCTCTTGCCTCCTCTCCTTGGGAACCAGGTGAGTGTGAAGCTGCTTCTCCTCCTCCTTCAAGAGGAGTTCTGTTCTCTTTGTCTGTCTCAGCTGCTGTGGGATGTCCTAGCACAGGGCTGGGAGCAGCTTCTCCTAGAAGAGGAAAGGAGAGAGGTATTTCCCAGAGTGGGGCTGGGACTAGTTGTAGGTGTCTGCTGGGTTCTTAGCTCCACAGCGAATGCTGGTCCAGGAGGTGCCTTGCCTCCCCTGGTCTTGGTCTGGCCAGTGCTGCTCCTCAGGTGTCCCCATACTCTCTTTCCTCTCTCCCAGGTGCAACTCTTGCCCAGAGACATGTCCTGCTGCAACCCGTGCCAGCCCTGCCAGCCCTGTGGCCCGTGCCCGCTGGCCAGCAGCTGCAATGAGTGCTGTGTGCGGCAGTGCCAGGACTCCGTTGTGGTCATCGAGCCCTCTCCTGTGGTGGTGACCCTGCCCGGACCCATCCTCAGCTCCTTCCCTCAGAACACCGCCGTGGGCTCCTCCACCTCCGCTGCTGTTGGCAGCATCCTCAGCTCTCAGGGAGTTCCCATCTCCTCTGGGGGCCTTGACCTCTCCTGCATCACCAGCGCCTACTGTGGCAGCAGATGTCGGCCCTGCTAAATCTGCTCACAACATCACTGGACAAGAATCCCTGAAGACCTCAGAACCTTTTTCCTGGACAAGAGACAGAGCTTGGAGGCATTGTCTTTAGAGCTTTTGGCCACCGCTTCCTTCTTCCAGTCCTTTCTCTCTCTTTACTTTACTCTTGCCTTGTCCCAATGCCAGCCTAGCACGGACCTGTTGGCCTCCCTCCCTCTGCAGGGCAGGAAGATGGACACCTTGCAGGAGCTCCAATGTGCCTTGGTGGCTTCCTCTTGTACTCCCTGGGAGCCACCTCCTTTTCTTTACACTCATTAAAGTTGTGCTGCATCCACACCATGTCCTATGAGTCCTTCTTCCTTCTGTGACAATTCTTCCCATCTGCTCAGGAGACAAGGTGGTTTTGTGGACAGGATTATCTTGGTGGCAACAGAGCTTGTTTCCATTCCCCAAGGAAGGAGAGAGTAGGACTAAGCATCCAGGCTTTTCATTTATGCCTTGACCCTTGGAGCTGCAGCAGTTATTCCTGGTTACTCCTGAACCCACGGTCATCCGTCCTTCCAGCCTTATTGCACCTTTTCTCCAATGGGACTTGTGCTCTGTGCCCTGGAGCACCTCCTGTGAATGGGGTCTACAGATTCCATTATGACCACCAAGCATTGTAGCATTTTGAAGCTGCTACTCTGTGGAGCTCGAGACCAGTCCAGGGCAGAGTCACCCTGCAGAGACCAGCTGCTGCTCTCCCCAGTGTCCCTGAGTACAGGCAGACAGACCCCCTGTTGTCTGGATAGGAGGGGAAACACCCACGGAGTGAGTGGAGTCTTTGCGCTTGAACCCGGGAGGCCCTCGGTCCCAGGCTGATGCCACACAGCTGCTCACCAATGCCCGTCTGGAACCAGAGCGGTTTCTGCTCCTCCATCTCGCTGAGCCGAGCAGCCAAGGCAGCCCAGGCTCTCAACTGCTCTTGCCAGGGTGGGTGTTTGCCAGGACACACACAGGAGCAGTTTCCCTTGGACTCTCCCAGCAGGACGAGGTTGTTGATACCCTAGAGAGTTAGGGACAGGATGCCACCTCTGTCCGTAGTGGTGTCTTCAGGAAAGGGAGAGATGGCAACCTAGGAACACTGACAACAAGCAGCTGCACTTGTCTAGAATCCTGCTGGAGGAGTCAAAACATGCAGCCTCATCTTCTCCTGCTGAAGGGCATCAGCTGGCAAATGCTAAACCCCTTTCCCAGGATCCTTCCTTTGAAACAAAACCTCCTCCCTCTGCACAAGGGCTAATCAGTAGACAGGGCTCTACCATCTCAACAGATAGAGCAGAACTCTGTAACCTCCATGATTTTAATGGGTCAAGAGCAAGGACCTTATCAAGCATCTAGCACATCCAAGTCTGCCTGAAGACATCATGAAAAGAGTTGGCTTGGGTTCACAGCCTCTCAGGTGATGATGATTCCAGATGGAATGAGGGAGTTCATGGCCACTTCTGTGAGAGGGGTGGACCTTGACTGTCTTCTCCTGAAAAGGGTTTTAGCTCTGTGGCCTTCCCCCATTCATTCCATTACTTCCTTTTCCCTTGTTCTTTTACATTGCTCCAGATATTTAGGCTCCTTCCAAAGCAAGCTTAGAGGGGGCTCCTGCCTGGCCCTCTCTCTTCCTTGGGCAATGACACCTGGATGCCCAGGGCAATATTACCACTCAAACCTCTCTCCTCAGAGACATCTTAATCCCCTCTTTACACTCCTTAACCTCTGCTGCAGCCCAGCCACAAAATCTGAATGATTCTTTCCTTCCGGGATTCTCTCCAAAGCGACCTAGGAAGAAAGAAATTGAACTGAGAGGGAACAAATCTCATTGCTGGATTGGTGGGAGGGCAGGACACACTGATTGGGGGCCTCCTCCTTTCCCTTAGGTCAGAGAGGTCACAGCCAGTGACCATCACTGTATCCCTCACTGACCAGAAATATTCCCCTTGGCCTCATAGGCTCATGCTGCTTTCATGGGAGAATCCCAGTGCTGCAGGAGGAGCTGGCAGCTCAGCGGCCGCACAAGCACTCCAGGCTGTTCCTCTTGCTTGGGATGGAGCTGTGCTGGGGGAGAAGCCTTTGTCAGATGATGGCTGTAAGGATGGAAGGAGAGGATTTAAGGGAAAGTGAACTTCACTAGACCGCAAAGTCGCCTCTTCTTCATCTCCTTCCTGGCTTGCTAGAGTGTAATATTCATTGGGGAAAAAAAACTGGCTGGCAAGAGAGTTTCATTGAGGGGAGGCGTCATCACCATCCACAACTCCTTGAAAGGAGATTGCAGTGAGATGCATGTTGGTTTCTTCTCCTAACGGGAAAGAGATATGAGTTGACGAAATGGCCACAAGTGTCCCCAGAGGACGTTTACAGTGTGTATAAGGAAATAGTTCTTGAGTGAAAGAAGGTGAAGCCCTGGCAGAGGCCAACCAGATCAATGGGTGAGTCTCAATACCTGCAAGTGTTACAAGAACACGTGCCGGTAGCGTTTAAGGACGTGACTTTGAAGATATCCAAGAGTTGCACTGATTGGAAGATCTGATGATCTTAGAGGTTTGCTTGAACCTTTATGGTTCTATGATTTCCGAAAAGCCAGAGGTGCTTCTGAACATATCCAGTGTCCTCCCAGTGACAGGGCCCAGCAGCTGTTGGGTTTCCCATTAACAGGACGTGCTCTGGGTACAAGCACTCCAGGTAAATCAGGGAAGAGGTGAAGAAACGCTGGAAGGAACGGTGTCTATGGGCTGAAGAGTAACCAGGAATGTCTTCTGTGTCTCCAAGTTCCATGAAAAAAAATACAATGCAGCGTACCGAGTCCTCCCCTCTGGTTCCCGGGGGATTGAGCAAGGGTCCTCTGCTGCACTCAACCCAGTTCCCTCCAAAAAGCTCCTTTTCCCCTCAAGAAACTGCAAGAGTTGACAGGGAACAAAAGAGGACTCAGAGGCCCAGGCTTGGATGCAGCACGCCTTTAATTAGCAACAGCAAAGGAAAGAGAGAGAGGAGAGTGGAAGAAGGGAAAAAACGGCTCAAAGCTCTAAAGACAATGCCTCAAAGCACTTGTGTGCACCAGCATGTTGTGAGGCTTTAGGAGGTGCTTTTGCAGGCACATTTCCAGCAGATTTAGCAGGGCCGACATCTGCTGCCACAGTAACCGCTGGTGATGCAGGAGAGGTCAAGGCCCCCGGAGGAGATGGGAACTCCCTGAGAGCTGAGGATGCTGCCAACAGCAGCGGAGGTGGAGGAGCCCACGGCGGTGTTCTGAGGGAAGGAGCTGAGGATGGGTCCGGGCAGGGTCACCACCACCGCGGAGGGCTGGATGGCGATGGTGGAGCTCTGGCACTGCCGCACACAGCACTCATTGCAGCTGCTGGCCAGCGGGCACGGGCCGCAGGGCTGGCAGGGCTGGCACGGGTTGCAGCAGGACATGTCTGGGGGCTGGAGGTGAACCTGGGAGACAGAGCAGAGGGCAATCAGAGCACCGAGACATGGGCTGAGAACTTCATCATGAATCCACCACATCACTGCAAAGGGGTCAAATAGAGCTGCTGAGATGGGAGGTAGAATGTTTCCAGCGAGGCGAAAGTGGCTCTTGGCCTCATCCACACAGAGTGTCACAAAGTGTCACCAGCCCCCATGAAGCCCCTGCCTATTTCCTCCAGGAAGAGCCCCCTGACACAAGTCCCCAGTACAAGTTGAGTCAGAAATTTTCTCTTCTTCCCCCTCCCATGATAAGCAGCACCACTGCCCAGCACAGGATGGAGGAGCAGAAATCTGCATGACCAGGAAAGGGAGGTGAGGAAGGGGCTTCAGACTCACCTGGTTCCCAAGGAGAAGGAGGCAAGAGAAGTGGATGAGAGAGCGAGGAGCTGCACGGGTTTTTATGGTGGCCCTGACCTGCCTCAGGCTCGGACGCAGCTTCCACGGAAGTAGCAATTTTGTAAGGTGCTCATGATGGATGGAAAACATGCCAGCTAATGACATGGGCAAGGTGCTTGTTTTCCCCAACCCTCCTTCTTCATATCCTGCCTTATGCCATGCCCCTTTATTCCTGGAAGATTCTTCTGCATTCTGGGATGGAGAAATACCAAGATTTCTAGGTCAGGAATGTGTCAGTGCCAGGGGAAGACTCAGCTCAAGTGCCACATGGGTGCTGTGCACGCAACTGATGCTGCAGTGGGGCACATTGGTGGGCTGCCGGTGGCTGCGTTGGAAGCAGAGACCCTGCAATCGCTGGCTGGTTACCCAAGGGCTGTGCTCAAAAGACAACGTGCTGGGTGATTTTCATTCCATCTCTCCCAGCAGGAAAAATAGGTTTTCCCAGGGTAGCTGCCTTCTGCCCTCTCCAGTCCTGAGGATGCATTTGAGAGTCCCTTTTGGCACCCCTGTTGAAATACAGCAGGGGCAGAGGAATCAGTATACACCTCACGGCTACCATTGAGCTTCTCTGGGACCCTCAGCTATGGCAACCACACGACTCAGCTTGGTGTCATCTGCACAGTTATGGAGGGTGGACTCCATCCCACTGTCGATGATCCATTGTCCTGTGTCCCAGCCTCCACTACCACGTGGAATGATCAAAAACCATGCGTGCCATCACCTTTCCTCCCTCCATCCAAGACAATGCAATTCTGCCTTGAATACGCAAGACAATGACCCCAATAAATGATAGCATGGAGGCAGAGGCTAGGTTACAGGACACTTTAACGACTCGGAAGGGAGCCCTAAGGTCACTTCCTAAGGAAGGGGCATCCAGAGTAAGAGGAGCACTGGCAGCACGCAAAATCTGATGCCATTGCCCATAGCAGAGATCCCACAGGGCATCTATCTGCTCGAACGTGGAGGGAGAGGTCAGCAGGTCCCTCACCATGGCTTTGAGGGTCACCTAGCAAAGAAGAATGGAAGACATGAAAGAGTTGGGAGAGAGAGGAAGATGTAACAAGTAAAATATGTTTGAGCTTGATCAGGAAGCCTGACCAGATGACCGGGAAAGATCCCCATCATCTAAACCTCTCTGTGATTCCATGTCCAGTGATTCTCTGACATGTGGGATTCCTTGGGCATCCAAGGGGAAACACAGGAATGGTGCCCATTTCCGGACCTCTTTGTCACAACCAAGCCCACAGCAGTGAGCCAGGCACACATCAGCTGCCTGCACGGGATGCCACCAGCACTGAAGCTGAGCCTTCTGCCCAGAGTCGGGTGTTTCTGTCCCAGAAATCGTCAGGCTTCTCATCCCAGCACTGACAGAAGCCTTCATGTGGGAAAGCACAGGGCATCAGGCAGGAAATGAGAAGGCAGCAGGGCAGGAAAGCAGGACACAGCCCATGCCATTAGCTGGGATGCTTTGTGTTTGACGTGAGCTTGTCAGAGAACTCTCCCTTCCCCAGAGGGAGCCTCTGGGCCTGAGGCAGGCCAGGAGCAGTATAAAAGGCAGCCCAGCTCCCTGCTCTCTCATCCACTTCTCTTGCCTCCTCTCCTTGGGAACCAGGTGAGTGTGAAGCTGCTTCTCCTCCTCCTTCAAGAGGAGTTCTGTTCTCTTTGTCTGTCTCAGCTGCTGTGGGATGTCCTAGCACAGGGCTGGGAGCAGCTTCTCCTAGAAGAGGAAAGGAGAGAGGTATTTCCCAGAGTGGGGCTGGGACTAGTTGTAGGTGTCTGCTGGGTTCTTAGCTCCACAGCGAATGCTGGTCCAGGAGGTGCCTTGCCTCCCCTGGTCTTGGTCTGGCCAGTGCTGCTCCTCAGGTGTCCCCATACTCTCTTTCCTCTCTCCCAGGTGCAACTCTTGCCCAGAGACATGTCCTGCTGCAACCCGTGCCAGCCCTGCCAGCCCTGTGGCCCGTGCCCGCTGGCCAGCAGCTGCAATGAGTGCTGTGTGCGGCAGTGCCAGGACTCCGTTGTGGTCATCGAGCCCTCTCCTGTGGTGGTGACCCTGCCCGGACCCATCCTCAGCTCCTTCCCTCAGAACACCGCCGTGGGCTCCTCCACCTCCGCTGCTGTTGGCAGCATCCTCAGCTCTCAGGGAGTTCCCATCTCCTCTGGGGGCCTTGACCTCTCCTGCATCACCAGCGCCTACTGTGGCAGCAGATGTCGGCCCTGCTAAATCTGCTCACAACATCACTGGACAAGAATCCCTGAAGACCTCAGAACCTTTTTCCTGGACAAGAGACAGAGCTTGGAGGCATTGTCTTTAGAGCTTTTGGCCACCGCTTCCTTCTTCCAGTCCTTTCTCTCTCTTTACTTTACTCTTGCCTTGTCCCAATGCCAGCCTAGCACGGACCTGTTGGCCTCCCTCCCTCTGCAGGGCAGGAAGATGGACACCTTGCAGGAGCTCCAATGTGCCTTGGTGGCTTCCTCTTGTACTCCCTGGGAGCCACCTCCTTTTCTTTACACTCATTAAAGTTGTGCTGCATCCACACCATGTCCTATGAGTCCTTCTTCCTTCTGTGACAATTCTTCCCATCTGCTCAGGAGACAAGGTGGTTTTGTGGACAGGATTATCTTGGTGGCAACAGAGCTTGTTTCCATTCCCCAAGGAAGGAGAGAGTAGGACTAAGCATCCAGGCTTTTCATTTATGCCTTGACCCTTGGAGCTGCAGCAGTTATTCCTGGTTACTCCTGAACCCACGGTCATCCGTCCTTCCAGCCTTATTGCACCTTTTCTCCAATGGGACTTGTGCTCTGTGCCCTGGAGCACCTCCTGTGAATGGGGTCTACAGATTCCATTATGACCACCAAGCATTGTAGCATTTTGAAGCTGCTACTCTGTGGAGCTCGAGACCAGTCCAGGGCAGAGTCACCCTGCAGAGACCAGCTGCTGCTCTCCCCAGGGTCACTGAGTACAGGCAGACAGACCCCCTGTTGTCTGGATAGGAGGGGAAACACCCACGGAGTGAGTGGAGTCTTTGCGCTTGAACCCGGGAGGCCCTCGGTCCCAGGCTGATGCCACACAGCTGCTCACCAATGCCCGTCTGGAACCAGAGCGGTTTCTGCTCCTCCATCTCGCTGAGCCGAGCAGCCAAGGCAGCCCAGGCTCTCAACTGCTCTTGCCAGGGTGGGTGTTTGCCAGGACACACACAGGAGCAGTTTCCCTTGGACTCTCCCAGCAGGACGAGGTTGTTGATACCCTAGAGAGTTAGGGACAGGATGCCACCTCTGTCCGTAGTGGTGTCTTCAGGAAAGGGAGAGATGGCAACCTAGGAACACTGACAACAAGCAGCTGCACTTGTCTAGAATCCTGCCGGAGGAGTCAAAACATGCAGCCTCATCTTCTCCTGCTGAAGGGCATCAGCTGGCAAATGCTAAACCCCTTTCCCAGGATCCTTCCTTTGAAACAAAACCTCCTCCCTCTGCACAAGGGCTAATCAGTAGACAGGGCTCTACCATCTCAACAGATAGAGCAGAACTCTGTAACCTCCATGATTTTAATGGGTCAAGAGCAAGGACCTTATCAAGCATCTAGCACATCCAAGTCTGCCTGAAGACATCATGAAAAGAGTTGGCTTGGGTTCACAGCCTCTCAGGTGATGATGATTCCAGATAGAATGAGGGAGTTCATGGCCACTTCTGTGAGAGGGGTGGACCTTGACTGTCTTCTCCTGAAAAGGGTTTTAGCTCTGTGGCCTTCCCCCATTCATTCCATTACTTCCTTTTCCCTTGTTCTTTTACATTGCTCCAGATATTTAGGCTCCTTCCAAAGCAAGCTTAGAGGGGGCTCCTGCCTGGCCCTCTCTCTTCCTTGGGCACTGACACCTGGATGCCCAGGGCAATATTACCACTCAAACCTCTCTCCTCAGAGACATCTTAATCCCCTCTTTACACTCCTTAACCTCTGCTGCAGCCCAGCCACAAAATCTGAATGATTCTTTCTTTCCGGGATTCTCTCCAAAGCGACCTAGGAAGAAAGAAATTGAACTGAGAGGGAACAAATCTCATTGCTGGATTGGTGGGAGGGCAGGACACACTGACTGGGGGCCTCCTCCTTTCCCTTAGGTCTGAGAGCGACACCTCTGGCTTCTCCACAGCCAGTGACCATCACTGTATCCCTCACTGACCAGAAATATTCCCCTTGGCCTCATAGGCTCATGCTGCTTTCATGGGAGAATCCCAGTGCTGCAGGAGGAGCTGGCAGCTCAGCGGCCGCACAAGCACTCCAGGCTGTTCCTCTTGCTTGGGATGGAGCTGTGCTGGGGGAGAAGCCTTTGTCAGATGATGGCTGTAAGGATGGAAGGAGAGGATTTAAGGGAAAGTGAACTTCACTAGACCGCAAAGTCGCCTCTTCTTCATCTCCTTCCTGGCTTGCTAGAGTGTAATATTCATTGGGGAAAAAAAACTGGCTGGCAAGGAAACTCCAGAGAGTTTCATTGAGGGGAGGCGTCATCACCATCCACAACTCCTTGAAAGGAGATTGCAGTGAGATGCATGTTGGTTTCTTCTCCCAACGGGAAAGAGATATGAGTTGACGAAATGGCGACAAGTGTCCCCAGAGGACGTTTACAGTCTGTATAAGGAAATAGTTCTTGAGTGAAAGAAGGTGAAGCCCTGGCAGAGGCCAACCAGATCAATGGTTGAGTCTCAATACCCGCAAGTGTTACAAGAACACGTGCCGGTAGCGTTTAAGGACGTGACTTTGAAGATATCCAAGAGTTGCACTGATTGGAAGATCTGATGATCTTAGAGGTTTGCTTGAACCTTTATGGTTCTATGATTTCCGAAAAGCCAGAGGGGCTGCTGAACATATCCAGTGTCCTCCCAGTGACAGGGCCCAGCAGCTGTTGGGTTTCCCATTAACAGGACGTGCTCTGGGTACAAGCACTCCAGGTAAATCAGGGAAGAGGTGAAGAAACGCTGGAAGGAACGGTGTCTATGGGCTGAAGAGTAACCAGGAATGTCTTCTGTGTCTCCAAGTTCCATGAAAAAAAATACAATGCAGCGTACCGAGTCCTCCCCTCTGGTTCCCGGGGGATTGAGCAAGGGTCCTCTGCTGCACTCAACCCAGTTCCCTCCAAAAAGCTCCTTTTCCCCTCAAGAAACTGCAAGAGTTGACAGGGAACAAAAGAGGACTCAGAGGCCCAGGCTTGGATGCAGCACGCCTTTAATTAGCAACAGCAAAGGAAAGAGAGAGAGGAGAGTGGAAGAAGGGAAAAAACGGCTCAAAGCTCTAAAGACAATGCCTCAAAGCACTTGTGTGCACCAGCATGTTGTGAGGCTTTAGGAGGTGCTTTTGCAGGCACATTTCCAGCAGATTTAGCAGGGCCGACATCTGCTGCCACAGTAACCGCTGGTGATGCAGGAGAGGTCAAGGCCCCCGGAGGAGATGGGAACTCCCTGAGAGCTGAGGATGCTGCCAACAGCAGCGGAGGTGGAGGAGCCCACGGCGGTGTTCTGAGGGAAGGAGCTGAGGATGGGTCCGGGCAGGGTCACCACCACCGCGGAGGGCTGGATGGCGATGGTGGAGCTCTGGCACTGCCGCACACAGCACTCATTGCAGCTGCTGGCCAGCGGGCACGGGCCGCAGGGCTGGCAGGGCTGGCACGGGTTGCAGCAGGACATGTCTGGGGGCTGGAGGTGAACCTGGGAGAGAGAGCAGAGGGCAATCAGAGCACCGAGACATGGGCCGAGAACTTCATCACGAATCCACCACATCACTGCAAAGGGGTCAAATAGAGCTGCTGAGATGGGAGGTAGAATGTTTCCAGCGAGGCAAAAGTGGCTCTTGGCCTCATCCACACAGAGTGTCACAAAGTGTCACCAGCCCCCATGAAGCCCCTGCCTATTTCCTCCAGGAAGAGCCCCCTGACACAAGTCCCCAGTACAAGTTGAGTCAGAAATTTTCTCTTCTTCCCCCTCCCATGATAAGCAGCACCACTGCCCAGCACAGGATGGAGGAGCAGAAATGTGCATGACCAGGAAAGGGAGGTGAGGAAGGGGCTTCAGACTCACCTGGTTCCCAAGGAGAAGGAGGCAAGAGAAGTGGATGAGAGAGCGAGGAGCTGCACGGGTTTTTATGGTGGCCCTGACCTGCCTCAGGCTTGGACGCAGCTTCCACGGAAGTAGCAATTTTGTAAGGTGCTCATGATGGATGGAAAACATGCCAGCTAATGACATGGGCTGGGTGCTTGTTTTCCCCAACCCTCCTTCTTCATATCCTGCCTTATGCCATGCTCCTTTATTCCTGGAAGATTCTTCTGCGTTCTGGGATGGAGAAATACCAAGATTTCTAGGTCAGGAATGTGTCAGTGCCAGGGGAAGACTCAGCTCAAGTGCCACATGGGTGCTGTGCACGCAACTGATGCTGCACTGGGGCACATTGGTGGGCTGCTGGTGGCTGCGTTGGAAGCAGAGACCCTGCAATCGCTGGCTGGTCACCCAAGGGCTGTGCTCAAAAGACAACGTGCTGGGTCATTTTCTTTCCATCTCTCCCAGCAGGAAAAATAGGTTTTCCCAGGGTAGCTGCCTTCTGCCCTCTCCAGTCCTGAGGATGTATTTGAGAGTCCCTTTTTGGCACCCCTGTTGAAATACAGCAGGGGCAGAGGAATCAGTATACACCTCACGGCTACCATTGAGCTTCTCTGGGACCCTCAGCTATGGCAACCACATGACTCAGCTTGGTGTCATCGGCACAGTTATGGAGGGTGGACTCCATCCCACTGTCGATGATCCATTGTCCTGTGTCCCAGCCTCCACTACCACGTGGAATGATCAAAAACCATGTGTGCCATCACCTTTCCTCACTACATCCAAGACAATGCACTTCTGCCTTGAATACTCAAGACAATGACCCCAATAAAGGATTGCATGGAGGCAGAGGCTAGGTTACAGGACACTTTAACCACTCGGAAGGGAGCCCTAAGGTCACTTCCTAAGGAAGGGGCATCCAGAGTAAGAGGAGCACTGGCAGCATGCAAAATCTGATGCCATTGCCCATAGCAGAGATCCCACAGGGCATCTATCTGCTCCAACGTGGAGGGAGAGGGGTCAGCAGGTCCCCCACCATGGCTTTGAGGGTCACCTAGCAAAGAAGAATGGAAGACATGAAAGAGTTGGGAGAGAGAGGAAGATGTAACAAGTAAAATATGTTTGAGCTTGAGCAGGAAGCCTGACCAGATGACCGGGAAAGATCCCCATCATCTAAACCTCTCTGTGATTCCATGTCCAGTGATTCTCTGACATGTGGGATTCCTTGGGCATCCAAGGGGAAACACAGGAATGGTGCCCATTTCTGGACCACTTTGTCACAACCAAGCCCACAGCAGTGAGCCAGGCACACATCAGCTGCCTGCACGGGATGCCACCAGCACTGAAGCTGAGCCTTCTGCCCAGAGTCGGGTGTTTCTGTCCCAGAAATCGTCAGGCTTCTCATCCCAGCACTGACAGAAGCCTTCATGTGGGAAAGCACAGGGCATCAGGCAGGAAATGAGAAGGCAGCAGGGCAGGAAAGCAGGACACAGCCCATGCCATTAGCTGGGATGCTTTGTGTTTGACGTGAGCTTGTCAGAGAATTCTCCCTTCCCCAGAGGGAGCCTCTGGGCCTCAGGCAGGCCAGGAGCAGTATAAAAGGCAGCCCAGCTCCCGGCTCTCTCATCCACTTCTCTTGCCTCCTCTCCTTGGGAACCAGGTGAGTGTGAAGCTGCTTCTTCTCCTCCTTCAAGAGGATTTCTATTCTCTTTTTATGTCTCAGCTGCTGTGGGCTGTTCTAGCACAGGGCTGAGAGCAGCTTCTCCCAGGAGAAGGATGGGGAGAACAGGTCTTTCCCAGACAGGGTGTGGGACTAGTTTGAGGTGTCTGCTGGGCTTTGAACTGGGCAGTGCCTGATGGTCCAGGAGGTGTCTTGCCTCCCCTGGTCTTGGTCTGGCCAGTGCTGCTCCTCAGGTGTCCCCATACTCTCTTTCCTCTCTCCCAGGTGCAACTCTTGCCCCCAGACATGTCCTGCTGCAACCCGTGCCAGCCCTGCCAGCCCTGTGGCCCGTGCCCGCTGGCCAGCAGCTGCAATGAGTGCTGTGTGCGGCAGTGCCAGGACTCCGTTGTGGTCATCGAGCCCTCTCCTGTGGTGGTGACCCTGCCCGGACCCATCCTCAGCTCTTTCCCTCAGAACACCGCCGTGGGCTCCTCCACCTCCGCTGCTGTTGGCAGCATCCTCAGCTCTAACGGAGTTCCCATCTCCTCTGGGGGCCTTGACCTCTCCTGCATCACCAGCGCCTACTGTGGCAGCAGATGTCGGCCCTGCTAAATCTGCTCACAACATCACTGGACAAGAACCTCTGAAGACCTCAGAACACGGTGCTAGACACGAGATAGATCTTGGAGGCATTGCGTTTTGAGCATTGAGCCATTGCTTCCTTCTTCCAGTCTCTTTTCTCTCTTTGTTTTGCTCTTGCCTTGTCCCAATGCCAGCCTAGTGAGGACATGTTGGCCTCACTCCCTCTTCAAGACAGGCAGATGTATGCCCCACTGGAGCTCCACCATGCCCTGGTGCCTGTCCATTGTGTTCCCTGGGAGCCACCTCCTTTTCTTCTTTACACTCATTAAAGTTGTGCTGCATCCACACCATGGCCTCTGAGTCTTTCCTTCTGTGACGATTCTTCCCATCTGCTCAGGAGACAAGGTGGCTTTTTGGACAGGATTGTCTTGGGGGCAACAGAGGAGCATTTTCCATTCCCCGTGTATTGAAAGGGTAGGACTCAGCGCACTGGGTTGTCTTTTGTGCCCTGACCCTTGGAGCTGCAGAATTTATTCCTGGATACTCCTGAGCTCGTGGCCATCAGTCCTTCCAGCCTTATTGCACCTTTTCCCAGATGGGTGTTGTGCTCTGTGCCCTGGAGCACCTTCTGTGAATGGGGAGCTACAGAGTCCATTATGACCACCAATTCTTATAAGAACGGGAAGCTGCTACTCTGTGGAGCTCATGACCAGTCCAGGGCAGAGTCACCCTACTGAGACCAGCTCCTGCTCTCGCCAGGGTCACTGAGTACAGCCAGTTGTCTGGATAGGAGGGGAAAGATCCATGGAAACAGCGGAGACTTAAGGCTAGAACACTGGAGGCATCGAGAAGGAATCTGAATGGCACATGGTTCCAGGCTGATGCCACACAGCTGCTCAACAGTGCCGGTCAGGAACCTGAGGGATTTCTACTCTTCCATCTCGCTGAGCAGAGCAACCAAGGCAGCCCAGGCTCTCAATTGAGTATTTTCCCTTGGACTCTCCCAGCAGGAGGGGGATGATGAGACACTAAAGAATTAGAGACAGGATGCGACCACTCTCCACAGTGGTGTCTTCATGAACTGAAGAAATGGCCACCTAGGAATACTGACAACAAGCAGCTGCACTTGGCTAGAATCCTGCTGGAGAAGTCAAAACATGCAGCTCCAGCTTCTCCTGCTGAAGGCAGGTTTGCCAAATGCCAAACCCCTTTCCCACCATCCTTGTTTTGAAACAAAAGCTCCTCCCTCTGCACAAGGGCTAATCAGTAGACAGGGCTCTACCATCTCAACAGAGGGAAGACAACACTGTAACCTACATGCTTTTAATGGGTCAACACCAAAGAACTTATCAAGCAATCTAGCACATCCATATCTGTCTGGAGAGAGGATGAAAAGAGTTGGCTTGGGGTCACAGCCTCCCAGGTGATGATGATGCCAGACAGAACGAGGGAGATCATGGCCACTTCTGTGAGAGGGGTGGACCTTGACTCCCTTCTCCTGAGAAGGGTTTTAGCTCTGTGGCAAGGGCCAGCCTGGACTCTCTGAAAACATGGCCAATGGCTCTCATTGCCTTCCTCTATGGACTCCATGCCTTCCTGTTCCCTTCTTCTTTTCCACTGCTCCAGATCATTAGCCTCCTTCCAAGGCCAGTTTCAGGGCGGGGGGGACCTACCTGGCCTATTCTCTCTTTGGCACTGACTCTTGGCTGACCCGGACAATCTTACAAATCAGACCTCTCTTCTTCAAGACATTTTCATGCCCTCTTTACACTCCTTAACCTCTGCTGCAGCCCAGTCACATAATCTGAGTGATCCTTTCCTTCTGGGATTCTCTCCAAAGCGACCTAGGAAGAAAGAAATTGAACTGGGAGGGAAGAAATGGGTGAGCAATGGGCCCTCTCTCATTGCTGGATTACTGGGAGGGCAGGACACACTGACTGGGGGCCTCCTCCTTTCCCTTAGGTCTGAGAGTGACACCTCTGGCTTCTCCACAGCCAGTGACCATCACTGTATCCCTCACTGACCAGAAATATTCCCCTTGGCCTCAGAGGATGATCTCAGCTCATGCTGCCTTCATGGGAGAATCCCAGTGCTGCAGGAGGAGCTGGCAGGTCAGCGAGCACACATGCACTCAAGGTGGTTCCTCTTGTTGGGAGGGAGCTGTGCTGGGGGAGAAGCCTTTGTCAGATGATGGCTGTAAGGATGGAAGGAGAGGATATCAGGAGAATTCAACTTCACTAGACCTCAAAGTCTCCTCTTCCTCATCTTCTTCCTGGCCTTGGTTGGGCCCAGTTTTCACTGGAACAAAACTGGCTGGCAAGGCAAGTCCAGAGATTTGTATTGAGGGGAGACGTCATCACCATCCACAACTCCTTGAAAGGAGATTGCAGTGAGATGCATGTTGATCTCTTCTCCCAGTTGGGAAGAGACAGGAGTTGAGAAAATGGCTGAATGTGTCCCCAAAGTAAGTTTACACCGGGTATGAGCCAAAATTTCTTGAGGGAAAGGAGGTGAAGCCCTGGCAGAGGCCGACCTGGTCAGTGGTTGAGTCTCAATACCCATAAGTGTTACTGGAACGCATGGTCGTGGGGTTTAAGGACATGGCTTTGAAGACATCCAAGGGTTGCACTGATGAAAAGATCTGATGACCTTAGAGGTTTGCTTGAACCTTTATGGTTCTATGATTCCCAACATCCAGAGGGGCTGCTGAACACAACAAGTGCGTCCCAGTGACAGAGCCCAGCCGCTCTTCGGCTTCCCATTAAGAGGACATATTCTGGGGCCAAGCACTCCAGGCCCATATGGGAAGACGTGAAGTAAGGCTGGAAGGACCGAAGGCCATGGACTGAAGAGAAGCAGGAATGTCTTCGGCAACTCCAAATACATGTCAAAAATAATGCAACGCAGCGTACCGAGTCCTCCCCTCTGGTTCCCGGGGGATTGAGCAAGGATCCTCTGCTGCACTCAACCCAGTTCCCTCCAAAAAGCTCCTTTTCCCCTCAAGAAACTGCAAGAGTTGACAGGGAACAAAAGAGGACTCAGAGGCCCAGGCTTGGATGCAGCACGCCTTTAATTAGCAACAGCAAAGGAAAGAGAGAGAGGAGAGTGGAAGAAGGGAAAAAACGGCTCAAAGCTCTAAAGACAATGCCTCAAAGCACTTGTGTGCACCAGCATGTTGTGAGGCTTTAGGAGGTGCTTTTGCAGGCACATTTCCAGCAGATTTAGCAGGGCCGACATCTGCTGCCACAGTAACCGCTGGTGATGCAGGAGAGGTCAAGGCCCCCGGAGGAGATGGGAACTCCCTGAGAGCTGAGGATGCTGCCAACAGCAGCGGAGGTGGAGGAGCCCACAGCGGTGTTCTGAGGGAAGGAGCTGAGGATGGGTCCGGGCAGGGTCACCACCACCGCGGAGGGCTGGATGGCGATGGTGGAGCTCTGGCACTGCCGCACACAGCACTCATTGCAGCTGCTGGCCAGCGGGCACGGGCCGCAGGGCTGGCAGGGCTGGCACGGGTTGCAGCAGGACATGTCTGGGGGCTGGAGGTGAACCTGGGAGAGAGAGCAGAGGGCAATCAGAGCACAGAGACATGGGCAGAGAACTTCATCATGAATCCACCACATCACTGCAAAGGGGTCAAATAGAGCTGCTGAGATGGGAGGTAGAATGTTTCCAGCGAGGCAAAAGTGGCTCTTGGCCTCATCCACACAGAGTGTCACAAAGTGTCACCAGCCCCCATGAAGCCCCTGCCTATTTCCTCCAGGAAGAGCCTCCTGACACAAGTCCCCAGTACAAGTTGAGTCAGAAATTTTCTCTTCTTCCCCCTCCCATGATAAGCAGCACCACTGCCCAGCACAGGATGGAGGAGCAGAAATGTGCATGACCAGGAAAGGGAGGTGAGGAAGGGGCTTCAGACTCACCTGGTTCCCAAGGAGAAGGAGGCAAGAGAAGTGGATGAGAGAGCGAGGAGCTGCACGGGTTTTTATAGTGGCCCTGACCTGCCTCAGGCTCGGACGCAGCTTCCACGGAAGTAGCAATTTTGTAAGGTGCTCATGATGGATGGAAAACATGCCAGCTAATGACATGGGCTGGGTGCTTGTTTTCCCCAACCCTCCTTCTTCATATCCTGCCTTATGCCATGCTCCTTTATTCCTGGAAGATTCTTCTGCGTTCTGGGATGGAGAAATACCAAGATTTCTAGGTCAGGAATGTGTCAGTGCCAGGGGAAGACTCAGCTCAAGTGCCACATGGGTGCTGTGCACGCAACTGATGCTGCACTGGGGCACATTGGTGGGCTGCCGGTGGCTGCATTGGAAGCAGAGACCCTGCAATCGTAGGCTGGTTACCCAAGGGCTGTGCTCAAAAGACAACGTGCTGGGTCATTTTCTTTCCATCTCTCCCAGCAGGAAAAATAGGTTTTCCCAGGGTAGCTGCCTTCTGCCCTCTCCAGTCCTGAGGATGTATTTGAGAGTCCCTTTTGGCACCCCTGTTGAAATACAGCAGGGGCAGAGGAATCGGTATACACCTCACGGCTACCATTGAGCTTCTCTGGGACCCTCAGCTATGGCAACCACACGACTCAGCTTGGTGTCATCTGCACAGTTATGGAGGGTGGACTCCATCCCACTGTCGATGATCCATTGTCCTGTGTCCCAGCCTCCACTACCACGTGGAATGATCAAAAACCATGCGTGCAATCACTTTTCCTCACTACATCCAAGACAATGCACTTCTGCCTTGAATACTCAAGACAATGACCCCAATAAAGGATTGCATGGAGGCAGAGGCTAGGTTACAGGACACTTTAACCACTCGGAAGGGAGCCCTAAGGTCACTTCCTAAGGAAGGGGCATCCATAGTAAGAGGAGCACTGGCAGCATGCAAAATCTGATGCCATTACCCATAGCAGAGATCCCACAGGGCATCTATCTGCTCCAACGTGGAGGGAGAGGGGTCAGCAGGTCCCCCACCATGGCTTTGAGGGTCACCTAGCAAAGAAGAATGGAAGACATGAAAGAGTTGGGAGAGAGAATAAGATGTAAAAAGTAAAATATGTTTGAGCTTAAGCAGGAAGCCTGACCAGATGACCGGGAAAGATCCCCATCATCTAAACCTCTCTGTGATTCCATGTCCAGTGATTCTCTGACATGTGGGATTCCTTGGGCATCCAAGGGGAAACACAGGAATGGTGCCCATTTCCCGACCACTTTGTCACAACCAAGCCCACAGCAGTGAGCCAGGCACACATCAGCTGCCTGCACGGGATGCCACCAGCACTGAAGCTGAGCCTTCTGCCCAGAGTCGGGTGTTTCTGTCCCAGAAATCGTCAGGCTTCTCATCCCAGCACTGACAGAAGCCTTCATGTGGGAAAGCACAGGGCATCAGGCAGGAAATGAGAAGGCAGCAGGGCAGGAAAGCAGGACACAGCCCATGCCATTAGCTGGGATGCATTGTGTTTGACGTGAGCTTGTCAGAGAATTCTCCCTTCCCCAGAGGGAGCCTCTGGGCCTGAGGCAGAGCAGGAGCAGTATAAAAGGCAGCCCAGCTCCCTGCTCTCTCATCCACTTCTCTTGCCTCCTCTCCTTGGGAACCAGGTGAGTGTGAAGCTGCTTCTCCTCCTCCTTCAAGAGGAGTTCTGTTCTCTTTGTCTGTCTCAGCTGCTGTGGGATGTCCTAGCACAGGGCTGGGAGCAGCTTCTCCTAGGAGAGGAAAGGAGAGAGGTATTTCCCAGAGTGGGGCTGGGACTAGTTGTAGGTGTCTGCTGGGTTCTTAGCTCCACAGCGAATGCTGGTCCAGGAGGTGCCTTGCCTCCCCTGGTCTTGGTCTGGCCAGTGCTGCTCCTCAGGTGTCCCCATGCTCTCTTTCCTCTCTCCCAGGTGCAACTCTTGCCCAGAGACATGTCCTGCTGCAACCCGTGCCAGCCCTGCCAGCCCTGTGGCCCGTGCCCGCTGGCCAGCAGCTGCAATGAGTGCTGTGTGCGGCAGTGCCAGGACTCCGTTGTGGTCATCGAGCCCTCTCCTGTGGTGGTGACCCTGCCCGGACCCATCCTCAGCTCCTTCCCTCAGAACACCGCCGTGGGCTCCTCCACCTCGGCTGCTGTTGGCAGCATCCTCAGCTCTAACGGAGTTCCCATCTCCTCCGGGGGCCTTGACCTCTCCTGCATCACCAGCGCCTACTGTGGCAGCAGATGTCGGCCCTGCTAAATCTGCTCACAACGTCACTGGACAAGAATCCCTGAAGACCTCAGAATCTTTTTCCTGGACAAGAGACGGAGCTTGGAGGCATTGTCTTTAGAGCTTTTGGCCACCGCTTCCTTCTTCCAGTCCTTTCTCTCTCTTTACTTTACTCTTGCCTTGTCCCAATGCCAGCCTAGCAGGGACCTGTTGGCCTCCCTCCCTCTGCAGGGCAGGAAGATGGACACCTTGCAGGAGCTCCAATGTGCCTTGGTGGCTTCTCCTTGTACTCCCTGGGAGCCACCTCCTTTTCTTTACACTCATTAAAGTTGTGCTGCATCCACACCATGTCCTATGAGTCCTTCTTCCTTCTGTGACAATTCTTCCCATCTGCTCAGGAGACAAGGTGGTTTTGTGGACAGGATTATCTTGGTGGCAACAGAGCTTGTTTCCATTCCCCAAGGAAGGAGAGAGTAGGACTAAGCATCCAGGTTTTTCATTTGTGCCTTGACCCTTGGAGCTGCAGCAGTTATTCCTGGTTACTCCTGAACCCACGGTCATCCGTCCTTCCAGCCTTATTGCACCTTTTCTCCAATGGGACTTGTGCTCTGCGCCCTGGAGCACCTCCTGTGAATGGGGTCTACAGATTCCATTATGATCACCAAGCCTTGTAGCATTTGGAAGCTTCTGCCCTGTTGAGCTGGTGACAAGTCCAGGGTAGAGTCGCCCTGCTGAGACCAGCTCCTGTTCTCCCCAGTGTCCCTGAGTACAGGCAGACAGACCCCCTGTTGTCTGGATAGGAGGGGAAACACCCACGGAGTGAGTGGAGTCTTTGCGCTTGAACCCGGGAGGCCCTCGGTCCCAGGCTGATGCCACACAGCTGCTCACCAATGCCCGTCTGGAACCAGAGCGGTTTCTGCTCCTCCATCTCGCTGAGCCGAGCAGCCAAGGCAGCCCAGGCTCTCAACTGCTCTTGCCAGGGTGGGTGTTTGCCAGGACACACACAGGAGCAGTTTCCCTTGGACTCTCCCAGCAGGACGAGGTTGTTGATACCCTAGAGAGTTAGGGACAGGATGCCACCTCTGTCCGTAGTGGTGTCTTCAGGAAAGGGAGAGATGGCAACCTAGGAACACTGACAACAAGCAGCTGCACTTGTCTAGAATCCTGCTGGAGGAGTCAAAACATGCAGCCTCATCTTCTCTTGCTGAAGGGCATCAGCTGGCAAATGCTAAAACCCTTTCCCAGGATCCTTCCTTTGAAACAAAACCTCCTCCCTCTGCACAAGGGCTAATCAGTAGACAGGGCTCTACCATCTCAACAGATAGAGCAGAACTCTGTAACCTCCATGATTTTAGTGGGTCAAGAGCAAGGACCTTATCAAGCATCTAGCACATCTAAGTCTGCCTGAAGACATCATGAAAAGAGTTGGCTTGGGCTCACAGCCTCTCAGGTGATGATGATTCCAGATAGAATGAGGGAGTTCATGGCCACTTCTGTGAGAGGGGTGGACCTTGACTGTCTTCTCCTGAAAAGGGTTTTAGCTCTGTGGCCTTCCCCCATTCATTCCATTACTTCCTTTTCCCTTGTTCTTTTACATTGCTCTAGATATTTAGGCTCCTTCCAAAGCAAGCTTAGAGGGGGCTCCTGCCTGGCCCTCTCTCTTCCTTGGGCACTGACACCTGGATGCCCAGGGCAATATTACCACTCAAACCTCTCTCCTCAGAGACATCTTAATCCCCTCTTCACACTCCTTAACCTCTGCTGCAGCCCAGCCACAAAATCTGAATGATTCTTTCCTTCCGGGATTCTCTCCAAAGCGACCTAGGAAGAAAGAAATTGAACTGGGAGGGAACAAATCTCATTGCTGGATTGGTGGGAGGGCAGGACACACTGACTGGGGGCCTCCTCCTTTCCCTTAGGTCTGAGAGCGACACCTCTGGCTTCTCCACAGCCAGTGACCATCACTGTATCCCTCACTGACCAGAAATATTCCCCTTGGCCTCATAGGCTCATGCTGCTTTCATGGGAGAATCCCAGTGCTGCAGGAGGAGCTGGCAGCTCAGCGGCCGCACAAGCACTCCAGGCTGTTCCTCTTGCTTGGGATGGAGCTGTGCTGGGGGAGAAGCCTTTGTCAGATGATGGCTGTAAGGATGGAAGGAGAGGATTTAAGGGAAAGTGAACTTCACTAGACCGCAAAGTTGCCTCTTCTTCATCTCCTTCCTGGCTTGCTAGAGTGTAATATTCATTGGGGAAAAAAAACTGGCTGGCAAGAGAGTTTCATTGAGGGGAGGCGTCATCACCATCCACAACTCCTTGAAAGGAGATTGCAGTGATATGCATGTTGGTTTCTTCTCCCAACGGGAAAGAGATATGAGTTGATGAAATGGCGACAAGTGTCCCCAGAGGACGTTTACAGTGTGTATAAGGAAATAGTTCTTGAGTGAAAGAAGGTGAAGCCCTGGCAGAGGCCAACCAGATCAATGGTTGAGTCACAATACCTGCAAGTGTTACAAGAACACGTGCCGGTAGCGTTTAAGGACGTGGCTTTGAAGACATCCAAGGGTTGCACTGATTGGAAGATCTGATGATCTTAGAGGTTTGCTTGAACCTTTATGGTTCTATGATTTCCGAAAAGCCAGAGGGGCTGCTGAACATATCCAGTGTCCTCCCAGTGACAGGGCCCAGCAGCTGTTGGGTTTCCCATTAACAGGACGTGCTCTGGGTACAAGCACTCCAGGTAAATCAGGGAAGAGGTGAAGAAACGCTGGAAGGAACGGTGTCTATGGGCTGAAGAGTAACCAGGAATGTCTTCTGTGTCTCCAAGTTCCATGAAAAAAAATACAATGCAGCGTACCGAGTCCTACCCTCTGGTTCCCGGGGGATTGAGCAAGGGTCCTCTGCTGCACTCAACCCAGTTCCCTCCAAAAAGCTCCTTTTCTGCTCAAGAAACTGCAAGAGTTGACAGGGAACAAAAGAGGACTCAGAGGCCCAGGCTTGGATGCAGCACGCCTTTAATTAGCAACAGCAAAGGAAAGAGAGAGAGGAGAGTGGAAGAAGGGAAAAAACGGCTCAAAGCTCTAAAGACAATGCCTCAAAGCACTTGTGTGCACCAGCATGTTGTGAGGCTTTAGGAGGTGCTTTTGCAGGCACATTTCCAGCAGATTTAGCAGGGCCGACATCTGCTGCCACAGTAACCGCTGGTGATGCAGGAGAGGTCAAGGCCCCCGGAGGAGATGGGAACTCCCTGAGAGCTGAGGATGCTGCCAACAGCAGCGGAGGTGGAGGAGCCCACGGCGGTGTTCTGAGGGAAGGAGCTGAGGATGGGTCCGGGCAGGGTCACCACCACCGCGGAGGGCTGGATGGCGATGGTGGAGCTCTGGCACTGCCGCACACAGCACTCATTGCAGCTGCTGGCCAGCGGGCACGGGCCACAGGGCTGGCAGGGCTGGCACGGGTTGCAGCAGGACATATCTGGGGCTGGAGGTGAACCTGGGAGACAGAGCAGAAGGCAATCAGAGCACAGAGACATGGGCTGAGACCTTCATCATGAATCCACCACATCACTGCAAAGGGGTCAAATAGAGCTGCTGAGATGGGAGGTAGAATGTTTCCAGCGAGGCAAAAGTGGCTCTTGGCCTCATCCACACAGAGTGTCACAAAGTGTCACCAGCCCCCATGAAGCCCCTGCCTATTTCCTCCAGGAAGAGCCCCCTGACACAAGTCCCCAGTACAAGGTGAGTCAGAAATTTTCTCTTCTTCCCCCTCCCATGATAAGCAGCACCACTGCCCAGCACAGGATGGAGGAGCAGAAATGTGCATGACCAGGAAAGGGAGGTGAGGAAGGGGCTTCAGACTCACCTGGTTCCCAAGGAGAAGGAGGCGAGAGAAGTGGATGAGAGAGCGAGGAGCTGCACGGGTTTTTATAGTGGCCCTGACCTGCCTCAGGCTCGGACGCAGCTTCCACGGAAGTAGCAATTTTGTAAGGTGCTCATGATGGATGGAAAACATCCCAGCTAATGACATGGGCTGGGTGCTTGTTTTCCCCAACCCTCCTTCTTCATATCCTGCCATATGCCATGCCCCTTTATTCCTGGAAGATTCTTCTGCGTTCTGGGATGGAGAAATACCAAGATTTCTAGGTCAGGAATGTGTCAGTGCCAGGGGAAGACTCAGCTCAAGTGCCACATGGGTGCTGTGCACGCAACTGATGCTGCACTGGGGCACATTGGTGGGCTGCTGGTGGCTGCGTTGGAAGCAGAGACCCTGCAATCGTAGGCTGGTCACCCAAGGGCTGTGCTCAAAAGACAACGTGCTGGGTCATTTTCTTTCCATCTCTCCCAGCAGGAAAAATAGGTTTTCCCAGGGTAGCTGCCTTCTGCCCTCTCCAGTCCTGAGGATGCATTTGAGAGTCCCTTTTGGCACCCCTGTTGAAATACAGCAGGGGCAGAGGAATCGGTATACACCTCAAGGCTACCATTGAGCTTCTCTGGGACCCACTCTTTGACATCCCCTCCGTCAGCTATGGCAACCACACGACTCAGCTTGGTGTCATCTGCACAGTTATGGAGGGTGGACTCCATCCCACTGTCGATGATCCATTGTCCTGTGTCCCAGCCTCCACTACCACGTGGAATGATCAAAAACCATGCGTGCCACCACCTTTCCTCCCTACATCCAAGACAATGCAATTCTGCCTTGAATACTCAAGACAATAACCCCAAAAAAGGATTGCATGGAGGCAGAGGCTAGGTTACAGGACACTTTAACGACTCGGAAGGGAGCCCTAAGGTCACTTCCTAAGGAAGGGGCATCCAGAGTAAGAGGAGCACTGGCAGCACGCAAAATCTGATGCCATTGCCCATAGCAGAGATCCCACAGGGCATCTATCTGCTCGAACGTGGAGGGAGAGGGGTCAGCAGGTCCCCCACCATGGCCTTGAGGGTCACCTAGCAAAGAAGAATGGAAGACATGAAAGAGTTGGGAGAGAGAGGAAGATGTAACAAGTAAAATATGTTTGAGCTTGAGCAGGAAGCCTGACCAGATGACCGGGAAAGATCCCCATCATCTAAACCTCTCTGTGATTCCATGTCCAGTGATTCTCTGACATGTGGGATTCCTTGGGCATCCAAGGGGAAACACAGGAATGGTGCCCATTTCCCGACCACTTTGTCACAACCAAGCCCACAGCAGTGAGCCAGGCACACATACGCTGCCTGCACGGGATGCCACCAGCACTGAAGCTGAGCCTTCTGCCCAGAGTCGGGTGTTTCTGTCCCAGAAATCGTCAGGCTTCTCATCCCAGCACTGACAGAAGCCTTCATGTGGGAAAGCACAGGGCATCAGGCAGGAAATGAGAAGGCAGCAGGGCAGGAAAGCAGGACACAGCCCATGCCATTAGCTGGGATGCTTTGTGTTTGACGTGAGCTTGTCAGAGAATTCTCCCTTCCCCAGAGGGAGCCTCTGGGCCTGAGGCAGGCCAGGAGCAGTATAAAAGGCAGCCCAGCTCCCGGCTCTCTCATCCACTTCTCTTGCCTCCTCTCCTTGGGAACCAGGTGAGTGTGAAGCTGCTTCTTCTCCTCCTTCAAGAGGATTTCTATTCTCTTTTTCTGTCTCAGCTGCTGTGGGCTGTTCTAGCACAGGGCTGGGAGCAGCTTCTCCCAGGAGAAGGATGGGGAGAACAGGTCTTTCCCAGAGAGGGTGTGGGACTAGTTTGAGGTGTCTGCTGGGCTTTGAACTGGGCAGTGCCTGATGGTCCAGGAGGTGCCTTGCCTCCCCTGGTCTTGGTCTAGCCAGTGCTGCTCCTCAGGTGTCCCCATACTCTCTTTCCTCTCTCCCAGGACCAACTCTTGCCCAGAGACATGTCCTGCTGCAACCCATGCCAGCCCTGCCAGCCCTGTGGCCCGTGCCCGCTGGCCAGCAGCTGCAATGAGTGCTGTGTGCGGCAGTGCCAGGACTCCGTTGTGGTCATCGAGCCCTCTCCTGTGGTGGTGACCCTGCCCGGACCCATCCTCAGCTCTTTCCCTCAGAACACCGCTGTGGGCTCCTCCACCTCCGCTGCTGTTGGCAGCATCCTCAGCTCTAACGGAGTTCCCATCTCCTCTGGGGGCCTTGACCTCTCCTGCATCACCAGCGGTTACTGTGGCAGCAGATGTCGGCCCTGCTAAATCTGCTCACAACATCACTGGACAAGAACCTCTGAAGACCTCAGAACACGGTGCTAGACACGAGATAGATCTTGGAGGCATTGCGTTTTGAGCATTGAGCCATTGCTTCCTTCTTCCAGTCTCTTTTCTCTCTTTGTTTTGCTCTTGCCTTGTCCCAATGCCAGCCTAGTGAGGACATGTTGGCCTCACTCCCTCTTCAAGACAGGCAGATGGATGCCCCACTGGAGCTCCACCATGCCCTGGTGCCTGTCCATTGTGTTCCCTTGGAGCCACCTCCTTTTCTTCTTTACACTCATTAAAGTTGTGCTGCATTCACACCATGGCCTCTGAGTCTTTCCTTCTGTGACGATTCTTCCCATCTGCTCAGGAGACAAGGTGGCTTTTTGGACAGGATTGTCTTGGGGGCAACAGAGGAGCATTTTCCATTCCCCGTGTATTGAAAGGGTAGGACTCAGCGCACTGGGTTGTCTTTTGTGCCCTGACCCTTGGAGCTGCAGAATTTATTCCTGGATACTCCTGAGCCCGTGGCCATCAGTCCTTCCAGCCTTATTGCACCTTGTCCCAGATGGGTGTTGTGCTCTGTGCCCTGGAGCACCTTCTGTGAATGGGGAGCTACAGATTCCATTATGACCACCAATTCTTATAAGAACGGGAAGCTGCTACTCTGTGGAGCTCATGACCAGTCCAGGGCAGAGTCACCCTACTGAGACCAGCTCCTGCTCTCGCCAGGGTCACTGAGTACAGCCAGTTGTCTGGATAGGAGGGGAAAGATCCATGGAAACAGCGGAGACTTAAGGCTAGAACACTGGAGGCATCGAGAAGGAATCTGAATGGCACATGGTTCCAGGCTGATGCCACACAGCTGCTCAACAGTGCCGGTCAGGAACCTGAGGGTTTTCTACTCTTCCATCTCGCTGAGCAGAGCAGCCAAGGCAGCCCAGGCTCTCAATTGAGTATTTTCCCTTGGACTCTCCCAGCAGGAGGGGGATGATGAGACACTAAAGAATTAGAGACAGGATGCGACCAGTCTCCACAGTGGTGTCTTCATGAACTGAAGAAATGGCCACCTAGGAATACTGACAACAAGCAGCTGCACTTGGCTAGAATCCTGCTGGAGAAGTCAAAACATGCAGCTCCAGCTTCTCCTGCTGAAGGCAGGTTTGCCAAATGCCAAACCCCTTTCCCACCATCCTTGTTTTGAAACAAAAGCTCCTCCCTCTGCACAAGGGCTAATCAGTAGAAAGGGCTCTACCATCTCAACAGAGGGAAGACAACACTGTAACCTACATGCTTTTAATGGGTCAACACCAAAGAACTTATCAAGCAATCTAGCACATCCATATCTGTCTGGAGAGAGGATGAAAAGAGTTGGCTTGGGGTCACAGCCTCCCAGGTGATGATGATGCCAGACAGAACGAGGGAGATCATGGCCACTCCTGTGAGAGGGGTGGACCTTGACTCCCTTCTCCTGAGAAGGGTTTTAGCTCTGTGGCAAGGGCCAGCCTGGACTCTCTGAAAACATGGCCAATGGCTCTCATTGCCTTCCTCTATGGACTCCATGCCTTCCTGTTCCCTTCTTCTTTTCCACTGCTCCAGATCTTTAGCCTCCTTCCAAGGCCAGTTTCAGGGCGGGGGGGACCTACCTGGCCTATTCTCTCTTTGGCACTGACTCTGGGCTGACCCGGACAATCTTACAAATCAGACCTCTCTTCTTCAAGACATTTTCATGCCCTCTTTACACTCCTTAACCTCTGCTGCAGCCCAGTCACATAATCTGAGTGATCCTTTCCTTCCGGGATTCTCTCCAAAGCGACCTAGGAAGAAAGAAATTGAACTGGGAGGGAAGAAATGGGTGAGCAATGGGCCCTCTCTCATTGCTGGATTACTGGGAGGGCAGGACACACTGACTGGGGGCCTCCTCCTTTCCCTTAGGTCTGAGAGTGACACCTCTGGCTTCTCCACAGCCAGTGACCATCACTGTATCCCTCACTGACCAGAAATATTCCCCTTGGCCTCAGAGGATGATCTCAGCTCATGCTGCCTTCATGGGAGAATCCCAGTGCTGCAGGAGGAGCTGGCAGGTCAGCGAGCACACATGCACTCAAGGTGGTTCCTCTTGTTGGGAGGGAGCTGTGCTGGGGGAGAAGCCTTTGTCAGATGATGGCTGTAAGGATGGAAGGAGAGGATATCAGGAGAATTCAACTTCACTAGACCTCAAAGTCTCCTCTTCCTCATCTTCTTCCTGGCCTTGGTTGGGCCCAGTTTTCATTGGAACAAAACTGGCTGGCAAGGCAAGTCCAGAGATTTGTATTGAGGGGAGACGTCATCACCATCCACAACTCCTTGAAAGGAGATTGCAGTGAGATGCATGTTGATCTCTTCTCCCAGTTGGGAAGAGACAGGAGTTGAGAAAATGGCTGAATGTGTCCCCAGAGTAAGTTTACACCGGGTATGAGCCAAAATTTCTTGAGGGAAAGGAGGTGAAGCCCTGGCAGAGGCCGACCTGGTCAGTGGTTGAGTCTCAATACCCGTAAGTGTTACTGGAACGCATGGTCGTGGGGTTTAAGGACATGGCTTTGAAGACATCCAAGGGTTGCACTGATGAAAAGATCTGATGACCTTAGAGGTTTGCTTGAACCTTTATGGTTCTATGATTCCCAACATCCAGAGGGGCTGCTGAACACAACAAGTACGTCCCAGTGACAGAGCCCAGCCGCTCTTCGGCTTCCCATTAAGAGGACATATTCTGGGGCCAAGCACTCCAGGCCAATATAGGAAGACGTGAAGTAAGGCTGGAAGGACCGAAGGCCATGGACTGAAGAGAAGCAGGAATGTCTTCGGCAACTCCAAATTCATGTCAAAAATAATGCAACGCAGCGTACCGAGTCCTCCCCTCTGGTTCCCGGGGGATTGAGCAAGGATCCTCTGCTGCACTCAACCCAGTTCCCTCCAAAAAGCTCCTTTTCCCCTCAAGAAACTGCAAGAGTTGACAGGGAACAAAAGAGGACTCAGAGGCCCAGGCTTGGATGCAGCACGCCTTTAATTAGCAACAGCAAAGGAAAGAGAGAGAGGAGAGTGGAAGAAGGGAAAAAACGGCTCAAAGCTGTAAAGACAATGCCTCAAAGCACTTGTGTGCGCCAGCATGTTGTGAGGCTTTAGGAGGTGCTTTTGCAGGCACATTTCCAGCAGATTTAGCAGGGCCGACATCTGCTGCCACAGTAACCGCTGGTGATGCAGGAGAGGTCAAGGCCCCCGGAGGAGATGGGAACTCCCTGAGAGCTGAGGATGCTGCCAACAGCAGCGGAGGTGGAGGAGCCCACGGCGGTGTTCTGAGGGAAGGAGCTGAGGATGGGTCCGGGCAGGGTCACCACCACCGCGGAGGGCTGGATGGCGATGGTGGAGCTCTGGCACTGCCGCACACAGCACTCATTGCAGCTGCTGGCCAGCGGGCACGGGCCGCAGGGCTGGCAGGGCTGGCACGGGTTGCAGCAGGACATGTCTGGGGGCTGGAGGTGAACCTGGGAGACAGAGCAGAGGGCAATCAGAGCACCGAGACATGGGCTGAGAACTTCATCATGAATCCACCACATCACTGCAAAGGGGTCAAATAGAGCTGCTGAGATGGGAGGTAGAATGTTTCCAGCGAGGCGAAAGTGGCTCTTGGCCTCATCCACACAGAGTGTCACAAAGTGTCACCAGCCCCCATGAAGCCCCTGCCTATTTCCTCCAGGAAGAGCCCCCTGACACAAGTCCCCAGTACAAGTTGAGTCAGAAATTTTCTCTTCTTCCCCCTCCCATGATAAGCAGCACCACTGCCCAGCACAGGATGGAGGAGCAGAAATCTGCATGACCAGGAAAGGGAGGTGAGGAAGGGGCTTCAGACTCACCTGGTTCCCAAGGAGAAGGAGGCAAGAGAAGTGGATGAGAGAGCGAGGAGCTGCACGGGTTTTTATGGTGGCCCTGACCTGCCTCAGGCTCGGACGCAGCTTCCACGGAAGTAGCAATTTTGTAAGGTGCTCATGATGGATGGAAAACATGCCAGCTAATGACATGGGCAAGGTGCTTGTTTTCCCCAACCCTCCTTCTTCATATCCTGCCTTATGCCATGCCCCTTTATTCCTGGAAGATTCTTCTGCATTCTGGGATGGAGAAATACCAAGATTTCTAGGTCAGGAATGTGTCAGTGCCAGGGGAAGACTCAGCTCAAGTGCCACATGGGTGCTGTGCACGCAACTGATGCTGCAGTGGGGCACATTGGTGGGCTGCCGGTGGCTGCGTTGGAAGCAGAGACCCTGCAATCGCTGGCTGGTTACCCAAGGGCTGTGCTCAAAAGACAACGTGCTGGGTGATTTTCATTCCATCTCTCCCAGCAGGAAAAATAGGTTTTCCCAGGGTAGCTGCCTTCTGCCCTCTCCAGTCCTGAGGATGCATTTGAGAGTCCCTTTTGGCACCCCTGTTGAAATACAGCAGGGGCAGAGGAATCAGTATACACCTCACGGCTACCATTGAGCTTCTCTGGGACCCTCAGCTATGGCAACCACACGACTCAGCTTGGTGTCATCTGCACAGTTATGGAGGGTGGACTCCATCCCACTGTCGATGATCCATTGTCCTGTGTCCCAGCCTCCACTACCACGTGGAATGATCAAAAACCATGCGTGCCATCACCTTTCCTCCCTCCATCCAAGACAATGCAATTCTGCCTTGAATACGCAAGACAATGACCCCAATAAATGATAGCATGGAGGCAGAGGCTAGGTTACAGGACACTTTAACGACTCGGAAGGGAGCCCTAAGGTCACTTCCTAAGGAAGGGGCATCCAGAGTAAGAGGAGCACTGGCAGCACGCAAAATCTGATGCCATTGCCCATAGCAGAGATCCCACAGGGCATCTATCTGCTCGAACGTGGAGGGAGAGGTCAGCAGGTCCCTCACCATGGCTTTGAGGGTCACCTAGCAAAGAAGAATGGAAGACATGAAAGAGTTGGGAGAGAGAGGAAGATGTAACAAGTAAAATATGTTTGAGCTTGATCAGGAAGCCTGACCAGATGACCGGGAAAGATCCCCATCATCTAAACCTCTCTGTGATTCCATGTCCAGTGATTCTCTGACATGTGGGATTCCTTGGGCATCCAAGGGGAAACACAGGAATGGTGCCCATTTCCGGACCTCTTTGTCACAACCAAGCCCACAGCAGTGAGCCAGGCACACATCAGCTGCCTGCACGGGATGCCACCAGCACTGAAGCTGAGCCTTCTGCCCAGAGTCGGGTGTTTCTGTCCCAGAAATCGTCAGGCTTCTCATCCCAGCACTGACAGAAGCCTTCATGTGGGAAAGCACAGGGCATCAGGCAGGAAATGAGAAGGCAGCAGGGCAGGAAAGCAGGACACAGCCCATGCCATTAGCTGGGATGCTTTGTGTTTGACGTGAGCTTGTCAGAGAACTCTCCCTTCCCCAGAGGGAGCCTCTGGGCCTGAGGCAGGCCAGGAGCAGTATAAAAGGCAGCCCAGCTCCCTGCTCTCTCATCCACTTCTCTTGCCTCCTCTCCTTGGGAACCAGGTGAGTGTGAAGCTGCTTCTCCTCCTCCTTCAAGAGGAGTTCTGTTCTCTTTGTCTGTCTCAGCTGCTGTGGGATGTCCTAGCACAGGGCTGGGAGCAGCTTCTCCTAGAAGAGGAAAGGAGAGAGGTATTTCCCAGAGTGGGGCTGGGACTAGTTGTAGGTGTCTGCTGGGTTCTTAGCTCCACAGCGAATGCTGGTCCAGGAGGTGCCTTGCCTCCCCTGGTCTTGGTCTGGCCAGTGCTGCTCCTCAGGTGTCCCCATACTCTCTTTCCTCTCTCCCAGGTGCAACTCTTGCCCAGAGACATGTCCTGCTGCAACCCGTGCCAGCCCTGCCAGCCCTGTGGCCCGTGCCCGCTGGCCAGCAGCTGCAATGAGTGCTGTGTGCGGCAGTGCCAGGACTCCGTTGTGGTCATCGAGCCCTCTCCTGTGGTGGTGACCCTGCCCGGACCCATCCTCAGCTCCTTCCCTCAGAACACCGCCGTGGGCTCCTCCACCTCCGCTGCTGTTGGCAGCATCCTCAGCTCTCAGGGAGTTCCCATCTCCTCTGGGGGCCTTGACCTCTCCTGCATCACCAGCGCCTACTGTGGCAGCAGATGTCGGCCCTGCTAAATCTGCTCACAACATCACTGGACAAGAATCCCTGAAGACCTCAGAACCTTTTTCCTGGACAAGAGACAGAGCTTGGAGGCATTGTCTTTAGAGCTTTTGGCCACCGCTTCCTTCTTCCAGTCCTTTCTCTCTCTTTACTTTACTCTTGCCTTGTCCCAATGCCAGCCTAGCACGGACCTGTTGGCCTCCCTCCCTCTGCAGGGCAGGAAGATGGACACCTTGCAGGAGCTCCAATGTGCCTTGGTGGCTTCCTCTTGTACTCCCTGGGAGCCACCTCCTTTTCTTTACACTCATTAAAGTTGTGCTGCATCCACACCATGTCCTATGAGTCCTTCTTCCTTCTGTGACAATTCTTCCCATCTGCTCAGGAGACAAGGTGGTTTTGTGGACAGGATTATCTTGGTGGCAACAGAGCTTGTTTCCATTCCCCAAGGAAGGAGAGAGTAGGACTAAGCATCCAGGCTTTTCATTTATGCCTTGACCCTTGGAGCTGCAGCAGTTATTCCTGGTTACTCCTGAACCCACGGTCATCCGTCCTTCCAGCCTTATTGCACCTTTTCTCCAATGGGACTTGTGCTCTGTGCCCTGGAGCACCTCCTGTGAATGGGGTCTACAGATTCCATTATGACCACCAAGCATTGTAGCATTTTGAAGCTGCTACTCTGTGGAGCTCGAGACCAGTCCAGGGCAGAGTCACCCTGCAGAGACCAGCTGCTGCTCTCCCCAGTGTCCCTGAGTACAGGCAGACAGACCCCCTGTTGTCTGGATAGGAGGGGAAACACCCACGGAGTGAGTGGAGTCTTTGCGCTTGAACCCGGGAGGCCCTCGGTCCCAGGCTGATGCCACACAGCTGCTCACCAATGCCCGTCTGGAACCAGAGCGGTTTCTGCTCCTCCATCTCGCTGAGCCGAGCAGCCAAGGCAGCCCAGGCTCTCAACTGCTCTTGCCAGGGTGGGTGTTTGCCAGGACACACACAGGAGCAGTTTCCCTTGGACTCTCCCAGCAGGACGAGGTTGTTGATACCCTAGAGAGTTAGGGACAGGATGCCACCTCTGTCCGTAGTGGTGTCTTCAGGAAAGGGAGAGATGGCAACCTAGGAACACTGACAACAAGCAGCTGCACTTGTCTAGAATCCTGCTGGAGGAGTCAAAACATGCAGCCTCATCTTCTCCTGCTGAAGGGCATCAGCTGGCAAATGCTAAACCCCTTTCCCAGGATCCTTCCTTTGAAACAAAACCTCCTCCCTCTGCACAAGGGCTAATCAGTAGACAGGGCTCTACCATCTCAACAGATAGAGCAGAACTCTGTAACCTCCATGATTTTAATGGGTCAAGAGCAAGGACCTTATCAAGCATCTAGCACATCCAAGTCTGCCTGAAGACATCATGAAAAGAGTTGGCTTGGGTTCACAGCCTCTCAGGTGATGATGATTCCAGATGGAATGAGGGAGTTCATGGCCACTTCTGTGAGAGGGGTGGACCTTGACTGTCTTCTCCTGAAAAGGGTTTTAGCTCTGTGGCCTTCCCCCATTCATTCCATTACTTCCTTTTCCCTTGTTCTTTTACATTGCTCCAGATATTTAGGCTCCTTCCAAAGCAAGCTTAGAGGGGGCTCCTGCCTGGCCCTCTCTCTTCCTTGGGCAATGACACCTGGATGCCCAGGGCAATATTACCACTCAAACCTCTCTCCTCAGAGACATCTTAATCCCCTCTTTACACTCCTTAACCTCTGCTGCAGCCCAGCCACAAAATCTGAATGATTCTTTCCTTCCGGGATTCTCTCCAAAGCGACCTAGGAAGAAAGAAATTGAACTGAGAGGGAACAAATCTCATTGCTGGATTGGTGGGAGGGCAGGACACACTGATTGGGGGCCTCCTCCTTTCCCTTAGGTCAGAGAGGTCACAGCCAGTGACCATCACTGTATCCCTCACTGACCAGAAATATTCCCCTTGGCCTCATAGGCTCATGCTGCTTTCATGGGAGAATCCCAGTGCTGCAGGAGGAGCTGGCAGCTCAGCGGCCGCACAAGCACTCCAGGCTGTTCCTCTTGCTTGGGATGGAGCTGTGCTGGGGGAGAAGCCTTTGTCAGATGATGGCTGTAAGGATGGAAGGAGAGGATTTAAGGGAAAGTGAACTTCACTAGACCGCAAAGTCGCCTCTTCTTCATCTCCTTCCTGGCTTGCTAGAGTGTAATATTCATTGGGGAAAAAAAACTGGCTGGCAAGAGAGTTTCATTGAGGGGAGGCGTCATCACCATCCACAACTCCTTGAAAGGAGATTGCAGTGAGATGCATGTTGGTTTCTTCTCCTAACGGGAAAGAGATATGAGTTGACGAAATGGCCACAAGTGTCCCCAGAGGACGTTTACAGTGTGTATAAGGAAATAGTTCTTGAGTGAAAGAAGGTGAAGCCCTGGCAGAGGCCAACCAGATCAATGGGTGAGTCTCAATACCTGCAAGTGTTACAAGAACACGTGCCGGTAGCGTTTAAGGACGTGACTTTGAAGATATCCAAGAGTTGCACTGATTGGAAGATCTGATGATCTTAGAGGTTTGCTTGAACCTTTATGGTTCTATGATTTCCGAAAAGCCAGAGGTGCTTCTGAACATATCCAGTGTCCTCCCAGTGACAGGGCCCAGCAGCTGTTGGGTTTCCCATTAACAGGACGTGCTCTGGGTACAAGCACTCCAGGTAAATCAGGGAAGAGGTGAAGAAACGCTGGAAGGAACGGTGTCTATGGGCTGAAGAGTAACCAGGAATGTCTTCTGTGTCTCCAAGTTCCATGAAAAAAAATACAATGCAGCGTACCGAGTCCTCCCCTCTGGTTCCCGGGGGATTGAGCAAGGGTCCTCTGCTGCACTCAACCCAGTTCCCTCCAAAAAGCTCCTTTTCCCCTCAAGAAACTGCAAGAGTTGACAGGGAACAAAAGAGGACTCAGAGGCCCAGGCTTGGATGCAGCACGCCTTTAATTAGCAACAGCAAAGGAAAGAGAGAGAGGAGAGTGGAAGAAGGGAAAAAACGGCTCAAAGCTCTAAAGACAATGCCTCAAAGCACTTGTGTGCACCAGCATGTTGTGAGGCTTTAGGAGGTGCTTTTGCAGGCACATTTCCAGCAGATTTAGCAGGGCCGACATCTGCTGCCACAGTAACCGCTGGTGATGCAGGAGAGGTCAAGGCCCCCGGAGGAGATGGGAACTCCCTGAGAGCTGAGGATGCTGCCAACAGCAGCGGAGGTGGAGGAGCCCACGGCGGTGTTCTGAGGGAAGGAGCTGAGGATGGGTCCGGGCAGGGTCACCACCACCGCGGAGGGCTGGATGGCGATGGTGGAGCTCTGGCACTGCCGCACACAGCACTCATTGCAGCTGCTGGCCAGCGGGCACGGGCCGCAGGGCTGGCAGGGCTGGCACGGGTTGCAGCAGGACATGTCTGGGGGCTGGAGGTGAACCTGGGAGACAGAGCAGAGGGCAATCAGAGCACCGAGACATGGGCTGAGAACTTCATCATGAATCCACCACATCACTGCAAAGGGGTCAAATAGAGCTGCTGAGATGGGAGGTAGAATGTTTCCAGCGAGGCGAAAGTGGCTCTTGGCCTCATCCACACAGAGTGTCACAAAGTGTCACCAGCCCCCATGAAGCCCCTGCCTATTTCCTCCAGGAAGAGCCCCCTGACACAAGTCCCCAGTACAAGTTGAGTCAGAAATTTTCTCTTCTTCCCCCTCCCATGATAAGCAGCACCACTGCCCAGCACAGGATGGAGGAGCAGAAATCTGCATGACCAGGAAAGGGAGGTGAGGAAGGGGCTTCAGACTCACCTGGTTCCCAAGGAGAAGGAGGCAAGAGAAGTGGATGAGAGAGCGAGGAGCTGCACGGGTTTTTATGGTGGCCCTGACCTGCCTCAGGCTCGGACGCAGCTTCCACGGAAGTAGCAATTTTGTAAGGTGCTCATGATGGATGGAAAACATGCCAGCTAATGACATGGGCAAGGTGCTTGTTTTCCCCAACCCTCCTTCTTCATATCCTGCCTTATGCCATGCCCCTTTATTCCTGGAAGATTCTTCTGCATTCTGGGATGGAGAAATACCAAGATTTCTAGGTCAGGAATGTGTCAGTGCCAGGGGAAGACTCAGCTCAAGTGCCACATGGGTGCTGTGCACGCAACTGATGCTGCAGTGGGGCACATTGGTGGGCTGCCGGTGGCTGCGTTGGAAGCAGAGACCCTGCAATCGCTGGCTGGTTACCCAAGGGCTGTGCTCAAAAGACAACGTGCTGGGTGATTTTCATTCCATCTCTCCCAGCAGGAAAAATAGGTTTTCCCAGGGTAGCTGCCTTCTGCCCTCTCCAGTCCTGAGGATGCATTTGAGAGTCCCTTTTGGCACCCCTGTTGAAATACAGCAGGGGCAGAGGAATCAGTATACACCTCACGGCTACCATTGAGCTTCTCTGGGACCCTCAGCTATGGCAACCACACGACTCAGCTTGGTGTCATCTGCACAGTTATGGAGGGTGGACTCCATCCCACTGTCGATGATCCATTGTCCTGTGTCCCAGCCTCCACTACCACGTGGAATGATCAAAAACCATGCGTGCCATCACCTTTCCTCCCTCCATCCAAGACAATGCAATTCTGCCTTGAATACGCAAGACAATGACCCCAATAAATGATAGCATGGAGGCAGAGGCTAGGTTACAGGACACTTTAACGACTCGGAAGGGAGCCCTAAGGTCACTTCCTAAGGAAGGGGCATCCAGAGTAAGAGGAGCACTGGCAGCACGCAAAATCTGATGCCATTGCCCATAGCAGAGATCCCACAGGGCATCTATCTGCTCGAACGTGGAGGGAGAGGTCAGCAGGTCCCTCACCATGGCTTTGAGGGTCACCTAGCAAAGAAGAATGGAAGACATGAAAGAGTTGGGAGAGAGAGGAAGATGTAACAAGTAAAATATGTTTGAGCTTGATCAGGAAGCCTGACCAGATGACCGGGAAAGATCCCCATCATCTAAACCTCTCTGTGATTCCATGTCCAGTGATTCTCTGACATGTGGGATTCCTTGGGCATCCAAGGGGAAACACAGGAATGGTGCCCATTTCCGGACCTCTTTGTCACAACCAAGCCCACAGCAGTGAGCCAGGCACACATCAGCTGCCTGCACGGGATGCCACCAGCACTGAAGCTGAGCCTTCTGCCCAGAGTCGGGTGTTTCTGTCCCAGAAATCGTCAGGCTTCTCATCCCAGCACTGACAGAAGCCTTCATGTGGGAAAGCACAGGGCATCAGGCAGGAAATGAGAAGGCAGCAGGGCAGGAAAGCAGGACACAGCCCATGCCATTAGCTGGGATGCTTTGTGTTTGACGTGAGCTTGTCAGAGAACTCTCCCTTCCCCAGAGGGAGCCTCTGGGCCTGAGGCAGGCCAGGAGCAGTATAAAAGGCAGCCCAGCTCCCTGCTCTCTCATCCACTTCTCTTGCCTCCTCTCCTTGGGAACCAGGTGAGTGTGAAGCTGCTTCTCCTCCTCCTTCAAGAGGAGTTCTGTTCTCTTTGTCTGTCTCAGCTGCTGTGGGATGTCCTAGCACAGGGCTGGGAGCAGCTTCTCCTAGAAGAGGAAAGGAGAGAGGTATTTCCCAGAGTGGGGCTGGGACTAGTTGTAGGTGTCTGCTGGGTTCTTAGCTCCACAGCGAATGCTGGTCCAGGAGGTGCCTTGCCTCCCCTGGTCTTGGTCTGGCCAGTGCTGCTCCTCAGGTGTCCCCATACTCTCTTTCCTCTCTCCCAGGTGCAACTCTTGCCCAGAGACATGTCCTGCTGCAACCCGTGCCAGCCCTGCCAGCCCTGTGGCCCGTGCCCGCTGGCCAGCAGCTGCAATGAGTGCTGTGTGCGGCAGTGCCAGGACTCCGTTGTGGTCATCGAGCCCTCTCCTGTGGTGGTGACCCTGCCCGGACCCATCCTCAGCTCCTTCCCTCAGAACACCGCCGTGGGCTCCTCCACCTCCGCTGCTGTTGGCAGCATCCTCAGCTCTCAGGGAGTTCCCATCTCCTCTGGGGGCCTTGACCTCTCCTGCATCACCAGCGCCTACTGTGGCAGCAGATGTCGGCCCTGCTAAATCTGCTCACAACATCACTGGACAAGAATCCCTGAAGACCTCAGAACCTTTTTCCTGGACAAGAGACAGAGCTTGGAGGCATTGTCTTTAGAGCTTTTGGCCACCGCTTCCTTCTTCCAGTCCTTTCTCTCTCTTTACTTTACTCTTGCCTTGTCCCAATGCCAGCCTAGCACGGACCTGTTGGCCTCCCTCCCTCTGCAGGGCAGGAAGATGGACACCTTGCAGGAGCTCCAATGTGCCTTGGTGGCTTCCTCTTGTACTCCCTGGGAGCCACCTCCTTTTCTTTACACTCATTAAAGTTGTGCTGCATCCACACCATGTCCTATGAGTCCTTCTTCCTTCTGTGACAATTCTTCCCATCTGCTCAGGAGACAAGGTGGTTTTGTGGACAGGATTATCTTGGTGGCAACAGAGCTTGTTTCCATTCCCCAAGGAAGGAGAGAGTAGGACTAAGCATCCAGGCTTTTCATTTATGCCTTGACCCTTGGAGCTGCAGCAGTTATTCCTGGTTACTCCTGAACCCACGGTCATCCGTCCTTCCAGCCTTATTGCACCTTTTCTCCAATGGGACTTGTGCTCTGTGCCCTGGAGCACCTCCTGTGAATGGGGTCTACAGATTCCATTATGACCACCAAGCATTGTAGCATTTTGAAGCTGCTACTCTGTGGAGCTCGAGACCAGTCCAGGGCAGAGTCACCCTGCAGAGACCAGCTGCTGCTCTCCCCAGGGTCACTGAGTACAGGCAGACAGACCCCCTGTTGTCTGGATAGGAGGGGAAACACCCACGGAGTGAGTGGAGTCTTTGCGCTTGAACCCGGGAGGCCCTCGGTCCCAGGCTGATGCCACACAGCTGCTCACCAATGCCCGTCTGGAACCAGAGCGGTTTCTGCTCCTCCATCTCGCTGAGCCGAGCAGCCAAGGCAGCCCAGGCTCTCAACTGCTCTTGCCAGGGTGGGTGTTTGCCAGGACACACACAGGAGCAGTTTCCCTTGGACTCTCCCAGCAGGACGAGGTTGTTGATACCCTAGAGAGTTAGGGACAGGATGCCACCTCTGTCCGTAGTGGTGTCTTCAGGAAAGGGAGAGATGGCAACCTAGGAACACTGACAACAAGCAGCTGCACTTGTCTAGAATCCTGCCGGAGGAGTCAAAACATGCAGCCTCATCTTCTCCTGCTGAAGGGCATCAGCTGGCAAATGCTAAACCCCTTTCCCAGGATCCTTCCTTTGAAACAAAACCTCCTCCCTCTGCACAAGGGCTAATCAGTAGACAGGGCTCTACCATCTCAACAGATAGAGCAGAACTCTGTAACCTCCATGATTTTAATGGGTCAAGAGCAAGGACCTTATCAAGCATCTAGCACATCTAAGTCTGCCTGAAGACATCATGAAAAGAGTTGGCTTGGGTTCACAGCTTCTCAGGTGATGATGATTCCAGATAGAATGAGGGAGTTCATGGCCACTTCTGTGAGAGGGGTGGACCTTGACTGTCTTCTCCTGAAAAGGGTTTTAGCTCTGTGGCCTTCCCCCATTCATTCCATTACTTCCTTTTCCCTTGTTCTTTTACATTGCTCCAGATATTTAGGCTCCTTCCAAAGCAAGCTTAGAGGGGGCTCCTGCCTGGCCCTCTCTCTTCCTTGGGCACTGACACCTGGATGCCCAGGGCAATATTACCACTCAAACCTCTCTCCTCAGAGACATCTTAATCCCCTCTTTACACTCCTTAACCTCTGCTGCAGCCCAGCCACAAAATCTGAATGATTCTTTCTTTCCGGGATTCTCTCCAAAGCGACCTAGGAAGAAAGAAATTGAACTGAGAGGGAACAAATCTCATTGCTGGATTGGTGGGAGGGCAGGACACACTGACTGGGGGCCTCCTCCTTTCCCTTAGGTCTGAGAGCGACACCTCTGGCTTCTCCACAGCCAGTGACCATCACTGTATCCCTCACTGACCAGAAATATTCCCCTTGGCCTCATAGGCTCATGCTGCTTTCATGGGAGAATCCCAGTGCTGCAGGAGGAGCTGGCAGCTCAGCGGCCGCACAAGCACTCCAGGCTGTTCCTCTTGCTTGGGATGGAGCTGTGCTGGGGGAGAAGCCTTTGTCAGATGATGGCTGTAAGGATGGAAGGAGAGGATTTAAGGGAAAGTGAACTTCACTAGACCGCAAAGTCGCCTCTTCTTCATCTCCTTCCTGGCTTGCTAGAGTGTAATATTCATTGGGGAAAAAAAACTGGCTGGCAAGGAAACTCCAGAGAGTTTCATTGAGGGGAGGCGTCATCACCATCCACAACTCCTTGAAAGGAGATTGCAGTGAGATGCATGTTGGTTTCTTCTCCCAACGGGAAAGAGATATGAGTTGACGAAATGGCGACAAGTGTCCCCAGAGGACGTTTACAGTCTGTATAAGGAAATAGTTCTTGAGTGAAAGAAGGTGAAGCCCTGGCAGAGGCCAACCAGATCAATGGTTGAGTCTCAATACCCGCAAGTGTTACAAGAACACGTGCCGGTAGCGTTTAAGGACGTGACTTTGAAGATATCCAAGAGTTGCACTGATTGGAAGATCTGATGATCTTAGAGGTTTGCTTGAACCTTTATGGTTCTATGATTTCCGAAAAGCCAGAGGGGCTGCTGAACATATCCAGTGTCCTCCCAGTGACAGGGCCCAGCAGCTGTTGGGTTTCCCATTAACAGGACGTGCTCTGGGTACAAGCACTCCAGGTAAATCAGGGAAGAGGTGAAGAAACGCTGGAAGGAACGGTGTCTATGGGCTGAAGAGTAACCAGGAATGTCTTCTGTGTCTCCAAGTTCCATGAAAAAAAATACAATGCAGCGTACCGAGTCCTCCCCTCTGGTTCCCGGGGGATTGAGCAAGGGTCCTCTGCTGCACTCAACCCAGTTCCCTCCAAAAAGCTCCTTTTCCCCTCAAGAAACTGCAAGAGTTGACAGGGAACAAAAGAGGACTCAGAGGCCCAGGCTTGGATGCAGCACGCCTTTAATTAGCAACAGCAAAGGAAAGAGAGAGAGGAGAGTGGAAGAAGGGAAAAAACGGCTCAAAGCTCTAAAGACAATGCCTCAAAGCACTTGTGTGCACCAGCATGTTGTGAGGCTTTAGGAGGTGCTTTTGCAGGCACATTTCCAGCAGATTTAGCAGGGCCGACATCTGCTGCCACAGTAACCGCTGGTGATGCAGGAGAGGTCAAGGCCCCCGGAGGAGATGGGAACTCCCTGAGAGCTGAGGATGCTGCCAACAGCAGCGGAGGTGGAGGAGCCCACGGCGGTGTTCTGAGGGAAGGAGCTGAGGATGGGTCCGGGCAGGGTCACCACCACCGCGGAGGGCTGGATGGCGATGGTGGAGCTCTGGCACTGCCGCACACAGCACTCATTGCAGCTGCTGGCCAGCGGGCACGGGCCGCAGGGCTGGCAGGGCTGGCACGGGTTGCAGCAGGACATGTCTGGGGGCTGGAGGTGAACCTGGGAGAGAGAGCAGAGGGCAATCAGAGCACCGAGACATGGGCCGAGAACTTCATCACGAATCCACCACATCACTGCAAAGGGGTCAAATAGAGCTGCTGAGATGGGAGGTAGAATGTTTCCAGCGAGGCAAAAGTGGCTCTTGGCCTCATCCACACAGAGTGTCACAAAGTGTCACCAGCCCCCATGAAGCCCCTGCCTATTTCCTCCAGGAAGAGCCCCCTGACACAAGTCCCCAGTACAAGTTGAGTCAGAAATTTTCTCTTCTTCCCCCTCCCATGATAAGCAGCACCACTGCCCAGCACAGGATGGAGGAGCAGAAATGTGCATGACCAGGAAAGGGAGGTGAGGAAGGGGCTTCAGACTCACCTGGTTCCCAAGGAGAAGGAGGCAAGAGAAGTGGATGAGAGAGCGAGGAGCTGCACGGGTTTTTATGGTGGCCCTGACCTGCCTCAGGCTTGGACGCAGCTTCCACGGAAGTAGCAATTTTGTAAGGTGCTCATGATGGATGGAAAACATGCCAGCTAATGACATGGGCTGGGTGCTTGTTTTCCCCAACCCTCCTTCTTCATATCCTGCCTTATGCCATGCTCCTTTATTCCTGGAAGATTCTTCTGCGTTCTGGGATGGAGAAATACCAAGATTTCTAGGTCAGGAATGTGTCAGTGCCAGGGGAAGACTCAGCTCAAGTGCCACATGGGTGCTGTGCACGCAACTGATGCTGCACTGGGGCACATTGGTGGGCTGCTGGTGGCTGCGTTGGAAGCAGAGACCCTGCAATCGCTGGCTGGTCACCCAAGGGCTGTGCTCAAAAGACAACGTGCTGGGTCATTTTCTTTCCATCTCTCCCAGCAGGAAAAATAGGTTTTCCCAGGGTAGCTGCCTTCTGCCCTCTCCAGTCCTGAGGATGTATTTGAGAGTCCCTTTTTGGCACCCCTGTTGAAATACAGCAGGGGCAGAGGAATCAGTATACACCTCACGGCTACCATTGAGCTTCTCTGGGACCCTCAGCTATGGCAACCACATGACTCAGCTTGGTGTCATCGGCACAGTTATGGAGGGTGGACTCCATCCCACTGTCGATGATCCATTGTCCTGTGTCCCAGCCTCCACTACCACGTGGAATGATCAAAAACCATGTGTGCCATCACCTTTCCTCACTACATCCAAGACAATGCACTTCTGCCTTGAATACTCAAGACAATGACCCCAATAAAGGATTGCATGGAGGCAGAGGCTAGGTTACAGGACACTTTAACCACTCGGAAGGGAGCCCTAAGGTCACTTCCTAAGGAAGGGGCATCCAGAGTAAGAGGAGCACTGGCAGCATGCAAAATCTGATGCCATTGCCCATAGCAGAGATCCCACAGGGCATCTATCTGCTCCAACGTGGAGGGAGAGGGGTCAGCAGGTCCCCCACCATGGCTTTGAGGGTCACCTAGCAAAGAAGAATGGAAGACATGAAAGAGTTGGGAGAGAGAGGAAGATGTAACAAGTAAAATATGTTTGAGCTTGAGCAGGAAGCCTGACCAGATGACCGGGAAAGATCCCCATCATCTAAACCTCTCTGTGATTCCATGTCCAGTGATTCTCTGACATGTGGGATTCCTTGGGCATCCAAGGGGAAACACAGGAATGGTGCCCATTTCCGGACCACTTTGTCACAACCAAGCCCACAGCAGTGAGCCAGGCACACATCAGCTGCCTGCACGGGATGCCACCAGCACTGAAGCTGAGCCTTCTGCCCAGAGTCGGGTGTTTCTGTCCCAGAAATCGTCAGGCTTCTCATCCCAGCACTGACAGAAGCCTTCATGTGGGAAAGCACAGGGCATCAGGCAGGAAATGAGAAGGCAGCAGGGCAGGAAAGCAGGACACAGCCCATGCCATTAGCTGGGATGCTTTGTGTTTGACGTGAGCTTGTCAGAGAATTCTCCCTTCCCCAGAGGGAGCCTCTGGGCCTGAGGCAGGTCAGGAGCAGTATAAAAGGCAGCCCAGCTCCCGGCTCTCTCATCCACTTCTCTTGCCTCCTCTCCTTGGGAACCAGGTGAGTGTGAAGCTGCTTCTTCTCCTCCTTCAAGAGGATTTCTATTCTCTTTTTCTGTCTCAGCTGCTGTGGGCTGTTCTAGCACAGGGCTGGGAGCAGCTTCTCCCAGGAGAAGGATGGGGAGAACAGGTCTTTCCCAGAGAGGGTGTGGGACTAGTTTGAGGTGTCTGCTGGGCTTTGAACTGGGCAGTGCCTGATGGTCCAGGAGGTGCCTTGCCTCCCCTGGTCTTGGTCTAGCCAGTGCTGCTCCTCAGGTGTCCCCATACTCTCTTTCCTCTCTCCCAGGACCAACTCTTGCCCAGAGACATGTCCTGCTGCAACCCATGCCAGCCCTGCCAGCCCTGTGGCCCGTGCCCGCTGGCCAGCAGCTGCAATGAGTGCTGTGTGCGGCAGTGCCAGGACTCCGTTGTGGTCATCGAGCCCTCTCCTGTGGTGGTGACCCTGCCCGGACCCATCCTCAGCTCTTTCCCTCAGAACACCGCTGTGGGCTCCTCCACCTCCGCTGCTGTTGGCAGCATCCTCAGCTCTAACGGAGTTCCCATCTCCTCTGGGGGCCTTGACCTCTCCTGCATCACCAGCGGTTACTGTGGCAGCAGATGTCGGCCCTGCTAAATCTGCTCACAACATCACTGGACAAGAACCTCTGAAGACCTCAGAACACGGTGCTAGACACGAGATAGATCTTGGAGGCATTGCGTTTTGAGCATTGAGCCATTGCTTCCTTCTTCCAGTCTCTTTTCTCTCTTTGTTTTGCTCTTGCCTTGTCCCAATGCCAGCCTAGTGAGGACATGTTGGCCTCACTCCCTCTTCAAGACAGGCAGATGGATGCCCCACTGGAGCTCCACCATGCCCTGGTGCCTGTCCATTGTGTTCCCTTGGAGCCACCTCCTTTTCTTCTTTACACTCATTAAAGTTGTGCTGCATTCACACCATGGCCTCTGAGTCTTTCCTTCTGTGACGATTCTTCCCATCTGCTCAGGAGACAAGGTGGCTTTTTGGACAGGATTGTCTTGGGGGCAACAGAGGAGCATTTTCCATTCCCCGTGTATTGAAAGGGTAGGACTCAGCGCACTGGGTTGTCTTTTGTGCCCTGACCCTTGGAGCTGCAGAATTTATTCCTGGATACTCCTGAGCCCGTGGCCATCAGTCCTTCCAGCCTTATTGCACCTTGTCCCAGATGGGTGTTGTGCTCTGTGCCCTGGAGCACCTTCTGTGAATGGGGAGCTACAGATTCCATTATGACCACCAATTCTTATAAGAACGGGAAGCTGCTACTCTGTGGAGCTCATGACCAGTCCAGGGCAGAGTCACCCTACTGAGACCAGCTCCTGCTCTCGCCAGGGTCACTGAGTACAGCCAGTTGTCTGGATAGGAGGGGAAAGATCCATGGAAACAGCGGAGACTTAAGGCTAGAACACTGGAGGCATCGAGAAGGAATCTGAATGGCACATGGTTCCAGGCTGATGCCACACAGCTGCTCAACAGTGCCGGTCAGGAACCTGAGGGTTTTCTACTCTTCCATCTCGCTGAGCAGAGCAGCCAAGGCAGCCCAGGCTCTCAATTGAGTATTTTCCCTTGGACTCTCCCAGCAGGAGGGGGATGATGAGACACTAAAGAATTAGAGACAGGATGCGACCAGTCTCCACAGTGGTGTCTTCATGAACTGAAGAAATGGCCACCTAGGAATACTGACAACAAGCAGCTGCACTTGGCTAGAATCCTGCTGGAGAAGTCAAAACATGCAGCTCCAGCTTCTCCTGCTGAAGGCAGGTTTGCCAAATGCCAAACCCCTTTCCCACCATCCTTGTTTTGAAACAAAAGCTCCTCCCTCTGCACAAGGGCTAATCAGTAGAAAGGGCTCTACCATCTCAACAGAGGGAAGACAACACTGTAACCTACATGCTTTTAATGGGTCAACACCAAAGAACTTATCAAGCAATCTAGCACATCCATATCTGTCTGGAGAGAGGATGAAAAGAGTTGGCTTGGGGTCACAGCCTCCCAGGTGATGATGATGCCAGACAGAACGAGGGAGATCATGGCCACTTCTGTGAGAGGGGTGGACCTTGACTCCCTTCTCCTGAGAAGGGTTTTAGCTCTGTGGCAAGGGCCAGCCTGGACTCTCTGAAAACATGGCCAATGGCTCTCATTGCCTTCCTCTATGGACTCCATGCCTTCTTGTTCCCTTCTTCTTTTCCACTGCTCCAGATCTTTAGCCTCCTTCCAAGGCCAGTTTCAGGGCGGGGGGGACCTACCTGGCCTATTCTCTCTTTGGCACTGACTCTTGGCTGACCCGGACAATCTTACAAATCAGACCTCTCTTCTTCAAGACATTTTCATGCCCTCTTTACACTCCTTAACCTCTGCTGCAGCCCAGTCACATAATCTAAGTGATCCTTTCCTTCCGGGATTCTCTCCAAAGCGACCTAGGAAGAAAGAAATTGAACTGGGAGGGAAGAAATGGGTGAGCAATGGGCCCTCTCTCATTGCTGGATTACTGGGAGGGCAGGACACACTGACTGGGGGCCTCCTCCTTTCCCTTAGGTCTGAGAGTGACACCTCTGGCTTCTCCACAGCCAGTGACCATCACTGTATCCCTCACTGACCAGAAATATTCCCCTTGGCCTCAGAGGATGATCTCAGCTCATGCTGCCTTCATGGGAGAATCCCAGTGCTGCAGGAGGAGCTGGCAGGTCAGCGAGCACACAGGCACTCAAGGTGGTTCCTCTTGTTGGGAGGGAGCTGTGCTGGGGGAGAAGCCTTTGTCAGATGATGGCTGTAAGGATGGAAGGAGAGGATATCAGGAGAATTCAACTTCACTAGACCTCAAAGTCTCCTCTTCCTCATCTTCTTCCTGGCTTGGTTGGGCCCAGTTTTCATTGGAACAAAACTGGCTGGCAAGGCAAGTCCAGAGATTTGTATTGAGGGGAGACGTCATCACCATCCACAACTCCTTGAAAGGAGATTGCAGTGAGATGCATGTTGATCTCTTCTCCCAGTTGGGAAGAGACAGGAGTTGAGAAAATGGCTGAATGTGTCCCCAGAGTAAGTTTACACCGGGTATGAGCCAAAATTTCTTGAGGGAAAGGAGGTGAAGCCCTGGCAGAGGCCAACCTGGTCAGTGGTTGAGTCTCAATACCCGTAAGTGTTACTGGAACGCATGGTCGTGGGGTTTAAGGACATGGCTTTGAAGACATCCAAGGGTTGCACTGATGAAAAGATCTGATGACCTTAGAGGTTTGCTTGAACCTTTATGGTTCTATGATTCCCAACATCCAGAGGGGCTGCTGAACACAACAAGTGCGTCCCAGTGACAGAGCCCAGCCGCTCTTCGGCTTCCCATTAAGAGGACATATTCTGGGGCCAAGCACTCCAGGCCAATATAGGAAGACGTGAAGTAAGGCTGGAAGGACCGAAGGCCTTGGACTGAAGAGAAGCAGGAATGTCTTCGGCAACTCCAAATTCATGTCAAAAATAATGCAACGCAGCGTACCGAGTCCTCCCCTCTGGTTCCCGGGGGATTGAGCAAGGATCCTCTGCTGCACTCAACCCAGTTCCCTCCAAAAAGCTCCTTCTCCCCTCAAGAAACTGCAAGAGTTGACAGGGAACAAAAGAGGACTCAGAGGCCCAGGCTTGGATGCAGCATGCCTTTAATTAGCAACAGCAAAGGAAAGAGAGAGAGGAGAGTGGAAGAAGGGAGAAAACGGCTCAAAGCTCTAAAGACAATGCCTCAAAGCACTTGTGTACACCAGCATGTTGTGAGGCTTTAGGAGGTGCTTTTGCAGGCACATTTCCAGCAGATTTAGCAGGGCCGACATCTGCTGCCACAGTAACCGCTGGTGATGCAGGAGAGGTCAAGGCCCCCGGAGGAGATGGGAACTCCCTGAGAGCTGAGGATGCTGCCAACAGCAGCGGAGGTGGAGGAGCCCACGGCGGTGTTCTGAGGGAAGGAGCTGAGGATGGGTCCGGGCAGGGTCACCACCACCGCGGAGGGCTGGATGGCGATGGTGGAGCTCTGGCACTGCCGCACACAGCACTCATTGCAGCTGCTGGCCAGCGGGCACGGGCCGCAGGGCTGGCAGGGCTGGCACGGGTTGCAGCAGGACATGTCTGGGGGCTGGAGGTGAACCTGGGAGAGAGAGCAGAGGGCAATCAGAGCACCGAGACATGGGCTGAGAACTTCATCATGAATCCACCACATCACTGCAAAGGGGTCAAATAGAGCTGCTGAGATGGGAGGTAGAATGTTTCCAGCAAGGCAAAAGTGGCTCTTGGCCTCATCCACACATAGTGTCACAAAGTGTCACCAGCCCCCATGAAGCCCCTGCCTATTTCCTCCAGGAAGAGCCCCCTGACACAAGTCCCCAGTACAAGTTGAGTCAGAAAATTTCTCTTCTTCCCCCTCCCATGATAAGCAGCACCGCTGCCCAGCACAGGATGGAGGAGCAGAGATCTGCATGACCAGGAAAGGGAGGTGAGGAAGGGGCTTCAGACTCACCTGGTTCCCAAGGAGAAGGAGGAGAGAGAAGTGGATGAGAGAGCGAGGAGCTGCACGGGTTTTTATAGTGGCCCTGATCTGCCTCAGGCTCGGACGCAGCTTCCACAGAAGTAGCAATTTTGTAAGGTGCTCATGATGGATGGAAAACATCCCAGCTAATGACATGGGCTGGGTGCTTTTTTTCCCCAACCCTCCTTCTTCATATCCTGCCATATGCCGTGCCCCTTTATTCCTGGAAGATTCTTCTGCGTTCTGGGATGGAGAAATACCAAGATTTCTAGGTCAGGAATGTGTCAGTGCCAGGGGAAGACTCAGCTCAAGTGCCACATGGGTGCTGTGCACGCAACTGATGCTGCACTGGGGCACATTGGTGGGCTGCTGGTGGCTGCGTTGGAAGCAGAGACCCTGCAATCGTAGGCTGGTCACCCAAGGGCTGTGCTCAAAAGACAACGTGCTGGGTCATTTTCTTTCCATCTCTCCCAGCAGGAAAAATAGGTTTTCCCAGGGTAGCTGCCTTCTGCCCTCTCCAGTCCTGAGGATGCATTTGAGAGTCCCTTTTGGCACCCCTGTTGAAATACAGCAGGGGCAGAGGAATCGGTATACACCTCAAGGCTACCATTGAGCTTCTCTGGGACCCACTCTTTGACATCCCCTCCGTCAGCTATGGCAACCACACGACTCAGCTTGGTGTCATCTGCACAGTTATGGAGGGTGGACTCCATCCCACTGTCGATGATCCATTGTCCTGTGTCCCAGCCTCCACTACCACGTGGAATGATCAAAAACCATGCGTGCCATCACCTTTCCTCCCTACATCCAAGACAATGCACTTCTGCCTTGAATACGCAAGACAATGACCCCAATAAAGGATAGCATGGAGGCAGAGGCTAGGTTACAGGACACTTTAACGACTCGGAAGGGAGCCCTAAGGTCACTTCCTAAGGAAGGGGCATCCAGAGTAAGAGGAGCACTGGCAGCACGCAAAATCTGATGCCATTGCCCATAGCAGAGATCCCACAGGGCATCTATCTGCTCCAACGTGGAGGGAGAGGGGTCAGCAGGTCCCCCACCATGGCTTTGAGGGTCACCTAGCAAAGAAGAATGGAAGACATGAAAGAGTTGGGAGAGAGAGGAAGATGTAACAAGTAAAATATGTTTGAGCTTGAGCAGGAAGCCTGACCAGATGACCGGGAAAGATTCCCATCATCTAAACCTCTCTGTGATTCCATGTCCAGTGATTCTCTGACATGTGGGATTCCTTGGGCATCCAAGGGGAAACACAGGAATGGTGCCCATTTCTGGACCACTTTGTCACAACCAAGCCCACAGCAGTGAGCCAGGCACACATCAGCTGCCTGCACGGGATGCCACCAGCACTGAAGCTGAGCCTTCTGCCCAGAGTCGGGTGTTTCTGTCCCAGAAATCGTCAGGCTTCTCATCCCAGCACTGACAGAAGCCTTCATGTGGGAAAGCACAGGGCATCAGGCAGGAAATGAGAAGGCAGCAGGGCAGGAAAGCAGGACACAGCCCATGCCATTAGCTGGGATGCTTTGTGTTTGACGTGAGCTTGTCAGAGAATTCTCCCTTCCCCAGAGGGAGCCTCTGGGCCTGAGGCAGGCCAGGAGCAGTATAAAAGGCAGCCCAGCTCCCGGCTCTCTCATCCACTTCTCTTGCCTCCTCTCCTTGGGAACCAGGTGAGTGTGAAGCTGCTTCTTCTACTCCTTCAAGAGGATTTCTATTCTCTTTTTCTGTCTCAGCTGCTGTGGGCTGTTCTAGCACAGGGCTGGGAGCAGCTTCTCCCAGGAGAAGGATGGGGAGAGCAGGTCTTTCCCAGAGAGGGTGTGGGACTAGTCTGAGGTGTCTGCTGGGCTTTGAACTGGGCAGTGCCTGATGGTCCAGGAGGTGCCTTGCCTCCCCTGGTCTTGGTCTAGCCAGTGCTGCTCCTCAGGTGTCCCCATACTCTCTTTCCTCTCTCCCAGGACCAACTCTTGCCCAGAGACATGTCCTGCTGCAACCCGTGCCAGCCCTGCCAGCCCTGTGGCCCGTGCCCGCTGGCCAGCAGCTGCAATGAGTGCTGTGTGCGGCAGTGCCAGGACTCCGTTGTGGTCATCGAGCCCTCTCCTGTGGTGGTGACCCTGCCCGGACCCATCCTCAGCTCTTTCCCTCAGAACACCGCTGTGGGCTCCTCCACCTCCGCTGCTGTTGGCAGCATCCTCAGCTCTCAGGGAGTTCCCATCTCCTCTGGGGGCCTTGACCTCTCCTGCATCACCAGCGGTTACTGTGGCAGCAGATGTCGGCCCTGCTAAATCTGCTCACAACATCACTGGACAAGAACCTCTGAAGACCTCAGAACACGGTGCTAGACACGAGACAGATCTTGGAGGCATTGCGTTTTGAGCATTGAGCCATTGCTTCCTTCTTCCAGTCTCTTTTCTCTCTTTGTTTTGCTCTTGCCTTGTCCCAATGCCAGCCTAGTGAGGACATGTTGGCCTCACTCCCTCTTCAAGACAGGCAGATGGATGCCCCACTGGAGCTCCACCATGCCCTGGTGCCTGTCCATTGTGTTCCCTGGGAGCCACCTCCTTTTCTTCTTTACACTCATTAAAGTTGTGCTGCATCCACACCATGGCCTCTGAGTCTTTCCTTCTGTGACGATTCTTCCCATCTGCTCAGGAGACAAGGTGGCTTTTTGGACAGGATTGTCTTGGGGGCAACAGAGGAGCATTTTCCATTCCCCGTGTATTGAAAGGGTAGGACTCAGCGCACTGGGTTGTCTTTTGTGCCCTGACCCTTGGAGCTGCGGAATTTATTCCTGGATACTCCTGAGCCCGTGGCCATCAGTCCTTCCAGCCTTATTGCACCTTGTCCCAGATGGGTGTTGTGCTCTGTGCCCTGGAGCACCTTCTGTGAATGGGGAGCTACAGATTCCATTATGACCACCAATTCTTATAAGAACGGGAAGCTGCTACTCTGTGGAGCTCATGACCAGTCCAGGGCAGAGTCACCCTACTGAGACCAGCTCCTGCTCTCGCCAGGGTCACTGAGTACAGCCAGTTGTCTGGATAGGAGGGGAAAGATCCATGGAAACAGCGGAGACTTAAGGCTAGAACACTGGAGGCATCGAGAAGGAATCTGAATGGCACATGGTTCCAGGCTGATGCCACACAGCTGCTCAACAGTGCCGGTCAGGAACCTGAGGGTTTTCTACTCTTCCATCTCGCTGAGCAGAGCAGCCAAGGCAGCCCAGGCTCTCAATTGAGTATTTTCCCTTGGACTCTCCCAGCAGGAGGGGGATGATGAGACACTAAAGAATTAGAGACAGGATGCGACCACTCTCCACAGTGGTGTCTTCATGAACTGAAGAAATGGCCACCTAGGAATACTGACAACAAGCAGCTGCACTTGGCTAGAATCCTGCTGGAGAAGTCAAAACATGCAGCTCCAGCTTCTCCTGCTGAAGGCAGGTTTGCCAAATGCCAAACCCCTTTCCCACCATCCTTGTTTTGAAACAAAAGCTCCTCCCTCTGCACAAGGGCTAATCAGTAGAAAGGGCTCTACCATCTCAACAGAGGGAAGACAACACTGTAACCTACATGCTTTTAATGGGTCAACACCAAAGAACTTATCAAGCAATCTAGCACATCCATATCTGTCTGGAGAGAGGATGAAAAGAGTTGGCTTGGGGTCACAGCCTCCCAGGTGATGATGATGCCAGACAGAACGAGGGAGATCATGGCCACTTCTGTGAGAGGGGTGGACCTTGACTCCCTTCTCCTGAGAAGGGTTTTAGCTCTGTGGCAAGGGCCAGCCTGGACTCTCTGAAAACATGGCCAATGGCTCTCATTGCCTTCCTCTATGGACTCCATGCCTTCTTGTTCCCTTCTTCTTTTCCACTGCTCCAGATCTTTAGCCTCCTTCCAAGGCCAGTTTCAGGGCGGGGGGGACCTACCTGGCCTATTCTCTCTTTGGCACTGACTCTTGGCTGACCCGGACAATCTTACAAATCAGACCTCTCTTCTTCAAGACATTTTCATGCCCTCTTTACACTCCTTAACCTCTGCTGCAGCCCAGTCACATAATCTAAGTGATCCTTTCCTTCCGGGATTCTCTCCAAAGCGACCTAGGAAGAAAGAAATTGAACTGGGAGGGAAGAAATGGGTGAGCAATGGGCCCTCTCTCATTGCTGGATTACTGGGAGGGCAGGACACACTGACTGGGGGCCTCCTCCTTTCCCTTAGGTCTGAGAGTGACACCTCTGGCTTCTCCACAGCCAGTGACCATCACTGTATCCCTCACTGACCAGAAATATTCCCCTTGGCCTCAGAGGATGATCTCAGCTCATGCTGCCTTCATGGGAGAATCCCAGTGCTGCAGGAGGAGCTGGCAGGTCAGCGAGCACACAGGCACTCAAGGTGGTTCCTCTTGTTGGGAGGGAGCTGTGCTGGGGGAGAAGCCTTTGTCAGATGATGGCTGTAAGGATGGAAGGAGAGGATATCAGGAGAATTCAACTTCACTAGACCTCAAAGTCTCCTCTTCCTCATCTTCTTCCTGGCTTGGTTGGGCCCAGTTTTCATTGGAACAAAACTGGCTGGCAAGGCAAGTCCAGAGATTTGTATTGAGGGGAGACGTCATCACCATCCACAACTCCTTGAAAGGAGATTGCAGTGAGATGCATGTTGATCTCTTCTCCCAGTTGGGAAGAGACAGGAGTTGAGAAAATGGCTGAATGTGTCCCCAGAGTAAGTTTACACCGGGTATGAGCCAAAATTTCTTGAGGGAAAGGAGGTGAAGCCCTGGCAGAGGCCAACCTGGTCAGTGGTTGAGTCTCAATACCCGTAAGTGTTACTGGAACGCATGGTCGTGGGGTTTAAGGACATGGCTTTGAAGACATCCAAGGGTTGCACTGATGAAAAGATCTGATGACCTTAGAGGTTTGCTTGAACCTTTATGGTTCTATGATTCCCAACATCCAGAGGGGCTGCTGAACACAACAAGTGCGTCCCAGTGACAGAGCCCAGCCGCTCTTCGGCTTCCCATTAAGAGGACATATTCTGGGGCCAAGCACTCCAGGCCAATATAGGAAGACGTGAAGTAAGGCTGGAAGGACCGAAGGCCTTGGACTGAAGAGAAGCAGGAATGTCTTCGGCAACTCCAAATTCATGTCAAAAATAATGCAACGCAGCGTACCGAGTCCTCCCCTCTGGTTCCCGGGGGATTGAGCAAGGATCCTCTGCTGCACTCAACCCAGTTCCCTCCAAAAAGCTCCTTCTCCCCTCAAGAAACTGCAAGAGTTGACAGGGAACAAAAGAGGACTCAGAGGCCCAGGCTTGGATGCAGCATGCCTTTAATTAGCAACAGCAAAGGAAAGAGAGAGAGGAGAGTGGAAGAAGGGAGAAAACGGCTCAAAGCTCTAAAGACAATGCCTCAAAGCACTTGTGTACACCAGCATGTTGTGAGGCTTTAGGAGGTGCTTTTGCAGGCACATTTCCAGCAGATTTAGCAGGGCCGACATCTGCTGCCACAGTAACCGCTGGTGATGCAGGAGAGGTCAAGGCCCCCGGAGGAGATGGGAACTCCCTGAGAGCTGAGGATGCTGCCAACAGCAGCGGAGGTGGAGGAGCCCACGGCGGTGTTCTGAGGGAAGGAGCTGAGGATGGGTCCGGGCAGGGTCACCACCACCGCGGAGGGCTGGATGGCGATGGTGGAGCTCTGGCACTGCCGCACACAGCACTCATTGCAGCTGCTGGCCAGCGGGCACGGGCCGCAGGGCTGGCAGGGCTGGCACGGGTTGCAGCAGGACATGTCTGGGGGCTGGAGGTGAACCTGGGAGAGAGAGCAGAGGGCAATCAGAGCACCGAGACATGGGCTGAGAACTTCATCATGAATCCACCACATCACTGCAAAGGGGTCAAATAGAGCTGCTGAGATGGGAGGTAGAATGTTTCCAGCGAGGCAAAAGTGGCTCTTGGCCTCATCCACACATAGTGTCACAAAGTGTCACCAGCCCCCATGAAGCCCCTGCCTATTTCCTCCAGGAAGAGCCCCCTGACACAAGTCCCCAGTACAAGTTGAGTCAGAAAATTTCTCTTCTTCCCCCTCCCATGATAAGCAGCACCGCTGCCCAGCACAGGATGGAGGAGCAGAGATCTGCATGACCAGGAAAGGGAGGTGAGGAAGGGGCTTCAGACTCACCTGGTTCCCAAGGAGAAGGAGGAGAGAGAAGTGGATGAGAGAGCGAGGAGCTGCACGGGTTTTTATAGTGGCCCTGACCTGCCTCAGGCTCGGACGCAGCTTCCACAGAAGTAGCAATTTTGTAAGGTGCTCATGATGGATGGAAAACATCCCAGCTAATGACATGGGCTGGGTGCTTGTTTTCCCCAACCCTCCTTCTTCATATCCTGCCATATGCCGTGCCCCTTTATTCCTGGAAGATTCTTCTGCGTTCTGGGATGGAGAAATACCAAGATTTCTAGGTCAGGAATGTGTCAGTGCCAGGGGAAGACTCAGCTCAAGTGCCACATGGGTGCTGTGCACGCAACTGATGCTGCACTGGGGCACATTGGTGGGCTGCTGGTGGCTGCGTTGGAAGCAGAGACCCTGCAATCGTAGGCTGGTCACCCAAGGGCTGTGCTCAAAAGACAACGTGCTGGGTCATTTTCTTTCCATCTCTCCCAGCAGGAAAAATAGGTTTTCCCAGGGTAGCTGCCTTCTGCCCTCTCCAGTCCTGAGGATGCATATGAGAGTCCCTTTTGGCACCCCTGTTGAAATACAGCAGGGGCAGAGGAATCGGTATACACCTCAAGGCTACCATTGAGCTTCTCTGGGACCCACTCTTTGACATCCCCTCCGTCAGCTATGGCAACCACACGACTCAGCTTGGTGTCATCTGCACAGTTATGGAGGGTGGACTCCATCCCACTGTCGATGATCCATTGTCCTGTGTCCCAGCCTCCACTACCACGTGGAATGATCAAAAACCATGCGTGCCATCACCTTTCCTCCCTCCATCCAAGACAATGCACTTCTGCCTTGAATATGCAAGACAATGACCCCAAAAAAGGATTGCATGTAGGCAGAGGCTAGGATACAGGACACTTGAATGACTCGGAAGGGAGCACTGAGTTCACTTCCTAAGGAAGGGGCATCCAGAGTAAGAGGAGCACTGGCAGCACGCAAAATCTGATGCCATTGCCCATAGCAGAGATCCCACAGGGCATCTATCTGCTCCAACGTGGAGGGAGAGGGGTCAGCAGGTCCCCCACCATGGCTTTGAGGGTCACCTAGCAAAGAAGAATGGAAGACATGAAAGAGTTGGGAGAGAGAGGAAGATGTAACAAGTAAAATATGTTTGAGCTTGAGCAGGAAGCCTGACCAGATGACCGGGAAAGATTCCCATCATCTAAACCTCTCTGTGATTCCATGTCCAGTGATTCTCTGACATGTGGGATTCCTTGGGCATCCAAGGGGAAACACAGGAATGGTGCCCATTTCCCGACCACTTTGTCACAACCAAGCCCACAGCAGTGAGCCAGGCACACATCAGCTGCCTGCACGGGATGCCACCAGCACTGAAGCTGAGCCTTCTGCCCAGAGTCGGGTGTTTCTGTCCCAGAAATCGTCAGGCTTCTCATCCCAGCACTGACAGAAGCCTTCATGTGGGAAAGCACAGGGCATCAGGCAGGAAATGAGAAGGCAGCAGGGCAGGAAAGCAGGACACAGCCCATGCCATTAGCTGGGATGCTTTGTGTTTGACGTGAGCTTGTCAGAGAATTCTCCCTTCCCCAGAGGGAGCCTCTGGGCCTGAGGCAGGCCAGGAGCAGTATAAAAGGCAGCCCAGCTCCCGGCTCTCTCATCCACTTCTCTTGCCTCCTCTCCTTGGGAACCAGGTGAGTGTGAAGCTGCTTCTTCTCCTCCTTCAAGAGGATTTCTATTCTCTTTTTCTGTCTCAGCTGCTGTGGGCTGTTCTAGCACAGGGCTGGGAGCAGCTTCTCCCAGGAGAAGGATGGGGAGAACAGGTCTTTCCCAGAGAGGGTGTGGGACTAGTTTGAGGTGTCTGCTGGGCTTTGAACTGGGCAGTGCCTGATGGTCCAGGAGGTGCCTTGCCTCCCCTGGTCTTGGTCTAGCCAGTGCTGCTCCTCAGGTGTCCCCATGCTCTCTTTCCTCTCTCCCAGGTGCAACTCTTGCCCAGAGACATGTCCTGCTGCAACCCATGCCAGCCCTGCCAGCCCTGTGGCCCGTGCCCGCTGGCCAGCAGCTGCAATGAGTGCTGTGTGCGGCAGTGCCAGGACTCCGTTGTGGTCATCGAGCCCTCTCCTGTGGTGGTGACCCTGCCCGGACCCATCCTCAGCTCTTTCCCTCAGAACACCGCTGTGGGCTCCTCCACCTCCGCTGCTGTTGGCAGCATCCTCAGCTCTAACGGAGTTCCCATCTCCTCTGGGGGCCTTGACCTCTCCTGCATCACCAGCGGTTACTGTGGCAGCAGATGTCGGCCCTGCTAAATCTGCTCACAACATCACTGGACAAGAACCTCTGAAGACCTCAGAACACGGTGCTAGACACGAGACAGATCTTGGAGGCATTGCGTTTTGAGCATTGAGCCATTGCTTCCTTCTTCCAGTCTCTTTTCTCTCTTTGTTTTGCTCTTGCCTTGTCCCAATGCCAGCCTAGTGAGGACATGTTGGCCTCACTCCCTCTTCAAGACAGGCAGATGGATGCCCCACTGGAGCTCCACCATGCCCTGGTGCCTGTCCATTGTGTTCCCTGGGAGCCACCTCCTTTTCTTCTTTACACTCATTAAAGTTGTGCTGCATCCACACCATGGCCTCTGAGTCTTTCCTTCTGTGACGATTCTTCCCATCTGCTCAGGAGACAAGGTGGCTTTTTGGACAGGATTGTCTTGGGGGCAACAGAGGAGCATTTTCCATTCCCCGTGTATTGAAAGGGTAGGACTCAGCGCACTGGGTTGTCTTTTGTGCCCTGACCCTTGGAGCTGCGGAATTTATTCCTGGATACTCCTGAGCCCGTGGCCATCAGTCCTTCCAGCCTTATTGCACCTTGTCCCAGATGGGTGTTGTGCTCTGTGCCCTGGAGCACCTTCTGTGAATGGGGAGCTACAGATTCCATTATGACCACCAATTCTTATAAGAACGGGAAGCTGCTACTCTGTGGAGCTCATGACCAGTCCAGGGCAGAGTCACCCTACTGAGACCAGCTCCTGCTCTCGCCAGGGTCACTGAGTACAGCCAGTTGTCTGGATAGGAGGGGAAAGATCCATGGAAACAGCGGAGACTTAAGGCTAGAACACTGGAGGCATCGAGAAGGAATCTGAATGGCACATGGTTCCAGGCTGATGCCACACAGCTGCTCAACAGTGCCGGTCAGGAACCTGAGGGTTTTCTACTCTTCCATCTCGCTGAGCAGAGCAGCCAAGGCAGCCCAGGCTCTCAATTGAGTATTTTCCCTTGGACTCTCCCAGCAGGAGGGGGATGATGAGACACTAAAGAATTAGAGACAGGATGCGACCACTCTCCACAGTGGTGTCTTCATGAACTGAAGAAATGGCCACCTAGGAATACTGACAACAAGCAGCTGCACTTGGCTAGAATCCTGCTGGAGAAGTCAAAACATGCAGCTCCAGCTTCTCCTGCTGAAGGCAGGTTTGCCAAATGCCAAACCCCTTTCCCACCATCCTTGTTTTGAAACAAAAGCTCCTCCCTCTGCACAAGGGCTAATCAGTAGAAAGGGCTCTACCATCTCAACAGAGGGAAGACAACACTGTAACCTACATGCTTTTAATGGGTCAACACCAAAGAACTTATCAAGCAATCTAGCACATCCATATCTGTCTGGAGAGAGGATGAAAAGAGTTGGCTTGGGGTCACAGCCTCCCAGGTGATGATGATGCCAGACAGAACGAGGGAGATCATGGCCACTTCTGTGAGAGGGGTGGACCTTGACTCCCTTCTCCTGAGAAGGGTTTTAGCTCTGTGGCAAGGGCCAGCCTGGACTCTCTGAAAACATGGCCAATGGCTCTCATTGCCTTCCTCTATGGACTCCATGCCTTCTTGTTCCCTTCTTCTTTTCCACTGCTCCAGATCTTTAGCCTCCTTCCAAGGCCAGTTTCAGGGCGGGGGGGACCTACCTGGCCTATTCTCTCTTTGGCACTGACTCTTGGCTGACCCGGACAATCTTACAAATCAGACCTCTCTTCTTCAAGACATTTTCATGCCCTCTTTACACTCCTTAACCTCTGCTGCAGCCCAGTCACATAATCTAAGTGATCCTTTCCTTCCGGGATTCTCTCCAAAGCGACCTAGGAAGAAAGAAATTGAACTGGGAGGGAAGAAATGGGTGAGCAATGGGCCCTCTCTCATTGCTGGATTACTGGGAGGGCAGGACACACTGACTGGGGGCCTCCTCCTTTCCCTTAGGTCTGAGAGTGACACCTCTGGCTTCTCCACAGCCAGTGACCATCACTGTATCCCTCACTGACCAGAAATATTCCCCTTGGCCTCATAGGCTCATGCTGCTTTCATGGGAGAATCCCAGTGCTGCAGGAGGAGCTGGCAGGTCAGCGAGCACACATGCACTCAAGGTGGTTCCTCTTGTTGGGAGGGAGCTGTGCTGGGGGAGAAGCCTTTGTCAGATGATGGCTGTAAGGATGGAAGGAGAGGATATCAGGAGAATTCAACTTCACTAGACCTCAAAGTCTCCTCTTCCTCATCTTCTTCCTGGCTTGGTTGGGCCCAGTTTTCATTGGAACAAAACTGGCTGGCAAGGCAAGTCCAGAGATTTGTATTGAGGGGAGACGTCATCACCATCCACAACTCCTTGAAAGGAGATTGCAGTGAGATGCATGTTGATCTCTTCTCCCAGCTGGGAAGAGACAGGAGTTGAGAAAATGGCTGAATGTGTCCCCAGAGTAAGTTTACACCGGGTATGAGCCAAAATTTCTTGAGGGAAAGGAGGTGAAGCCCTGGCAGAGGCCAACCTGGTCAGTGGTTGAGTCTCAATACCCGTAAGTGTTACTGGAACGCATGGTCGTGGGGTTTAAGGACATGGCTTTGAAGACATCCAAGGGTTGCACTGATGAAAAGATCTGATGACCTTAGAGGTTTGCTTGAACCTTTATGGTTCTATGATTCCCAACATCCAGAGGGGCTGCTGAACACAACAAGTGCGTCCCAGTGACAGAGCCCAGCCGCTCTTCGGCTTCCCATTAAGAGGACATATTCTGGGGCCAAGCACTCCAGGCCAATATAGGAAGACGTGAAGTAAGGCTGGAAGGACCGAAGGCCATGGACTGAAGAGAAACCAGGAATGTCTTCGGCAACTCCAAATTCATGTCAAAAATAATGCAACGCAGCGTACCGAGTCCTCCCCTCTGGTTCCCGGGGGATTGAGCAAGGATCCTCTGCTGCACTCAACCCAGTTCCCTCCAAAAAGCTCCTTTTCCCCTCAAGAAACTGCAAGAGTTGACAGGGAACAAAAGAGGACTCAGAGGCCCAGGCTTGGATGCAGCACGCCTTTAATTAGCAACAGCAAAGGAAAGAGAGAGAGGAGAGTGGAAGAAGGGAAAAAACGGCTCAAAGCTCTAAAGACAATGCCTCAAAGCACTTGTGTACACCAGCATGTTGTGAGGCTTTAGGAGGTGCTTTTGCAGGCACATTTCCAGCAGATTTAGCAGGGCCGACATCTGCTGCCACAGTAACCGCTGGTGATGCAGGAGAGGTCAAGGCCCCCGGAGGAGATGGGAACTCCCTGAGAGCTGAGGATGCTGCCAACAGCAGCGGAGGTGGAGGAGCCCACGGCGGTGTTCTGAGGGAAGGAGCTGAGGATGGGTCCGGGCAGGGTCACCACCACCGCGGAGGGCTGGATGGCGATGGTGGAGCTCTGGCACTGCCGCACACAGCACTCATTGCAGCTGCTGGCCAGCGGGCACGGGCCGCAGGGCTGGCAGGGCTGGCACGGGTTGCAGCAGGACATGTCTAGGGGCTGGAGGTGAACCTGGGAGAGAGAGCAGAGGGCAATCAGAGCACCGAGACATGGGCTGAGAACTTCATCATGAATCCACCACATCACTGCAAAGGGGTCAAATAGAGCTGCTGAGATGGGAGGTAGAATGTTTCCAGCAAGGCAAAAGTGGCTCTTGGCCTCATCCACACATAGTGTCACAAAGTGTCACCAGCCCCCATGAAGCCCCTGCCTATTTCCTCCAGGAAGAGCCCCCTGACACAAGTCCCCAGTACAAGTTGAGTCAGAAAATTTCTCTTCTTCCCCCTCCCATGATAAGCAGCACCGCTGCCCAGCACAGGATGGAGGAGCAGAGATCTGCATGACCAGGAAAGGGAGGTGAGGAAGGGGCTTCAGACTCACCTGGTTCCCAAGGAGAAGGAGGAGAGAGAAGTGGATGAGAGAGCGAGGAGCTGCACGGGTTTTTATAGTGGCCCTGACCTGCCTCAGGCTCGGACGCAGCTTCCACAGAAGTAGCAATTTTGTAAGGTGCTCATGATGGATGGAAAACATCCCAGCTAATGACATGGGCTGGGTGCTTGTTTTCCCCAACCCTCCTTCTTCATATCCTGCCATATGCCGTGCCCCTTTATTCCTGGAAGATTCTTCTGCGTTCTGGGATGGAGAAATACCAAGATTTCTAGGTCAGGAATGTGTCAGTGCCAGGGGAAGACTCAGCTCAAGTGCCACATGGGTGCTGTGCACGCAACTGATGCTGCACTGGGGCACATTGGTGGGCTGCTGGTGGCTGCGTTGGAAGCAGAGACCCTGCAATCGTAGGCTGGTCACCCAAGGGCTGTGCTCAAAAGACAACGTGCTGGGTCATTTTCTTTCCATCTCTCCCAGCAGGAAAAATAGGTTTTCCCAGGGTAGCTGCCTTCTGCCCTCTCCAGTCCTGAGGATGCATTTGAGAGTCCCTTTTGGCACCCCTGTTGAAATACAGCAGGGGCAGAGGAATCGGTATACACCTCACGGCTACCATTGAGCTTCTCTGGGACCCACTCTTTGACATCCCCTCCGTCAGCTATGGCAACCACACGACTCAGCTTGGTGTCATCTGCACAGTCATGGAGGGTGGACTCCATCCCACTGTCGATGATCCATTGTCCTGTGTCCCAGCCTCCACTACCACGTGGAATGATCAAAAACCATGCGTGCCATCACCTTTCCTCCCTCCATCCAAGAAAATGCACTTCTGCCTTGAATACGCAAGACAATGACCCCAAAAAAGGATTGCATGGAGGCAGAGGCTAGGATACAGGACACTTGAATGACTCGGAATGGAGCACTGAGTTCACTTCCTAAGGAAGGGGCATCCAGAGTAAGAAGAGCACTGGCAGCACGCAAAATCTGATGCCATTGCCCATAGCAGAGATCCCACAGGGCATCTATCTGCTCGAACGTGGAGGGAGAGGGGTCAGCAGGTCCCCCACCATGGCTTTGAGGGTCACCTAGCAAAGAAGAATGGAAGACATGAAAGAGTTGGGAGAGAGAGGAAGATGTAACAAGTAAAATATGTTTGAGCTTGAGCAGGAAGCCTGACCAGATGACCGGGAAAGATCCCCATCATCTAAACCTCTCTGTGATTCCATGTCCAGTGATTCTCTGACATGTGGGATTCCTTGGGCATCCAAGGGGAAATACAGGAATGGTGCCCATTTCCGGACCTCTTTGTCACAACCAAGCCCACAGCAGTGAACCAGGCACACATCAGCTGCCTGCACGGGATGCCACCAGCACTGAAGCTGAGCCTTCTGCCCAGAGTCGGGTGTTTCTGTCCCAGAAATCGTCAGGCTTCTCATCCCAGCACTGACAGAAGCCTTCATGTGGGAAAGCAGAGGGCATCAGGCAGGAAATGAGAAGGCAGCAGGGCAGGAAAGCAGGACACAGCCCATGCCATTAGCTGGGATGCTTTGTGTTTGACGTGAGCTTGTCAGAGAATTCTCCCTTCCCCAGAGGGAGCCTCTGGGCCTGAGGCAGGCCAGGAGCAGTATAAAAGGCAGCCCAGCTCCCGGCTCTCTCATCCACTTCTCTTGCCTCCTCTCCTTGGGAACCAGGTGAGTGTGAAGCTGCTTCTCCTCCTCCTTCAAGAGGAGTTCTGTTCTATTTGTCCGTCTCAGCTGCTGTGGGCTGTCGTAGCTCACGGCTGGGAGCAGCTTCTCCCAGGAGAAGGATGGGGAGAGCAGGTCTTTCCCAGAGAGGGTGTGGGACTAGTTTGAGGTATCTGCTGGGCTTTGAACTGGGCAGTGCCTGATGGTCCAGGAGGTGCCTTGCCTCCCCTGGTCTTGGTCTGGCCAGTGCTGCTCCTCAGGTGTCCCCATGCTCTCTTTCCTCTCTCCCAGGTGCAACTCTTGCCCAGAGACATGTCCTGCTGCAACCCGTGCCAGCCCTGCCAGCCCTGTGGCCCGTGCCCGCTGGCCAGCAGCTGCAATGAGTGCTGTGTGCGGCAGTGCCAGGACTCTGTTGTGGTCATCGAGCCCTCTCCTGTGGTGGTGACCCTGCCCGGACCCATCCTCAGCTCTTTCCCTCAGAACACCGCCGTGGGCTCCTCCACCTCCGCTGCTGTTGGCAGCATCCTCAGCTCTAACGGAGTTCCCATCTCCTCTGGGGGCCTTGACCTCTCCTGCATCACCAGCGGTTACTGTGGCAGCAGATGTCGGCCCTGCTAAATCTGCTCACAACATCACTGGACAAGAACCTCTGAAGACCTCAGAACACGGTGCTAGACACGAGACAGATCTTGGAGACATTGTGTTTTGAGCATTGAGCCATTGCTTCCTTCTTCCAGTCTCTTTTCTCTCTTTGTTTTGCTCTTGCCTTGTCCCAATGCCAGCCTAGTGAGGACATGTTGGCCTCACTCCCTCTTCAAGACAGGCAGATGGATGCCCCACTGGAGCTCCACCATGCCCTGGTGCCTGTCCATTGTGTTCCCTGGGAGCCACCTCCTTTTCTTCTTTACACTCATTAAAGTTGTGCTGCATCCACACCATGGCCTCTGAGTCTTTCCTTCTGTGACGATTCTTCCCATCTGCTCAGGAGACAAGGTGGCTTTTTGGACAGGATTGTCTTGGGGGCAACAGAGGAGCATTTTCCATTCCCCGTGTATTGAAAGGGTAGGACTCAGCGCACTGGGTTGTCTTTTGTGCCCTGACCCTTGGAGCTGCGGAATTTATTCCTGGATACTCCTGAGCCCGTGGCCATCAGTCCTTCCAGCCTTATTGCACCTTGTCCCAGATGGGTGTTGTGCTCTGTGCCCTGGAGCACCTTCTGTGAATGGGGAGCTACAGATTCCATTATGACCACCAATTCTTATAAGAACGGGAAGCTGCTACTCTGTGGAGCTCATGACCAGTCCAGGGCAGAGTCACCCTACTGAGACCAGCTCCTGCTCTCGCAGGGTTTTCTACTCTTCCATCTCGCTGAGCAGAGCAGCCAAGGTAGCCCAGGATCTCAACTGAGTATTTTCCCTTGGACTCTCCCAGCAGGAGGGGGATGATGAGACACTAAAGAATTAGAGACAGGATGCAACCACTCTCCACAGTGGTGTCTTCATGAACTGAAGAAATGGCCACCTAGGAGTACTGACAACAAGCAGCTGCACTTGGCTAGAATCCTGCTGGAGAATTCAAAACATTGAGCAAAATGGTTGTCTTGGGTTCACAGCCTTCCAGGTGATGATGATGCGAGACAGAACGAGGGAGATCATGGCCACTTCTGTGAGAGGTGTGGACCTTGTTGGGAGGAGCTATGCTGGGGGAGAAGGCTTTGTCTGATGATGGCTGTAAGGATGGATGAAGAGGATATTAGGAGAATTCAACTTTGCTAGACCTCACAGTCTCCTCTTCCTTGTCTTCTTCCTGGCTTCCAGCACCCTACTTTCTCATCCACTTCACTTGCCTCCTCTGCTTGGGAACAAGGTGAGTGTGAAGCTTCTTCTTCTCATTCTTCAAGACCAGGTCTCTCTTATATGTCTCTCTATGTCTTTTAGGCTGTCCTAGCACAGGAATGGAAACTTGCAGGACTTGAGCAGGACTTGCCTGGTGAGGTTCTGGGACTTGATTGATGTGTTCGGTGGGAGTTGAGCTGAGCAGCATCTTCTTGGTCAGGAGGTGCCTTGCAGCCCTCAACCTTGGGTTCTACTCTCAGTTATCTCCATGCTCTCTTTCCTTTCACTCTTTCTCCGGAGCACCTCCAGCCACAAGACATGTCCCGCTCCGACCAATGCCCCAGCAGAGGATGTCAGTTACTCTTTCCTCAGCCACTAAAGCTGTAGACTCCATCAAAGAAGGCCAACAAATTTGTCAGGAACTTTTGTCCTTTAGGGAAGCAGTGATTTTCCTTTAGGGAAGTAAGTGCTTTGGACTGAGCCCCTGTTGGGGAAGACAGAGGCAAGGAAGACCTTGAGTACCACCGCCTTCTCCACAGCCATGGGAATAAGATCTCACATTTCTCTGTGGAGAGGGCCCATATTCCCCCTACTCTTCCTTTTATCCTGGAAGAGAATACCAAGAGAAGCTTTTCATGTTCCTCTGTACATCCTGGGCCTGACTGAGTTCAGTCAGGGCTTTAGCTTTGTTAAACTGATTCCTGGCAGCGCGGACAATGTTCCTGTGTTCCTCCCAGGTCATCTCCCCTTGCTTCCAGCCTCGGAAGGCTGCTTTTTTATATTTGGGTTTGTTCAGGTTCCCTTTCTTCGACCCTGGAGGCCCCTTTGTAGTGTTTTCCCCTGACTTCCCCTTTGCTGGAATGCTTTGCTCCTGAGCTTTCAGGAGGTGACACTTTACTGGTGCCTTTTTCTCTTTTGTCGTGGCTCAGTACGTGACCAGAAGGAATCAGCTGCTCAGACAAGAGTGAAGGTTCAGACCTGGACCGGGTTCAATCTATTCTTCCTCTTGCTTTCTTAGGACCTTGTTGCCATCCGACAGCACCATTGACCCTCCGATAAGGTCTGACCAGGGCTGGACAGAGCTCAGGGCAAGGAGCAAAGCGGAGTGGAAAGAGCCTGGCAGATATAGGACCGTCACTTTTGGTTTGCTGGAACTGAACTTTGCAGGGAAATGACGGAATCTCATTGCACCTCATTCCATGTGTGGATTTTGATGGGTCCACTGGTGTCTTGATTGCCTCCTTCTTAATTGCCTCCTGGAAATGCTCAAAGGACCTATCAGCTATGACCTAGAGAGGGTGGAAATCTCATGCTGGTGACAATGACTTTGCCCAAAGGAGCAATATTCCCTTAAGATACACAGTAACCTGGCCATCCCTTGGCCGCAATTGCGATTAATTTTTTTCGGGAAACCCTTAATTTAATTTACCAAGTGATCCAGAGAAAAGATTCATTTCAAGGAATCCCACTGTCCCCTTCCTCCACCTTTTCTTTCTGCTGAGCAGAAGGGAAGAGTTGCCCCAGAATAAGGAGGACTCAGAGGCCCAGGCTCGGATGCAGCACAACTTTAATCAGTCTAAAGAAGTAAAGGAGGTGGCTCACATGGAACACCAGGGGAAGACACAAGACACATGGAGCTCCTGTAGGGTGTCGGTCTCCTCATCCTGCATAGGGCAGGAGGCCAACAGGTTTGAACTAAGGTGGCATTCAAAGAAAAGAGCAGCAAACAGAAGAGAGAGAAGAGAGAGGAAAGAAGAAACAGAGTCCTGAAGCTCTGAATGTAGAGCCTCTAGCTCTATCTCCTGTCCAGCACCAGGTTGTGAAGTCCTGGAGGTTCTTGTCCAGGGCCATTGCCAGCAGATTTAGCAGGGGCGACACCGGTTGCCACAGTAGCAGCTGGTGATGCAGGAGAGGTCACAGCAGCCAGTGTTGATGGACACTCCGTTAGAGCTGAGGATGCTGCCAACAGCAGCAGAGGTGGAGTTTCCCACAACGGTGTTCTGAGGGAAGGAGCTGAGGATGGGTCCGGGCAGGGTCACCACCACGGCCGAGGGCTGGATGGCGATGTTGGAGCTCTGGCACTGCCTGCAACAGCACTCATTGCAGCTGCTGGCCAGCGGGCACGGGCCACAGGGCTGGCAGGGTCCACATGGACAGCACTTGTCAGAGCAGGACATGTCTGGGGGCCGGAGGTGAACTGGGAGGAAACAGAACACATGGCCACATCAGGAAAACCCTGTAAAACCTCCAAATGAAAACCAAGGCACCTTCTACATGGAGAGGCAGTGGCTTTGCAAGGCAGAGCAAGGGCTGAGCTGACATGGTCCTTCACACAGCAGAGAGGACCTGGGATCCTCCTGACCAGCGGGGAGCAATGAGGCACCTCAGCCCAGATCCAGCCTCTCTCCAGGACAGACCACCTCTCCTCTGTCCTCTCCCAACACCACCATATCAGAGCACCAAACACAAGACCAAGAAGCGAGGATCAGCTTAGTTGTCCTTGGGGGACAGACCCAGTCCAAGAGAGGGAGGTAGAGGACAACGGGGGTTCCAACTCACCTGGTTTCCAAGGAGAAGAAGGTGGCAGAATTGGTGGAGAGAGCAAACAGCTGGGCTTGCTTTTATCCTAGCCTCTCCCTGCCTCGGGCCTAAGGGCAGCCACAAGCATTTTCCTGTGTGCTCCTCGGGAACAGAAACATCCCAGGTAATGACATGCCAGAGTTGCTGCTTCCCCCTGTGCTGCCCTTGCATTTCCTGCTTGATGTCATGGCCATTGCCTCAGGGATGCTTCTTTGGATGCTGGGATGAGAAGCCTCATGATCTGCAGGGTTGGATGAGTTGGTGTGGGCACAGACATGGACTGAGTGCCAGGAGGATGCAGTAGAGCGAGGTGCCGTCAGCCTGGGGCACTGCGGTGGCTTCTTCTGTTAGGATGCTGGGACAGGAAGGAGCCCAGCGATCTCCAGGTGTCTTTACACAGATGGGGCCAGACACAGATCAAGCTGGGAAATGAGACAGAGTTAAAGGTCCAAATGGAGAGCAGTGGGGTCCTTGTGCAGACACAGGCGCAAATGTGTCACAGCTGGACATACAGCTCAGGTTGTTGTTAAGTGCTAGACCTTAAGCCTCAAAGCTTGTCCCATGGGAAGGGGGGAAGGCCCTGGCTGATTTCTCCCAGCAGCGCTAACTAACAATGGTCTCAGTAAGGCCAAGAGAGAGAAGGAGAAGCCCTGAACTCTGCTACCTCTACACTGGAGAACTCTCTTACATCTCTCAGACAAAGAATGTCAGGACATTGAGGAAAACATGATAAGCCTGTGTCCCCTCCCAGTCACTGGCAGCGCAGCACCACAAGGGGATCCAATCAGTGACATCGGCCTGTGTGATGTGGGCAGGGTTTCTCAGCATTTCACCCTTTCTAAAGCAACCTGGTAGTTTGTGGGGCTCATGTAAGTGCCAGGGCAGAGTCTCCCTGCAGAGACACAAAGGGCCACAAAGGGTAACAGAGGTCAGACAGTGCTCATGCTCTCCTGTGGAGAGTTGTGCAAAAATCTCTATGGGCGCAGCAAGCTTGTAGACAAACAAAAAGAAACGTAAAAGCAGCTGTGGGCACTGCTGAGGAGATGCGTGGGACCACATAGGCAGAAGAGGACTAAGTACCCCAGGGAAGGACCAGGCCTGAAAGAGGCTGATGCTGTTTCCTGAGGACACGCAGAGACCGTACAGAGAGGAGAGAAGGGAAATGAGCCCATCAGAACTGTCCAGAGAGCACGGTCAGTGTTGTGATAGGGTCAAAGGTTTGCAGCAGAAGCCCCACTGCATGCAACAATGAGCAGTCATCAGAGAGAGGAAGAGGAAGAAGAAGGGATGGGGTATGTCCTCTCACGTGGGAATCTTTAGGCATTAGGACAGAGAATGTGAGAGCGGTGCCCATTTCCTGACTGCTTTGTCACAAAGAAACTCTAAGCAATGGACCAGGTACACATCACCTGCCTGCACGGGATGCCAGCAGCTTGGAAGTGGAGCCTTCTGCCTTCACTGATGTGTTTTACCCTGGAAATCCTCAGGTGTGTCATGCCGGAACTTTGAGAAACCTCCACGTGGGGAGTTCATGGCATCAGGCAGGAAATGAGAAGGCAGCAGGGCAGGAAAGCAGGACACAGCCCATGCCATTAGCTGGAAGGATTTGCATTTGACGTGAGCTTGTCAGAAAATTCTCCCTTCCCCAGGGGAATACCCTGGGCCTGAGGCAGGGCAGGAGCGCTATAAAAGGCAGCCCAGCTCCCTGCTCTCTCATCCACTTCTCTTGCCTCCTCTTCTCGGGAACCAGGTGAGTGTGAAGCTGCTTCTTCTCCTTCTTCAAGACCAGCTCTGTCCTCCATGTCTGTCTCAGCTGCTGTGGGCTGTCCTAGCACAGGGCTGGGAGCTGCTTCTCCTAGGATAAAGATGGGGAGAGCAGGTCTTTCCCAGAGAGGGGCTGGGACTTGATTGAGGTGTCTGCTGCGCTTTGAGCCGTGCAGTGCCTGATGGGCCAGGAGGTGCCTTTCCTCCTTTAGGCTTGGGCTTGGCAGTGCTGCTCCTCAGGTGTCCCCATGCTCTCTTTCGTCTCTCCTCTCTCAGGAGCATCTCCAGCCACAAGACATGTCCTGCTCTGACCAGTGCCGTCCCTGTGGACCCTGCCAGCCCTGCGGCCCGTGCCCGCTGGCCAGCAGCTGCAATGAGTGCTGTTGCAGGCAGTGCCAGGACTCCGTTGTGGTCATCGAGCCCTCTCCCGTGGTGGTGACCCTGCCCGGACCCATCCTCAGCTCCTTCCCTCAGAACACCGCTGTCGGAAACTCCACCTCCGCTGCTGTTGGCAGCATCCTCAGCTCTAATGGAGTGCCCATCAACACTGGCTGCTGTGACCTCTCCTGCATCACCAGCTGCTACTGTGGCAACAGGTGTCGCCCCTGCTAAATGTGCTGGCTACGGCCCTGGACAAGAACCTCCGAGATAAGAGAGCATGTTTCTGGACAGGAGATAGAGCCTGAGGCATTGTCTTTAGATCTTTGAATACTGGTTTCCTTCTTCCACACTCTTCTCTATGTCTCTTACTTTTTCTTCTATCTTGTCCAAATGCTAGCCTAGTGGGGACCTGTTGGCCTCTCTACCTCTGAAAGTCTGGCAGATGGACGCCCAGTAGGAGCTCCACCATACCTTGGTGGTTGCCCCTTGTGCTTCCTGGGAGACACCTCTTTTGCTTCATTGGACTCATTAAAGTTTTGCTGCATCCAAGCTTGTGTCTCTGAGTCCTCCTTCTTGTATGACAATTCTTCCCATCAGCTCCAGGCAAAAGGACTTTTTTTAACAGATAATCTTGGGTGAAAGAGAGGAGCCTTCCTCATTCCATATGGCAGGGGAGGGTAGGACTGGGTTCTCTTTCGTGCCCTAGTGCTGCAGAAGACAATCCTGACTGCTCCTCAGCCCATGGCCTTCCCTCCTTCCAGCATTACTGCACCTCTTCCCAGATGAGGATGGAGCTCTGTGCCCTGGAGCACATTCTGTGAATAGGGAGCTGAAGTACTGCTCCCAGCTTTCTCAGCCTGTCCCCAAATTGGAGGTTCTCCAGCCCTCAGATCATCTCTCTGCACTCCTCTGGGCTCACTTATGCCTATTTATTTCCTTCCAGTACTGAGGGCTCCAGAAGGGGACTCAGAGCTCCAGGCGAGCTCTCATGGGAGCAGAGGAGATGGGAGTAATCTCCTTCCTTCCCCTGCTGCTCCCACTGCTGTTAATGAAATCTGGGACACGGTTGGTTCTCCGGGCTGTAGGCACACATTGCCAGATCGTGTTGAGCTTCTAGTCCACCAACACCCCAAAGTCATTCACTTCAGTGCTGCTCTAAATCCATTCTCCCCTAAGACTTTGGTTTTGTATGGGATTTCTGTCACTCCAGTGCAAGACCTTGCACTTGGCTTCCTGGAACTTCATGTCTTTCACACAGCCCCACCTCTCAACCCTTCATGGTTCTGCTGCATGGCATCCCTTCCCTCCAGAGTGTCGACCGTGCCCACAGCTTGGTGTTATTGCTAAACTTGACTCGGGTGCCCTAGTCCAAATATCCGTGTCTGCAACAAAGCTGTTAAATACCATTGCTCCCAGTAATGATCCCTGTTGAACACCGCTTCCCACTGAGACAGTGAGATGTTGACCACAACTTTCAGAGAGTGACTATCCAGTCAAATCCTTATCCAACGAGAGGCCCATCGCTCAATTCCTTGTCTCTCCTAATTAGGGACAAAAATGTTGTGAGAGACGGTGAAAAATGCTTTCCATGATCGCCAGTAGAGGATGTCAGTTACTCTTTCCTCAGCCACCAAAGCTGTAGACTCCATCAAAGAAGGCCAACAAATTTGTCAGGAACGTTTGTCCTTTAGGGAAGCAGTGATTTTCCTTTAGGGAAGTAAGTGCTTTGGACTGAGCCCCTGTTGGGGAAGACGGAGGCAAGGAAGACCTTGAGTACCACCGCCTTCTCCACAGCCATGGGAATAAGATCTCACATTTCTCTGTGGAGAGGGCCCATATTCCCCCTACTCTTCCTTTTATCCTGGAAGAGAATACCAAGAGAAGCTTTTCATGTTCCTCTGTACATCCTGGGCCTGACTGAGTTCAGTCAGGGCTTTAGCTTTGTTAAACTGATTCCTGGCAGCGCGGACAATGTTCCTGTGTTCCTCCCAGGTCATCTCCCCTTGCTTCCAGCCTCGGAAGGCTGCTTTTATATATTTGGGTTTGTTCAGGTTCCCTTTCTTCGACCCTGGAGGCCCCTTTGTAGTGTTTCCCCCTGACTTCCCCTTTGCTGGAATGCTTTGCTCCTGAGCTTTCAGGAGGTGACACTTTACTGGTGCCTTTTTCTCTTTTGTCGTGGCTCAGTACGTGACCAGAAGGAATCAGCTGCTCAGACAAGAGTGAAGGTTCAGACCTGGACCGGGTTCAATCTATTCTTCCTCTTGCTTTCTTAGGACCTTGTTGCCATCCAACAGCACCATTGACCCTCCGATAAGGTCTGACCAGGGCTGGACAGAGCTCAGGGCAAGGAGCAAAGCAGAGTGGAAAGAGCCTGGCAGATATAGGACCGTCACTTTTGGTTTGCTGGAACTGAACTTTGCAGGGAAATGACGGAATCTCATTGCACCTCATTCCATGTGTGGATTTTGATGGGTCCACTGGTGTCTTGATTGCCTCCTTCTTAATTGCCTCCTGGAAATGCTCAAAGGACCTATCAGCTATGACCTAGAGAGGGTGGAAATCTCATGCTGGTGACAATGACTTTGCGCAAAGGAGCATTGTTTCCTTAAGATACACAGTAACCTGGCCATCCCTTGGCCGCAACTGCGATTAATTTTTTTTGGGAAACCCTTAATTTAATTTACCAAGTGATCCAGAGAAAAGATTCATTTCAAGGAATCCCACTGTCCCCTTCCTCCACCTTTTCTTTCTGCTGAGCAGAAGGGAAGAGTTGCCCCAGAATAAGGAGGACTCAGAGGCCCAGGCTCGGATGCAGCACAACTTTAATCAGTCTAAAGAAGTAAAGGAGGTGGCTCACATGGAACACCAGGGGAAGACACAAGACACATGGAGCTCCTGTAGGGTGTCGGTCTTCTCATCCTGCATAGGGCAGGAGGCCAACAGGTGTGCACTAAGGTGGCATTCAAAGAAAAGAGCAGCAAACAGAAGAGAGAGAAGAGAGAGGAAAGAAGAAACAGAGTCCTGAAGCTCTGAATGTAGAGCCTCTAGCTCTATCTCCTGTCCAGCACCAGGTTATGAAGTCCTGGAGGTTCTTGTCCAGGGCCATTGCCAGCAGATTTAGCAGGGGCGACACCGGTTGCCACAGTAGCAGCTGGTGATGCAGGAGAGGTCACAGCAGCCAGTGTTGATGGACACTCCGTTAGAGCTGAGGATGCTGCCAACAGCAGCAGAGGTGGAGTTTCCCACAACGGTGTTCTGAGGGAAGGAGCTGAGGATGGGTCCGGGCAGGGTCACCACCACGGCCGAGGGCTGGATGGCGATGTTGGAGCTCTGGCACTGCCTGCAACAGCACTCATTGCAGCTGCTGGCCAGCGGGCACGGGCCACAGGGCTGGCAGGGTCCACAGGGACAGCACTTGTCAGAGCAGGACATGTCTGGGGGCCGGAGGTGAACTGGGAGGAAACAGAACACATGGCCACATCAGGAAAACCCTGTAAAACCTCCAAATGAAAACCAAGGCACCTTCTACATGGAGAGGCAGTAGCTTTGCAAGGCAGAGCAAGGGCTGAGCTGACATGGTCCTTCACACAGCAGAGAGGACCTGGGATCCTCCTGACCAGCGGGGAGCAATGAGGCATCTCAGCCCAGCCCTAGCCTCTCTCCAGGACAGACCACCTCTCCTCTGTCCTCTCCCAACACCACCATATCAGAGCACCAAACACAAGACCAAGAAGCGGGGATCAGCTTAGTTGTCCTTGGGGGACAGACCCAGTCCAAGAGAGGGAGGTAGAGGACAACGGGGGTTCCAACTCACCTGGTTTCCAAGGAGAAGAAGGTGGCAGAAGTGGTAGAGAGAGCAAACAGCTGGGCTTGCTTTTATCCTAGCCTCTCCCTGCCTCGGGCCTAAGGGCAGCCACAAGCATTTTCCTGTGTGCTCCTCAGGAACGGAAACATCCCAGGTAATGACATGCCAGAGTTACTGCTTCCCCCTGTGCTGCCCTTGCATTTCCTGCTTGATGTCATGGCCATTGCCTCAGGGATGCTTCTTTGGATGCTGGGATGAGAAGCCTCATGATCTGCAGGGTTGGATGAGTTGGTGTGGGCACAGACATGGACTGAGTGCCAGGAGGATGCAGTAGAGTGAGGTGCCGTCAGCCTGGGGCACTGCGGTGGCTTCTTCTGTTAGGATGCTGGGACAGGAAGGAGCCCAGCGATCTCCAGGTGTCTTTACACAGATGGGGCCAGACACAGATCAAGCTGGGAAATGAGACAGAGTTAAAGGTCCAAATGGAGAGCAGTGGGGTCCTTGTGCAGACACAGGCGCAAATGTGTCACAGCTGGACATACAGCTCAGGTTGTTGTTAAGTGCTAGACCTTAAGCCTCAAAGCTTGTCCCATGGGAAGGGGGGAAGGCCCTGGCTGATTTCTCCCAGCAGCGCTAACTAACAATGGTCTCAGTAAGGCCAAGAGAGAGAAGGAGAAGCCCTGAACTCTGCTACCTCTACACTGGAGAACTCTCTTACATCTCTCAGACAAAGAATGTCAGGACATTGAGGAAAACATGATAAGCCTGTGTCCCCTCCCAGTCACTGGCAGCGCAGCACCACAAGGGGATCCAATCAGTGACATCGGCCTGTGTGATGTGGGCAGGGTTTCTCAGCATTTCACCCTTTCTAAAGCAACCTGGTAGTTTGTGGGGCTCATGTAAGTGCCAGGGCAGAGTCTCCCTGCAGAGACACAAAGGGCCACAAAGGGTAACAGAGGTCAGACAGTGCTCATGCTCTCCTGTGGAGAGTTGTGCAAAAATCTCTATGGGCGCAGCAAGCTTGTAGACAAACAAAAAGAAACGTAAAAGCAGCTGTGGGCACTGCTGAGGAGATGCGTGGGACCACATAGGCAGAAGAGGACTAAGTACCCCAGGGAAGGACCAGGCCTGAAAGAGGCTGATGCTGTTTCCTGAGGACACGCAGAGACCGTACAGAGAGGAGAGAAGGGAAATGAGCCCATCAGAACTGTCCAGAGAGCACGGTCAGTGTTGTGATAGGGTCAAAGGTTTGCAGCAGAAGCCCCACTGCATGCAACAATGAGCAGTCATCAGAGAGAGGAAGAGGAAGAAGAAGGGATGGGGTATGTCCTCTCACGTGGGAATCTTTAGGCATTAGGACAGAGAATGTGAGAGCGGTGCCCATTTCCTGACTGCTTTGTCACAAAGAAACTCTAAGCAATGGACCAGGTACACATCACCTGCCTGCACGGGATGCCAGCAGCTTGGAAGTGGAGCCTTCTGCCTTCACTGATGTGTTTTACCCTGGAAATCCTCAGGTGTGTCATGCCGGAACTTTGAGAAACCTCCACGTGGGGAGTTCATGGCATCAGGCAGGAAATGAGAAGGCAGCAGGGCAGGAAAGCAGGACACAGCCCATGCCATTAGCTGGGAGGATTTGCATTTGACGTGAGCTTGTCAGAAAATTCTCCCTTCCCCAGGGGAATACCCTGGGCCTGAGGCAGGGCAGGAGCGCTATAAAAGGCAGCCCAGCTCCCTGCTCTCTCATCCACTTCTCTTGCCTCCTCTTCTCGGGAACCAGGTGAGTGTGAAGCTGCTTCTTCTCCTTCTTCAAGACCAGCTCTGTCCTCCATGTCTGTCTCAGCTGCTGTGGGCTGTCCTAGCACAGGGCTGGGAGCTGCTTCTCCTAGGATAAAGATGGGGAGAGCAGGTCTTTCCCAGAGAGGGGCTGGGACTTGATTGAGGTGTCTGCTGCGCTTTGAGCCGTGCAGTGCCTGATGGGCCAGGAGGTGCCTTTCCTCCTTTAGGCTTGGGCTTGGCAGTGCTGCTCCTCAGGTGTCCCCATGCTCTCTTTCGTCTCTCCTCTCTCAGGAGCATCTCCAGCCACAAGACATGTCCTGCTCTGACCAGTGCCGTCCCTGTGGACCCTGCCAGCCCTGCGGCCCGTGCCCGCTGGCCAGCAGCTGCAATGAGTGCTGTTGCAGGCAGTGCCAGGACTCCGTTGTGGTCATCGAGCCCTCTCCCGTGGTGGTGACCCTGCCCGGACCCATCCTCAGCTCCTTCCCTCAGAACACCGCTGTCGGAAACTCCACCTCCGCTGCTGTTGGCAGCATCCTCAGCTCTAACGGAGTGTCCATCAACACTGGCTGCTGTGACCTCTCCTGCATCACCAGCTGCTACTGTGGCAACAGGTGTCGCCCCTGCTAAATGTGCTGGCAATGGCCCTGGACAAGAACCTCCGAGATAAGAGAGCATGTTTCTGGACAGGAGATAGAGCCTGAGGCATTGTCTTTAGATCTTTGAATACTGGTTTCCTTCTTCCACACTCTTCTCTATGTCTCTTACTTTTTCTTCTATCTTGTCCAAATGCTAGCCTGGTGGGGACCTGTTGGCCTCTCTACCTCTGAAAGTCTGGCAGATGGACGCCCAGTAGGAGCTCCACCATACCTTGGTGGTTGCCCCTTGTGCTTCCTGGGAGACACCTCTTTTGCTTCATTGGACTCATTAAAGTTTTGCTGCATCCAAGCTTGTGTCTCTGAGTCCTCCTTCTTGTATGACAATTCTTCCCATCAGCTCCAGGCAAAAGGACTTTTTTTAACAGATAATCTTGGGTGAAAGAGAGGAGCCTTCCTCATTCCATATGGCAGGGGAGGGTAGGACTGGGTTCTCTTTCGTGCCCTAGTGCTGCAGAAGACAATCCTGACTGCTCCTCAGCCCATGGCCTTCCCTCCTTCCAGCATTACTGCACCTCTTCCCAGATGAGGATGGAGCTCTGTGCCCTGGAGCACATTCTGTGAATAGGGAGCTGAAGTACTGCTCCCAGCTTTCTCAGCCTGTCCCCAAATTGGAGGTTCTCCAGCCCTCAGATCATCTCTCTGCACTCTTCTGGGCTCACTTATGCCTATTTATTTCCTTCCAGTACTGAGGGCTCCAGAAGGGGACTCAGAGCTCCAGGCGAGCTCTCATGGGAGCAGAGGAGATGGGAGTAATCTCCTTCCTTCCCCTGCTGCTCCCACTGCTGTTAATGAAATCTGGGACACGGTTGGTTCTCCGGGCTGTAGGCACACATTGCCAGATCGTGTTGAGCTTCTAGTCCACCAACACCCCAAAGTCATTCACTTCAGTGCTGCTCTAAATCCATTCTCCCCTAAGACTTTGGTTTTGTATGGGATTTCTGTCACTCCAGTGCAAGACCTTGCACTTGGCTTCCTGGAACTTCATGTCTTTCACACAGCCCCACCTCTCAACCCTTCATGGTTCTGCTGCATGGCATCCCTTCCCTCCAGAGTGTCGACCGTGCCCACAGCTTGGTGTTATTGCTAAACTTGACTCGGGTGCCCTAGTCCAAATATCCGTGTCTGCAACAAAGCTGTTAAATACCATTGCTCCCAGTAATGATCCCTGTTGAACACCGCTTCCCACTGAGACAGTGAGATGTTGACCACAACTTTCAGAGAGTGACTATCCAGTCAAATCCTTATCCAACGAGAGGCCCATCGCTCAATTCCTTGTCTCTCCTAATTAGGGACAAAAATGTTGTGAGAGACGGTGAAAAATGCTTTCCATGATCGCCAGTAGAGGATGTCAGTTACTCTTTCCTCAGCCACCAAAGCTGTAGACTCCATCAAAGAAGGCCAACAAATTTGTCAGGAACGTTTGTCCTTTAGGGAAGCAGTGATTTTCCTTTAGGGAAGTAAGTGCTTTGGACTGAGCCCCTGTTGGGGAAGACGGAGGCAAGGAAGACCTTGAGTACCACCGCCTTCTCCACAGCCATGGGAATAAGATCTCACATTTCTCTGTGGAGAGGGCCCATATTCCCCCTACTCTTCCTTTTATCCTGGAAGAGAATACCAAGAGAAGCTTTTCATGTTCCTCTGTACATCCTGGGCCTGACTGAGTTCAGTCAGGGCTTTAGCTTTGTTAAACTGATTCCTGGCAGCGCGGACAATGTTCCTGTGTTCCTCCCAGGTCATCTCCCCTTGCTTCCAGCCTCGGAAGGCTGCTTTTTTATATTTGGGTTTGTTCAGGTTCCCTTTCTTCGACCCTGGAGGCCCCTTTGTAGTGTTTTCCCCTGACTTCCCCTTTGCTGGAATGCTTTGCTCCTGAGCTTTCAGGAGGTGACACTTTACTGGTGCCTTTTTCTCTTTTGTCGTGGCTCAGTACGTGACCAGAAGGAATCAGCTGCTCAGACAAGAGTGAAGGTTCAGACCTGGACCGGGTTCAATCTATTCTTCCTCTTGCTTTCTTAGGACCTTGTTGCCATCCGACAGCACCATTGACCCTCCGATAAGGTCTGACCAGGGCTGGACAGAGCTCAGGGCAAGGAGCAAAGCAGAGTGGAAAGAGCCTGGCAGATATAGGACCGTCACTTTTGGTTTGCTGGAACTGAACTTTGCAGGGAAATGACGGAATCTCATTGCACCTCATTCCATGTGTGGATTTTGATGGGTCCACTGGTGTCTTGATTGCCTCCTTCTTAATTGCCTCCTGGAAATGCTCAAAGGACCTATCAGCTATGACCTAGAGAGGGTGGAAATCTCATGCTGGTGACAATGACTTTGCCCAAAGGAGCAATATTCCCTTAAGATACACGGTAACCTGGGCATCCCTTGGCCGCAACTGCGATTAATTTTTTTCGGGAAACCCTTAATTTAATTTACCAAGTGATCCAGAGAAAAGATTCATTTCAAGGAATCCCACTGTCCCCTTCCTCCACCTTTTCTTTCTGCTGAGCAGAAGGGAAGAGTTGCCCCAGAATAAGGAGGACTCAGAGGCCCAGGCTCGGATGCAGCACAACTTTAATCAGTCTAAAGAAGTAAAGGAGGTGGCTCACATGGAACACCAGGGGAAGACACAAGACACATGGAGCTCCTGTAGGGTGTCGGTCTCCTCATCCTGCATAGGGCAGGAGGCCAACAGGTGTGAACTAAGGTGGCATTCAAAGAAAAGAGCAGCAAACAGAAGAGAGAGAAGAGAGAGGAAAGAAGAAACAAAGTCCTGAAGCTCTGAATGTAGAGCCTCTAGCTCTATCTCCTGTCCAGCACCAGGTTGTGAAGTCCTGGAGGTTCTTGTCCAGGGCCATTGCCAGCAGATTTAGCAGGGGCGACACCGGTTGCCACAGTAGCAGCTGGTGATGCAGGAGAGGTCACAGCAGCCAGTGTTGATGGGCACTCCGTTAGAGCTGAGGATGCTGCCAACAGCAGCAGAGGTGGAGTTTCCCACAACGGTGTTCTGAGGGAAGGAGCTGAGGATGGGTCCGGGCAGGGTCACCACCACGGCCGAGGGCTGGATGGCGATGTTGGAGCTCTGGCACTGCCTGCAACAGCACTCATTGCAGCTGCTGGCCAGCGGGCACGGGCCACAGGACTGGCAGGGTCCACAGGGACAGCACTTGTCAGAGCAGGACATGTCTGGGGGCCGGAGGTGAACTGGGAGGAAACAGAACACATGGCCACATCAGGAAAACCCTGTAAAACCTCCAAATGAAAACCAAGGCACCTTCTACATGGAGAGGCAGTGGCTTTGCAAGGCAGAGCAAGGGCTGAGCTGACATGGTCCTTCACACAGCAGAGAGGACCTGGGATCCTCCTGACCAGCGGGGAGCAATGAGGCACCTCAGCCCAGCCCCAGCCTCTCTCCAGGACAGACCACCTCTCCTCTGTCCTCTCCCAACACCACCATATCAGAGCACCAAACACAAGACCAAGAAGCGAGGATCAGCTTAGTTGTCCTTGGGGGACAGACCCAGTCCAAGAGAGGGAGGTAGAGGACAACGGGGGTTCCAACTCACCTGGTTTCCAAGGAGAAGAAGGTGGCAGAATTGGTGGAGAGAGCAAACAGCTGGGCTTGCTTTTATCCTAGCCTCTCCCTGCCTCGGGCCTAAGGGCAGCCACAAGCATTTTCCTGTGTGCTCCTCAGGAACAGAAACATCCCAGGTAATGACATGCCAGAGTTGCTGCTTCCCCCTGTGCTGCCCTTGCATTTCCTGCTTGATGTCATGGCCATTGCCTCAGGGATGCTTCTTTGGATGCTGGGATGAGAAGCCTCATGATCTGCAGGGTTGGATGAGTTGGTGTGGGCACAGACATGGACTGAGTGCCAGGAGGATGCAGTAGAGTGAGGTGCCGTCAGCCTGGGGCACTGCGGTGGCTTCTTCTGTTAGGATGCTGGGACAGGAAGGAGCCCAGCGATCTCCAGGTGTCTTTACACAGATGGGGCCAGACACAGATCAAGCTGGGAAATGAGACAGAGTTAAAGGTCCAAATGGAGAGCAGTGGGGTCCTTGTGCAGACACAGGCGCAAATGTGTCACAGCTGGACATACAGCTCAGGTTGTTGTTAAGTGCTAGACCTTAAGCCTCAAAGCTTGTCCCATGGGAAGGGGGGAAGGCCCTGGCTGATTTCTCCCAGCAGCGCTAACTAACAATGGTCTCAGTAAGGCCAAGAGAGAGAAGGAGAAGCCCTGAACTCTGCTACCTCTACACTGGAGAACTCTCTTACATCTCTCAGACAAAGAATGTCAGGACATTGAGGAAAACATGATAAGCCTGTGTCCCCTCCCAGTCACTGGCAGCGCAGCACCACAAGGGGATCCAATCAGTGACATCGGCCTGTGTGATGTGGGCAGGGTTTCTCAGCATTTCACCCTTTCTAAAGCAACCTGGTAGTTTGTGGGGCTCATGTAAGTGCCAGGGCAGAGTCTCCCTGCAGAGACACAAAGGGCCACAAAGGGTAACAGAGGTCAGACAGTGCTCATGCTCTCCTGTGGAGAGTTGTGCAAAAATCTCTATGGGCGCAGCAAGCTTGTAGACAAACAAAAAGAAACGTAAAAGCAGCTGTGGGCACTGCTGAGGAGATGCGTGGGACCACATAGGCAGAAGAGGACTAAGTACCCCAGGGAAGGACCAGGCCTGAAAGAGGCTGATGCTGTTTCCTGAGGACACGCAGAGACCGTACAGAGAGGAGAGAAGGGAAATGAGCCCATCAGAACTGTCCAGAGAGCACGGTCAGTGTTGTGATAGGGTCAAAGGTTTGCAGCAGAAGCCCCACTGCATGCAACAATGAGCAGTCATCAGAGAGAGGAAGAGGAAGAAGAAGGGATGGGGTATGTCCTCTCACGTGGGAATCTTTAGGCATTAGGACAGAGAATGTGAGAGCGGTGCCCATTTCCTGACTGCTTTGTCACAAAGAAACTCTAAGCAATGGACCAGGTACACATCACCTGCCTGCACGGGATGCCAGCAGCTTGGAAGTGGAGCCTTCTGCCTTCACTGATGTGTTTTACCCTGGAAATCCTCAGGTGTGTCATGCCGGAACTTTGAGAAACCTCCACGTGGGGAGTTCATGGCATCAGGCAGGAAATGAGAAGGCAGCAGGGCAGGAAAGCAGGACACAGCCCATGCCATTAGCTGGGAGGATTTGCATTTGACGTGAGCTTGTCAGAAAATTCTCCCTTCCCCAGAGGAATCCTCTGGGCCTGAGGCAGGGCAGGAGCGCTATAAAAGGCAGCCCAGCTCCCTGCTCTCTCATCCACTTCTCTTGCCTCCTCTTCTTGGGAACCAGGTGAGTGTGAAGCTGCTTCTTCTCCTTCTTCAAGACCAGCTCTGTCCTCCATGTCTGTCTCAGCTGCTGTGGGCTGTCCTAGCACAGGGCTGGGAGCTGCTTCTCCTAGGATAAAGATGGGGAGAGCAGGTCTTTCCCAGAGAGGGGCTGGGACTTGATTGAGGTGTCTGCTGCGCTTTGAGCCGTGCAGTGCCTGATGGGCCAGGAGGTGCCTTTCCTCCTTTAGGCTTGGGCTTGGCAGTGCTGCTCCTCAGGTGTCCCCATGCTCTCTTTCGTCTCTCCTCTCTCAGGAGCATCTCCAGCTACCAGACATGTCCTGCTCTGACCAGTGCCGTCCCTGCGGCCCCTGCCAGCCCTGCGGCCCGTGCCCGCTGGCCAGCAGCTGCAATGAGTGCTGTTGCAGGCAGTGCCAGGACTCCGTTGTGGTCATCGAGCCCTCTCCCGTGGTGGTGACCCTGCCCGGACCCATCCTCAGCTCCTTCCCTCAGAACACCGCTGTCGGAAACTCCACCTCCGCTGCTGTTGGCAGCATCCTCAGCTCTAATGGAGTGCCCATCAACACTGGCTGCTGTGACCTCTCCTGCATCACCAGCTGCTACTGTGGCAACAGGTGTCGCCCCTGCTAAATGTGCTGGCAATGGCCCTGGACAAGAACCTCCGAGATAAGAGAGCATGTTTCTGGACAGGAGATAGAGCCTGAGGCATTGTCTTTAGATCTTTGAATACTGGTTTCCTTCTTCCACACTCTTCTCTATGTCTCTTACTTTTTCTTCTATCTTGTCCAAATGCTAGCCTAGTGGGGACCTGTTGGCCTCTCTACCTCTGAAAGTCTGGCAGATGGACGCCCAGTAGGAGCTCCACCATACCTTGGTGGTTGCCCCTTGTGCTTCCTGGGAGACACCTCTTTTGCTTCATTGGACTCATTAAAGTTTTGCTGCATCCAAGCTTGTGTCTCTGAGTCCTCCTTCTTGTATGACAATTCTTCCCATCAGCTCCAGGCAAAAGGACTTTTTTTAACAGATAATCTTGGGTGAAAGAGAGGAGCCTTCCTCATTCCATATGGCAGGGGAGGGTAGGACTGGGTTCTCTTTCGTGCCCTAGTGCTGCAGAAGACAATCCTGACTGCTCCTCAGCCCATGGCCTTCCCTCCTTCCAGCATTACTGCACCTCTTCCCAGATGAGGATGGAGCTCTGTGCCCTGGAGCACATTCTGTGAATAGGGAGCTGAAGTACTGCTCCCAGCTTTCTCAGCCTGTCCCCAAATTGGAGGTTCTCCAGCCCTCAGATCATCTCTCTGCACTCCTCTGGGCTCAGGACTGGTTTGTCTTTTGTGCCCTGGAGCTGCAGAAGACAGTCCTGACTGCTCCTCGGTCCATGGCCATCCCTCCTTCCAGCATCACTGCACCTCTTCCCAGATGAGGGGTGTGCCCTGTTCCTTGGAGCACATTCTGTTTATAAGGACCCAAGTCAGTGCTCCCAGCTCTCTCAGATTGGCCTCAGATGGGCAGTTCTTCATCCACTGGATCATCTCTCTGTCCTTCTCTGGGCTCACTCACGGAGATCCATTTCCTTCCAGTGCTGAAGGCTCCCAAATGGTACTCAGGGCTCCTGGTAAGCTGTCATGAGAGCAGAAGAGATAGGGAGAATTCCCTCACTATACCTTTTCATCCCACTGCTTTTAATACAAACTGGGACATGGTTGGCTCTCTGGACTACAGGCACACATTGTCAGCTAATGTTGAGCTTCTAATCCACCAACACCTTGAAGCCCTTCACCTCAGAGTTGCTCCAAATCTATTCTCCACTGAGCCTATGGTTTTGCATGGGATTTCTGTCACCTTAGTGCAGGACCTTGTACTTGGCGTCATGGAACTTCATGTCATTCACACAGTCCCATCTCTCCAGCCTCCTAAGTCCTGCACTGGGGCGTACCTTCCTTCTAGAATGCCCATAGCTTTGTGTCATTGTTAAACTTGATGAGGGTGCCTTTATCCCACCTTCAGTGTCTCTAGCAAACTTGCTAAGACCATCAGTCCCAATAGTGACCCCTGCTGAATATTGCTCGTGACTGGTCTCCACTGGGACAGTGATATTTTGACCACAAGTCTTGAGTGTGAGCATCCAGCCAGTCCTTATCAAACCAGTGGCCCATCAGTCAATTCCTTATCTGTCTAATTTAGAGACAAGAATGTTGTGATGGACAGTGAGAAATGCCTTCCATGAGCCCCAGCAGTGGATGTTGGTTATTCTTTCTTCATCCTCAAACATTGTAGCTCCATCTGAGATGGCCAACAAATTTGTCAGGAATGATTGCCCTTTAGGGAAGCAGTGAATACCTGTTAATCATTTGGATAGTCTGGCTTGAGCCCCTGCTAGTGAAGACTGAGGCAAGGATTTCCTTGAGTACCAGAAACTTCTCTATAGCCAGGGGAATAAGATCTCCTGTTTCACAGAATCACAGAATAACCAGGTTGGAAGAGACCCACTGGATCGTCAAGTCCAACCATTCCCACCAATCCTAAATCATGCCCCTAAGTACCTCATCCACCCTCACCTTAAACACCTCCAGGGACGGTGAGTCAATCACCTCCCTGGGCAGACTGTTCCAATGCCTAACCACCCTTTCCTGTTTCCTTCTGGAGAAGGCCTATATTCCCCCAAGTCCTTCTATTATCCTAGAAGCGAATACCTAGAGAAGCTTTTCTTGGTGTTCTTGACATCCTTGGCTGATTGAATTCTGTCAGGGCTTTAGCTTTCCTAAACTGATCCCTGGCAGTGTGGACAATGTTCCTGTGTTCCTCCCAGGTCACCTCCCCTTGCTTCCAGCCTCAGAAGGCTGCCTTTTGTATTTGGATTTGTTCAGGTTTCCCTTGTTCACCCCTGGAGGCCTCTTTGTGGTGTTTTCCCCTGACTTCCCCTTTGCTGCAATGCTTTGCTCCCGAGATTGGAGGAGGTGATCCTTCACTAGTGTCTTCTTCTCCTTTGTTGTGGCTCAGTACGTGACCAGAAGGAATGAGCTCCCAGACAAGAGTGAAGGTTCAGACCTGGACCGGGTTCAATCTATTCTTCCTCTTGCTTTCTTAGGACCTTGTTGCCATCCGACAGCACCACTGACCCTCCACCAAGGTCTGACCAGGGCTGGACAGAGCTCAGGGCAAGGAGCAAAGCAGAGTGGAAAGAGCCTGGCAGATATAGGACCGTCACTTTTGGTTTGCTGGAACTGAACTTTGCAGGGAAATGACGGAATCCCATTGCACCACATTCCATGTGTGGATTTTGATGGGTCCACTGGTGTCTTGATTGCGTCCTTCTTAATTGCTTGCTTGAAATGCCTAAAGGGCCTATTAGCTGAGACCTATAGGTGGATGGAAATTTCAGGCTGGTAAAAGTGATTTTACCCAAAGGAGCAATGTTCCATTGTGATAGACAGTAACCCACGCATCCCTTGGCAGCAGTTACATCAGTTTGTCCAGGAAACTATGAAATTAATTTACTGTTTTGCCCATTGAAATGATTAATTGCAAGGATTACCATCTTCCCTTTCCTCTAAGTTTTTTTTCTCCTGAGATTATTGGAAGAGTTGCCCAAGAATAAGGAGGGCTCAGAAGACCAGGCTCGGATGCAGCACAACTTTAATGAGTGAAGAAGGAAAGCTGGTGGCTCACACGGAGCACCAGGGGCAGCCACCAAGATGCATGAAGCACCTGTTAGGAGTCAGTGTGCTCAATCTGCATAGGGCAGGAGGCCAACAGGTGTGCACTAAATGGCATTAGGAGAGAGGAAAAGCAAAGAAAAGACAGAGAAGAGAGAGGAAAGAATAAATATGTGGTTCTGAAGTCTTGGAGGTTCTTGTCCAGGGCCATTGCCAGCAGATTTAGCAGGGGTGACATCTGTTGCCACAGTAGCAGCTGGTGATGCAGGAGAGGTCACAGCAGCCAGTGTTGATGGACACTCCATTAGAGCTGAGGATGCTGCCAACAGCAGCGGAGGTGGAGTTTCCAACAGCGGTGTTCTGAGGGAAGGAGCTGAGGATGGGGCCAGGCAGGGTCACCACCACGGGAGAGGGCTCGATGACCACAACAGAGTCCTGGCACTGCCTGCAACAGCACTCATTGCAGCTGCTGGCCAGCGGGCACGGGCCACAGGGCTGGCAGGGGCCACAGGGATGGCACTGGTCAGAGCAGGACATGTCTTGTGGCTGGAGGTGAATCTGGGAGGAAACAGAACACAGGGACACATCAGGAACATCGTGCAAACACTCCAAATGAAAGTCAAGGCGCCTTCCAGGTACAGAGTCAGCAGCTGTTCAGGACTGAACAAGGGCCTCTTTGCCTGTAGCCAGAGCAGTCCTTCACACAGCATCCAGGACCTGGGATCCTCCTGACCAGCCAGCAGGAAAGAGGCACCTCAGCCAAGCCCTAGTCTTTATCCAGGACAGACCACCTCTCCTCTGCCCTCTCTCAACACCACCATATCAGAGACCCAACACAAGACCAAGGAGCAGGGATCAGCTTAGTTTTCCTTAGAGGACAGACCCAGTCCCAAAGAACGAGATGGAGTACCAAGAGTGTTAAACCTCACCTCGATCCCAAGGAGAAGGAGGTGTCAGAAGTGGTGGAGAGAGCAAACAGCTGGGCTTGCTTTTATCCTAGCCTCTCCCTGCCTCGGGCCCAAAGGCAGCCACACGCATTTCCCTGTGTGCTCCTCAGGAACGGAAACATCCCAGGTAATGACATGCCAGAGTTGCTGCTTCCCCCTGTGCTGCCCTTGCATTTCCTGCTTGATGTCATGGCCATTGCCTCAGGGATGCTTCTTTGGATGCTGGGATGAGAGGCCTCATGATCTGCAGGGTTGGATGAGTTGGCGTGGGCACAGACATGGACTGAGTGCCAGAAGAATTTGGTGATGTCATCAGCCTGGGGCACTGTGGTGGCTTCTTCTGTTATGATGATGGGACAGGAAGGACGGCAGTTTCTTTCAGCCCTTCCAGCCTTTCCTTGTCCTCCAAGGGCTTCTGAGAGAACATTTGTGCCTTCCTCTCAGTACTTGTTCTCAGCTCCATGGGTCTGTGTCCTCCTTTATGTTTGCTTTCTCTTATGCATCTTGAAAGATCTTTGTGCACACTTGTCCCTGCTGGGCAGGTGTCAGGTTGCACCTGTGTGTACAGGCTTGTCCCTGATTCCTGAAGAGGTGCAAGCATTTCCAAAGGCCCATGGTGACATCCATTTACTATGAAGAAGAAGGAATGGAGTATTTCCTCTCACTGATGTGTTTCTATCCCAGAAATCCTCAGGTGTCTTATGTCGGTACTTTGAGAAACCTTCATGTGGGAAGTTCATGGCATCAGGCAGGAAATGAGAAGGCAGCAGGGCAGGAAAGCAGGACACAGCCCATGCCATTAGCTGGTAGGATTTGTGTTTGACGTGAGCTTGTCAGAGAATTCTCCCTTCCCCAGAGGGAGCTTCTGGGCCTGAGGCAGGTCAGGAGCAGTATAAAAGGCAGCCCAGCTCCCTGCTCTCTCATCCACTTCTCTTGCCTCCTCTCCTTGGGAACCAGGTGAGTGTGAAACCGCTTTTCCTTCCCCTTCAAAATCAGATCTGTTCATCCATGTCTGTCTCAGCTGCTGTGGGCTGTCATAGCACAGGGCTGGGAGCTGCTTCTCCTGGGAGAGGGAAGTAGAGAGCAGGACTTGCCCAGAGAAGGGCTGGGACTTAGTTGAGGTGTCTGCTAGGCTTTGAGCCGTGCAGCATTTGTAGGGCCAGGAGGTGCCTTACCTCCCTTGGTCTTGGGCTGTGCAGTTCTTCTCCTCATGTGTCTCCATGCTCTCTTTCCTCTCTCCACTCTCAGGAGCATCTCCAACCACAAGACATGTCCTGCTCTGACCAGTGCCGTCCCTGCGGCCCCTGCCAGCCCTGCGGCCCGTGTCCGCTGGCCAGCAGCTGCAATGAGTGCTGTTGCAGGCAGTGCCAGGACTCTGTTGTGGTCATCGAGCCCTCTCCCGTGGTGGTGACCCTGCCCGGACCCATCCTCAGCTCCTTCCCTCAGAACACCGCTGTCGGAAACTCCACCTCCGCTGCTGTTGGCAGCATCCTCAGCTGTAATGGAGTGCCCATCAACACTGGCTGCTGTGACCTCTCCTGCATCACCAGCTGCTACTGTGGCAACCGGTGTCGCCCCTGCTAAATCTGCTGGCAACAGCCTTTGTAAAGAACCTCGAAGATGAGAGAATATGGTGCTGAACACATGATATAGATTTGAGGCACTGTCTTTAGATCTTCCAGTATTAGTTTCCTTCTTCCACACTGTTCTCTCTCTCTTTCCTTTGCTATTTTCTTGTCCCAGTGCAAACCTATCGGGCATCTGTTTGCCTTTTCACTCTGTAGGGTTTGCAGATGGACACCCTGCAGGAGCTCCACTGCATCTTGGTGGCTGCCCCTGGTTCTCCCTGTCAGCCACCTCTTTTTATTCTTTAGACTCATTAAAGTTTTGCTGCATCAAGTCTTTTGCCTCTGAGTCTTTCTTCTTTCTGCAACAACTCTTCCCATATGCTCAGGGGAAATAAAGGTTTTTCTGAGCAGATAGGTTTAAATGGGTTGAGTAGGGTAAAACATAGAAGCCTTCCTCATTCCCCGAGGCCTCTACTCCCTGGACTTTTTCTGTTCCCTCTCCTTCTGAGCTGCAGGAGGTATTCCTGGCTAGTCCTCAGCCTATGGCCTTTGGTCCTTCCAGTCTTGCTTCACCTCTTTCCAAACGGGGCTGGAGCATTGTGTCCTGGGGCATGTTCTGTGAATGGGGAGCCTAACCACTGTTGACCTTGAGGGAGAAGATCATGGCATTGGGATGTCACTGGATGATCTCCTTTTGATCTCCTAATGGCTGTCTTTCTTTTGTGCCTTTGATGATTTGCTTTAATATCTTGCCAATGAATACAGACAAGATTATGGCTGACTACCTCAGCCTTCTCCACAGGCTTTGCAACCATGTCTCCCATTTCCTTCTGGACAGGGCCCACATTCTCCCTAGTTTTCCTTTTCTCACTGATGTACCTTTAGAAGCTTTTCTTGTTGTCCTAGACATCATTGGCCAGATTTAATTCTCTTCCAGCTTTAGTTTTAGGGATTACTAGGGGCAGAGTCTTGCCTCTGGGTCAGGGCAACCCAAGCACCAATACTGGCTGAGTGGAGAATGGATTGAAAGCAGCCCTGAAAACGACTTCTGTTGCTGGTAGATGAGAAGCTCATCTACCATCAACAAGAGCTGGAAATGTGTACTTGCAGCCCAGAAAGCCATCTGTGTCCTGGGCTGCATCCAAAGCAGTGGAACGAGCAGGGCAAGGGCAAAGGAATCCTACCCCTCTACTCTGCTATCGTGTGACCTCACCTGGTGTCCAGTTTGGGAATGCTTAGCATAGGAAAGACATGGGGTACAAGTGCAGAGGAGGCCACAGAGATGATCCAAGGGATGGAGCACCTCCCATTCGAGGACAGGCTGGTGGAGTGTGGCTTGTTCATCCTGGAGAAGAGAAGGCTCTAGAAAGTCCTTAGAGGAGCCTCCCAGCACTGAAAGGGGCTGCAGGAAAGCTGGGAAGGGACTCTGCATCAGGAGGTGTAGAGACATGACGAAGGGGAATGTTTTTCAGCTGAAAGAGGGGAGATTGAGATGAGATCTTAGGAATAACTATTTTCCTGTGAGGGTGGTGAGGCACTGGCCCAGGTTGCCCAGAGAAGTCAGGGATGCCCCATCCCTGCAGTTGTTGAAGTCCAGGTTGGATGAGGCTTTGAACAATCTGATCCAGAGGGAAACATCCCTGACCATGATAGGGGTGTAGGAAATGAATGATCTTTAACATTCCTTCAAATCCAAATCCCTCTATAATTCCATGATCTCACTTCCCTGTATTTCCTGATTTCCCTAGACGAGCACGCTGTCCAATGTGCTTTTATCATCTCTCTGTCTCTTCCAGCCCTGGGCCATGACCCAGTCTCAACAGTCATGGAATTATGACCCAGGGCCTCCCCTTACTGATAAGGTTTCAGTGCCTGTCTGGCTCAGAGAAGGCAAAACAATGTCAGAAAAAATTGTTCTCAAAAGGAATTTATTTCTACAGGTGATCTTAGGAATAAGCCAGGCATTGTCTGCTAAATCTGGGGTCTGGAGTGAGAAAGAGAGAAAGGGAGGAGAAGAGAGAGAGAGAGAGAGAGAGAAAAGTGCAAGGAACCCACCTGGGTCCAGTGCTGTTCTTCCAGGATGGTGCAGCACTGCCTGACTCTATCTTACCAGGGTTCCCTATAGACTGGGGCCCCAAGGGGGAGGAATTCCCAGTGAGCTTGTGCACAGCTCCCTCTGGTTGGTTCCGGAACACAGTATAGGAAGGTATTAGGTGACTTCTGTGGTCTTAGTTATCATTCTGCCCTTGCTTTCTTTACCAGCAGGACTGCAGCATGACCGCTCTTGGCAGCAAGCACAGCTGGGCTGCTTATACCATAAGATCAGCACTGGAAGATGCTGCCTATTCACTGCAGCGTCAAGAGCTGCAAAAGAAAGGATAGAAGTCAAACAATTTCAGTAGAACAAAATCCGTCTCTGAGAGGTGCTGTGTGCCTGAGCTGCTTTTTTTTGAGCCCATTGATTCTATCAGGATTTCCTTTTCCACACCCAGGAGATTGTGACAACCAAAGGATGTCAGGATTTCAATCATTGCCCAGGACTAAAAGCTGATATGGGAACAGAAACGTTCCACTGCCACTTCAAAGCAGACAGAAATGTTAGCATGAACTGTGAACCCACAACTCATTTGCATAGTCAGGGAAGGTGGACTCCTGAGAGGAGCCAAGAGAAGGCAGGGGTTCAATGGGTAGCAGAGAACCCAAGTTTCTGTGGGGACACGGTTCTGCTGTTGGCCTAGCCATCATCTGCCTGAGAATGGTGGGACAGTTACAAGGAGGCAGGGATATTCTGCAGCATCAGAAAGAGCAAGAGGAGATCCCTTCCCCAAGAGACAGAGGTGCTGCTGACATCCATTGCCTTCCCATGGCCAGAGTCTCTTCCCTCAAGGGCAGCAGTGATTGGTCTCCACAACCCAGTGTTCTGGCACCCAGAGTTCCAGGCCCATGTTGGAACAGATGCAGTAAGACTGGAAGGAATAATGCCAATCAGCTAAGAAGCAGTCACGAATGTTTTTACAGGTCAGATGGAGACGGAAGAGAGAAACTCAGTCTGTGGTTTCCTACCCTCTACTTCCACGAGGACTGCAGGACACTCCACTGCTGCACCCAACAAATCTCCTCAATAAAGCACTCTTTTCTTGATTCAGACTGGAAGAGTTGCCCCATAAGGAAGGAAGACACAGAGGACCACGCTTGGATGCAGCACAACTTTAATGAGTCTAGAGAAGGAAACAAGGTGGCTCCAAGGGAGCAGCAGGGGCATCCACCAAGACACTATGGAGCTTCTGCAGGGTGTCCGTCTGCCTGCCCTGCAGAGGAACAGAGGCAAATAGATGTGCATCAAGTGAGCATTAGGAGAAAAGAGAGAGAAGAGAGAGGATACAGGAAACAGAGGCCTGAAACCCTGAACACAGTGCTTCAAGCTCTATCTCAAGTCCATCACTAGGTTCTGAAGTCTTGGAGGTTCTAGTCCAGGGCCACTGCCATCAGATTTAGCAGGGGCGACACCGATTGCCACAGTAGCAGCTGGTGATGCAGGAGAGGTCACAGCAGCCAGTGTTGATGGGCACTCCGTTAGAGCTGAGGATGCTGCCAACAGCAGCGGAGGTGGAGTTTCCGACAGCGGTGTTCTGAGGGAAGGAGCTGAGGATGGGTCCGGGCAGGGTCACCACCACGGGAGAGGGCTCGATGACCACAACGGAGTCCTGGCACTGCCTGCAACAGCACTCATTGCAGCTGCTGGCCAGCGGGCACGGGCCGCAGGGCTGGCAGGGGCCACAGGGACGGCACTGGTCGGAGCAGGACATATCTGGTGGCTGGAGGTTCTCCTGAGATAGAGCGGAGAGGAAAGAGAGCATGGGGACAACTGAGGAGCAGTACAGCACCCAAGCCCAAGGGATGCAAGACTCCTCCTGGCCAAGAAGATGCTGCTCAGCTCAAAGCTCAGCAGAAACCTCAACCAAGTCCAATCCTCTCTCTGGGCCAGTCCTACTCTGCCTGTCCCTCTCCAAGAAGAAGCAAATCCCAGCCCTGTTCTAGGACAGCCCACAGCAGCTGAGAGAGACATAGAGACCAGTCCTTGAAAAAGGATGAGAAGCAGCTTCATACTCACCTGGTTCCCAAGGAGAGGAGGCAAGAGAAGTGGATGAGAGAGCAGGGACCTGGGCTGCCTTTTATACTGCTCCTGCCCTGCCTCAGGCCCAGGGGATTCCTCTGGGGAAGGGAGAATTTACTGACAAGCTCACATCAAACACAAATCCTCCCAGCTAATGGCATGGGCTGTGTCCTGCTTTCCTGCCCTGCTGCCTTCTCATTTCCTGCCTGATGCCATGATCTTCCCACATGGAGGTTCCTCAAAGTTCCGGGATAAGACATGTAAGGATTTATAGAGTAGAAACACGTCAGTGAAGGCAGAAGGCTCAGCCAGGGATCTGGTGTCATCCTGTGCATGCAGATGAAGTGCACCTGATCATTACTTAGAGTTTCTTTGTGACAAACTAATCAGGAAATGGGCACCGCTTTCATATTCCCTGTCCTAATGCCTGAAGACTCCCACATGAGAGGACATGCCCTTCTTCCTTTTCCTCTTCCTCTCTTCTATGGCCGCTCATTGCTACATGCAGTGAGGCTTCTCCTACAAGGCTTTGACCCTCTCACAACACTGACCCTGCTCTCTGGACAGTTCTGCTGGGCTCATTTCCCTTCTCTCCCCTCTATACTGTCTCTGCGGGTCCTCAGGAAACACCATCAGCCTCTTTGGGGTCTGCTCCTTCCCTGGGGTACGCGAGTCCTCTTCTGCCTGTGCGGTCCCCAGCATCTCCTCAGCAGTGCCCACAGCTGATTTTATGTTTCTTTTTGTTTGTCGAAGAACTTGCTGTGCCCGTAGGCACAGGTCGATATCACTCGGTGGAACCCCTCATGAAGTTGAGCTGCAGGTGACTTCGAGGGGACACAGGATACCCACGTTCTTGCCAATGTCCAGACATTCTTGGAGAGATGAAAGAGTCTCCCGTGCAGAGGTAGCAGTGCTAAGGGCTGCTCCTTCTCTCTCTTGGCCTTATTGATACCACTGTTAGTTAACGCTGCTGGGAAAAATCAGCCAGGGCCTTCTCCCCTTCCCATGGGACAAGCTTTGAGGCTTCAGTACTTGACCACAACCAGAGCTGCATCTCCAGCTGTGACACATCTATGCCTGGGTCTGCACAAGGCCCCCACTGCTCTCCATTTGGACCTTGACATGCGTGTGATTTCCCAGTTTAACCTGCGTCCAACACCCAACTCAGTGAGGACACCTAGTAATCGCTGGGTCCCAGTGTCCTAACAGAAGAAGCCACCGCAGTGCCCCAGGCTGACGGCACCTCACTCTACCTCATCCTCCTGGCACTCAGTCCATGTCTGTGCCCACGCCAACTCATCCAACCCTGCAGATCATGAGGCTTCTCATCCCAGCATCCAAAGAAGCATCCCTGAGGCAATGGCCATGACATCAAGCAGGAAATGCAAGGGCAGCACAGGGGGAAGCAGCAACTCTGGCATGTCATTACCTGGGATGTTTCCGTTCCTGAGGAGCACACAGGAAAATGCTTGTGGCTGCCTTTGGGCCCGAGGCAGGGAGAGGCTAGGATAAAAGCAAGCCCAGCTGTTTGCTCTCTCCACCACTTCTGACACCTCCTTCTCCTTAGGAACCAGGTGAGTTGGAACCCACTTTGTTCTCTACCTCCCTCTCTTGGTCTGGTCTGTCCTCCAGGTACAACTGAGCTGATCCCTGCTCCTTGGTCTTGTGTTTGGTGCTCTGATATGGTGGTGTTGGGAGAGGACAGAGGAGAGGTGGTCTGTCCTGGAGAGAGGCTGGGGCTGGGCTGAGGTGTCTCTTTGCTCCTGGCTCATCAGGAGGATCCCAGATCCTGGCTGCTGTGTGAAGGACTGCTCTGGCTACAGCAGAAATAGGCCCTTGCTCAGGCGTGCACAGTCACTGCCTCTCATCCTGACAGGTGCCTTAGGTTTCATTTTGAGGATTTGCAGAAGGTTCCTGATGTGTCCTTGTGTTCCCTTTCCTCCCAGATTCACCTCCAGCCACCAGACATGTCCTGCTCTGACAAGTGCTGTCCCTGTGGCCCCTGCCAGCCCTGCGGCCCGTGCCCGCTGGCCAGCAGCTGCAATGAGTGCTGTTGCAGGCAGTGCCAGGACTCCGTTGTGGTCATCGAGCCCTCTCCCGTGGTGGTGACCCTGCCCGGACCCATCCTCAGCTCCTTCCCTCAGAACACCGCTGTCGGAAACTCCACCTCCGCTGCTGTTGGCAGCATCCTCAGCTCTAACGGAGTGCCCATCAACACTGGCTGCTGTGACCTCTCCTGCATCACCAGCTGCTACTGTGGCAACCGGTGTCGCCCCTGCTAAATCTGCTGGCAACAGCCTTTGTAAAGAACCTCCAAGATGAGAGAATATGGTGCTGAACACATGATATAGATTTGAGGCACTGTCTTTAGATCTTCCAGTATTAGTTTCCTTCTTCCACACTGTTCTCTCTCTCTTTCCTTTGCTATTTTCTTGTCCCAGTGCAAACCTATCGGGCATCTGTTTGCCTTTTCACTCTGTAGGGTTTGCAGATGGACACCCTGCAGGAGCTCCACTGCATCTTGGTGGCTGCCCCTGGTTCTCCCTGTCAGCCACCTCTTTTTATTCTTTAGACTCATTAAAGTTTTGCTGCATCAAGTCTTTTGCCTCTGAGTCTTTCTTCTTTCTGCAACAACTCTTCCCATATGCTCAGGGGAAATAAAGGTTTTTCTGAGCAGATAGGTTTAAATGGGTTGAGTAGGGTAAAACATAGAAGCCTTCCTCATTCCCCGAGGCCTCTACTCCCTGGACTTTTTCTGTTCCCTCTCCTTCTGAGCTGCAGGAGGTATTCCTGGCTAGTCCTCAGCCTATGGCCTTTGGTCCTTCCAGTCTTGCTTCACCTCTTTCCAAACGGGGCTGGAGCATTGTGTCCTGGGGCACGTTCTGTGAATGGGGAGCCTAACCACTGTTGACCTTGAGGGAGAAGATCATGGCATTGGGACGTCACTGGATGATGTCAGCAGCAGCATTTTTTGATCTCCTAATGGCTGTCTTTCTTTTGTGCCTTTGATGATTTGCTTTAATATCTTGCCAATGAATACAGACAAGATTATGGCTGACTACCTCAGCCTTCTCCACAGGCTTTGCAACCATGTCTCCCATTTCCTTCTGGACAGGGCCCACATTCTCCCTAGTTTTCCTTTTCTCACTGATGTACCTTTAGAAGCTTTTCTTGTTGTCCTAGACATCATTGGCCAGATTTAATTCTCTTCCAGCTTTAGTTTTAGGGATTACTAGGGGCAGAGTCTTGCCTCTGGGTCAGGGCAACCCAAGCACCAATACTGGCTGAGTGGAGAATGGATTGAAAGCAGCCCTGAAAACGACTTCTGTTGCTGGTAGATGAGAAGCTCAACAAGAGCTGGAAATGTGTACTTGCAGCCCAGAAAGCCATCTGTGTCCTGGGCTGCATCCAAAGCAGTGGAACGAGCAGGGCAAGGGCAAAGGAATCCTACCCCTCTACTCTGCTATCGTGTGACCTCACCTGGTGTCCAGTTTGGGAATGCTTAGCATAGGAAAGACATGGGGTACAAGTGCAGAGGAGGCCACAGAGATGATCCAAGGGATGGAGCACCTCCCATTCGAGGACAGGCTGGTGGAGTGTGGCTTGTTCATCCTGGAGAAGAGAAGGCTCTAGAAAGTCCTTAGAGGAGCCTCCCAGCACTGAAAGGGGCTGCAGGAAAGCTGGGAAGGGACTCTGCATCAGGAGGTGTAGCGACATGACGAAGGGGAATGTTTTTCAGCTGAAAGAGGGGAGATTGAGATGAGATCTTAGGAATAACTATTTTCCTGTGAGGGTGGTGAGGCACTGGCCCAGGTTGCCCAGAGAAGTCAGGGATGCCCCATCCCTGCAGTTGTTGAAGTCCAGGTTGGATGAGGCTTTGAACAATCTGATCCAGAGGGAAACATCCCTGACCATGATAGGGGTGTAGGAAATGAATGATCTTTAACATTCCTTCAAATCCAAATCCCTCTATAATTCCATGATCTCACTTCCCTGTATTTCCTGATTTCCCTAGACGAGCACGCTGTCCAATGTGCTTTTATCATCTCTCTGTCTCTTCCAGCCCTGGGCCATGACCCAGTCTCAACAGTCATGGAATTATGACCCAGGGCCTCCCCTTACTGATAAGGTTTCAGTGCCTGTCTGGCTCAGAGAAGGCAAAACAATGTCAGAAAAAATTGTTCTCAAAAGGAATTTATTTCTACAGGTGATCTTAGGAATAAGCCAGGCATTGTCTGCTAAATCTGGGGTCTGGAGTGAGAAAGAGAGAAAGGGAGGAGAAGAGAGAGAGAGAGAGAGAGAGAAAAGTGCAAGGAACCCACCTGGGTCCAGTGCTGTTCTTCCAGGATGGTGCAGCACTGCCTGGCTCTATCTTACCAGGGTTCCCTATAGACTGGGGCCCCAAGGGGGAGGAATTCCCAGTGAGCTTGTGCACAGCTCCCTCTGGTTGGTTCCGGAACACAGTATAGGAAGGTATTAGGTGACTTCTGTGGTCTTAGTTATCATTCTGCCCTTGCTTTCTTTACCAGCAGGACTGCAGCATGACCGCTCTTGGCAGCAAGCACAGCTGGGCTGCTTATACCATAAGATCAGCACTGGAAGATGCTGCCTATTCACTGCAGCGTCAAGAGCTGCAAAAGAAAGGATAGAAGTCAAACAATTTCAGTAGAACAAAATCCGTCTCTGAGAGGTGCTGTGTGCCTGAGCTGCTTTTTTTTGAGCCCATTGATTCTATCAGGATTTCCTTTTCCACACCCAGGAGATTGTGACAACCAAAGGATGTCAGGATTTCAATCATTGCCCAGGACTAAAAGCTGATATGGGAACAGAAACGTTCCACTGCCACTTCAAAGCAGACAGAAATGTTAGCATGAACTGTGAACCCACAACTCATTTGCATAGTCAGGGAAGGTGGACTCCTGAGAGGAGCCAAGAGAAGGCAGGGGTTCAATGGGTAGCAGAGAACCCAAGTTTCTGTGGGGACACGGTTCTGCTGTTGGCCTAGCCATCATCTGCCTGAGAATGGTGGGACAGTTACAAGGAGGCAGGGATATTCTGCAGCATCAGAAAGAGCAAGAGGAGATCCCTTCCCCAAGAGACAGAGGTGCTGCTGACATCCATTGCCTTCCCATGGCCAGAGTCTCTTCCCTCAAGGGCAGCAGTGATTGGTCTCCACAACCCAGTGTTCTGGCACCCAGAGTTCCAGGCCCATGTTGGAACAGATGCAGTAAGACTGGAAGGAATAATGCCAATCAGCTAAGAAGCAGTCACGAATGTTTTTACAGGTCAGATGGAGACGGAAGAGAGAAACTCAGTCTGTGGTTTCCTACCCTCTACTTCCACGAGGACTGCAGGACACTCCACTGCTGCACCCAACAAATCTCCTCAATAAAGCACTCTTTTCTTGATTCAGACTGGAAGAGTTGCCCCATAAGGAAGGAAGACACAGAGGACCACGCTTGGATGCAGCACAACTTTAATGAGTCTAGAGAAGGAAACAAGGTGGCTCCAAGGGAGCAGCAGGGGCATCCACCAAGACACTATGGAGCTTCTGCAGGGTGTCCGTCTGCCTGCCCTGCAGAGGAACAGAGGCAAATAGATGTGCATCAAGTGAGCATTAGGAGAAAAGAGAGAGAAGAGAGAGGATACAGGAAACAGAGGCCTGAAACCCTGAACACAGTGCTTCAAGCTCTATCTCAAGTCCATCACTAGGTTCTGAAGTCTTGGAGGTTCTAGTCCAGGGCCACTGCCATCAGATTTAGCAGGGGCGACACCGATTGCCACAGTAGCAGCTGGTGATGCAGGAGAGGTCACAGCAGCCAGTGTTGATGGGCACTCCGTTAGAGCTGAGGATGCTGCCAACAGCAGCGGAGGTGGAGTTTCCGACAGCGGTGTTCTGAGGGAAGGAGCTGAGGATGGGTCCGGGCAGGGTCACCACCACGGGAGAGGGCTCGATGACCACAACGGAGTCCTGGCACTGCCTGCAACAGCACTCATTGCAGCTGCTGGCCAGCGGGCACGGGCCGCAGGGCTGGCAGGGGCCACAGGGACGGCACTGGTCGGAGCAGGACATATCTGGTGGCTGGAGGTTCTCCTGAGATAGAGCGGAGAGGAAAGAGAGCATGGGGACAACTGAGGAGCAGTACAGCACCCAAGCCCAAGGGATGCAAGACTCCTCCTGGCCAAGAAGATGCTGCTCAGCTCAAAGCTCAGCAGAAACCTCAACCAAGTCCAATCCTCTCTCTGGGCCAGTCCTACTCTGCCTGTCCCTCTCCAAGAAGAAGCAAATCCCAGCCCTGTTCTAGGACAGCCCACAGCAGCTGAGAGAGACATAGAGACCAGTCCTTGAAAAAGGATGAGAAGCAGCTTCATACTCACCTGGTTCCCAAGGAGAGGAGGCAAGAGAAGTGGATGAGAGAGCAGGGACCTGGGCTGCCTTTTATACTGCTCCTGCCCTGCCTCAGGCCCAGGGGATTCCTCTGGGGAAGGGAGAATTTACTGACAAGCTCACATCAAACACAAATCCTCCCAGCTAATGGCATGGGCTGTGTCCTGCTTTCCTGCCCTGCTGCCTTCTCATTTCCTGCCTGATGCCATGATCTTCCCACATGGAGGTTCCTCAAAGTTCCGGGATAAGACATGTAAGGATTTATAGAGTAGAAACACGTCAGTGAAGGCAGAAGGCTCAGCCAGGGATCTGGTGTCATCCTGTGCATGCAGATGAAGTGCACCTGATCATTACTTAGAGTTTCTTTGTGACAAACTAATCAGGAAATGGGCACCGCTTTCATATTCCCTGTCCTAATGCCTGAAGACTCCCACATGAGAGGACATGCCCTTCTTCCTTTTCCTCTTCCTCTCTTCTATGGCCGCTCATTGCTACATGCAGTGAGGCTTCTCCTACAAGGCTTTGACCCTCTCACAACACTGACCCTGCTCTCTGGACAGTTCTGCTGGGCTCATTTCCCTTCTCTCCCCTCTATACTGTCTCTGCGGGTCCTCAGGAAACACCATCAGCCTCTTTGGGGTCTGCTCCTTCCCTGGGGTACGCGAGTCCTCTTCTGCCTGTGCGGTCCCCAGCATCTCCTCAGCAGTGCCCACAGCTGATTTTATGTTTCTTTTTGTTTGTCGAAGAACTTGCTGTGCCCGTAGGCACAGGTCGATATCACTCGGTGGAACCCCTCATGAAGTTGAGCTGCAGGTGACTTCGAGGGGACACAGGATACCCACGTTCTTGCCAATGTCCAGACATTCTTGGAGAGATGAAAGAGTCTCCCGTGCAGAGGTAGCAGTGCTAAGGGCTGCTCCTTCTCTCTCTTGGCCTTATTGATACCACTGTTAGTTAACGCTGCTGGGAAAAATCAGCCAGGGCCTTCTCCCCTTCCCATGGGACAAGCTTTGAGGCTTCAGTACTTGACCACAACCAGAGCTGCATCTCCAGCTGTGACACATCTATGCCTGGGTCTGCACAAGGCCCCCACTGCTCTCCATTTGGACCTTGACATGCGTGTGATTTCCCAGTTTAACCTGCGTCCAACACCCAACTCAGTGAGGACACCTAGTAATCGCTGGGTCCCAGTGTCCTAACAGAAGAAGCCACCGCAGTGCCCCAGGCTGACGGCACCTCACTCTACCTCATCCTCCTGGCACTCAGTCCATGTCTGTGCCCACGCCAACTCATCCAACCCTGCAGATCATGAGGCTTCTCATCCCAGCATCCAAAGAAGCATCCCTGAGGCAATGGCCATGACATCAAGCAGGAAATGCAAGGGCAGCACAGGGGGAAGCAGCAACTCTGGCATGTCATTACCTGGGATGTTTCCGTTCCTGAGGAGCACACAGGAAAATGCTTGTGGCTGCCTTTGGGCCCGAGGCAGGGAGAGGCTAGGATAAAAGCAAGCCCAGCTGTTTGCTCTCTCCACCACTTCTGACACCTCCTTCTCCTTAGGAACCAGGTGAGTTGGAACCCACTTTGTTCTCTACCTCCCTCTCTTGGTCTGGTCTGTCCTCCAGGTACAACTGAGCTGATCCCTGCTCCTTGGTCTTGTGTTTGGTGCTCTGATATGGTGGTGTTGGGAGAGGACAGAGGAGAGGTGGTCTGTCCTGGAGAGAGGCTGGGGCTGGGCTGAGGTGTCTCTTTGCTCCTGGCTCATCAGGAGGATCCCAGATCCTGGCTGCTGTGTGAAGGACTGCTCTGGCTACAGCAGAAATAGGCCCTTGCTCAGGCGTGCACAGTCACTGCCTCTCATCCTGACAGGTGCCTTAGGTTTCATTTTGAGGATTTGCAGAAGGTTCCTGATGTGTCCTTGTGTTCCCTTTCCTCCCAGATTCACCTCCAGCCACCAGACATGTCCTGCTCTGACAAGTGCTGTCCCTGTGGCCCCTGCCAGCCCTGCGGCCCGTGCCCGCTGGCCAGCAGCTGCAATGAGTGCTGTTGCAGGCAGTGCCAGGACTCCGTTGTGGTCATCGAGCCCTCTCCCGTGGTGGTGACCCTGCCCGGACCCATCCTCAGCTCCTTCCCTCAGAACACCGCTGTCGGAAACTCCACCTCCGCTGCTGTTGGCAACATCCTCAGCTGTAATGGAGTGCCCATCAACACTGGCTGCTGCGACCTCTCCTGCATCACCAGCTGCTGCTCTGGCAACCGGTGTCGCCCCTGCTAAATCTGCTGGCAATGGCCCTAGACAAGAACCTCCAAGACCTCAGAAACTGTTACTGGACAGGAGATAGAGCTTGAGGCACTGTGTTCAGAATATCAGGACTATGTTTCTTCTTACCTCTCTCTTCTCCCTGTTTTCTTTGCTTTTCCTTTCTCCAGATGCACCTTAGTGCACATCTGTTGGCCTCCCGCCCTCTGCAGGATGAGCACAACAACACCCTCCAGGAGCTCCATGCGTCTTGGTGGATGCCCCTGGTGTGAGCCACCACCTTTCCTTCTTTTTACTCATTAAAGTTCTGCTGCATTGATGCCTGGGCCTCTGAGTCCTCCTTATTCTGGGACAACTCTTCCCATCTGCTCAGGGTAAAGGAAACTTGGAGGAAGAGGAGGATGGGAATCCTTGAAATGGATCCTTTCTCTGGCTCACATGGTAAATTAATTTCAGGGTTTCCTGAACAAACTGATCATAATTGCTGCCAAGGATGCCCATGTTACACTCTGTTTGCTCCTTTGGGAAAAGTCTTTGTTACCAGCATGAAATTTCCATCACCTCTAGGTCTCAGCTAATAGGCCCTTTGAGCACTTGCAAGGAGGCAATTAAGAAGGAGGCAACTAATACACCAGTTCATCCATCAAATTCCACACATAGAATGAGGAGCAATGAGATTCCGTCATTTCCCAGCAATTCTCAGTTCCAGCAAACCAATACCGACATTCCTATATCTGCCAGGTCCTTTCCATTCTGCTTTGCTCCCTGCCCTGAGCTCTGCCCAGCTGTGATCAGACCTTGGTGGAGGGTCAGCGGGTGCAGTTGTTTGGCAGCAAGGTCCTAAGAAAGTAAGAGGGAAAAAAGATTGAACCCACTCTAAGTCTGAACCTTCACTCTTGTCTGGGCAGCTGATTCCTTCTGGTCACATACTGAGCCACGACAAAAGAGAAAAAGACACCAGTAAAGGATCACCTCCTCCAAGCTCAGGAGCAAAGCATTCCAGCAAAGGGAAAGTCAGGGGAAAATAGCACAAAGAGGCCTCCCGGAGTGGACAAGGGACACCTGAACAAACCCAAATACAAAAGGGCAGCCTTCTGAGGCTGGAAAAATAGGGGAGGTGACCTGGGAGGAACACGGGAACATTGTCCATGCTGCCAGGGATCAGGTTAGGAAAGCTAAAGCCCTGACTGAATTCAATTGGGCCAAGGATATCCGGAGCATCAAGAAAAGCTTCTCTAGGTCTTCTCTTCCAGGCTAAAAGTAGGACTAGGGAGAATGTGGGTTCTCTCCAGAAGGAAATGGGAGATCTTACTCCCAAGGATTTTGAGAAGGCTGCAGCACTCAAGGAATTCCTCGCCTCCATCTTCACCAACAGGGGCTCAAGCAAGACAATCCAAATTCCTAAAGGAAAATTGCTGCTTCACTAAAGGGCAATCGTGCCGATCAAATGTGTTGGTCTTCTGTGATGGGTACACAGCTTAGGTGGAGGAGGAAAGAGTGGCTGACATCCTCTGCTAGGACTAGTGGAAGGCATTTCTCACTGTCCCTCACAACATTCTTGTCTCTAAATAGGAGAGACAAGGAATTGACTGATGGTCCACTCGTTGGATAAGGAATTGGCTAGAAAGACACACTCAAAGAGTGAAGGTCAACAGCTCAATGTCCCAGGGAAGACCAGTGATGAGCGTCACTTGGCAGGGGTCAGCGTTTGGACTGATGGTGTTTAACAGCTTTGTTGTAGATACGGAAAGTGGGATTATGGCACCCTCATAAGTTTAGCAACGACACCAAGCTGTAGGCACGGTCGACACTCTGGAGGGAAGGGATGCCATGTAGCAGGACCATGAAGGGTTGAGAGGTGGGGCTGTGTGAATGACATGAAGTTCCACAAGGCCAAGTGCAAGGTCCTGCACCGGGGTGACAGAAATCCCATGCAACACCACAGGCTCAGGGGAGAAGAGTTTTGGAGCGGCCCTGGAGTGAAGGACTTTGATTAGAGTGGATTAGAAGCTAACCTTGAGCTGGCAATGTGTGCCGCCAGCCCAGATCGAAAACCATTTCCCAGTTTGCATTAAAAGTAGTGGGAACAGCAGGATTAGTGAGGGGATTCACCCTGTCTCCTCTGCTCTCATGAGAGCTCACCTGGAGCTCTGAGTCTCCTTCTGGAGCCCTCAGCACTGGAAGGAAATGGGTCTCCATGAGTGAGACCAGAGGGGACAGAGAGATGATCTGAGGGCTGGAAAACAACCCATTTGAGGACAGGCTGGGAGAGCTGGGAGCACTGCTTTGGCTCCTCATCCACACAATGTGCTCCAGGGCACAGAGCTCCATCCTCATCTGGGAAGAGTTGCCGTGATGCTGGGAGGACTGATGGCCATGGGCTGAGGAGCTGCCAGGATTGTCTTCTACAGCTCCAGGGCACAAAGGACAAGCCAATCCTACCCTAACCTTCCTTGGGGAATGAGGAAGGCTCCTCCCTCTCACCCAAGTTATGTAATAAAAAAGGCCCTTTTGCCCTGAGCAGATGGGCAGAGTTGTTGCAGGAGGAAGGAGGACTCAGAGACCCAGAATTAGATGCAGCACAATTTTAATGAGTCTAATGAAGAAAAAGAGGTGGCTCCCAGGAGCACCAGGGGCAGCCATCAAGATGTGGTGGAGATACTTCAGGGTGTCCATCTGGCAGCCCTGCATAGGACAAGGCCAAGAGGTCTCCACTAGGCTGGCACTGGGACAAGACAAGAGGAAAGGAAAGAGAGAGAGAAGAGTGTGGAAGAAGGAAACTAATACTCAAAGTTTGAAAGACAATGCCTCAAGCTCTATCTCATGTCCAGAATCAGGTTCTAAAGTCTTGGAGGTTCTTGTCCAGGGCCAATGCCGGAAGATTTAGCAGGGGCGGCATCTGTTGCCACAGTAGCAGCTGGTGATGCAGGAGAGGTCACAGCAGCCAGTGTTGATGGACACTCCGTTAGAGCTGAGGATGCTGCCAATAGCAGCGGAGGTGGAGTTTCCGACAGCGGTGTTCTGAGGGAAGGAGCTGAGGATGGGTCCGGGCAGGGTCACCACCACGGGAGAGGGCTCGATGACCACAACGGAGTCCTGGCACTGCCTGCAACAGCACTCATTGCAGCTGCTGGCCAGCGGGCACGGGCCGCAGGACTGGCAGGGGCCGCAGGGACGGCACTGGTCAGAGCAGGACATGTCTTGTGGCTGGAGATGCTCCTGAGAGAGGAGAGACGAAAGAGAGCATGGGGACAACTGAGGAGCAGCACTGCTCAGACAAAGCCTGAGGGAGAAAAGGCACCTGCTGGCTCAGCAGACACTGCCCAGATGAAAGCCCAGCAGACACCTCAATCAGGTCCCAGCCCCTCTCCTGGCAAGTCCTGCTGTCCCCTTCTCTCTCCTCAGAGAAACAACTCCCAGCCCTGTGCTAGGACATGCCCACAGCAACTGACATGGATGAACAGACCTGGTCTTGAAGGAGGAGGAGAAGCCGTTTCACACTCACCTGGTTCCCAAGGAGAGGAGGCAAGAGAAGTGGATGAGAGAACAGGGAGCTGGGCTGCCTTTTATAGTGCTCCTGCCCTGCCTCAGGCCCAGGGGATTCCTCTGGGGAAGGGAGAATTTACTGACAAGCTCATGTCAAACGCAAATCCTCCCAGCTAATGGCATGGGCTGTGTCCTGCTTTCCTGCCCTGCTGCCTTCTCATTTCCTGCCTGATGCCATGATCTTCCCACATGGAGGTTCCTCAAAGTTCCGGGATAAGACATGTAAGGATTTATAGAGTAGAAACACGTCAGTGAAGGCAGAAGGCTCAGCCAGGGATCTGGTGTCATCCTGTGCATGCAGATGAAGTGCACCTGATCATTACTTAGAGTTTCTTTGTGACAAACTAATCAGGAAATGGGCACCGCTTTCATATTCCCTGTCCTAATGCCTGAAGACTCCCACATGAGAGGACATGCCCTTCTTCCTTTTCCTCTTCCTCTCTTCTATGGCCACTCATTGTTACATGCAGTGAGGCTTCTCCTACAAGGCTTTGACCCTCTCACAACACTGACCCTGCTCTCTGGACAGTTCTGCTGGGCTCATTTCCCTTCTCTCCCCTCTATACTGTCTCTGCGGGTCCTCAGGAAACACCATCAGCCTCTTTGGGGTCTGCTCCTTCCCTGGGGTACGCGAGTCCTCTTCTGCCTGTGCGGTCCCCAGCATCTCCTCAGCAGTGCCCACAGCTGATTTTATGTTTCTTTTTGTTTGTCTGTGAGCTTGCTGTGCCTTTAGAGATTTTTACATGACTCTCGGCAGGAGTGCATGAGCACTGTATGTCCTTTGTGACCCTTCGTTACCCTTCGTGTATCTCTGCAGGGAGACTCTGCCCTGGCATCTTCATGAGCCCCACAAACTACCAGGTTGCTTTAGAAAGGGTGAAGTGCTGAGAAACCCTGCTCATATCACACAGGTCGATATCACTCGGTGGAACCCCTCATGAAGTTGAGCTGCAGGTGACTTGGAGGGGACACAGGCTACCCATGTTCTTGCCAATGTCCAGATATTCTTTGTCTGAGAGATGAAAGAGTCTCCTGTGCAGAGGTAGCAGTGCTAAGGGCTGCTCCTTCTCTCTCTTGGCCTTATTGAAACCATTGTTAGTTAGCGCTGCTGGGAGAAATCAGCCAGGGCCTTCTCCCCTTCCCATGGGACAAGCTTTGAGGCTTCAGTACTAGCACTTGACCACAACGCGAGCTGCATCTCCAGCTGTCCCAGCATCCTAACAACAGAAGCCACCGCAGTGCCCCAGGCTGACGGCACCTCACTCTACCTCATCCTCCTGGCACTCAGTCCATGTCTGTGCCCACGCCAACTCATCCAACCCTGCAGATCATGAGGCTTCTCATCCCAGCATCCAAAGAAGCATCCCTGAGGCAATGGCCATGACATCAAGCAGGAAATGCAAGGGCAGCACAGGGGGAAGCAGCAACTCTGGCATGTCATTACCTGGGATGTTTCCGTTCCTGAGGAGCACACAGGAAAATGCTTGTGGCTGCCTTTGGGCCCGAGGCAGGGAGAGGCTAGGATAAAAGCAAGCCCAGCTGTTTGCTCTCTCCACCACTTCTGACACCTCCTTCTCCTTAGGAACCAGGTGAGTTGGAACCCACTTTGTTCTCTACCTCCCTCTCTTGGTCTGGTCTGTCCTCCAGGTACAACTGAGCTGATCCCTGCTCCTTGGTCTTGTGTTTGGTGCTCTGATATGGTGGTGTTGGGAGAGGACAGAGGAGAGGTGGTCTGTCCTGGAGAGAGGCTGGGGCTGGGCTGAGGTGTCTCTTTGCTCCTGGCTCATCAGGAGGATCCCAGATCCTGGCTGCTGTGTGAAGGACTGCTCTGGCTACAGCAGAAATAGGCCCTTGCTCAGGCGTGCACAGTCACTGCCTCTCATCCTGACAGGTGCCTTAGGTTTCATTTTGAGGATTTGCAGAAGGTTCCTGATGTGTCCTTGTGTTCCCTTTCCTCCCAGATTCACCTCCAGCCACCAGACATGTCCTGCTCTGACAAGTGCTGTCCCTGTGGCCCCTGCCAGCCCTGCGGCCCGTGCCCGCTGGCCAGCAGCTGCAATGAGTGCTGTTGCAGGCAGTGCCAGGACTCCGTTGTGGTCATCGAGCCCTCTCCCGTGGTGGTGACCCTGCCCGGACCCATCCTCAGCTCCTTCCCTCAGAACACTGCTGTCGGAAACTCCACCTCCGCTGCTGTTGGCAACATCCTCAGCTGTAATGGAGTGCCCATCAACACTGGCTGCTGCGACCTCTCCTGCATCACCAGCTGCTGCTCTGGCAACCGGTGTCGACTCTGCTAAATCTGCTGGCAATGGCCCTAGACAAGAACCTCCAAGACCTCAGAAACTGTTACTGGACAGGAGATAGAGCTTGAGGCACTGTGTTCAGAATATCAGGACTATGTTTCTTCTTACCTCTCTCTTCTCCCTGTTTTCTTTGCTTTTCCTTTCTCCAGATGCACCTTAGTGCACATCTGTTGGCCTCCCGCCCTCTGCAGGATGAGCACAACAACACCCTCCAGGAGCTCCATGCGTCTTGGTGGATGCCCCTGGTGTGAGCCACCACCTTTCCTTCTTTTTACTCATTAAAGTTCTGCTGCATTGATGCCTGGGCCTCTGAGTCCTCCTTATTCTGGGACAACTCTTCCCATCTGCTCAGGGTAAAGGAAACTTGGAGGAAGAGGAGGATGGGAATCCTTGAAATGGATCCTTTCTCTGGCTCACATGGTAAATTAATTTCAGGGTTTCCTGAACAAACTGATCATAATTGCTGCCAAGGATGCCCATGTTACACTCTGTTTGCTCCTTTGGGAAAAGTCTTTGTTACCAGCATGAAATTTCCATCACCTCTAGGTCTCAGCTAATAGGCCCTTTGAGCACTGCAAGGAGGCAATTAAGAAGGAGGCAACTAATACACCAGTTCATCCATCAAATTCCACACATAGAATGAGGAGCAATGAGATTCCGTCATTTCCCAGCAATTCTCAGTTCCAGAAAACCAAAACCAACATTCCTATATCTGCCAGGTCCTTTCCATTCTGCTTTGCTCCCTGCCCTGAGCTCTGCCCAGCCGTGATCAGACCTTGGTGGAGGGTCAGCGGGTGCAGTTGTTTGGCAGCAAGGTCCTAAGAAAGTAAGAGGGAAAAAAGATTGAACCCACTCTAAGTCTGAACCTTCACTCTTGTCTGGGCAGCTGATTCCTTCTGGTCACATACTGAGCCACAACAAAAGAGAAAAAGACACCAGTAAAGGATCACCTCCTCCAAGCTCAGGAGCAAAGCATTCCAGCAAAGGGAAAGTCAGGGGAAAATAGCACAAAGAGGCCTCCCGGAGTGGACAAGGGACACCTGAACAAACCCAAATACAAAAGGGCAGCCTTCTGAGGCTGGAAAAGAAGGGGAGGTGACCTGGGAGGAACACAGGAACATTGTCCATGCTGCCAGGGATCAGGTTAGGAAAGCTAAAGCCCTGACTGAATTCAATTGGGCCAAGGATATCCGGAGCATCAAGAAAAGCTTCTCTAGGTCTTCTCTTCCAGGCTAAAAGTAGGACTAGGGAGAATGTGGGTTCTCTCCAGAAGGAAATGGGAGATCTTACTCCCAAAGATTTTGAGAAGGCTGCAGCACTCAAGGAATTCCTCGCCTCCATCTTCACCAACAGGGGCTCAAGCAAGACAATCCAAATTCCTAAAGGAAAATTGCTGCTTCACTAAAGGGCAATCGTGCCGATCAAATGTGTTGGTCTTCTGTGATGGGTACACAGCTTAGGTGGAGGAGGAAAGAGTGGCTGACATCCTCTGCTAGGACTAGTGGAAGGCATTTCTCACTGTCCCTCACAACATTCTTGTCTCTAAATAGGAGAGACAAGGAATTGACTGATGGTCCACTCGTTGGATAAGGAATTGGCTAGAAAGACACACTCAAAGAGTGAAGGTCAACAGCTCAATGTCCCAGGGAAGACCAGTGATGAGCGTCACTTGGCAGGGGTCAGCGTTTGGACTGATGGTGTTTAACAGCTTTGTTGTAGATACGGAAAGTGGGATTATGGCACCCTCATAAGTTTAGCAACGACACCAAGCTGTAGGCACGGTCGACACTCTGGAGGGAAGGGATGCCATGTAGCAGGACCATGAAGGGTTGAGAGGTGGGGCTGTGTGAATGACATGAAGTTCCACAAGGCCAAATGCAAGGTCCTGCACCGGGGTGACAGAAATCCCATGCAACACCACAGGCTCAGGGGAGAAGAGTTTTGGAGCGGCCCTGGAGTGAAGGACCTTGAGGCGCTTGTGGATTAGAAGCTAACCTTGAGCTGGCAATGTGTGCCGCCAGCCCAGATCGAAAACCATTTCCCAGTTTGCATTAAAAGCAGTGGGAACAGCAGGATTAGTTAGAGAGGGGATTCACCCTGTCTCCTCTGCTCTCATGAGAGCTCACCTGGAGCTCTGAGTCTCCTTCTGGAGCCCTCAGCACTGGAAGGAAATGGGTCTCCATGAGTGAGACCAGAGGGGACAGAGAGATGATCTGAGGGCTGGAAAACAACCCATTTGAGGACAGGCTGGGAGAGCTGGGAGCACTGCTTTGGCTCCTCATCCACACAATGTGCTCCAGGGCACAGAGCTCCATCCTCATCTGGGAAGAGTTGCCGTGATGCTGGGAGGACTGATGGCCATGGGCTGAGGAGCTGCCAGGATTGTCTTCTACAGCTCCAGGGCACAAAGGACAAGCCAATCCTACCCTAACCTTCCTTGGGGAATGAGGAAGGCTCCTCCCTCTCACCCAAGTTATGTAATAAAAAAGGCACTTTTGCCCTGAGCAGATGGGCAGAGTTGTTGCAGGAGGAAGGAGGACTCAGAGACCCAGAATTAGATGCAGCACAATTTTAATGAGTCTAATGAAGAAAAAGAGGTGGCTCCCAGGAGCACCAGGGGCAGCCATCAAGATGTGGTGGAGATACTTCAGGGTGTCCATCTGGCAGCCCTGCATAGGACAAGGCCAAGAGGTCTCCACTAGGCTGGCACTGGGACAAGACAAGAGGAAAGGAAAGAGAGAGAGAAGAGTGTGGAAGAAGGAAACTAATACTCAAAGTTTGAAAGACAATGCCTCAAGCTCTATCTCATGTCCAGAATCAGGTTCTAAAGTCTTGGAGGTTCTTGTCCAGGGCCAATGCCGGAAGATTTAGCAGGGGCGGCATCTGTTGCCACAGTAGCAGCTGGTGATGCAGGAGAGGTCACAGCAGCCAGTGTTGATGGACACTCCGTTAGAGCTGAGGATGCTGCCAATAGCAGCGGAGGTGGAGTTTCCGACAGCGGTGTTCTGAGGGAAGGAGCTGAGGATGGGTCCGGGCAGGGTCACCACCACGGGAGAGGGCTCGATGACCACAACGGAGTCCTGGCACTGCCTGCAACAGCACTCATTGCAGCTGCTGGCCAGCGGGCACGGGCCGCAGGACTGGCAGGGGCCGCAGGGACGGCACTGGTCACAGCAGGACATGTCTTGTGGCTGGAGATGCTCCTGAGAGAGGAGAGACGAAAGAGAGCATGGGGACAACTGAGGAGCAGCACTGCTCAGACAAAGCCTGAGGGAGAAAAGGCACCTGCTGGCTCAGCAGACACTGCCCAGATGAAAGCCCAGCAGACACCTCAATCAAGTCCCAGCCCCTCTCCTGGCAAGTCCTGCTGTCCCCTTCTCTCTCCTCAGAGAAACAACTCCCAGCCCTGTGCTAGGACATGCCCACAGCAACTGACATGGATGAACAGACCTGGTCTTGAAGGAGGAGGAGAAGCCGTTTCACACTCACCTGGTTCCCAAGGAGAGGAGGCAAGAGAAGTGGATGAGAGAACAGGGAGCTGGGCTGCCTTTTATAGTGCTCCTGCCCTGCCTCAGGCCCAGGGGATTCCTCTGGGGAAGGGAGAATTTACTGACAAGCTCATGTCAAACGCAAATCCTCCCAGCTAATGGCATGGGCTGTGTCCTGCTTTCCTGCCCTGCTGCCTTCTCATTTCCTGCCTGATGCCATGATCTTCCCACATGGAGGTTCCTCAAAGTTCCGGGATAAGACATGTAAGGATTTATAGAGTAGAAACACGTCAGTGAAGGCAGAAGGCTCAGCCAGGGATCTGGTGTCATCCTATGCATGCAGATGAAGTGCACCTGATCATTACTTAGAGTTTCTTTGTGACAAACTAATCAGGAAATGGGCACCGCTTTCATATTCCCTGTCCTAATGCCTGAAGACTCCCACATGAGAGGACATGCCCTTCTTCCTTTTCCTCTTCCTCTCTTCTATGGCCGCTCATTGCTACATGCAGTGAGGCTTCTCCTACAAGGCTTTGACCCTCTCACAACACTGACCCTGCTCTCTGGACAGTTCTGCTGGGCTCATTTCCCTTCTCTCCCCTCTATACTGTCTCTGCGGGTCCTCAGGAAACACCATCAGCCTCTTTGGGGTCTGCTCCTTCCCTGGGGTACGCGAGTCCTCTTCTGCCTGTGCGGTCCCCAGCATCTCCTCAGCAGTGCCCACAGCTGATTTTATGTTTCTTTTTGTTTGTCTGTGAGCTTGCTGTGCCTGTAGAGATTTTTACATGACTCTCGGCAGGAGTGCATGAGCACTGTATGTCCTTTGTGACCCTTCGTTACCCTTCGTGTATCTCTGCAGGGAGACTCTGCCCTGGCATCTTCATGAGCCCCACAAACTACCAGCTTGCTTTAGAAAGGGTGAAGTGCTGAGAAACCCTGCTCATATCACACAGGTCGATATCACTCGGTGGAACCCCTCATGAAGTTGAGCTGCAGGTGACTTGGAGGGGACACAGGCTACCCATGTTCTTGCCAATGTCCAGATATTCTTTGTCTGAGAGATGAAAGAGTCTCCTGTGCAGAGGTAGCAGTGCTAAGGGCTGCTCCTTCTCTCTCTTGGCCTTATTGAAACCATTGTTAGTTAGCGCTGCTGGGAGAAATCAGCCACGGCCTTCTCCCCTTCCCATGGGACAAGCTTTGAGGCTTCAGTACTAGCACTTGACCACAACGCGAGCTGCATCTCCAGCTGTCCCAGCATCCTAACAACAGAAGCCACCGCAGTGCCCCAGGCTGACGGCACCTCACTCTACCTCATCCTCCTGGCACTCAGTCCATGTCTGTGCCCACGCCAACTCATCCAACCCTGCAGATCATGAGGCTTCTCATCCCAGCATCCAAAGAAGCATCCCTGAGGCAATGGCCATGACATCAAGCAGGAAATGCAAGGGCAGCACAGGGGGAAGCAGCAACTCTGGCATGTCATTACCTGGGATGTTTCTGTTCCTGAGGAGCACACAGGAAAATGCTTGTGGCTACCTTTGGGCCCGAGGCAGGGAGATGCTAGGATAAAAGCAAGCCCAGCTGTTTGCTCTCTCCACCACTTCTGACACCTCCTTCTCCTTAGGAACCAGGTGAGTTGGAACCCACTTTGTTCTCTACCTCCCTCTCTTGGTCTGGTCTGTCCTCCAGGTACAACTGAGCTGATCCCTGCTCCTTGGTCTTGTGTTTGGTGCTCTGATATGGTGGTGTTGGGAGAGGACAGAGGAGAGGTGGTCTGTCCTGGAGAGAGGCTGGGGCTGGGCTGAGGTGTCTCTTTGCTCCTGGCTCATCAGGAGGATCCCAGATCCTGGCTGCTGTGTGAAGGACTGCTCTGGCTACAGCAGAAAGAGGCCCTTGCTCAGGCGTGCACAGTCACTGCCTCTCATCCTGACAGGTGCCTTAGGTTTCATTTTGAGGATTTGCAGAAGGTTCCTGATGTGTCCTTGTGTTCCCTTTCCTCCCAGATTCACCTCCAGCCACCAGATATGTCCTGCTCTGACAAGTGCTGTCCCTGTGGCCCCTGCCAGCCCTGCGGCCCGTGCCCGCTGGCCAGCAGCTGCAATGAGTGCTGTTGCAGGCAGTGCCAGGACTCCGTTGTGGTCATCGAGCCCTCTCCCGTGGTGGTGACCCTGCCCGGACCCATCCTCAGCTCCTTCCCTCAGAACACTGCTGTCGGAAACTCCACCTCCGCTGCTGTTGGCAACATCCTCAGCTGTAATGGAGTGCCCATCAACACTGGCTGCTGTGACCTCTCCTGCATCACCAGCTGCTGCTCTGGCAACCGGTGTCGCCCCTGCTAAATCTGCTGGCAATGGCCCTAGACAAGAACCTCCAAGACCTCAGAAACTGTTGCTGGACAGGAGATAGAGCTTGAGGCACTGTGTTCAGAATATCAGGACTATGTTTCTTCTTACCTCTCTCTTCTCCCTGTTTTCTTTGCTTTTCCTTTCTCCAGATGCACCTTAGTGCACATCTGTTGGCCTCCCGCCCTCTGCAGGATGAGCACAACAACACCCTCCAGGAGCTCCATGCGTCTTGGTGGATGCCCCTGGTGTGAGCCACCACCTTTCCTTCTTTTTACTCATTAAAGTTCTGCTGCATTGATGCCTGGGCCTCTGAGTCCTCCTTATTCTGGGACAACTCTTCCCATCTTCTCAGGGTAAAGGAAACTTGGAGGAAGAGGAGGATGGGAATCCTTGAAATGGATCCTTTCTCTGGCTCACATGGTAAATTAATTTCAGGGTTTCCTGAACAAACTGATCATAATTGCTGCCAAGGATGCCCATGTTACACTCTGTTTGCTCCTTTGGGAAAAGTCTTTGTTACCAGCATGAAATTTCCATCACCTCTAGGTCTCAGCTAATAGGCCCTTTGAGCACTGCAAGGAGGCAATTAAGAAGGAGGCAACTAATACACCAGTTCATCCATCAAATTCCACACATAGAATGAGGAGCAATGAGATTCCGTCATTTCCCAGCAATTCTCAGTTCCAGAAAACCAAAACCAACATTCCTATATCTGCCAGGTCCTTTCCATTCTGCTTTGCTCCCTGCCCTGAGCTCTGCCCAGCCGTGATCAGACCTTGGTGGAGGGTCAGCGGGTGCAGCTGTTTGGCAGCAAGGTCCTAAGAAAGTAAGAGGGGAAAAAGATTGAACCCACTCTAAGTCTGAACCTTCACTCTTGTCTGGGCAGCTGATTCCTTCTGGTCACATACTGAGCCACGTCAAAAGAGAAAAAGACACCAGTAAAGGATCACCTCCTCCAAGCTCAGGAGCAAAGCATTCCAGCAAAGGGAAAGTCAGGGGAAAATAGCACAAAGAGGCCTCCCGGAGTGGACAAGGGACACTTGAACAAACCCAAATACAAAAGGGCAGCCTTCTGAGGCTGGAAAAATAGGGGAGGTGACCTGGGAGGAACACGGGAACATTGTCCATGCTGCCAGGGATCAGGTTAGGAAAGCTAAAGCCCTGACTGAATTCAATTGGGCCAAGGATATCCGGAGCATCAAGAAAAGCTTCTCTAGGTCTTCTCTTCCAGGCTAAAAGTAGGACTAGGGAGAATGTGGGTTCTCTCCAGAAGGAAATGGGAGATCTTACTCCCAAGGATTTTGAGAAGGCTGCAGCACTCAAGGAATTCCTCGCCTCCGTCTTCACCAACAGGGGCTCAAGCAAGACAATCCAAATTCCTAAAGGAAAATTGCTGCTTCACTAAAGGGCAATCGTGCCGATCAAATGTGTTGGTCTTCTGTGATGGGGCTACAGCTTAGGTGGAGGAGGAAAGAGTGGCTGACATCCTCTGCTAGGACTAGTGGAAGGCATTTCTCACTGTCCCTCACAACATTCTTGTCTCTAAATAGGAGAGACAAGGAATTGACTGATGGTCCACTCGTTGGATAAGGAATTGGCTAGAAAGACACACTCAAAGAGTGAAGGTCAACAGCTCAATGTCCCAGGGAAGACCAGTGATGAGCGTCACTTGGCAGGGGTCAGCGTTTGGACTGATGGTGTTTAACAGCTTTGTTGTAGATACGGAAAGTGGGATTATGGCACCCTCATAAGTTTAGCAACGACACCAAGCTGTAGGCACGGTCGACACTCTGGAGGGAAGGGATGCCATGTAGCAGGACCATGAAGGGTTGAGAGGTGGGGCTGTGTGAATGACATGAAGTTCCACAAGGCCAAATGCAAGGTCCTGCACCGGGGTGACAGAAATCCCATGCAACACCACAGGCTCAGGGGAGAAGAGTTTTGGAGCGGCCCTGGAGTGAAGGACTTTGAGGCGCTTGTGGATTAGAAGCTAACCTTGAGCTGGCAATGTGTGCCGCCAGCCCAGATCGAAAACCATTTCCCAGTTTGCATTAAAAGCAGTGGGAACAGCAGGATTAGTTAGAGAGGGGATTCACCCTGTCTCCTCTGCTCTCATGAGAGCTCACCTGGAGCTCTGAGTCTCCTTCTGGAGCCCTCAGCACTGGAAGGAAATGGGTCTCCATGAGTGAGACCAGAGGGGACAGAGAGATGATCTGAGGGCTGGAAAACAACCCATTTGAGGACAGGCTGGGAGAGCTGGGAGCACTGCTTTGGCTCCTCATCCACACAATGTGCTCCAGGGCACAGAGCTCCATCCTCATCTGGGAAGAGTTGCCGTGATGCTGGGAGGACTGATGGCCATGGGCTGAGGAGCTGCCAGGATTGTCTTCTATAGCTCCAGGGCACAAAGGACAAGCCAGTCCTACCCTAACCTTCCTTGGGGAATGAGGAAGGCTCCTCCCTCTCACCCAAGTTATGTAATAAAAAAGGCCCTTTTGCCCTGAGCAGATGGGCAGAGTTGTTGCAGGAGGAAGGAGGACTCAGAGACCCAGAATTAGATGCAGCACAATTTTAATGAGTCTAATGAAGAAAAAGAGGTGGCTCCCAGGAGCACCAGGGGCAGCCATCAAGATGTGGTGGAGATACTTCAGGGTGTCCATCTGGCAGCCCTGCATAGGACAAGGCCAAGAGGTCTCCACTAGGCTGGCACTGGGACAAGACAAGAGGAAAGGAAAGAGAGAGAGAAGAGTGTGGAAGAAGGAAACTAATACTCAAAGTTTGAAAGACAATGCCTCAAGCTCTATCTCATGTCCAGAATCAGGTTCTAAAGTCTTGGAGGTTCTTGTCCAGGGCCAATGCCGGAAGATTTAGCAGGGGCGGCATCTGTTGCCACAGTAGCAGCTGGTGATGCAGGAGAGGTCACAGCAGCCAGTGTTGATGGACACTCCGTTAGAGCTGAGGATGCTGCCAATAGCAGCAGAGGTGGAGTTTCCGACAGCGGTGTTCTGAGGGAAGGAGCTGAGGATGGGTCCGGGCAGGGTCACCACCACGGGAGAGGGCTCGATGACCACAACAGAGTCCTGGCACTGCCTGCAACAGCACTCATTGCAGCTGCTGGCCAGCGGGCACGGGCCGCAGGGCTGGCAGGGGCCGCAGGGACGGCACTGGTCACAGCAGGACATGTCTTGTGGCTGGAGATGCTCCTGAGAGAGGAGAGACGAAAGAGAGCATGGGGACAACTGAGGAGCAGCACTGCTCAGACAAAGCCTGAGGGAGAAAAGGCACCTGCTGGCCCAGCAGACACTGCCCAGATCAAAGCCCAGCAGACACCTCAATCAAGTCCCAGCCCCTCTCCTGGCAAGTCCTGCTGTCCCCTTCCCTCTCTTCAGAGAAGCAACTCCCAGCCCTGTGTTAGGACATGCGCACAGCAACTGACATGGATGAACAGACTTGGTCTTGAAGGAGGAGGAGAAGCCGTTTCACACTCACCTGTTTCCCAAGGAGAGGAGGCAAGAGAAGTGGATGAGAGAACAGGGAGCTGGGCTGCCTTTTATAGTGCTCCTGCCCTGCCTCAGGCCCAGGGGATTCCTCTGGGGAAGGGAGAATTTTCTGACAAGCTCACGTCAAACGCAAATCCTCCCAGCTAATGGCATGGGCTGTGTCCTGCTTTCCTGCCCTGCTGCCTTCTCATTTCCTGCCTGATGCCATGAACTTCCCACATGGAGGTTCCTCAAAGTTCCAGGATAAGACATGTAAGGATTTATAGAGTAGAAACATGTCAGTGAAGGCAGAAGGCTCAGCCAGGGAGCTGGTGTCATCCTATGCATGCAGATGAAGTGCACCTGATCATTACTTAGAGTTTCTTTGTGACAAACTAATCAGGAAATGGGCACCGCTTTCATATTCCCTGTCCTAATGCCTGAAGACTCCCACATGAGAGGACATGCCCTTCTTCCTTTTCCTCTTCCTCTCTTCTATGGCCACTCATTGCTACATGCAGTGAGGCTTCTCCTACAAGGCTTTGACCCTCTCACAACACTGACCCTGCTCTCTGGACAGTTCTGCTGGGCTCATTTCCCTTCTCTCCCCTCTATACTGTCTCTGCGGGTCCTCAGGAAACACCATCAGCCTCTTTGGGGTCTGCTCCTTCCCTGGGGTACGCGAGTCCTCTTCTGCCTGTGCGGTCCCCAGCATCTCCTCAGCAGTGCCCACAGCTGATTTTATGTTTCTTTTTGTTTGTCTATGAACTTGCTGTGCCCGTAGAAATTTTTACATGACTCTCGGCAGGAGTGCATGAGCACTGTATGTCCTTTGTGACCCTTCGTTACCCTTCGTGTATCTCTGCAGGGAGACTCTGCCCTGGCATCTTCATGAGCCCCACAAACTACCAGGTTGCTTTAGAAAGGGTGAAGTGCTGAGAAACCCTGCTCATATCACACAGGTCGATATCACTCGGTGGAACCCCTCATGAAGTTGAGCTGCAGGTGACTTGGAGGGGACACAGGCTACCCATGTTCTTGCCAATGTCCAGATATTCTTTGTCTGAGAGATGAAAGAGTCTCCTGTGCAGAGGTAGCAGTGCTAAGGGCTGCTCCTTCTCTCTCTTGGCCTTATTGAAACCATTGTTAGTTAGCGCTGCTGGGAGAAATCAGCCAGGGCCTTCTCCCCTTCCCATGCGACAAGCTTTGAGGCTTCACTACTAGCACTTGACCACAACGCGAGCTGCATCTCCAGCTGTCCCAGCATCCTAACAACAGAAGCCACCGCAGTGCCCCAGGCTGACGGCACCTCACTCTACTGCATCCTCCTGGCACTCAGTCCATGTCTGTGCCCACGCCAACTCATCCAACCCTGCAGATCATGAGGCTTCTCATCCCAGCATCCAAAGAAGCATCCCTGAGGCAATGGCCATGACATCAAGCAGGAAATGCAAGGGCAGCACAGGGGGAAGCAGCAACTCTGGCATGTCATTACCTGGGATGTTTCCGTTCCTGAGGAGCACACAGGAAAATGCTTGTGGCTGCCTTTGGGCCCGAGGCAGGGAGAGGCTAGGATAAAAGCAAGCCCAGCTGTTTGCTCTCTCCACCACTTCTGACACCTCCTTCTCCTTAGGAACCAGGTGAGTTGGAACCCACTTTGTTCTCTACCTCCCTCTCTTGGTCTGGTCTGTCCTCCAGGTACAACTGAGCTGATCCCTGCTCCTTGGTCTTGTGTTTGGTGCTCTGATATGGTGGTGTTGGGAGAGGACAGAGGAGAGGTGGTCTGTCCTGGAGAGAGGCTGGGGCTGGGCTGAGGTGTCTCTTTGCTCCTGGCTCATCAGGAGGATCCCAGATCCTGGCTGCTGTGTGAAGGACTGCTCTGGCTACAGCAGAAAGAGGCCCTTGCTCAGGCGTGCACAGTCACTGCCTCTCATCCTGACAGGTGCCTTAGGTTTCATTTTGAGGATTTGCAGAAGGTTCCTGATGTGTCCTTGTGTTCCCTTTCTTCCCAGATTCACCTCCAGCCACCAGATATGTCCTGCTCTGACAAGTGCTGTCCCTGTGGCCCCTGCCAGCCCTGCGGCCCGTGCCCGCTGGCCAGCAGCTGCAATGAGTGCTGTTGCAGGCAGTGCCAGGACTCCGTTGTGGTCATCGAGCCCTCTCCCGTGGTGGTGACCCTGCCCGGACCCATCCTCAGCTCCTTCCCTCAGAACACTGCTGTCGGAAACTCCACCTCCGCTGCTGTTGGCAACATCCTCAGCTGTAATGGAGTGCCCATCAACACTGGCTGCTGTGACCTCTCCTGCATCACCAGCTGCTGCTCTGGCAACCGGTGTCGCCCCTGCTAAATCTGCTGGCAATGGCCCTAGACAAGAACCTCCAAGACCTCAGAAACTGTTGCTGGACAGGAGATAGAGCTTGAGGCACTGTGTTCAGAATATCAGGACTATGTTTCTTCTTACCTCTCTCTTCTCCCTGTTTTCTTTGCTTTTCCTTTCTCCAGATGCACCTTAGTGCACATCTGTTGGCCTCCCGCCCTCTGCAGGATGAGCACAACAACACCCTCCAGGAGCTCCATGCGTCTTGGTGGATGCCCCTGGTGTGAGCCACCACCTTTCCTTCTTTTTACTCATTAAAGTTCTGCTGCATTGATGCCTGGGCCTCTGAGTCCTCCTTATTCTGGGACAACTCTTCCCATCTGCTCAGGGTAAAGGAAACTTGGAGGAAGAGGAGGATGGGAATCCTTGAAATGGATCCTTTCTCTGGCTCACATGGTAAATTAATTTCAGGGTTTCCTGTACAAACTGATCATAATTGCTGCCAAGGATGCCCATGTTACACTCTGTTTGCTCCTTTGGGAAAAGTCTTTGTTACCAGCATGAAATTTCCATCACCTCTAGGTCTCAGCTAATAGGCCCTTTGAGCACTGCAAGGAGGCAATTAAGAAGGAGGCAACTAATACACCAGTTCATCCATCAAATTCCACACATAGAATGAGGAGCAATGAGATTCCGTCATTTCCCAGCAATTCTCAGTTCCAGCAAACCAAAACCAACATTCCTATATCTGCCAGGTCCTTTCCATTCTGCTTTGCTCCCTGCCCTGAGCTCTGCCCAGCCGTGATCAGACCTTGGTGGAGGGTCAGCGGGTGCAGCTGTTTGGCAGCAAGGTCCTAAGAAAGTAAGAGGGGAAAAAGATTGAACCCACTCTAAGTCTGAACCTTCACTCTTGTCTGGGCAGCTGATTCCTTCTGGTCACATACTGAGCCACGTCAAAAGAGAAAAAGACACCAGTAAAGGATCACCTCCTCCAAGCTCAGGAGCAAAGCATTCCAGCAAAGGGAAAGTCAGGGGAAAATAGCACAAAGAGGCCTCCCGGAGTGGACAAGGGACACTTGAACAAACCCAAATACAAAAGGGCAGCCTTCTGAGGCTGGAAAAATAGGGGAGGTGACCTGGGAGGAACACGGGAACATTGTCCATGCTGCCAGGGATCAGGTTAGGAAAGCTAAAGCCCTGACTGAATTCAATTGGGCCAAGGATATCCGGAGCATCAAGAAAAGCTTCTCTAGGTCTTCTCTTCCAGGCTAAAAGTAGGACTAGGGAGAATGTGGGTTCTCTCCAGAAGGAAATGGGAGATCTTACTCCCAAGGATTTTGAGAAGGCTGCAGCACTCAAGGTCTTCCTCGCCTCCGTCTTCACCAACAGGGGCTCAAGCAAGACAATCCAAATTCCTAAAGGAAAATTGCTGCTTCACTAAAGGGCAATCGTGCCGATCAAATGTGTTGGTCTTCTGTGATGGGGCTACAGCTTAGGTGGAGGAGGAAAGAGTGGCTGACATCCTCTGCTAGGACTAGTGGAAGGCATTTCTCACTGTCCCTCACAACATTCTTGTCTCTAAATAGGAGAGACAAGGAATTGACTGATGGTCCACTCGTTGGATAAGGAATTGGCTAGAAAGACACACTCAAAGAGTGAAGGTCAACAGCTCAATGTCCCAGGGAAGACCAGTGATGAGCGTCACTTGGCAGGGGTCAGCGTTTGGACTGATGGTGTTTAACAGCTTTGTTGTAGATACGGAAAGTGGGATTATGGCACCCTCATAAGTTTAGCAACGACACCAAGCTGTAGGCACGGTCGACACTCTGGAGGGAAGGGATGCCATGTAGCAGGACCATGAAGGGTTGAGAGGTGGGGCTGTGTGAATGACATGAAGTTCCACAAGGCCAAGTGCAAGGTCCTGCACCGGGGTGACAGAAATCCCATGCAACACCACAGGCTCAGGGGAGAAGAGTTTTGGAGCGGCCCTGGAGTGAAGGACTTTGAGGCGCTTGTGGATTAGAAGCTAACCTTGAGCTGGCAATGTGTGCCGCCAGCCCAGATCGAAAACCATTTCCCAGTTTGCATTAAAAGCAGTGGGAACAGCAGGATTAGTTAGAGAGGGGATTCACCCTGTCTCCTCTGCTCTCATGAGAGCTCACCTGGAGCTCTGAGTCTCCTTCTGGAGCCCTCAGCACTGGAAGGAAATGGGTCTCCATGAGTGAGACCAGAGGGGACAGAGAGATGATCTGAGGGCTGGAAAACAACCCATTTGAGGACAGGCTGGGAGAGCTGGGAGCACTGCTTTGGCTCCTCATCCACACAATGTGCTCCAGGGCACAGAGCTCCATCCTCATCTGGGAAGAGTTGCCGTGATGCTGGGAGGACTGATGGCCATGGGCTGAGGAGCTGCCAGGATTGTCTTCTATAGCTCCAGGGCACAAAGGACAAGCCAGTCCTACCCTAACCTTCCTTGGGGAATGAGGAAGGCTCCTCCCTCTCACCCAAGTTATGTAATAAAAAAGGCCCTTTTGCCCTGAGCAGATGGGCAGAGTTGTTGCAGGAGGAAGGAGGACTCAGAGACCCAGAATTAGATGCAGCACAATTTTAATGAGTCTAATGAAGAAAAAGAGGTGGCTCCCAGGAGCACCAGGGGCAGCCATCAAGATGTGGTGGAGATACTTCAGGGTGTCCATCTGGCAGCCCTGCATAGGACAAGGCCAAGAGGTCTCCACTAGGCTGGCACTGGGACAAGACAAGAGGAAAGGAAAGAGAGAGAGAAGAGTGTGGAAGAAGGAAACTAATACTCAAAGTTTGAAAGACAATGCCTCAAGCTCTATCTCATGTCCAGAATCAGGTTCTAAAGTCTTGGAGGTTCTTGTCCAGGGCCAATGCCGGAAGATTTAGCAGGGGCGGCATCTGTTGCCACAGTAGCAGCTGGTGATGCAGGAGAGGTCACAGCAGCCAGTGTTGATGGACACTCCGTTAGAGCTGAGGATGCTGCCAATAGCAGCAGAGGTGGAGTTTCCGACAGCGGTGTTCTGAGGGAAGGAGCTGAGGATGGGTCCGGGCAGGGTCACCACCACGGGAGAGGGCTCGATGACCACAACAGAGTCCTGGCACTGCCTGCAACAGCACTCATTGCAGCTGCTGGCCAGCGGGCACGGGCCGCAGGGCTGGCAGGGGCCGCAGGGACGGCACTGGTCACAGCAGGACATGTCTTGTGGCTGGAGATGCTCCTGAGAGAGGAGAGACGAAAGAGAGCATGGGGACAACTGAGGAGCAGCACTGCTCAGACAAAGCCTGAGGGAGAAAAGGCACCTGCTGGCCCAGCAGACACTGCCCAGATCAAAGCCCAGCAGACACCTCAATCAAGTCCCAGCCCCTCTCCTGGAAAGTCCTGCTGTCCCCTTCCCTCTCTTCAGAGAAGCAACTCCCAGCCCTGTGCTAGGACATGCGCACAGCAACTGACATGGATGAACAGACCTGGTCTTGAAGGAGGAGGAGAAGCCGTTTCACACTCACCTGTTTCCCAAGGAGAGGAGGCAAGAGAAGTGGATGAGAGAACAGGGAGCTGGGCTGCCTTTTATACTGCTCCTGCCCTGCCTCAGGCCCAGGGGATTCCTCTGGGGAAGGGAGAATTTTCTGACAAGCTCACGTCAAACACAAATCCTCGCAGCTAATGGCATGGGCTGTGTCCTGCTTTCCTGCCCTGCTGCCTTCTCATTTCCTGCCTGATGCCATGAACTTCCCACATGGAGGTTCCTCAAAGTTCCAGGATAAGACATATAAGGATTTATAGAGTAGAAACATGTCAGTGAAGGCAGAAGGCTCAGCCAGGGAGCTGGTGTCATCCTATGCATGCAGATGAAGTGCACCTGATCATTACTTAGAGTTTCTTTGTGACAAACTAATCAGGAAATGGGCACCGCTTTCATATTCCCTGTCCTAATGCCTGAAGACTCCCACATGAGAGGACATGCCCTTCTTCCTTTTCCTCTTCCTCTCTTCTATGGCCACTCATTGCTACATGCAGTGAGGCTTCTCCTACAAGGCTTTGACCCTCTCACAACACTGACCCTGCTCTCTGGACAGTTCTGCTGGGCTCATTTCCCTTCTCTCCCCTCTATACTGTCTCTGCGGGTCCTCAGGAAACACCATCAGCCTCTTTGGGGTCTGCTCCTTCCCTGGGGTACGCGAGTCCTCTTCTGCCTGTGCGGTCCCCAGCATCTCCTCAGCAGTGCCCACAGCTGATTTTATGTTTCTTTTTGTTTGTCTATGAACTTGCTGTGCCCGTAGAAATTTTTACATGACTCTCGGCAGGAGTGCATGAGCACTGTATGTCCTTTGTGACCCTTCGTTACCCTTCGTGTATCTCTGCAGGGAGACTCTGCCCTGGCATCTTCATGAGCCCCACAAACTACCAGCTTGCTTTAGAAAGGGTGAAGTGCTGAGAAACCCTGCTCATATCACACAGGTCGATATCACTCGGTGGAACCCCTCATGAAGTTGAGCTGCAGGTGACTTGGAGGGGACACAGGCTACCCATGTTCTTGCCAATGTCCAGATATTCTTTGTCTGAGAGATGAAAGAGTCTCCTGTGCAGAGGTAGCAGTGCTAAGGGCTGCTCCTTCTCTCTCTTGGCCTTATTGAAACCATTGTTAGTTAGCGCTGCTGGGAGAAATCAGCCAGGGCCTTCTCCCCTTCCCATGGGACAAGCTTTGAGGCTTCAGTACTAGCACTTGACCACAACGCGAGCTGCATCTCCAGCTGTCCCAGCATCCTAACAACAGAAGCCACCGCAGTGCCCCAGGCTGACGGCACCTCACTCTACTGCATCCTCCTGGCACTCAGTCCATGTCTGTGCCCACGCCAACTCATCCAACCCTGCAGATCATGAGGCTTCTCATCCCAGCATCCAAAGAAGCATCCCTGAGGCAATGGCCATGACATCAAGCAGGAAATGCAAGGGCAGCACAGGGGGAAGCAGCAACTCTGGCATGTCATTACCTGGGATGTTTCCGTTCCTGAGGAGCACACAGGAAAATGCTTGTGGCTGCCTTTGGGCCCGAGGCAGGGAGAGGCTAGGATAAAAGCAAGCCCAGCTGTTTGCTCTCTCCACCACTTCTGACACCTCCTTCTCCTTAGGAACCAGGTGAGTTGGAACCCACTTTGTTCTCTACCTCCCTCTCTTGGTCTGGTCTGTCCTCCAGGTACAACTGAGCTGATCCCTGCTCCTTGGTCTTGTGTTTGGTGCTCTGATATGGTGGTGTTGGGAGAGGACAGAGGAGAGGTGGTCTGTCCTGGAGAGAGGCTGGGGCTGGGCTGAGGTGTCTCTTTGCTCCTGGCTCATCAGGAGGATCCCAGATCCTGGCTGCTGTGTGAAGGACTGCTCTGGCTACAGCAGAAAGAGGCCCTTGCTCAGGCGTGCACAGTCACTGCCTCTCATCCTGACAGGTGCCTTAGGTTTCATTTTGAGGATTTGCAGAAGGTTCCTGATGTGTCCTTGTGTTCCCTTTCTTCCCAGATTCACCTCCAGCCACCAGATATGTCCTGCTCTGACAAGTGCTGTCCCTGTGGCCCCTGCCAGCCCTGCGGCCCGTGCCCGCTGGCCAGCAGCTGCAATGAGTGCTGTTGCAGGCAGTGCCAGGACTCCGTTGTGGTCATCGAGCCCTCTCCCGTGGTGGTGACCCTGCCCGGACCCATCCTCAGCTCCTTCCCTCAGAACACCGCTGTCGGAAACTCCACCTCCGCTGCTGTTGGCAACATCCTCAGCTGTAATGGAGTGCCCATCAACACTGGCTGCTGTGACCTCTCCTGCATCACCAGCTGCTGCTCTGGCAACCGGTGTCGCCCCTGCTAAATCTGCTGGCAATGGCCCTAGACAAGAACCTCCAAGACCTCAGAAACTGTTGCTGGACAGGAGATAGAGCTTGAGGCACTGTGTTCAGAATATCAGGACTATGTTTCTTCTTACCTCTCTCTTCTCCCTGTTTTCTTTGCTTTTCCTTTCTCCAGATGCACCTTAGTGCACATCTGTTGGCCTCCCGCCCTCTGCAGGATGAGCACAACAACACCCTCCAGGAGCTCCATGCGTCTTGGTGGATGCCCCTGGTGTGAGCCACCACCTTTCCTTCTTTTTACTCATTAAAGTTCTGCTGCATTGATGCCTGGGCCTCTGAGTCCTCCTTATTCTGGGACAACTCTTCCCATCTGCTCAGGGTAAAGGAAACTTGGAGGAAGAGGAGGATGGGAATCCTTGAAATGGATCCTTTCTCTGGCTCACATGGTAAATTAATTTCAGGGTTTCCTGAACAAACTGATCATAATTGCTGCCAAGGATGCCCATGTTACACTCTGTTTGCTCCTTTGGGAAAAGTCTTTGTTACCAGCATGAAATTTCCATCACCTCTAGGTCTCAGCTAATAGGCCCTTTGAGCACTGCAAGGAGGCAATTAAGAAGGAGGCAACTAATACACCAGTTCATCCATCAAATTCCACACATAGAATGAGGAGCAATGAGATTCCGTCATTTCCCAGCAATTCTCAGTTCCAGCAAACCAAAACCGACATTCCTATATCTGCCAGGTCCTTTCCATTCTGCTTTGCTCCCTGCCCTGAGCTCTGCCCAGCCGTGATCAGACCTTGGTGGAGGGTCAGCGGGTGCAGTTGTTTGGCAGCAAGGTCCTAAGAAAATAAGAGGGGAAAAAGATTGAACCCACTCTAAGTCTGAACCTTCACTCTTGTCTGGGCAGCTGATTCCTTCTGGTCACATACTGAGCCACGACAAAAGAGAAAAAGACACCAGTAAAGGATCACCTCCTCCAAGCTCAGGAGCAAAGCATTCCAGCAAAGGGAAAGTCAGGGGAAAATAGCACAAAGAGGCCTCCCGGAGTGGACAAGGGACACTTGAACAAACCCAAATACAAAAGGGCAGCCTTCTGAGGCTGGAAAAATAGGGGAGGTGACCTGGGAGGAACACGGGAACATTGTCCATGCTGCCAGGGATCAGGTTAGGAAAGCTAAAGCCCTGACTGAATTCAATTGGGCCAAGGATATCCGGAGCATCAAGAAAAGCTTCTCTAGGTCTTCTCTTCCAGGCTAAAAGTAGGACTAGGGAGAATGTGGGTTCTCTCCAGAAGGAAATGGGAGATCTTACTCCCAAGGATTTTGAGAAGGCTGCAGCACTCAAGGAATTCCTCGCCTCCGTCTTCACCAACAGGGGCTCAAGCAAGACAATCCAAATTCCTAAAGGAAAATTGCTGCTTCACTAAAGGGCAATCGTGCCGATCAAATGTGTTGGTCTTCTGTGATGGGGCTACAGCTTAGGTGGAGGAGGAAAGAGTGGCTGACATCCTCTGCTAGGACTAGTGGAAGGCATTTCTCACCGTCCCTCACAACATTCTTGTCTCTAAATAGGAGAGACAAGGAATTGACCGATGGTCCACTCGTTGGATAAGGAATTGGCTAGAAAGACACACTCAAAGAGTGAAGGTCAACAGCTCAATGTCCCAGGGAAGACCAGTGATGAGCGTCACTTGGCAGGGGTCAGCGTTTGGACTGATGGTGTTTAACAGCTTTGTTGTAGATACGGAAAGTGGGATTATGGCACCCTCATAAGTTTAGCAACGACACCAAGCTGTAGGCACGGTCGACACTCTGGAGGGAAGGGATGCCATGTAGCAGGACCATGAAGGGTTGAGAGGTGGGGCTGTGTGAATGACATGAAGTTCCACAAGGCCAAGTGCAAGGTCCTGCACCAGGGTGACAGAAATCCCATGCAACACCACAGGCTCAGGGGAGAAGAGTTTTGGAGCGGCCCTGGAGTGAAGGACTTTGAGGCGCTTGTGGATTAGAAGCTAACCTTGAGCTGGCAATGTGTGCCGCCAGCCCAGATCGAAAACCATTTCCCAGTTTGCATTAAAAGCAGTGGGAACAGCAGGATTAGTTAGAGAGGGGATTCACCCTGTCTCCTCTGCTCTCATGAGAGCTCACCTGGAGCTCTGAGTCTCCTTCTGGAGCCCTCAGCACTGGAAGGAAATGGGTCTCCATGAGTGAGACCAGAGGGGACAGAGAGATGATCTGAGGGCTGGAAAACAACCCATTTGAGGACAGGCTGGGAGAGCTGGGAGCACTGCTTTGGCTCCTCATCCACACAATGTGCTCCAGGGCACAGAGCTCCATCCTCATCTGGGAAGAGTTGCCGTGATGCTGGGAGGACTGATGGCCATGGGCTGAGGAGCTGCCAGGATTGTCTTCTACAGCTCCAGGGCACAAAGGACAAGCCAGTCCTACCCTAACCTTCCTTGGGGAATGAGGAAGGCTCCTCCCTCTCACCCAAGTTATGTAATAAAAAAGGCCCTTTTGCCCTGAGCAGATGGGCAGAGTTGTTGCAGGAGGAAGGAGGACTCAGAGACCCAGAATTAGATGCAGCACAATTTTAATGAGTCTAATGAAGAAAAAGAGGTGGCTCCCAGGAGCACCAGGGGCAGCCATCAAGATGTGGTGGAGATACTTCAGGGTGTCCATCTGGCAGCCCTGCATAGGACAAGGCCAAGAGGTCTCCACTAGGCTGGCACTGGGACAAGACAAGAGGAAAGGAAAGAGAGAGAGAAGAGTGTGGAAGAAGGAAACTAATACTCAAAGTTTGAAAGACAATGCCTCAAGCTCTATCTCATGTCCAGAATCAGGTTCTAAAGTCTTGGAGGTTCTTGTCCAGGGCCAATGCCGGAAGATTTAGCAGGGGCGGCATCTGTTGCCACAGTAGCAGCTGGTGATGCAGGAGAGGTCACAGCAGCCAGTGTTGATGGACACTCCGTTAGAGCTGAGGATGCTGCCAATAGCAGCGGAGGTGGAGTTTCCGACAGCGGTGTTCTGAGGGAAGGAGCTGAGGATGGGTCCGGGCAGGGTCACCACCACGGGAGAGGGCTCGATGACCACAACGGAGTCCTGGCACTGCCTGCAACAGCACTCATTGCAGCTGCTGGCCAGCGGGCACGGGCCGCAGGGCTGGCAGGGGCCGCAGGGACGGCACTGGTCACAGCAGGACATGTCTTGTGGCTGGAGATGCTCCTGAGAGAGGAGAGACGAAAGAGAGCATGGGGACAACTGAGGAGCAGCACTGCCCAGACAAAGCCTGAAGGAGAAAAGGCACCTGCTGGCTCAGCAGACACTGCCCAGATCAAAGCCCAGCAGACACCTCAATCAAGTCCCAGCCCCTCTCCTGGCAAGTCCTGCTGTCCCCTTCTCTCTCCTCAGAGAAGCAACTCCCAGCCCTGTGCTAGGACATGCCCACAGCAACTGACATGGATGAACAGACCTGGTCTTGAAGGAGGAGGAGAAGCCGTTTCACACTCACCTGGTTCCCAAGGAGAGGAGGCAAGAGAAGTGGATGAGAGAACAGGGAGCTGGGCTGCCTTTTATACTGCTCCTGCCCTGCCTCAGGCCCAGGGGATTCCTCTGGGGAAGGGAGAATTTTCTGACAAGCTCATGTCAAACGCAAATCCTCCCAGCTAATGGCATGGGCTGTGTCCTGCTTTCCTGCCCTGCTGCCTTCTCATTTCCTGCCTGATGCCATGATCTTCCCACATGGAGGTTCCTCAAAGTTCCGGGATAAGACATGTAAGGATTTATAGAGTAGAAACACGTCAGTGAAGGCAGAAGGCTCAGCCAGGGATCTGGTGTCATCCTATGCATGCAGATGAAGTGCACCTGATCATTACTTAGAGTTTCTTTGTGACAAACTAATCAGGAAATGGGCACCGCTTTCATATTCCCTGTCCTAATGCCTGAAGACTCCCACATGAGAGGACATGCCCTTCTTCCTTTTCCTCTTCCTCTCTTCTATGGCCACTCATTGCTACATGCAGTGAGGCTTCTCCTACAAGGCTTTGACCCTCTCACAACACTGACCCTGCTCTCTGGACAGTTCTGCTGGGCTCATTTCCCTTCTCTCCCCTCTATACTGTCTCTGCGGGTCCTCAGGAAACACCATCAGCCTCTTTGGGGTCTGCTCCTTCCCTGGGGTACGCGAGTCCTCTTCTGCCTGTGCGGTCCCCAGCATCTCCTCAGCAGTGCCCACAGCTGATTTTATGTTTCTTTTTGTTTGTCTGTGAGCTTGCTGTGCCTGTAGAGATTTTTACATGACTCTCGGCAGGAGTGCATGAGCACTGTATGTCCTTTGTGACCCTTCGTTACCCTTCGTGTATCTCTGCAGGGAGACTCTGCCCTGGCATCTTCATGAGCCCCACAAACTACCAGCTTGCTTTAGAAAGGGTGAAGTGCTGAGAAACCCTGCTCATATCACACAGGTCGATATCACTCGGTGGAACCCCTCATGAAGTTGAGCTGCAGGTGACTTGGAGGGGACACAGGCTACCCATGTTCTTGCCAATGTCCAGATATTCTTTGTCTGAGAGATGAAAGAGTCTCCTGTGCAGAGGTAGCAGTGCTAAGGGCTGCTCCTTCTCTCTCTTGGCCTTATTGAAACCATTGTTAGTTAGCGCTGCTGGGAGAAATCAGCCACGGCCTTCTCCCCTTCCCATGGGACAAGCTTTGAGGCTTCACTACTAGCACTTGACCACAACGCGAGCTGCATCTCCAGCTGTCCCAGCATCCTAACAACAGAAGCCACCGCAGTGCCCCAGGCTGACGGCACCTCACTCTACTGCATCCTCCTGGCACTCAGTCCATGTCTGTGCCCACGCCAACTCATCCAACCCTGCAGATCATGAGGCTTCTCATCCCAGCATCCAAAGAAGCATCCCTGAGGCAATGGCCATGACATCAAGCAGGAAATGCAAGGGCAGCACAGGGGGAAGCAGCAACTCTGGCATGTCATTACCTGGGATGTTTCCGTTCCTGAGGAGCACACAGGAAAATGCTTGTGGCTGCCTTTGGGCCCGAGGCAGGGAGAGGCTAGAATAAAAGCAAGCCCAGCTGTTTGCTCTCTCCACCACTTCTGACACCTCCTTCTCCTTAGGAACCAGGTGAGTTGGAACCCACTTTGTTCTCTACCTCCCTCTCTTGGTCTGGTCTGTCCTCCAGGTACAACTGAGCTGATCCCTGCTCCTTGGTCTTGTGTTTGGTGCTCTGATATGGTGGTGTTGGGAGAGGACAGAGGAGAGGTGGTCTGTCCTGGAGAGAGGCTGGGGCTGGGCTGAGGTGTCTCTTTCCTCCTGGCTCATCAGGAGGATCCCAGATCCTGGCTGCTGTGTGAAGGACTGCTCTGGCTACAGCAGAAAGAGGCCCTTGCTCAGGCGTGCACAGTCACTGCCTCTCATCCTGACAGGTGCCTTAGGTTTCATTTTGAGGATTTGCAGAAGGTTCCTGATGTGTCCTTGTGTTCCCTTTCCTCCCAGATTCACCTCCAGCCACCAGACATGTCCTGCTCTGACAAGTGCTGTCCCTGTGGCCCCTGCCAGCCCTGTGGCCCGTGCCCGCTGGCCAGCAGCTGCAATGAGTGCTGTTGCAGGCAGTGCCAGGACTCCGTTGTGGTCATCGAGCCCTCTCCCGTGGTGGTGACCCTGCCCGGACCCATCCTCAGCTCCTTCCCTCAGAACACCGCTGTCGGAAACTCCACCTCCGCTGCTGTTGGCAACATCCTCAGCTGTAATGGAGTGCCCATCAACACTGGCTGCTGTGACCTCTCCTGCATCACCAGCTGCTGCTCTGGCAACCGGTGTCGCCCCTGCTAAATCTGCTGGCAATGGCCCTAGACAAGAACCTCCAAGACCTCAGAAACTGTTGCTGGACAGGAGATAGAGCTTGAGGCACTGTGTTCAGAATATCAGGACTATGTTTCTTCTTACCTCTCTCTTCTCCCTGTTTTCTTTGCTTTTCCTTTCTCCAGATGCACCTTAGTGCACATCTGTTGGCCTCCCGCCCTCTGCAGGATGAGCACAACAACACCCTCCAGGAGCTCCATGCGTCTTGGTGGATGCCCCTGGTGTGAGCCACCACCTTTCCTTCTTTTTACTCATTAAAGTTCTGCTGCATTGATGCCTGGGCCTCTGAGTCCTCCTTATTCTGGGACAACTCTTCCCATCTGCTCAGGGTAAAGGAAACTTGGAGGAAGAGGAGGATGGGAATCCTTGAAATGGATCCTTTCTCTGGCTCACATGGTAAATTAATTTCAGGGTTTCCTGAACAAACTGATCATAATTGCTGCCAAGGATGCCCATGTTACACTCTGTTTGCTCCTTTGGGAAAAGTCTTTGTTACCAGCATGAAATTTCCATCACCTCTAGGTCTCAGCTAATAGGCCCTTTGAGCACTGCAAGGAGGCAATTAAGAAGGAGGCAACTAATACACCAGTTCATCCATCAAATTCCACACATAGAATGAGGAGCAATGAGATTCCGTCATTTCCCAGCAATTCTCAGTTCCAGAAAACCAAAACCGACATTCCTATATCTGCCAGGTCCTTTCCATTCTGCTTTGCTCCCTGCCCTGAGCTCTGCCCAGCCGTGATCAGACCTTGGTGGAGGGTCAGCAGGTGCAGTTGTTTGGCAGCAAGGTCCTAAGAAAATAAGAGGGAAAAAGATTGAACCCACTCTAAGTCTGAACCTTCACTCTTGTCTGGGCAGCTGATTCCTTCTGGTCACATACTGAGCCACAACAAAAGAGAAAAAGACACCAGTAAAGGATCACCTCCTCCAAGCTCAGGAGCAAAGCATTCCAGCAAAGGGGAAAGTCAGGGGAAAATAGCACAAAGAGGCCTCCCGGAGTGGACAAGGGACACCTGAACAAACCCAAATACAAAAGGGCAGCCTTCTGAGGCTGGAAAAAAAAGGGGAGGTGACCTGGGAGGAACACGGGAACATTGTCCATGCTGCCAGGGATCAGGTTAGGAAAGCTAAAGCCCTGACTGAATTCAATTGGGCCAAGGATATCCGGAGCATCAAGAAAAGCTTCTCTAGGTCTTCTCTTCCAGGCTAAAAGTAGGACTAGGGAGAATGTGGGTTCTCTCCAGAAGGAAATGGGAGATCTTACTCCCAAGGATTTTGAGAAGGCTGCAGCACTCAAGGAATTCCTCGCCTCCGTCTTCACCAACAGGGGCTCAAGCAAGACAATCCAAATTCCTAAAGGAAAATTGCTGCTTCACTAAAGGGCAATCGTGCCGATCAAATGTGTTGGTCTTCTCTGATGGGTACACAGCTTAGGTGGAGGAGGAAAGAGTGGCTGACATCCTCTGCTAGGACTAGTGGAAGGCATTTCTCACTGTCCCTCACAACATTCTTGTCTCTAAATAGGAGAGACAAGGAATTGACTGATGGTCCACTCGTTGGATAAGGAATTGGCTAGAAAGACACACTCAAAGAGTGAAGGTCAACAGCTCAATGTCCCAGGGAAGACCAGTGATGAGCGTCACTTGGCAGGGGTCAGCGTTTGGACTGATGGTGTTTAACAGCTTTGTTGTAGATACGGAAAGTGGGATTATGGCACCCTCATAAGTTTAGCAACGACACCAAGCTGTAGGCACGGTCGACACTCTGGAGGGAAGGGATGCCATGTAGCAGGACCATGAAGGGTTGAGAGGTGGGGCTGTGTGAATGACATGAAGTTCCACAAGGCCAAGTGCAAGGTCCTGCACCGGGGTGACAGAAATCCCATGCAACACCACAGGCTCAGGGGAGAAGAGTTTTGGAGCGGCCCTGGAGTGAAGGACTTTGATTAGAGTAGATTAGAAGCTAACCTTGAGCTGGCAATGTGTGCCGCCAGCCCAGATCGAAAACCATTTCCCAGTTTGCATTAAAAGCAGTGGGAACAGCAGGATTAGTTAGAGAGGGGATTCACCCTGTCTCCTCTGCTCTCATGAGAGCTCACCTGGAGCTCTGAGTCTCCTTCTGGAGCCCTCAGCACTGGAAGGAAATGGGTCTCCATGAGTGAGACCAGAGGGGACAGAGAGATGATCTGAGGGCTGGAAAACAACCCATTTGAGGACAGGCTGGGAGAGCTGGGAGCACTGCTTTGGCTCCTCATCCACACAATGTGCTCCAGGGCACAGAGCTCCATCCTCATCTGGGAAGAGTTGCCGTGATGCTGGGAGGACTGATGGCCATGGGCTGAGGAGCTGCCAGGATTGTCTTCTACAGCTCCAGGGCACAAAGGACAAGCCAGTCCTACCCTAACCTTCCTTGGGGAATGAGGAAGGCTCCTCCCTCTCACCCAAGTTATGTAATAAAAAAGGCCCTTTTGCCCTGAGCAGATGGGCAGAGTTGTTGCAGGAGGAAGGAGGACTCAGAGACCCAGAATTAGATGCAGCACAATTTTAATGAGTCTAATGAAGAAAAAGAGGTGGCTCCCAGGAGCACCAGGGGCAGCCATCAAGATGTGGTGGAGATACTTCAGGGTGTCCATCTGGCAGCCCTGCATAGGACAAGGCCAAGAGGTCTCCACTAGGCTGGCACTGGGACAAGACAAGAGGAAAGGAAAGAGAGAGAGAAGAGTGTGGAAGAAGGAAACTAATACTGAAAGTTTGAAAGACAATGCCTCAAGCTCTATCTCATGTCCAGAATCAGGTTCTAAAGTCTTGGAGGTTCTTGTCCAGGGCCAATGCCGGAAGATTTAGCAGGGGCGGCATCTGTTGCCACAGTAGCAGCTGGTGATGCAGGAGAGGTCACAGCAGCCAGTGTTGATGGACACTCCGTTAGAGCTGAGGATGCTGCCAATAGCAGCAGAGGTGGAGTTTCCGACAGCGGTGTTCTGAGGGAAGGAGCTGAGGATGGGTCCGGGCAGGGTCACCACCACGGGAGAGGGCTCGATGACCACAACGGAGTCCTGGCACTGCCTGCAACAGCACTCATTGCAGCTGCTGGCCAGCGGGCACGGGCCGCAGGGCTGGCAGGGGCCACAGGGACGGCACTGGTCACAGCAGGACATGTCTGGTAGCTGGAGATGCTCCTGAGAGAGGAGAGACGAAAGAGAGCATGGGGACAACTGAGGAGCAGCACTGCCCAGACAAAGCCTGAGGGAGAAAAGGCACCTGCTGGCTCAGCAGACACTGCCCAGCTCAAAGCCCAGCAGACACCTCAATCAAGTCCCAGCCCCTCTCCTGGCAAGTCCTGCTGTCCCCTTCTCTCTCCTCAGAGAAGCAGCTCCCAGCCCTGTGCTAGGACATGCCCACAGCAACTGACATGGATGAACAGACCTGGTCTTGAAGGAGGAGGAGAAGCTGTTTCACACTCACCTGGTTCCCAAGGAGAGGAGGCAAGAGAAGTGGATGAGAGAACAGGGAGCTGGGCTGCCTTTTATACTGCTCCTGCCCTGCCTCAGGCCCAGGGGATTCCTCTGGGGAAGGGAGAATTTTCTGACAAGCTCATGTCAAACCCAAATCCTCCCAGCTAATGGCATGGGCTGTGTCCTGCTTTCCTGCCCTGCTGCCTTCTCATTTCCTGCCTGATGCCATGATCTTCCCACATGGAGGTTCCTCAAAGTTCCGGGATAAGACATGTAAGGATTTATAGAGTAGAAACACGTCAGTGAAGGCAGAAGACTCAGCCAGGGATCTGGTGTCATCCTGTGCATGCAGATGAAGTGCACCTGATCATTACTTAGAGTTTCTTTGTGACAAACTAATCAGGAAATGGGCACCGCTTTCATATTCCCTGTCCTAATGCCTGAAGACTCCCACATGAGAGGACATGCCCTTCTTCCTTTTCCTCTTCCTCTCTTCTATGGCCGCTCATTGCTACATGCAGTGAGGCTTCTCCTACAAGGCTTTGACCCTCTCACAACACTGACCCTGCTCTCTGGACAGTTCTGCTGGGCTCATTTCCCTTCTCTCCCCTCTATACTGTCTCTGCGGGTCCTCAGGAAACACCATCAGCCTCTTTGGGGTCTGCTCCTTCCCTGGGGTACGCGAGTCCTCTTCTGCCTGTGCGGTCCCCAGCATCTCCTCAGCAGTGCCCACAGCTGATTTTATGTTTCTTTTTGTTTGTCTGTGAGCTTGCTGTGCCTGTAGAGATTTTTACATGACTCTCGGCAGGCATGCATGAGCACTGTATGTCCTTTGTGACCCTTCGTTACCCTTCGTGTATCTCTGCAGGGAGACTCTGCCCTGGCATCTTCATGAGCCCCACAAACTACCAGGTTGCTTTAGAAAGGGTGAAGTGCTGAGAAACCCTGCTCATATCACACAGGTCGATATCACTCGGTGGAACCCCTCATGAAGTTGAGCTGCAGGTGACTTCGAGGGGACACAGGCTACCCATGTTCTTGCCAATGTCCAGATATTCTTTGTCTGAGAGATGAAAGAGTCTCCTGTGCAGAAGTAGCAGTGCTAAGGGCTGCTCCTTCTCTCTCTTGGCCTTATTGAAACCATTGTTAGTTAGCGCTGCTGGGAGAAATCAGCCACGGCCTTCTCCCCTTCCCATGGGACAAGCTTTGAGGCTTCACTACTAGCACTTGACCACAACGCGAGCTGCATCTCCAGCTGTCCCAGCATCCTAACAACAGAAGCCACCGCAGTGCCCCAGGCTGACGGCACCTCACTCTACTGCATCTTCCTGGCACTCAGTCCATGTCTGTGCCCACGCCAACTCATCCAACCCTGCAGATCATGAGGCTTCTCATCCCAGCATCCAAAGAAGCATCCCTGAGGCAATGGCCATGACATCAAGCAGGAAATGCAAGGGCAGCACAGGGGGAAGCAGCAACTCTGGCATGTCATTACCTGGGATGTTTCCATTCCTGAGGAGCACACAGGAAAATGCTTGTGGCTGCCTTTGGGCCCGAGGCAGGGAGAGGCTAGGATAAAAGCAAGCCCAGCTGTTTGCTCTCTCCACCACTTCTGACACCTCCTTCTCCTTAGGAACCAGGTGAGTTGGAACCCACTTTGTTCTCTACCTCCCTCTCTTGGTCTGGTCTGTCCTCCAGGTACAACTGAGCTGATCCCTGCTCCTTGGTCTTGTGTTTGGTGCTCTGATATGGTGGTGTTGGGAGAGGACAGAGGAGAGGTGGTCTGTCCTGGAGAGAGGCTGGGGCTGGGATAAGGTGTCTCTTTGCTCCTGGCTCATCAGGAGGATCCCAGATCCTGGCTGCTGTGTGAAGGACTGCTCTGGCTACAGCAGAAATAGGCCCTTGCTCAGGCGTGCACAGTCACTGCCTCTCATCCTGACAGGTGCCTTAGGTTTCATTTTGAGGATTTGCAGAAGGTTCCTGATGTGTCCTTGTGTTCCCTTTCCTCCCAGATTCACCTCCAGCCACCAGACATGTCCTGCTCTGACAAGTGCTGTCCCTGTGGCCCCTGCCAGCCCTGCGGCCCGTGCCCGCTGGCCAGCAGCTGCAATGAGTGCTGTTGCAGGCAGTGCCAGGACTCCGTTGTGGTCATCGAGCCCTCTCCCGTGGTGGTGACCCTGCCCGGACCCATCCTCAGCTCCTTCCCTCAGAACACCGCTGTCGGAAACTCCACCTCCGCTGCTGTTGGCAACATCCTCAGCTGTAATGGAGTGCCCATCAACACTGGCTGCTGTGACCTCTCCTGCATCACCAGCTGCTACTGTGGCAACCGGTGTCGCCCCTGCTAAATCTGCTGGCAATGGCCCTAGACAAGAACCTCCAAGACCTCAGAAACTCTTGCTGGACAGGAGATAGAGCTTGAGGCACTGTGTTCAGAATATCAGGACTATGTTTCTTCTTACCTCTCTCTTCTCCCTGTTTTCTTTGCTTTTCCTTTCTCCAGATGCACCTTAGTGCACATCTGTTGGCCTCCCGCCCTCTGCAGGATGAGCACAACAACACCCTCCAGGAGCTCCATGCGTCTTGGTGGATGCCCCTGGTGTGAGCCACCACCTTTCCTTCTTTTTACTCATTAAAGTTCTGCTGCATTGATGCCTGGGCCTCTGAGTCCTCCTTATTCTGGGACAACTCTTCCCATCTTCTCAGGGTAAAGGAAACTTGGAGGAAGAGGAGGATGGGAATCCTTGAAATGGATCCTTTCTCTGGCTCACATGGTAAATTAATTTCAGGGTTTCCTGAACAAACTGATCATAATTGCTGCCAAGGATGCCCATGTTACAATCTGTTTGCTCCTTTGGGAAAAGTCTTTGTTACCAGCATGAAATTTCCATCACCTCTAGGTCTCAGCTAATAGGCCCTTTGAGCACTGCAAGGAGGCAATTAAGAAGGAGGCAACTAATACACCAGTTCATCCATCAAATTCCACACATAGAATGAGGAGCAATGAGATTCCGTCATTTCCCAGCAATTCTCAGTTCCAGAAAACCAAAACCGACATTCCTATATCTGCCAGGTCCTTTCCATTCTGCTTTGCTCCCTGCCCTGAGCTCTGCCCAGCCGTGATCAGACCTTGGTGGAGGGTCAGCGGGTGCAGTTGTTTGGCAGCAAGGTCCTAAGAAAATAAGAGGGAAAAAAGATTGAACCCACTCTAAGTCTGAACCTTCACTCTTGTCTGGGCAGCTGATTCCTTCTGGTCACATACTGAGCCACAACAAAAGAGAAAAAGACACCAGTAAAGGATCACCTCCTCCAAGCTCAGGAGCAAAGCATTCCAGCAAAGGGGAAAGTCAGGGGAAAATAGCACAAAGAGGCCTCCCGGAGTGGACAAGGGACACCTGAACAAACCCAAATACAAAAGGGCAGCCTTCTGAGGCTGGAAAAAAAAGGGGAGGTGACCTGGGAGGAACACAGGAACATTGTCCATGCTGCCAGGGATCAGGTTAGGAAAGCTAAAGCCCTGACTGAATTCAATTGGGCCAAGGATATCCGGAGCATCAAGAAAAGCTTCTCTAGGTCTTCTCTTCCAGGCTAAAAGTAGGACTAGGGAGAATGTGGGTTCTCTCCAGAAGGAAATGGGAGATCTTACTCCCAAGGATTTTGAGAAGGCTGCAGCACTCAAGGAATTCCTCGCCTCCGTCTTCACCAACAGGGGCTCAAGCAAGACAATCCAAATTCCTAAAGGAAAATTGCTGCTTCACTAAAGGGCAATCGTGCCGATCAAATGTGTTGGTCTTCTCTGATGGGTACACAGCTTAGGTGGAGGAGGAAAGAGTGGCTGACATCCTCTGCTAGGACTAGTGGAAGGCATTTCTCACTGTCCCTCACAACATTCTTGTCTCTAAATAGGAGAGACAAGGAATTGACTGATGGTCCACTCGTTGGATAAGGAATTGGCTAGAAAGACACACTCAAAGAGTGAAGGTCAACAGCTCAATGTCCCAGGGAAGACCAGTGATGAGCGTCACTTGGCAGGGGTCAGCGTTTGGACTGATGGTGTTTAACAGCTTTGTTGTAGATACGGAAAGTGGGATTATGGCACCCTCATAAGTTTAGCAACGACACCAAGCTGTAGGCACGGTCGACACTCTGGAGGGAAGGGATGCCATGTAGCAGGACCATGAAGGGTTGAGAGGTGGGGCTGTGTGAATGACATGAAGTTCCACAAGGCCAAGTGCAAGGTCCTGCACCGGGGTGACAGAAATCCCATGCAACACCACAGGCTCAGGGGAGAAGAGTTTTGGAGCGGCCCTGGAGTGAAGGACTTTGATTAGAGTAGATTAGAAGCTAACCTTGAGCTGGCAATGTGTGCCGCCAGCCCAGATAGGAAACCATTTCCCAGTTTGCATTAAAAGCAGTGGGAACAGCAGGATTAGTTAGAGAGGGGATTCACCCTGTCTCCTCTGCTCTCATGAGAGCTCACCTGGAGCTCTGAGTCTCCTTCTGGAGCCCTCAGCACTGCAAGGAAATGGGTCTCCATGAGTGAGACCAGAGGGGACAGAGAGATGATCTGAGGGCTGGAAAACAACCCATTTGAGGACAGGCTGGGAGAGCTGGGAGCACTGCTTTGGCTCCTCATCCACACAATGTGCTCCAGGGCACAGAGCTCCATCCTCATCTGGGAAGAGTTGCCGTGATGCTGGGAGGACTGATGGCCATGGGCTGAGGAGCTGCCAGGATTGTCTTCTACAGCTCCAGGGCACAAAGGACAAGCCAGTCCTACCCTAACCTTCCTTGGGGAATGAGGAAGGCTCCTCCCTCTCACCCAAGTTATGTAATAAAAAAGGCCCTTTTGCCCTGAGCAGATGGGCAGAGTTGTTGCAGGAGGAAGGAGGACTCAGAGACCCAGAATTAGATGCAGCACAATTTTAATGAGTCTAATGAAGAAAAAGAGGTGGCTCCCAGGAGCACCAGGGGCAGCCATCAAGATGTGGTGGAGATACTTCAGGGTGTCCATCTGGCAGCCCTGCATAGGACAAGGCCAAGAGGTCTCCACTAGGCTGGCACTGGGACAAGACAAGAGGAAAGGAAAGAGAGAGAGAAGAGTGTGGAAGAAGGAAACTAATACTGAAAGTTTGAAAGACAATGCCTCAAGCTCTATCTCATGTCCAGAATCAGGTTCTAAAGTCTTGGAGGTTCTTGTCCAGGGCCAATGCCGGAAGATTTAGCAGGGGCGGCATCTGTTGCCACAGTAGCAGCTGGTGATGCAGGAGAGGTCACAGCAGCCAGTGTTGATGGACACTCCGTTAGAGCTGAGGATGCTGCCAATAGCAGCAGAGGTGGAGTTTCCGACAGCGGTGTTCTGAGGGAAGGAGCTGAGGATGGGTCCGGGCAGGGTCACCACCACGGGAGAGGGCTCGATGACCACAACGGAGTCCTGGCACTGCCTGCAACAGCACTCATTGCAGCTGCTGGCCAGCGGGCACGGGCCGCAGGGCTGGCAGGGGCCGCAGGGACGGCACTGGTCACAGCAGGACATGTCTGGTAGCTGGAGATGCTCCTGAGAGAGGAGAGACGAAAGAGAGCATGGGGACAACTGAGGAGCAGCACTGCCCAGACAAAGCCTGAGGGAGAAAAGGCACCTGCTGGCTCAGCAGACACTGCCCAGCTCAAAGCCCAGCAGACACCTCAATCAAGTCCCAGCCCCTATCCTGGCAAGTCTTGCTGTCCCCTTCCCTCTCTTCAGAGAAGCAGCTCCCAGCCCTGTGCTAGGACATGCCCACAGCAACTGACATGGATGAACAGACCTGGTCTTGAAGGAGGAGGAAAAGCCGTTTCACACTCACCTGGTTCCCAAGGAGAGGAGGCAAGAGAAGTGGATGAGAGAACAGGGAGCTGGGCTGCCTTTTATAGTGCTCCTGCCCTGCCTCAGGCCCAGGGGATTCCTCTGGGGAAGGGAGACTTTACTGACAAGCTCACGTCAAACGCAAATCCTCCCAGCTAATGGCATGGGCTGTGTCCTGCTTTCCTGCCCTGCTGCCTGCTCATTTCCTGCCTGATGCCATGAACTTCCCACATGGAGGTTCCTCAAAGTTCCAGGATAAGACATGTAATGATTTATAGAGTAGAAACACGTCAGTGAAGGCAGAAGACTCAGCCAGGGAGCTGGTGTCATCCTATGCATGCAGATGAAGTGCACCTGATCATTACTTAGAGTTTCTTTGTGACAAACTAATCAGGAAATGGGCACCGCTTTCATATTCCCTGTCCTAATGCCTGAAGACTCCCACATGAGAGGACATGCCCTTCTTCCTTTTCCTCTTCCTCTCTTCTATGGCCACTCATTGTTACATGCAGTGAGGCTTCTCCTACAAGGCTTTGACCCTCTCACAACACTGACCCTGCTCTCTGGACAGTTCTGCTGGGCTCATTTCCCTTCTCTCCCCTCTATACTGTCTCTGCGGGTCCTCAGGAAACACCATCAGCCTCTTTGGGGTCTGCTCCTTCCCTGGGGTACGCGAGTCCTCTTCTGCCTGTGCGGTCCCCAGCATCTCCTCAGCAGTGCCCACAGCTGATTTTACGTTTCTTTTTGTTTGTCTATAAACTTGCTGTGCCCGTAGAAAATGACTCTCGGCAGGAGTGCATGAGCACTGTATATCCTTTGTGACCCTTCGTTACCCTTCGTGTATCTCTGCAGGGAGACTCTGCCCTGGCATCTTCATAAGCCCCACAAACTACCAGGTTGCTTTAGAAAGGGTGAAATGCTGAGAAACCCTGCTATTATCACACAGGTCGATATCACTCGGTGGAACCCCTCATGAAGTTGAGCTGCAGGTGACTTCGAGGGGACACAGGATACCCACGTTCTTGCCAATGTCCAGACATTCTTGGAGAGATGAAAGAGTCTCCCGTGCAGAGGTAGCAGTGCTAAGGGCTGCTCCTTCTCTCTCTTGGCCTTATTGATACCACTGTTAGTTAGCGCTGCTGGGAGAAATCAGCCAGGGCCTTCTCCCCTTCCCATGGGACAAGCTTTGAGGCTTCAGTACTTGACCACAACCAGAGCTGCATCTCCAGCTGTGACACATCTATGCCTGGGTCTGCACAAGGCCCCCACTGCTCTCCATTTGGACCTTGACATGCGTGTGATTTCCCAGTTTAACCTGCGTCCAACACCCAACTCAGTGAGGACACCTAGTAATCGCTGGGTCCCAGTGTCCTAACAGAAGAAGCCACCGCAGTGCCCCAGGCTGACGACACCTCACTCTACTGCATCCTCCTGGCACTCAGTCCATGTCTTTGCCCACGCCAACTCATCCAACCCTGCAGATCATGAGGCTTCTCATCCCAGCATCCAAAGAAGCATCCCTGAGGCAATGGCCATGACATCAAGCAGGAAATGCAAGGGCAGCACAGGGGGAAGCAGCAACTCTGGCATGTCATTACCTGGGATGTTTCCGTTCCTGAGGAGCACACAGGAAAATGCTTGTGGCTGCCTTTGGGCCCGAGGCAGGGAGAGGCTAGGATAAAAGCAAGCCCAGCTGTTTGCTCTCTCCACCACTTCTGACACCTCCTTCTCCTTAGGAACCAGGTGAGTTGGAACCCACTTTGTTCTCTATCTCCCTCTCTTGGTCTGGCTTTCCTCCAAGTACAACTGAGCTGATCCCTGCTCCTTGGTCTTGCGTTGGGTCTCTGTAATGGTGGTGTTGGGAGAGGACAGAGGAAAGGTGGTCTGTCCTGGAGAGAGGCTTGGGCTGGGATGAGGTGCCTCTTTGCTGCTAGCTGGTCAGGAGGATCCCAGGTCCTGGCTGCTGTGTGAAGGACTGCTCTGGCTACAGCAGAAAGAGGCCCTTGCTCAGTCGTGCACAGTCACTGCCTCTCATCCTGACAGGTGCCTTAGGTTTCATTTTGAGGATTTGCAGAAGGTTCCTGATGTGTCCTTGTGTTCTCTTTCCTCCCAGATTCACCTCCAGCCACCAGACATGTCCTGCTCTGACAAGTGCTGTCCCTGTGGCCCCTGCCAGCCCTGCGGCCCGTGCCCGCTGGCCAGCAGCTGCAATGAGTGCTGTTGCAGGCAGTGCCAGGACTCCGTTGTGGTCATCGAGCCCTCTCCCGTGGTGGTGACCCTGCCCGGACCCATCCTCAGCTCCTTCCCTCAGAACACCGCTGTCGGAAACTCCACCTCCGCTGCTGTTGGCAACATCCTCAGCTGTAATGGAGTGCCCATCAACACTGGCTGCTGTGACCTCTCCTGCATCACCAGCTGCTGCTCTGGCAACCGGTGTCGCCCCTGCTAAATCTGCTGGCAATGGCCCTAGACAAGAACCTCCAAGACCTCAGAAACTGTTGCTGGACAGGAGATAGAGCTTGAGGCACTGTGTTCAGAATATCAGGACTATGTTTCTTCTTACCTCTCTCTTCTCCCTGTTTTCTTTGCTTTTCCTTTCTCCAGATGCACCTTAGTGCACATCTGTTGGCCTCCCGCCCTCTGCAGGATGAGCACAACAACACCCTCCAGGAGCTCCATGCGTCTTGGTGGATGCCCCTGGTGTGAGCCACCACCTTTCCTTCTTTTTACTCATTAAAGTTCTGCTGCATTGATGCCTGGGCCTCTGAGTCCTCCTTATTCTGGGACAACTCTTCCCATCTTCTCAGGGTAAAGGAAACTTGGAGGAAGAGGAGGATGGGAATCCTTGAAATGGATCCTTTCTCTGGCTCACATGGTAAATTAATTTCAGGGTTTCCTGAACAAACTGATCATAATTGCTGCCAAGGATGCCCATGTTACACTCTGTTTGCTCCTTTGGGAAAAGTCTTTGTTACCAGCATGAAATTTCCATCACCTCTAGGTCTCAGCTAATAGGCCCTTTGAGCACTGCAAGGAGGCAATTAAGAAGGAGGCAACTAATACACCAGTTCATCCATCAAATTCCACACATAGAATGAGGAGCAATGAGATTCCGTCATTTCCCAGCAATTCTCAGTTCCAGAAAACCAAAACCGACATTCCTATATCTGCCAGGTCCTTTCCATTCTGCTTTGCTCCCTGCCCTGAGCTCTGCCCAGCCGTGATCAGACCTTGGTGGAGGGTCAGCGGGTGCAGTTGTTTGGCAGCAAGGTCCTAAGAAAGTAAGAGGGAAAAAAGATTGAACCCACTCTAAGTCTGAACCTTCACTCTTGTCTGGGCAGCTGATTCCTTCTGGTCACATACTGAGCCACGTCAAAAGAGAAAAAGACACCAGTAAAGGATCACCTCCTCCAAGCTCAGGAGCAAAGCATTCCAGCAAAGGGAAAGTCAGGGGAAAATAGCACAAAGAGGCCTCCCGGAGTGGACAAGGGACACCTGAACAAACCCAAATACAAAAGGGCAGCCTTCTGAGGCTGGAAAAAAAGGGGAGGTGACCTGGGAGGAACACGGGAACATTGTCCATGCTGCCAGGGATCAGGTTAGGAAAGCTAAAGCCCTGACTGAATTCAATTGGGCCAAGGATATCCGGAGCATCAAGAAAAGCTTCTCTAGGTCTTCTCTTCCAGGCTAAAAGTAGGACTAGGGAGAATGTGGGTTCTCTCCAGAAGGAAATGGGAGATCTTACTCCCAAGGATTTTGAGAAGGCTGCAGCACTCAAGGAATTCCTCGCCTCCGTCTTCACCAACAGGGGCTCAAGCAAGACAATCCAAATTCCTAAAGGAAAATTGCTGCTTCACTAAAGGGCAATCGTGCCGATCAAATGTGTTGGTCTTCTGTGATGGGGCTACAGCTTAGGTGGAGGAGGAAAGAGTGGCTGACATCCTCTGCTAGGACTAGTGGAAGGCATTTCTCACTGTCCCTCACAACATTCTTGTCTCTAAATAGGAGAGACAAGGAATTGACTGATGGTCCACTCGTTGGATAAGGAATTGGCTAGAAAGACACACTCAAAGAGTGAAGGTCAACAGCTCAATGTCCCAGGGAAGACCAGTGATGAGCGTCACTTGGCAGGGGTCAGCGTTTGGACTGATGGTGTTTAACAGCTTTGTTGTAGATATGGAAAGTGGGATTATGGCACCCTCATAAGTTTAGCAACGACACCAAGCTGTAGGCACGGTCGACACTCTGGAGGGAAGGGATGCCATGTAGCAGGACCATGAAGGGTTGAGAGGTGGGGCTGTGTGAATGACATGAAGTTCCACAAGGCCAAGTGCAAGGTCCTGCACCGGGGTGACAGAAATCCCATGCAACACCACAGGCTCAGGGGAGAAGAGTTTTGGAGCGGCCCTGGAGTGAAGGACTTTGAGGCGCTTGTGGATTAGAAGCTAACCTTGAGCTGGCAATGTGTGCCGCCAGCCCAGATAGAAAACCATTTCCCAGTTTGCATTAAAAGCAGTGGGAACAGCAGGATTAGTTAGAGAGGGGATTCACCCTGTCTCCTCTGCTCTCATGAGAGCTCACCTGGAGCTCTGAGTCTCCTTCTGGAGCCCTCAGCACTGGAAGGAAATGGGTCTCCATGAGTGAGACCAGAGGGGACAGAGAGATGATCTGAGGGCTGGAAAACAACCCATTTGAGGACAGGCTGGGAGAGCTGGGAGCACTGCTTTGGCTCCTCATCCACACAATGTGCTCCAGGGCACAGAGCTCCATCCTCATCTGGGAAGAGTTGCCGTGATGCTGGGAGGACTGATGGCCATGGGCTGAGGAGCTGCCAGGATTGTCTTCTATAGCTCCAGGGCACAAAGGACAAGCCAGTCCTACCCTAACCTTCCTTGGGGAATGAGGAAGGCTCCTCCCTCTCACCCAAGTTATGTAATAAAAAAGGCCCTTTTGCCCTGAGCAGATGGGCAGAGTTGTTGCAGGAGGAAGGAGGACTCAGAGACCCAGAATTAGATGCAGCACAATTTTAATGAGTCTAATGAAGAAAAAGAGGTGGCTCCCAGGAGCACCAGGGGCAGCCATCAAGATGTGGTGGAGATACTTCAGGGTGTCCATCTGGCAGCCCTGCATAGGACAAGGCCAAGAGGTCTCCACTAGGCTGGCACTGGGACAAGACAAGAGGAAAGGAAAGAGAGAGAGAAGAGTGTGGAAGAAGGAAACTAATACTGAAAGTTTGAAAGACAATGCCTCAAGCTCTATCTCATGTCCAGAATCAGGTTCTAAAGTCTTGGAGGTTCTTGTCCAGGGCCAATGCCGGAAGATTTAGCAGGGGCGGCATCTGTTGCCACAGTAGCAGCTGGTGATGCAGGAGAGGTCACAGCAGCCAGTGTTGATGGACACTCCGTTAGAGCTGAGGATGCTGCCAATAGCAGCAGAGGTGGAGTTTCCGACAGCGGTGTTCTGAGGGAAGGAGCTGAGGATGGGTCCGGGCAGGGTCACCACCACGGGAGAGGGCTCGATGACCACAACGGAGTCCTGGCACTGCCTGCAACAGCACTCATTGCAGCTGCTGGCCAGCGGGCACGGGCCGCAGGGCTGGCAGGGGCCACAGGGACGGCACTGGTCACAGCAGGACATGTCTGGTAGCTGGAGATGCTCCTGAGAGAGGAGAGACGAAAGAGAGCATGGGGACAACTGAGGAGCAGCACTGCCCAGACAAAGCCTGAGGGAGAAAAGGCACCTGCTGGCTCAGCAGACACTGCCCAGCTCAAAGCCCAGCAGACACCTCAATCAAGTCCCAGCCCCTCTCCTGGCAAGTCCTGCTGTCCCCTTCTCTCTCCTCAGAGAAGCAGCTCCCAGCCCTGTGCTAGGACATGCCCACAGCAACTGACATGGATGAACAGACCTGGTCTTGAAGGAGGAGGAGAAGCTGTTTCACACTCACCTGGTTCCCAAGGAGAGGAGGCAAGAGAAGTGGATGAGAGAACAGGGAGCTGGGCTGCCTTTTATACTGCTCCTGCCCTGCCTCAGGCCCAGGGGATTCCTCTGGGGAAGGGAGAATTTTCTGACAAGCTCATGTCAAACCCAAATCCTCCCAGCTAATGGCATGGGCTGTGTCCTCCTTTCCTGCCCTGCTGCCTTCTCATTTCCTGCCTGATGCCATGAACTTCCCACATGGAGGTTCCTCAAAGTTCCGGGATAAGACATGTAAGGATTTATAGAGTAGAAACACGTCAGTGAAGGCAGAAGACTCAGCCAGGGATCTGGTGTCATCCTGTGCATGCAGATGAAGTGCACCTGATCATTACTTAGAGTTTCTTTGTGACAAACTAATCAGGAAATGGGCACCGCTTTCATATTCCCTGTCCTAATGCCTGAAGACTCCCACATGAGAGGACATGCCCTTCTTCCTTTTCCTCTTCCTCTCTTCTATGGCCGCTCATTGCTACATGCAGTGAGGCTTCTCCTACAAGGCTTTGACCCTCTCACAACACTGACCCTGCTCTCTGGACAGTTCTGCTGGGCTCATTTCCCTTCTCTCCCCTCTATACTGTCTCTGCGGGTCCTCAGGAAACACCATCAGCCTCTTTGGGGTCTGCTCCTTCCCTGGGGTACGCGAGTCCTCTTCTGCCTGTGCGGTCCCCAGCATCTCCTCAGCAGTGCCCACAGCTGATTTTATGTTTCTTTTTGTTTGTCTATGAACTTGCTGTGCCTGTAGAGATTTTTACATGACTCTCGGCAGGCGTGCATGAGCACTGTATGTCCTTTGTGACCCTTCGTTACCCTTCGTGTATCTCTGCAGGGAGACTCTGCCCTGGCATCTTCATGAGCCCCACAAACTACCAGGTTGCTTTAGAAAGGGTGAAGTGCTGAGAAACCCTGCTCATATCACACAGGTCGATATCACTCGGTGGAACCCCTCATGAAGTTGAGCTGCAGGTGACTTCGAGGGGACACAGGCTACCCATGTTCTTGCCAATGTCCAGATATTCTTTGTCTGAGAGATGAAAGAGTCTCCTGTGCAGAAGTAGCAGTGCTAAGGGCTGCTCCTTCTCTCTCTTGGCCTTATTGAAACCATTGTTAGTTAGCGCTGCTGGGAGAAATCAGCCACGGCCTTCTCCCCTTCCCATGGGACAAGCTTTGAGGCTTCACTACTAGCACTTGACCACAACGCGAGCTGCATCTCCAGCTGTCCCAGCATCCTAACAACAGAAGCCACCGCAGTGCCCCAGGCTGACGGCACCTCACTCTACTGCATCTTCCTGGCACTCAGTCCATGTCTGTGCCCACGCCAACTCATCCAACCCTGCAGATCATGAGGCTTCTCATCCCAGCATCCAAAGAAGCATCCCTGAGGCAATGGCCATGACATCAAGCAGGAAATGCAAGGGCAGCACAGGGGGAAGCAGCAACTCTGGCATGTCATTACCTGGGATGTTTCCGTTCCTGAGGAGCACACAGGAAAATGCTTGTGGCTGCCTTTGGGCCCGAGGCAGGGAGAGGCTAGGATAAAAGCAAGCCCAGCTGTTTGCTCTCTCCACCACTTCTGACACCTCCTTCTCCTTAGGAACCAGGTGAGTTGGAACCCACTTTGTTCTCTACCTCCCTCTCTTGGTCTGGTCTGTCCTCCAGGTACAACTGAGCTGATTCCTGCTCCTTGGTCTTGTGTTTGGTGCTCTGATATGGTGGTGTTGGGAGAGGACAGAGGAGAGGTGGTCTGTCCTGGAGAGAGGCTGGGGCTGGGCTGAGGTGTCTCTTTGCTCCTGGCTCATCAGGAGGATCCCAGATCCTGGCTGCTGTGTGAAGGACTGCTCTGGCTACAGCAGAAAGAGGCCCTTGCTCAGTCGTGCACAGTCACTGCCTCTCATCCTGACAGGTGCCTTAGGTTTCATTTTGAGGATTTGCAGAAGGTTCCTGATGTGTCCTTGTGTTCTCTTTCCTCCCAGATTCACCTCCAGCCACCAGACATGTCCTGCTCTGACAAGTGCTGTCCCTGTGGCCCCTGCCAGCCCTGCGGCCCGTGCCCGCTGGCCAGCAGCTGCAATGAGTGCTGTTGCAGGCAGTGCCAGGACTCCGTTGTGGTCATCGAGCCCTCTCCCGTGGTGGTGACCCTGCCCGGACCCATCCTCAGCTCCTTCCCTCAGAACACCGCTGTCGGAAACTCCACCTCCGCTGCTGTTGGCAACATCCTCAGCTGTAATGGAGTGCCCATCAACACTGGCTGCTGTGACCTCTCCTGCATCACCAGCTGCTGCTCTGGCAACCGGTGTCGCCCCTGCTAAATCTGCTGGCAATGGCCCTAGACAAGAACCTCCAAGACCTCAGAAACTGTTGCTGGACAGGAGATAGAGCTTGAGGCACTGTGTTCAGAATATCAGGACTATGTTTCTTCTTACCTCTCTCTTCTCCCTGTTTTCTTTGCTTTTCCTTTCTCCAGATGCACCTTAGTGCACATCTGTTGGCCTCCCGCCCTCTGCAGGATGAGCACAACAACACCCTCCAGGAGCTCCATGCGTCTTGGTGGATGCCCCTGGTGTGAGCCACCACCTTTCCTTCTTTTTACTCATTAAAGTTCTGCTGCATTGATGCCTGGGCCTCTGAGTCCTCCTTATTCTGGGACAACTCTTCCCATCTTCTCAGGGTAAAGGAAACTTGGAGGAAGAGGAGGATGGGAATCCTTGAAATGGATCCTTTCTCTGGCTCACATGGTAAATTAATTTCAGGGTTTCCTGAACAAACTGATCATAATTGCTGCCAAGGATGCCCATGTTACACTCTGTTTGCTCCTTTGGGAAAAGTCTTTGTTACCAGCATGAAATTTCCATCACCTCTAGGTCTCAGCTAATAGGCCCTTTGAGCACTGCAAGGAGGCAATTAAGAAGGAGGCAACTAATACACCAGTTCATCCATCAAATTCCACACATAGAATGAGGAGCAATGAGATTCCGTCATTTCCCAGCAATTCTCAGTTCCAGAAAACCAAAACTGACATTCCTTTATCTGCCAGGTCCTTTCCATTCTGCTTTGCTCCCTGCCCTGAGCTCTGCCCAGCCGTGATCAGACCTTGGTGGAGGGTCAGCAGGTGCAGTTGTTTGGCAGCAAGGTCCTAAGAAAGTAAGAGGGGAAAAAGATTGAACCCACTCTAAGTCTGAACCTTCACTCTTGTCTGGGCAGCTGATTCCTTCTGGTCACATACTGAGCCACGTCAAAAGAGAAAAAGACACCAGTAAAGGATCACCTCCTCCAAGCTCAGGAGCAAAGCATTCCAGCAAAGGGAAAGTCAGGGGAAAATAGCACAAAGAGGCCTCCCGGAGTGGACAAGGGACACCTGAACAAACCCAAATACAAAAGGGCAGCCTTCTGAGGCTGGAAAAAAAGGGGAGGTGACCTGGGAGGAACACGGGAACATTGTCCATGCTGCCAGGGATCAGGTTAGGAAAGCTAAAGCCCTGACTGAATTCAATTGGGCCAAGGATATCCGGAGCATCAAGAAAAGCTTCTCTAGGTCTTCTCTTCCAGGCTAAAAGTAGGACTAGGGAGAATGTGGGTTCTCTCCAGAAGGAAATGGGAGATCTTACTCCCAAGGATTTTGAGAAGGCTGCAGCACTCAAGGAATTCCTCGCCTCCGTCTTCACCAACAGGGGCTCAAGCAAGACAATCCAAATTCCTAAAGGAAAATTGCTGCTTCACTAAAGGGCAATCGTGCCGATCAAATGTGTTGGTCTTCTGTGATGGGGCTACAGCTTAGGTGGAGGAGGAAAGAGTGGCTGACATCCTCTGCTAGGACTAGTGGAAGGCATTTCTCACTGTCCCTCACAACATTCTTGTCTCTAAATAGGAGAGACAAGGAATTGACTGATGGTCCACTCGTTGGATAAGGAATTGGCTAGAAAGACACACTCAAAGAGTGAAGGTCAACAGCTCAATGTCCCAGGGAAGACCAGTGATGAGCGTCACTTGGCAGGGGTCAGCGTTTGGACTGATGGTGTTTAACAGCTTTGTTGTAGATATGGAAAGTGGGATTATGGCACCCTCATAAGTTTAGCAACGACACCAAGCTGTAGGCACGGTCGACACTCTGGAGGGAAGGGATGCCATGTAGCAGGACCATGAAGGGTTGAGAGGTGGGGCTGTGTGAATGACATGAAGTTCCACAAGGCCAAGTGCAAGGTCCTGCACCGGGGTGACAGAAATCCCATGCAACACCACAGGCTCAGGGGAGAAGAGTTTTGGAGCGGCCCTGGAGTGAAGGACTTTGAGGCGCTTGTGGATTAGAAGCTAACCTTGAGCTGGCAATGTGTGCCGCCAGCCCAGATCGAAAACCATTTCCCAGTTTGCATTAAAAGCAGTGGGAACAGCAGGATTAGTTAGAGAGGGGATTCACCCTGTCTCCTCTGCTCTCATGAGAGCTCACCTGGAGCTCTGAGTCTCCTTCTGGAGCCCTCAGCACTGGAAGGAAATGGGTCTCCATGAGTGAGACCAGAGGGGACAGAGAGATGATCTGAGGGCTGGAAAACAACCCATTTGAGGACAGGCTGGGAGAGCTGGGAGCACTGCTTTGGCTCCTCATCCACACAATGTGCTCCAGGGCACAGAGCTCCATCCTCATCTGGGAAGAGTTGCCGTGATGCTGGGAGGACTGATGGCCATGGGCTGAGGAGCTGCCAGGATTGTCTTCTATAGCTCCAGGGCACAAAGGACAAGCCAGTCCTACCCTAACCTTCCTTGGGGAATGAGGAAGGCTCCTCCCTCTCACCCAAGTTATGTAATAAAAAAGGCCCTTTTGCCCTGAGCAGATGGGCAGAGTTGTTGCAGGAGGAAGGAGGACTCAGAGACCCAGAATTAGATGCAGCACAATTTTAATGAGTCTAATGAAGAAAAAGAGGTGGCTCCCAGGAGCACCAGGGGCAGCCATCAAGATGTGGTGGAGATACTTCAGGGTGTCCATCTGGCAGCCCTGCATAGGACAAGGCCAAGAGGTCTCCACTAGGCTGGCACTGGGACAAGACAAGAGGAAAGGAAAGAGAGAGAGAAGAGTGTGGAAGAAGGAAACTAATACTCAAAGTTTGAAAGACAATGCCTCAAGCTCTATCTCATGTCCAGAATCAGGTTCTAAAGTCTTGGAGGTTCTTGTCCAGGGCCAATGCCGGAAGATTTAGCAGGGGCGGCATCTGTTGCCACAGTAGCAGCTGGTGATGCAGGAGAGGTCACAGCAGCCAGTGTTGATGGACACTCCGTTAGAGCTGAGGATGCTGCCAATAGCAGCAGAGGTGGAGTTTCCGACAGCGGTGTTCTGAGGGAAGGAGCTGAGGATGGGTCCGGGCAGGGTCACCACCACGGGAGAGGGCTCGATGACCACAACGGAGTCCTGGCACTGCCTGCAACAGCACTCATTGCAGCTGCTGGCCAGCGGGCACGGGCCGCAGGGCTGGCAGGGGCCACAGGGACGGCACTGGTCACAGCAGGACATGTCTGGTAGCTGGAGATGCTCCTGAGAGAGGAGAGACGAAAGAGAGCATGGGGACAACTGAGGAGCAGCACTGCCCAGACAAAGCCTGAGGGAGAAAAGGCACCTGCTGGCTCAGCAGACACTGCCCAGCTCAAAGCCCAGCAGACACCTCAATCAAGTCCCAGCCCCTATCCTGGAAAGTCCTGCTGTCCCCTTCCCTCTCTTCAGAGAAGCAGCTCCCAGCCCTGTGCTAGGACATGCCCACAGCAACTGACATGGATGAACAGACCTGGTCTTGAAGGAGGAGGAGAAGCCATTTCACACTCACCTGGTTCCCAAGGAGAGGAGGCAAGAGAAGTGGATGAGAGAGCAGGGAGCTGGCCTGCCTTTTATACTGCTCCTGCCCTGCCTCAGGCCCAGGGGATTCCTCTGGGGAAGGGAGAATTTACTGACAAGCTCACGTCAAACCCAATTCCTCCCAGCTAATGGCATGGGCTGTGTCCTGCTTTCCTGCCCTGCTGCCTTCTCATTTCCTGCCTGATGCCATGAACTCCCCACGTGGAGGTTCCTAAAAGTTCCGGGATAAGACATGTAAGGATTTATAGAGTAGAAACACGTCAGTGAAGGCAGAAGGCTCAGCCAGGGAGCTGGTGTCATCCTATGCATGCAGATGAAGTGCACCTGATCATTACTTAGAGTTTCTTTGTGACAAACTAATCAGGAAATGGGCACCGCTTTCATATTCCCTGTCCTAATGCCTGAAGACTCCCACATGAGAGGACATGCCCTTCTTCCTTTTCCTCTTCCTCTCTTCTATGGCCGCTCATTGCTACATGCAGTGAGGCTTCTCCTACAAGGCTTTGACCCTCTCACAACACTGACCCTGCTCTCTGGACAGTTCTGCTGGGCTCATTTCCCTTCTCTCCCCTCTATACTGTCTCTGCGGGTCCTCAGGAAACACCATCAGCCTCTTTGGGGTCTGCTCCTTCCCTGGGGTACGCGAGTCCTCTTCTGCCTGTGCGGTCCCCAGCATCTCCTCAGCAGTGCCCACAGCTGATTTTATGTTTCTTTTTGTTTGTCTGTGAGCTTGCTGTGCCCGTAGAAAATGACTCTCGGCAGGAGTGCATGAGCACTGTATGTCCTTTGTGACCCTTCGTTACCCTTCGTGTATCTCTGCAGGGAGACTCTGCCCTGGCATCTTCATAAGCCCCACAAACTACCAGCTTGCTTTAGAAAGGGTGAAATGCTGAGAAACCCTGCTCATATCACACAGGTCGATATCACTCGGTGGAACCCCTCATGAAGTTGAGCTGCAGGTGACTTGGAGGGGACACAGGATACCCACGTTCTTGCCAATGTCCAGACATTCTTGGAGAGATGAAAGAGTCTCCCGTGCAGAGGTAGCAGTGCTAAGGGCTGCTCCTTCTCTCTCTTGGCCTTATTGATACCACTGTTAGTTAGCGCTGCTGGGAGAAATCAGCCAGGGCCTTCTCCCCTTCCCATGGGACAAGCTTTGAGGCTTCAGTACTTGACCACAACCAGAGCTGCATCTCCAGCTGTGACACATCTATGCCGGGGTCTGCACAAGGCCCCCACTGCTCTCCATTTGGACCTTGACATGCGTGTGATTTCCCAGTTTAACCTGCGTCCAACACCCAACTCAGTGAGGACACCTAGTAATCGCTGGGTCCCAGTGTCCTAACAGAAGAAGCCACCGCAGTGCCCCAGGCTGACGGCACCTCACTCTACCTCATCCTCCTGGCACTCAGTCCATGTCTGTGCCCACGCCAACTCATCCAACCCTGCAGATCATGAGGCTTCTCATCCCAGCATCCAAAGAAGCATCCCTGAGGCAATGGCCATGACATCAAGCAGGAAATGCAAGGGCAGCACAGGGGGAAGCAGCAACTCTGGCATGTCATTACCTGGGATGTTTCCGTTCCTGAGGAGCACACAGGAAAATGCTTGTGGCTGCCTTTGGGCCCAAGGCAGGGAGATGCTAGGATAAAAGCAAGCCCAGCTGTTTGCTCTCTCCACCACTTCTGACACCTCCTTCTCCTTAGGAACCAGGTGAGTTGGAACCCACTTTGTTCTCTACCTCCCTCTCTTGGTCTGGTCTGTCCTCCAGGTACAACTGAGCTGATCCCTGCTCCTTGGTCTTGTGTTTGGTGCTCTGATATGGTGGTGTTGGGAGAGGACAGAGGAGAGGTGGTCTGTCCTGGAGAGAGGCTGGGGCTGGGCTGAGGTGTCTCTTTGCTCCTGGCTCATCAGGAGGATCCCAGATCCTGGCTGCTGTGTGAAGGACTGCTCTGGCTACAGCAGAAAGAGGCCCTTGCTCAGGCGTGCACAGTCACTGCCTCTCATCCTGACAGGTGCCTTAGGTTTCATTTTGAGGATTTGCAGAAGGTTCCTGATGTGTCCTTGTGTTCCCTTTCCTCCCAGATTCACCTCCAGCCACCAGATATGTCCTGCTCTGACAAGTGCTGTCCCTGTGGCCCCTGCCAGCCCTGCGGCCCGTGCCCGCTGGCCAGCAGCTGCAATGAGTGCTGTTGCAGGCAGTGCCAGGACTCCGTTGTGGTCATCGAGCCCTCTCCCGTGGTGGTGACCCTGCCCGGACCCATCCTCAGCTCCTTCCCTCAGAACACCGCTGTCGGAAACTCCACCTCCGCTGCTGTTGGCAACATCCTCAGCTGTAATGGAGTGCCCATCAACACTGGCTGCTGTGACCTCTCCTGCATCACCAGCTGCTGCTCTGGCAACCGGTGTCGCCCCTGCTAAATCTGCTGGCAATGGCCCTAGACAAGAACCTCCAAGACCTCAGAAACTGTTGCTGGACAGGAGATAGAGCTTGAGGCACTGTGTTCAGAATATCAGGACTATGTTTCTTCTTACCTCTCTCTTCTCCCTGTTTTCTTTGCTTTTCCTTTCTCCAGATGCACCTTAGTGCACATCTGTTGGCCTCCCGCCCTCTGCAGGATGAGCACAACAACACCCTCCAGGAGCTCCATGCGTCTTGGTGGATGCCCCTGGTGTGAGCCACCACCTTTCCTTCTTTTTACTCATTAAAGTTCTGCTGCATTGATGCCTGGGCCTCTGAGTCCTCCTTATTCTGGGACAACTCTTCCCATCTTCTCAGGGTAAAGGAAACTTGGAGGAAGAGGAGGATGGGAATCCTTGAAATGGATCCTTTCTCTGGCTCACATGGTAAATTAATTTCAGGGTTTCCTGAACAAACTGATCATAATTGCTGCCAAGGATGCCCATGTTACACTCTGTTTGCTCCTTTGGGAAAAGTCTTTGTTACCAGCATGAAATTTCCATCACCTCTAGGTCTCAGCTAATAGGCCCTTTGAGCACTGCAAGGAGGCAATTAAGAAGGAGGCAACTAATACACCAGTTCATCCATCAAATTCCACACATAGAATGAGGAGCAATGAGATTCCGTCATTTCCCAGCAATTCTCAGTTCCAGAAAACCAAAACTGACATTCCTTTATCTGCCAGGTCCTTTCCATTCTGCTTTGCTCCCTGCCCTGAGCTCTGCCCAGCCGTGATCAGACCTTGGTGGAGGGTCAGCAGGTGCAGTTGTTTGGCAGCAAGGTCCTAAGAAAGTAAGAGGGGAAAAAGATTGAACCCACTCTAAGTCTGAACCTTCACTCTTGTCTGGGCAGCTGATTCCTTCTGGTCACATACTGAGCCACAACAAAAGAGAAAAAGACACCAGTAAAGGATCACCTCCTCCACGCTCAGGAGCAAAGCATTCCAGCAAAGGGGAAAGTCAGGGGAAAATAGCACAAAGAGGCCTCCCGGAGTGGACAAGGGACACCTGAACAAACCCAAATACAAAAGGGCAGCCTTCTGAGGCTGGAAAAAAAAGGGGAGGTGACCTGGGAGGAACACGGGAACATTGTCCATGCTGCCAGGGATCAGGTTAGGAAAGCTAAAGCCCTGACTGAATTCAATTGGGCCAAGGATATCCGGAGCATCAAGAAAAGCTTCTCTAGGTCTTCTCTTCCAGGCTAAAAGTAGGACTAGGGAGAATGTGGGTTCTCTCCAGAAGGAAATGGGAGATCTTACTCCCAAGGATTTTGAGAAGGCTGCAGCACTCAAGGAATTCCTCGCCTCCGTCTTCACCAACAGGGGCTCAAGCAAGACAATCCAAATTCCTAAAGGAAAATTGCTGCTTCACTAAAGGGCAATCGTGCCGATCAAATGTGTTGGTCTTCTCTGATGGGGCTACAGCTTAGGTGGAGGAGGAAAGAGTGGCTGACATCCTCTGCTAGGACTAGTGGAAGGCATTTCTCACTGTCCCTCACAACATTCTTGTCTCTAAATAGGAGAGACAAGGAATTGACTGATGGTCCACTCGTTGGATAAGGAATTGGCTAGAAAGACACACTCAAAGAGTGAAGGTCAACAGCTCAATGTCCCAGGGAAGACCAGTGATGAGCGTCACTTGGCAGGGGTCAGCGTTTGGACTGATGGTGTTTAACAGCTTTGTTGTAGATACGGAAAGTGGGATTATGGCACCCTCATAAGTTTAGCAACGACACCAAGCTGTAGGCACGGTCGACACTCTGGAGGGAAGGGATGCCATGTAGCAGGACCATGAAGGGTTGAGAGGTGGGGCTGTGTGAATGACATGAAGTTCCACAAGGCCAAGTGCAAGGTCCTGCACCAGGGTGACAGAAATCCCATGCAACACCACAGGCTCAGGGGAGAAGAGTTTTGGAGCGGCCCTGGAGTGAAGGACTTTGAGGCGCTTGTGGATTAGAAGCTAACCTTGAGCTGGCAATGTGTGCCGCCAGCCCAGATAGAAAACCATTTCCCAGTTTGCATTAAAAGCAGTGGGAACAGCAGGATTAGTTAGAGAGGGGATTCACCCTGTCTCCTCTGCTCTCATGAGAGCTCACCTGGAGCTCTGAGTCTCCTTCTGGAGCCCTCAGCACTGGAAGGAAATGGGTCTCCATGAGTGAGACCAGAGGGGACAGAGAGATGATCTGAGGGCTGGAAAACAACCCATTTGAGGACAGGCTGGGAGAGCTGGGAGCACTGCTTTGGCTCCTCATCCACACAATGTGCTCCAGGGCACAGAGCTCCATCCTCATCTGGGAAGAGTTGCCGTGATGCTGGGAGGACTGATGGCCATGGGCTGAGGAGCTGCCAGGATTGTCTTCTATAGCTCCAGGGCACAAAGGACAAGCCAGTCCTACCCTAACCTTCCTTGGGGAATGAGGAAGGCTCCTCCCTCTCACCCAAGTTATGTAATAAAAAAGGCCCTTTTGCCCTGAGCAGATGGGCAGAGTTGTTGCAGGAGGAAGGAGGACTCAGAGACCCAGAATTAGATGCAGCACAATTTTAATGAGTCTAATGAAGAAAAAGAGGTGGCTCCCAGGAGCACCAGGGGCAGCCATCAAGATGTGGTGGAGATACTTCAGGGTGTCCATCTGGCAGCCCTGCATAGGACAAGGCCAAGAGGTCTCCACTAGGCTGGCACTGGGACAAGACAAGAGGAAAGGAAAGAGAGAGAGAAGAGTGTGGAAGAAGGAAACTAATACTCAAAGTTTGAAAGACAATGCCTCAAGCTCTATCTCATGTCCAGAATCAGGTTCTAAAGTCTTGGAGGTTCTTGTCCAGGGCCAATGCCGGAAGATTTAGCAGGGGCGGCATCTGTTGCCACAGTAGCAGCTGGTGATGCAGGAGAGGTCACAGCAGCCAGTGTTGATGGACACTCCGTTAGAGCTGAGGATGCTGCCAATAGCAGCAGAGGTGGAGTTTCCGACAGCGGTGTTCTGAGGGAAGGAGCTGAGGATGGGTCCGGGCAGGGTCACCACCACGGGAGAGGGCTCGATGACCACAACAGAGTCCTGGCACTGCCTGCAACAGCACTCATTGCAGCTGCTGGCCAGCGGGCACGGGCCGCAGGGCTGGCAGGGGCCGCAGGGACGGCACTGGTCACAGCAGGACATGTCTTGTGGCTGGAGATGCTCCTGAGAGAGGAGAGACGAAAGAGAGCATGGGGACAACTGAGGAGCAGCACTGCTCAGACAAAGCCTGAGGGAGAAAAGGCACCTGCTGGCTCAGCAGACACTGCCCAGCTCAAAGCCCAGCAGACACCTCAATCAAGTCCCAGCCCCTATCCTGGAAAGTCCTGCTGTCCCCTTCCCTCTCTTCAGAGAAGCAACTCCCAGCCCTGTGCTAGGACATGCCCACAGCAACTGACATGGATGAACAGAGCTGGTCTTGAAGGAGGAGGAGAAGCCGTTTCACACTCACCTGGTTCCCAAGGAGAGGAGGCAAGAGAAGTGGATGAGAGAACAGGGAGCTGGGCTGCCTTTTATACTGCTCCTGCCCTGCCTCAGGCCCAGGGGATTCCTCTGGGGAAGGGAGAATTTTCTGACAAGCTCATGTCAAACGCAAATCCTCCCAGCTAATGGCATGGGCTGTGTCCTGCTTTCCTGCCCTGCTGCCTTCTCATTTCCTGCCTGATGCCATGAACTTCCCACATGGAGGTTCCTCAAAGTTCTGGGATAAGACATGTAAGGATTTATAGAGTAGAAACACGTCAGTGAAGGCAGAAGGCTCAGCCAGGGAGCTGGTGTCATCCTGTGCATGCAGATGAAGTGCACCTGATCATTACTTAGAGTTTCTTTGTGACAAACTAATCAGGAAATGGGCACCGCTTTCATATTCCCTGTCCTAATGCCTGAAGACTCCCACATGAGAGGACATGCCCTTCTTCCTTTTCCTCTTCCTCTCTTCTATGGCCACTCATTGCTACATGCAGTGAGGCTTCTCCTACAAGGCTTTGACCCTCTCACAACACTGACCCTGCTCTCTGGACAGTTCTGCTGGGCTCATTTCCCTTCTCTCCCCTCTATACTGTCTCTGCGGGTCCTCAGGAAACACCATCAGCCTCTTTGGGGTCTGCTCCTTCCCTGGGGTACGCGAGTCCTCTTCTGCCTGTGCGGTCCCCAGCATCTCCTCAGCAGTGCCCACAGCTGATTTTATGTTTCTTTTTGTTTGTCTATGAACTTGCTGTGCCCGTAGAAATTTTTACATGACTCTCGGCAGGAGTGCATGAGCACTGTATGTCCTTTGTGACCCTTCGTTACCCTTCGTGTATCTCTGCAGGGAGACTCTGCCCTGGCATCTTCATGAGCCCCACAAACTACCAGCTTGCTTTAGAAAGGGTGAAATGCTGAGAAACCCTGCTCATATCACACAGGTCAATATCACTCGGTGGAACCCCTCATGAAGTTGAGCTGCAGGTGACTTCGAGGGGACACAGGCTACCCATGTTCTTGCCAATGTCCAGACATTCTTTGTCTGAGAGATGAAAGAGTCTCCCGTGCAGAGGTAGCAGTGCTAAGGGCTGCTCCTTCTCTCTCTTGGCCTTATTGATACCACTGTTAGTTAGCGCTGCTGGGAGAAATCAGCCAGGGCCTTCTCCCCTTCCCATGGGACAAGCTTTGAGGCTTCAGTACTTGACCACAACCAGAGCTGCATCTCCAGCTGTGACACATCTATGCCGGGGTCTGCACAAGGCCCCCACTGCTCTCCATTTGGACCTTGACATGCGTGTGATTTCCCAGTTTAACCTGCGTCCAACACCCAACTCAGTGAGGACACCTAGTAATCGCTGGGTCCCAGTGTCCTAACAGAAGAAGCCACCGCAGTGCCCCAGGCTGACGGCACCTCACTCTACCTCATCCTCCTGGCACTCAGTCCATGTCTGTGCCCACGCCAACTCATCCAACCCTGCAGATCATGAGGCTTCTCATCCCAGCATCCAAAGAAGCATCCCTGAGGCAATGGCCATGACATCAAGCAGGAAATGCAAGGGCAGCACAGGGGGAAGCAGCAACTCTGGCATGTCATTACCTGGGATGTTTCCGTTCCTGAGGAGCACACAGGAAAATGCTTGTGGCTGCCTTTGGGCCCGAGGCAAGGAGAGGCTAGGATAAAAGCAAGCCCAGCTGTTTGCTCTCTCCACCACTTCTGACACCTCCTTCTCCTTAGGAACCAGGTGAGTTGGAACCCACTTTGTTCTCTACCTCCCTCTCTTGGTCTAGTCTGTCCTCCAGGTACAACTGAGCTGATCCCTGCTCCTTGGTCTTGTGTTTGGTGCTCTGATATGGTGGTGTTGGGAGAGGACAGAGGAGAGGTGGTCTGTCCTGGAGAGAGGCTGGGGCTGGGCTGAGGTGTCTCTTTGCTCCTGGCTCATCAGGAGGATCCCAGATCCTGGCTGCTGTGTGAAGGACTGCTCTGGCTACAGCAGAAAGAGGCCCTTGCTCAGGCGTGCACAGTCACTGCCTCTCATCCTGACAGGTGCCTTAGGTTTCAATTTGGTGATTTGCAGGAGGTTCCTGATGTGTTCCTCTTTCCTCCCAGATTCACCTCCAGCCACCAGACATGTCCTGCTCTGACAAGTGCTGTCCCTGTGGCCCCTGCCAGCCCTGCGGCCCGTGCCCGCTGGCCAGCAGCTGCAATGAGTGCTGTTGCAGGCAGTGCCAGGACTCCGTTGTGGTCATCGAGCCCTCTCCCGTGGTGGTGACCCTGCCCGGACCCATCCTCAGCTCCTTCCCTCAGAACACCGCTGTCGGAAACTCCACCTCCGCTGCTGTTGGCAACATCCTCAGCTGTAATGGAGTGCCCATCAACACTGGCTGCTGTGACCTCTCCTGCATCACCAGCTGCTGCTCTGGCAACCGGTGTCGCCCCTGCTAAATCTGCTGGCAATGGCCCTAGACAAGAACCTCCAAGACCTCAGAAACTGTTGCTGGACAGGAGATAGAGCTTGAGGCACTGTGTTCAGAATATCAGGACTATGTTTCTTCTTACCTCTCTCTTCTCCCTGTTTTCTTTGCTTTTCCTTTCTCCAGATGCACCTTAGTGCACATCTGTTGGCCTCCCGCCCTCTGCAGGATGAGCACAACAACACCCTCCAGGAGCTCCATGCGTCTTGGTGGATGCCCCTGGTGTGAGCCACCACCTTTCCTTCTTTTTACTCATTAAAGTTCTGCTGCATTGATGCCTGGGCCTCTGAGTCCTCCTTATTCTGGGACAACTCTTCCCATCTTCTCAGGGTAAAGGAAACTTGGAGGAAGAGGAGGATGGGAATCCTTGAAATGGATCCTTTCTCTGGCTCACATGGTAAATTCATTTCAGGGTTTCCTGAACAAACTGATCAGAATTGCTGCGAAGCGATGCCCAGGTTACCGTGTATCTTAAGGGAACATTGCTCCTTTGGGCAAAGTCATTGTCACCAGCATGAAATTTCCACCCTCTCTAGGTCATAACTAATAGGCCCTTTGACTATTTCAAGGGGGCAATTAAGAAGGAGGCAATTAAGACCCCAGTGTATCCACCAAATTCCACACATAGAATGAGGTGCAATGGGATTCCATTTTTTCCTAGAAAGGCTCAGTTCCAGGAAATCAAAACTGACGGTCCTATATCTGCCTGGTCCTTTCCATTCTGCTTTGCTTCTTGCCCTGAGCTCTGCCCAGCCATGATCAGACCTTGGTTGAGGGTCAGTGGGCGCTGTCGGTGGGCAGCAAGGTCCTAAAAAGCAAGAGATAGAATAGATTGAACCCACTCAATGTCTGCATGAAGGATGACCAAGGATAACCACGAAGAGATGCACCAGTGCATCCGTCTACCTGCCCTTCAGAGGGATGAAGGCCAAGACATCCCTCGCTAGGCTGCCACTGGGACAAGCATTAGCCAAGGTCTCTCAACCTGTCCTCATAGCAGAGGTGCTCCAGTCCTAAGATCATTTTCTTAGCCTCCTCTGGATCTGTTCCAACAGTTCCCAGTCCTTCTTGTGTTTACAATACTGAAGCAGGAGACAGGTCTTCTGGAGGGGTGTCACAAGAAATGAGTGCGGGTGCAAAATCACCCCCCCTTGACCTACTGGACACTCTTCTTTTGATGCAGTTGAGGACACAGTTGGCCTCCTGGATAGCGAGCGCACAATGCTAGCTAATTTTGAGTTTGTCATTACCAGCACCTCAAGCCCTTCTCTGCAAGCCTGCTCCCAATCATGTCCCCAAGCTGGTATTGAAACCATGGATTGCCCTAACCATTTTTCTAGCTTGTCCAGGTCTCTCTGGATGAGATTCCATACTTCTGGCATGAATACATTTCAACTCAGCTTGGTGTTACCGACAAGCTTACAAAGGATGACCTTGATCTCACTGTCTATATCATTAATGAAAATATTAAACACCGTTGGTTCCAGTACAAACCTCTGAGGGAAACCACTTGTCAAAGATCTCCATTTGGACATCAAGCTGTTGACAAATACCCTGTGGATAAGACCGTCCAAACAAACCCTTATACACCAAAGAGTCCAGCACAAAAACGTATACCTTCAGGAAAGGTTGTTGCAGGGGAAAATGTCAAAGGCCTGATGCCAGAATGAAGGTCCTGATCATCACTGGCTTAGGAGAAGATGAGTATGTCTTCTTCAGTTCTAACAGACAGGGACTGGATATGACCCATTGTTCTGTGTCCAGCCCTACCTTTCATCTGGAAATGGTGAAAAGGGCCACATGAGCCACCATCACCCAAGACAATACCTTTTCTTCCATGAGAGTTCAAGACAATGACACCAAAAGAAGAAGTATGCAGAGGCACAGACTGGAATGCAGAAAACTTTAATGACGGTGAAGGGGGCAGTGAGGTCACTTCTAGAGGACGAGGCAGCCAGAGCACAAAGAGCAGTGGAATCTCTCTAAAGTCTGTGTCCATTGCCCACAGCAGAAATCCCACAAGGCATCCATCTGCTGCTACATGGAGGGAAAGGGGTCAGCAGATCCCCTTGCTGGCTTTGAGGACCTTACGGCCCAGAAGAACACAAGACAATAAAGAGATGGGAGAGAGAGGAAAGCAGGGAAGTCAGACTTTGGACATGTTTTCAGAGAGACCCGGCTGTCCTCCTTTGGAAGGGCAGCAGTGGATTCTGAGCCTCTCTGAAAGTGATAGCCAGGAGCTCTGTCATTAGTTCAGAATTGAGGTCTGGTTTCCTGGAGAACCTCATCTGGCCTGTCATCAGAGGCTTTAGCAGGGCCGACATCTGCTGCCACAGTAACCGCTGGTGATGCAGGAGAGGTCAAGGCCCCCGGAGGAGATGGGAACTCCCTGAGAGCTGAGGATGCTGCCAACAGCAGCGGAGGTGGAGGAGCCCACGGCGGTGTTCTGAGGGAAGGAGCTGAGGATGGGTCCGGGCAGGGTCACCACCACCGCGGAGGGCTGGATGGCGATGGTGGAGCTCTGGCACTGCCGCACACAGCACTCATTGCAGCTGCTGGCCAGCGGGCACGGGCCGCAGGGCTGGCAGGGCTGGCACGGGTTGCAGCAGGACATGTCTGGGGGCTGGAGGTGAACCTGGGAGAGAGAGCAGGGAGGAATCAGAGCACAGAGGCAAGGGAGGAGAACTTCACAACGCATCCACCACATCACTGCTAAGGGGTCAAATGGATCTGCTGAGATGGGAGGTAGAAAGTGAGCGGTGAGGAAAAGGATTCGCCAGACAGGGTTTTACCCCTGGGTGTCACTAGCCCCTGTGAGGCTGCTGCCTATTTCTGCAAAGAAGAGCCTCTTCACACAAGACCCCAGGACAATTTGAGTCAGAAATTTGCCTTTCTTTCCCCTCCCAGATGGTTGAAGAGCTGGAATCTGCATGACCAGAACAAGGACAGGAGGAAAGGGCTTCAGACTCACCTGGTTCCCAAGGAGAAGGAGGTGAGAGGAGTGGATGAGAGAGGAAGGAGCTGCACGGGCTTTTATGGTTGCCCTGACCTGCTTGGACGCAGCTTCCATGGAAGTGGCAATTTTCTACGGTACTCATGATGGATGGAAAACATCCTAGCTAATGACATGGACTGGGTGCTTGTTTTCCCCAACCCTCCCTGTTCATTTCCTGCCTTATGCCATGCCCTTTCCCTCCTAGAAGCTTTTTCTGCCTGCTGGGATGGAGATGTTCCAGGATTTCTGGGTCAGGAATGTGTCAGTGCCAGGAGAAGAGTCAGCTCAAGTGCCACATGGGTGCTGTGCAGGCAACTGATGCTGCACTGGGGCGCAGTGGTGGGGCTGCCGGTGGCTGCGATGGAAGCAGAGACCCTGCAATCCTTGGCTGGTCACTCAAGGGCTGTCCTTGAGGGAGGACATACTGGGTCTTTCTTCCCTCCCAGCATGATGAAGAGGTCTTCCTAGGGACACTGCCTGCTGCCCTGCCCACTCCTGAGGAAGCATTTAAGAGTCCCTGTTGGCCCTTACATTCAGATATATTTGGGGCAGAGGAAGCAACAGCCACCTCATGGCTTCCATCAAGTTCATCAGGCAATGGCAGTCACTGAGCTTCTGGTTTGTAGCTCAGCAGTATCTACAAGGATACAGAATTATTAATTACATCAGGCATCACTCACTACACACAGGCAGGAAAAATGTCACTTTGTCATCTGAGCACAGTAAGAAAAACCCTGTCATATGCCAAATGGCCAAACTGGTTTAAATTATCTGTGGGGAAAGGCTGGACACAGAACCAACCTACTCAGCATCATCATCAGAAGGCCACCAGCTGACTCTGGTGGTTCTCTTTTCTCTCCAGCTTATGGTGTGTCCTCTCTGGCTTGTATTGTTGAGGATGCAGCCACTGTCTCATGGAATACCCCCAAAGGGAAAGTGACCCTGGAGGACAGCCCTGGCAGTTGTGGAGTGTGCTTCCCAGCAGTGCATGCACACCCAGAGCTTTACAGTCTCTCAAGTGCCCTGCCAGACCATTGTCTTCACCTTGCCACAGCCTCAGTGACACATGAGAGGTGTCCAGTGCATTGGGATCCCCTGCGGAGGGAGTGGACAGACAAGTGTTTGCCAGATGAGCTGATTGTGGAGTTTGGGCTATCAGCCCCTAAATCCTGCAGCTTCTTGCAGCCTCGAGACAAGTGTGTTGGAGAGGTTAAAGACATCACTCTGATTGTGACAAGCAGGGGAAAAACACATTTGGAGGCCCAGAGGGATCTCATAGTGGGTAACAGTGTCAATGTGGACAGTGACAGAACTACAGAGATCATGATAGAGCAGCACTGACAGAATTTAAAAGCTTCCTCTCTGGATTTTTCTCTTTCCCTCCATCCCTGCACAATGAGACTGTTTCCCTATGGAGGCTGCCTACTGCCCTCCCCAGTCCTGAGAAAGCATTTTAGAGCTCCTTTTGCTTCCCCTGTTCAGTACAGGGGGGCAGAGGAAGCAGCAACAGCCTCATGGCTTCCGTCAGGTTGTTCCCTGAATTACAAATCCTGCCAATCTTCCAGAGCTGATCACCCACCTGTTATAATGCCCATGCAGCTCCAAGAATAACAACAGGAATTCACTTCCTCAGGAGCTCATGGGGCTCCTGACTCTACAGGGTCTCCTGCATTTAATCACTTCTGTGGGCCTGGGCACAGCCCTGGTGGTCACTGGCAGCAGAGAAGCCAGGGATGTCTTCCTCTTTTCCAAGGGATGCTCCCCAAAAGAAACAGCTACTGCAGGTGTCCTGATCCCTCTTTCCTCAGTGAATGGAAATGGATTTCCTTGTTCCCTCATGCCCTTTCACTTAGGAACTGAGAGAGCATCCACAGATGAAAGGTCCTTATGGAGGTCTGTTTCCCTTCTAAAGAGGGAAAGAGTCCTTCGAAGTGGAAGTGATCAGTGGAGGGAGAGCTGTGGGAAGCAGAGAGTCTGCACTGCTTAGCTATGGATTTTCATCCTGGTTCCTCCATGATGTTTGTTTACCTGCCCCACAGACTGTGAGGAGCTACATGGTTCCCACTTGGCTGGCCTTAGGGGCAGGTTAAGAAGACATGGCTCAAGGATTTCATGGTTATATGAAGAACCTGACCCTCATTGGTTCTAGATGATGCTCAGCTCATTCAGTGTTGTCTTCTAGCTCATCTCCCTTGTGCAATCACACCAGTAGCTCCATCCAGGGATTTTTCCCTTACTGAGGACATGTGATAAGATCTCCACACAAGTTTTAGATCACCATTAATGGGCTCCTTTGACACTTCAAGTAGGCAATTAAATATGAGGCAATTAGGAACTGGGCCATCAAGAAACCAATGCATCCACGAATTAACAGACATAGAATGAGTTGCAACAGGATCCAGCTCTGACCTGGCAAAGCTCCACTCCGACAAACCAGAAAAGTCTGTCAGAGCTCTGCCAAGTTCTCTTTCCCGTGGTCCCCCACCAGCTCTCCAACTCTTTCCGGGACAGGTCTTCCCCTGGGGTGAACTGGTTCCCTTGCCTTGCAGCAATGGTTCATTTTATTTTTCTAACACCCGAGCAGACAAAGGATTTACCTGATCACACCTGTGTTTCCTTTCTCTTGCCTGGGTAGTTGATTCCTTCTGGGTATGACAAAGTTGTTCCCAACAGGACAGTGCCTTGACTCAAAGAAACACAAATGTAGTAAAGCAGGTTGTGCATGGCCCTGCTTGTCTTTGTCTTCTCCATGTGTCTCTTAACCATGGTGGGACAAGCCTCATCCTTGTCCCTCTGGGATTAAGCAGCTCCTGAGGATCTCAACAGAGTTCTACTTTTGAGGGTTTTCCTTCTTGGAAATCTTCTGTGTCACAACCTTTGTCCCCCAAATACTGGAGACTTTCCTCATCACCAGGACCAGTATTTGTGTTTCCTGCTGCCTGGAAAAGTCTTTCTTTTTCATCTTTCCCCGGGTGTGACTGAGTTCCTAATCCTCTCAGCCATCTCCTTTGACACGTTTTTCACTAGATGCAGACGATTCCATGTCAGACCTGCACGCTTGACAAATTCTGGGCCCTGCCAAATGCTGTAGGAGTGGTAGTGGGACTGTAAGAGGGACTAATCCCTGCATCCCATGCCCCTGGCTGTTGTCCATGGCCCCAGACTGGTCAATGGATGAGAAGCAAAGGTGAAGGTGAGTCCATGGCCCCAGACTGGTCAATGGACGAGAGGCAAAGGTGAAGGTGAGTCCGTGGCCCATCCCTTTGTCTATTCCCCTCATCCAAAGTCCTGCCATTTTTTGGGCGTGTCTTCTGTCTCCTCCTTCCCCAGCACAGCACTGACCAAGAGCAGGAGCCCACTCAGTCCCTTGAGCCTGTTGGGCACCGAGTCTCCGTGGACTCCCACAGTCCTAGTATTTTTCTGCAGGACCTGAGGGGGCTGTGTGGGCACAGACGCTGCATGGCAAGCACTGATTGCCATGTGCTCAGGGGTCACTACGGATGTTCTACATTCTGCCACGGGAAAGGAGCCCAAGAAGAACCTCTGGAGTGTGTCGCAACCTCCCAGTCTTCTGGGAGTCATCAGGGTCCCCTTGTACCGTCATCTTAACTCAGCTAAGATCAAAGCCATTCTTCTTCAGCACCTTGGGAGGGTACACAGGGACAAAAGGGCCACCCAAAGACACAAACTGAGTTGCAGAAATCTTTAATGAGTCTGAAAAGGGAAAGAAGGTCACTCCCACCAAAGACCCTCAGTGCAGGGATGACGAGGAGCAAGCAAGAAACTGCACCATTTGGCTATAGTGCAGTTCATGCAGGGCATCCTTCTGCCTATCCCACAGAGTGAAGGCTGGATTTAGGAGCCAAACAGCCCTGGGGAGGAGCAAAAAAGAACAAGGAGAGAAAGAGAGGTAAGTAGGAAAGTGGAAGGAGATACCTAAGCCCAAACATTTCCCTTCCTACTATCATTTTCAAAAGGAGAAGAAAACTGGTCAAGTCCTGAGAAAGCAATGGTCTGAAGATTCATTCTTTGCAGAGCACCATGTCTGGAGACTTGCAAGAGATGTGTCTAGCAGCTTTAGTAGGGAGGTCACCTCCTGCTACTGCAGCATCTAGTGATGCAGGAGAGATCAAGGCCCCCAGAGGAGATAGGCACTCCCTGAGAGTTAAGGATGCTGCCAACAGCAGCGGAGGTGGAGGAGCCCACGGCGGTGTTCTGAGGGAAGGAGCTGAGGATGGGGCCGGGCAGGGTCACCACCACAGGAGAGGGCTCAGTGACCACAATGGTGTCCTGGCACCGCCGCACACAGCACCCATTGCAGCTGTTGGCCAGCGGGCATGGGCCGCAGGGTTGGCAGGGCTGGCACGGGTTGTAGCAGGACATGTCTAGGGGCTGGAGCTGCACCAGGGGAGAAGCAGGGAGGAATCAGAGCAGAAGAATGGGTGAGGAGCTGGTTACCCTGTCACAAAGGAGGACGGGGGAACTGGAAGCTCTGCCAGGACCCACATGGTCTTCAGTGCCTCATCCGGCCTGCGTACTGCAAAGAGCAGACTGGTACAAGGAAGATCGTTCCTTGTTTATGAAATAAAACACCCACTCAGCCATGTTCCAACACTGCTTAAAGCAGGTGTTCTCCCCACTTAAATCTGTCATGACAAGATGCACCAAGGCCAAACAGGTAACAAAACCAACATCAACAGAGTGAACCAAAAAGTGGAGATCTCACTTTGGAGGAGGAGGAGAAGGGGCTTCAGACTCACCTGGTTCCCAGGTAGAAGAAGGTAAGAGAGGGAATGAGAGAGCAAGGACCTGGGCCAGCTTTTATCCCTGCCCTTCGTTGCCGCAGGACCAGAGGCATCTTTACAGATGCAGTAATTTTCTGACAAGCTCATCTTGAATGCAAAGCACCACAGCTGATGATATGTGCTGAGCATTGGTTTCCATCACTGCTGCCTTTTCATTTCCACATTTGTTCCATGCCCATTCCCCAGTGAAGGTTTCTTCTAAGCCCTGGGATCAAAGGTCGCAGGATTTCCAGGGCAGGAATGAAGCCCTGAGGACAGAGGACTCAGCTCCAGTGCTGTCAGCCTGAGTCACTCTGGTGGGGCTGTTAGAAGTGTCACTCTCAGGCTCCTCAAACATGTTCCTGTAAATTTCTTCCTCTCTGAGTCCTCTCCCAGGTACCCTCTGACTCTGAGCCATGTCCTGCTATAACCTGTGCCAGCCCTGCGGCCCGTGCCCACTGGCCAGCAGCTGCAATGAGTGCTGTGTGCGGCAGTGCCAGAGCTCCACCGTTGCCATCGAGCCCTCTCCCGTGGTGGTGACCCTGCCCGGCCCCATCCTCAGCTCCTTCCCTCAGAACACCGTTGTGGGTTCCTCCACCTCCGCAGCTGTTGGCAGCATCCTCAGCTCTCAGGGAGTGCCCATCAACTCTGGGGGCTTTGGCCTCTCTGGCATTGCCGGCCGCTACTGTGGCAGGAGGTCCCTCCTGTGAATAAGATGTTGGAGAAGCCCCAGGGAGACATCTCGAGGAGCTTGAAGTAAGGTTCTGATCAGAGAACCAAGACCTTTCATTGTGGATAGCAGGATACTTTGAAGAGTTTTGCCTTTCCTCCCTTTATCTTGTCTGCTTTTGTTCCCCTGGACAGCAAGTTCCCTTGAAGGCCCTCCTGGTGAGGACCCTCTGTCTCCTTTCACTTCACAGAGCATGTTGACAGAAATCTCATGGCAAGTTCTCTGCAGCCAAGGATCTCAGTCTCTAGGCTGATTACTGGGTACCCTGCGGCTTGCTGGGCTTCCCACACTTTGAGTGACTTTGTTTACCTCTTCTCACTCATTAAAATTCTGCTCCATTCAAGCCTGGACCCCGTGTGCTCCTTCTTCCTTGGGTGCTGCTCATGCTTTCAAAGGAGAAAGGTGCTGCTCTGGTTGAGAAGTGCAAGAGGGCATGAGGAGACCCTTTTCCTTTCACAGAGGAAGAGGAGGCTGGGATCTCCTGTAGGGTCTCTTCTTTGGGCACCATTCCTCACCTCTGAATATGTCCTCCCTAGTGCTCTGTGGGCACTGACCATCAGGATTTGCCTTTCTGTGTCTGCCCTCAACTGCTCAGAAAGCATCAATAGTCCCATGAGCTCTTGAGGAAGAACCTTCCTCTCACACATTTGGAACTATGTGGGGTGTGCGAGGCTCTAGGAGGTGATTTGCCAAATGGAAGGGCTGGTAAAGCAAGGAACAGGCTGTGGGCTGGCCATAGCTGCTTATTCAGCTTCCTCTCCCCTACATCACACAATCCAGGCGCCATGGCCAGTAGCCATGGGTAGCCCTCTATGGAAAACAACTCAACCTGAAATATTGTGTCAAGTTCTGTAACCCACAACATAAGAAGGATATAGAACTGTTGGAATGGGTCCAGAGGAATGCTACACGGGGTTGGAGCAGCTCCCATATGGGGACAGGCTGAGAGAATTTGGGTTGTTCAGCCTGGAGAAGAGAAGGCTCCAAGGAGATCTTATAACGACCTTCCAGTACCTGAAGGGGGCCTACAAGAAAGCTGGGGAGGGACTGTTTACAAAGGCTTGTAGTGATACAATAAGGGGGAACAGGTATAAACTGGAGAGGGGCAGATTTAGACTAGAAATAAGGAAGCAATTCTTCACCGTGAGACTGGTGAGGCACTGGAACATGTTGCCCAGGGAAGTTGTGGTCCATCTCTGGAGATGTTCAAAGCCAGGTTGGACAGGGCTTTGGGCAGCCCTGACAGGGGGCTTAGAACTAGGTGATCTTTAAGGTCCCCTCCAAATCAAACTATTCTATGATTCTATAACCATCACAGAAATGGGGGCAGTGGAAGGGTTTATTTCTGGAAGACAGCAAGTTGCTCTGTTTCAGAGTGTGCAGGGGAGTGTGAAGATAAGCAAAGATAAAGACACTGGTGGCACTTCCCAGGAGAGCTGCAGGCATGTGCAGAGCCATTTGCTCTTTCATTCATTCCCCGACAGAGTCCGTGCTCAGACATTGCTGCCTTTCTGGGAGAGAGGATTTTTTACATGTAGATCTCATCCCTCTGCTTGGTGGAAATGTCTCTTGGCAGCCACTTTAGTCTCCTCTTCTTTTTCCTACATGAAAGTCTTGACAAAAGCATACAAGTCAAAGAAGAGAAACTCCCACATCAATGTCCTCCTCCAGGGAATTGTGGCTGACGAATTGTCTCTCAGAACCACTGAAGGCCAATCTTTGATAAAGATTTCACCATCATGTCTGAAATACCTTTTCCACAGTCAAGCTGACAATAAACATCTTCTGCAGCAGCACAGCTGGGCTTCCTCACCCCACCATAGCAGACTCCATAATAAGCAGGAGGTCCTTCCTAATGATGGCAGCATCTGCAGTTATCCTTGTTGGAGGGATGGTATTTCTTCTGACAGATCAGGGAACACTTTGGTTCAAGCTCTGCCCGGGTGCTGCTGTGGCTCTTGGCATGAGCCTGCCCAATGAACAGACCTTGGAAAGGAATAGGAAAAGCACAGGATCCACACGTTTTTTACACCTCAGACAAGGGCTTGGTTCCAGAGTTTGGGTTTGCTTCATGGTGGTTGGACCCATCTCTTTAGAGAGCAGCAGCTGTTCTTTACATGGCTCTTAATCCCTTGGCTACACTGAACCCCGTGATTTGCCCCCAAGACACAAGGATGTGGGAGCTGTCGGCATTTGTTCCCATGAGCTGAACAACTGGCAGGGCTGGGAGGTTTGGCAGCTGAAAGGAGGAGCAGAACCATTTTCTTTGAGGAAAATGCTCAACTGAAAAAAAATGGGTCAGAGCTTCTGTGGATGAGATGTACACACTGTCCTGTGCCCCTGTGGGGGGACAACCGTGCTATGTGAGTGACCAAGCACTGGCAGACAGTGCATAGAGATGTTGCTGAGACTTCTTCCTTAGAGATATTCAGCACCTACCTCAACATAGCCCTGAGCACCTGGCTCGGGGTGGCCCTGCCTGAGCAGGTAGTTGGATCAGATGACCACCAGAGGTCCCTCCCCACCTCATGTGTTTCATAATACTCTGAATCCTTGAGAGCAGCTGATGTTAGCAGCTCAGAGCTCCCAGCATCTGCGGAGATTGAAGGGTATCTGAATTGTCTTCTCATTCTTTCTAGACCTAGCACTAATAAATGGCATTTAAGGAACACCTTGAAGAGCCTGAGTGCCTGTCTCACCTGGGTCTGTTGGTATCTGTTGGTATCAGTGTGTTGCCCTCTCCTGGTGTGAGAATATACCCCTCAGGATCCCCTCTCTTTTCAGAGCTGGGGCTCATCTCCACATCTCCCTTAAGGAGATCACTTGGGACAGCAGGGAGCATCTAAGGCTATAAGACTATGCCCACTTCTAATGTTGGGATTCTTTCTGGCTACAGCAATAGGGTTGTGATGTTATCCATAACACACAGACCTGGGTCCAGATTTGTGTATCTGTGTTCTGTTTAAGTCTGCTGTCCAGCTGATCTTGAGTGCCCAAGGAAGAAAACCAAGTGTTTCTAAGTGACGGATCACCTGATGCGTGACAAAGCATCTTCTGAATGAGCTGAACTGATGCTGGATAGCACTTCTTTATCTCTGCTGATAAGAAGAGCAAAGATGAGTCACTTAATTGAGACCCTGCTCTGCAGACAGAGATCAGTTGTCACAGGCACACACACACACCCACACACACACCAATTCTGGTCTGACTTTGTGCACAGATCTTCACTTACAGGAAGCCTGAAGACAGAGGCCTTAACTGAAGCCACAGGCTCTGAACTGAGGGATGTGAATCCTTTCCCTTACTCTCTCTGGATTCAGGTGACCTCAGGTGCCATCTGGGAGGTATCAAGATTGTGTTATCATCCAGCACCAACTGTTTCTCAATCCCAGTCTACTGGGATGTGTGTTGCTCAGATATTCCCTGCATGTCAGTGACTGGCCACACAAGAGAGCACTGACCTCCTCACAAGTTTAACAAACCACATCTAGGGGAAGGAGCAAACACACAGCCACTCCAGAGAATTGCCTTCCTGCTCTTTAATTGGCCTTTGTGAAGAGCGAGCATCATCCGTCTGCACCAACTGCAGGAGATCCCTCAGAGATCAAACTCCCTGGGGCACTGAGGGAAAACAGAAAACATCTCCTTGATCTGAGCTTCAGTGAGTTCATGAGGTGGGTGTGGGACGGTTTCATGCTAGCGATGCTGGTGACTCTGATATCTGCTCTCCCTGTGTGGAGCTGAACGGGAGAGAGTTTACAGCCTGTGGGCACACAGGGTCCCCTTTGGAGTAGTGCAGAGTTGGCTGTGAGGGGGAAAGAAAAGCAGGAGCAGAAGCTGTTAATGCCTCCTTCTGTAGACAGAGAGGAAACAACATCAGGCAGCTGTCGACAGCTCGAAGTGAGTGGGCGAGGTGGGAGATTCTCCTGACGTCACGGCTCCAGATCTCTCCTAGTAAATCAGACTCTTCCCAAAGTTTTCCCTCAGGCAAGGAGACCCTGGCTTCATCTGGAGGAAGATCTGCAGGAAGAGATGTCTCTTGGATCATTTCCTTTGGCTGAGCTGGTGAGTGAAGCCTCCCCAGAGCCACAGCACAGACCTCCAGTGCCATGAACATTTAAGGAGAGCCAGATTAAGGGCGATTGCTCTGTCCTTTAGCAACAACAGGAGATTTCTGAGAGGTAAATTCCTAAGGAGGAAGAAAGGAGAGAAAGGGATCCTTCAGATGAGGATTCCACGCCATCTGTCTTAGGCACCTACCCAGGCTGAGATTGGTTCTCCCCTAAGGAACTGGTCAAGAATCCTCTGTTGTCAGCAGGGAGGGCACAGATCATACCCTGCACCTGGGCTGGCTTCACTGCAGAGTGACATCAGCAGGGGATTCAGCTCAGAAAATTCTGTCTTTAGTCACTGAGTAACAGATATCTCTGCCCCAGTTGAGATGCCCAACTGACCTACCTGAGCGTCTCATTAGAGTCCTGCCTTGGTCCTGGCACTTCTAGAGGGATTTTAGCCCTGTGTGTGTGAGTAAGGTGAACCATGTCCACCTGGAGTCCTATATCTAGTTCTGGAATCCCCACATAAGAAAGATATGGAATTGCTGAAATGGGTCAAGAATATGATCTGAGGGCTATAGCGCCTCTCCTATGAGGACAGGCTGAGAGAGATGGCATTGTTCAGCCTGGAGAAGAGAAGTCTCCAAAGAGAAATTATAGTGTACTTCCATTTCAGAAAGGGGCAACAAGAAAGAAATGGAGGGACTTTTTTCAGGGGCCTGCACTGGCTTCAAATTGGAAGGAGGAAGATTCAGATTAGAGATCTGGAAAAAATTCTTCACTACGATGAGGAGGCACTGATGCATATTTCCCACGGAAGCTCTGGCTGCCCCATCCCTGGAGGTGTTCAAAGCCAAGAGGAATGGAACTTGGATCAACCTGATCCAGTGGGAGGAGTCCATGCCTATGAAAGGTGGTTGGAACTGGATGAGCTTCTAAGGTTCCTTCCAACCCAAACCATTCTAGGATTCTCTACCACCCTCGTGTCCTTCCTCTGCCCACCAAGAAATGACAGCAAAGAGGAGCTGAGACAGAAGAATTTCATGATAGATCTCTGCTACCCCTATCTCTGGAATGGCAGAGGTGAATCCTACTCATGCTGTGCTGGGAAGCTGATGTCAGTGGAGGCCATAGTGGGATTTGCAAAAGATTCCTATGCTGAAACTTGGGAGGAAGCAAATAGACAAGACCCTCGATCTCATTGGCTGAAACCATAGACCAGTACTGGCTGCCTCGAGGAGTGGACCTGGGCTCTTCTCTGCCTCACTGCAACAGCCTCTCACAGACTTGCACACCCTCAGCTCTCTTCCCTTTCCTAAACTGGTTTTTCATCTCCCAGAGGTGATTGCAGAAACCGTGTTCTAAAGGAGATGGCTCTGTGTGTACTCTGAGAAATGTTTCTCCACGTGCATGAGGTGGTGGAGGTCTTGCCTTCAGGGTGAGGTCTAGTTCTCCAAACATGGCTCTGCGGCAAAGGATTTCCCTGACCAGTGGAACCTGGGTAGATGCTGTTCTCCCATGCTCTGCATCAACCCCTTTTTCAAGGTGATGGCTTTGTCTCACTACCAGGAGCACCTGAAGGATCAGCACAGGCAAGCAAACTCTAACAGAAACTTTCCTGTCTTTGCAGATGGAACTGGACACTTGGGAGGATGTGGAAAATGGGACCAGTGTGGAAGAGTTCATCCTTCTTGGCTTCCCAGGCACGTGGCATTTCCGTGTCTCCCTTGCGGTGCTATTTGCCCTGACCTACTCCCTGACAGTAATGGGCAACACATCCATCATAGCCCTCGTGTGGACAACCAGGAAACTCCAGACCCCAATGTACTTTTTCCTCTGCAATCTCTCCTTTCTGGAGATCTGGTACACTACGGGTGTTGTTCCCAAAGCCATAGGGGTTCTTCTGGGAACGAGCCAGACCATCTCCTTCCGTGTCTGCATCCTGCAGTTGTTCTTCTTTCTCTCTCTGGGTTCCACTGAGTGTTTTCTCCTGTCAGTCATGGCCTATGACCGCTACTTAGCCGTATGCTACCCCCTGAGATACAGCTCCCTGATGAGCAGGGGCCTCTCAGCTCGCCTGGTGCTCGGCTCTTGGCTGGGAGGCTTTCTGGCCATCTCCCTGCTGGCCTTTCTGACCTCCAGGCTGACGTTCTGTGGGCCAGATGTCATCAATCATTTCCTCTGCGATATCGATTCCTGCCTCGCCCTCTCCTGCAGTGACACGTGGCCCGTGGAGCTGGCAACCTTCCTGGTCTCCATCGTTGTTGTGGTGGCCTCCTGTGTGGGCACCCTGCTCTCCTACATGTTCATCATCTCTTCCATCCTGAGAATCCAGTCAGCCCATGGCCGCAAAAAGGCCTTTTCCACTTGCTCTGCCCATCTCAGTGTCGTCACGATCTGGTACGGCTCCACTGTGTTCCTGTATGTCAAGCCATCGGCCCAGAACTCCCTGGAGCTGAACAAGCTCGTCAATACCTTCAACACAGTTATAACTCCGCTCTTGAACCCCTTCATTTACACACTCAGGAACAAAGAAGTGAAGCAAGCTCTGGGGCAGGCTTTCCAGAGAAAGTGAAGTGACTTTTCAAGGGACTCAGTGGGAGCAGAGACTTCACCCCCTCCTGCTCATCACCTCTGTCCTGCAGAATCTCCCACCAAAGCGCAAGTGTTCCTGTGCATCACAGGGCATGAGGAGACACTAGTTCCCCTAGGGCTCCTCTCACCCTCCTTACAGACCTCTTAGGCTGTGCTGAACCTCAATTCTAAAGCCCCCAGCTCCCTCTGTTTGCTCCTGGGTAAACACCAAACGCTTCACAGTGCTCAAAAGAGCAGCGTTTGGGAAGGGTCACCAACCCCTGCAGGAAGGGTTCTCCAACCAGACACGGGAGGAGTAGTTCCTCCCTCTGATTTGTGTTCCAGTTTGCTCAGTGCTTTGCATAGTCAGGGATTCACCTGAATACCAAGAGTGATCCCAGCAGCTGCCCCACTGCTTTAGGAAAAGGCCTTGGTTGCTCTGTTCAATCTGACTTTTTCAGGATGTTGTTGGGCCCCGTTCCATGCAGACTCTTCCCCCTACTTGGGCCGTGGGGTGCAACATGACTGCAGCTGTCCCACCTCCCAAAAGCTTCATTCTCCAGCTCTGGCCACCATAGGAGGCACAGACCAAGGGAAGGAAAAGATGAGCTGAGAGGTTCCTTGCCCTGAGTCCACATTCCATGGTCCAGCTCTTTGAAGCAGAGGATCTTTCCAAGCCTGCTTTGCTTAGTTAGGCTGCAGCCATCAGAGCTCTTGGACTCCTTTCATCATCATCAACCCCAGATCTTCGTGCAGCTGGAAAAGTCCCGCTGGACTGTTCTTCCCAGCAGCCCAGGCAGGGGAGGCAGAGACCAAGCTTCTCCTCAGCCCCAGGTGCTGCTGCTGGGCAGGCTGAGCTCAGAGCTCCAGGCAAGCAGTAACAAGGAGGAAACCACTCCCCAGAGTTTTTGTGCAGCGCTGCACGCTCTGGGCACCAGGGTGGGCTCAGTGCACAGAAATAGGCAGCGCTGTCCTGGAGCTCCGCATCCTGCACGTGCAGAAACACCTGGGACTTCTCTGCAGACAGCACAGAGGAGAATCTCCCTGCATCCATACGAGGTTTGCTTCTTGTCACCCACAGCAGCCTCTGAGGGGACTGGGTCTGGTGCTGCTGATACCAGAAGAGGTAGGGAGCATAATCACCGGTGGAGAAATTGCAGTGCAGAGTTGCACGGTGTCCTGCCTGGATGATCATCTCTGCTGGGAACTGGAGCACAGCGTCCTTTTGGGCACTGCCTGAGAAACCAGAAAAGGTTTTCAGCTTTGCTTGCCTGTCAGCCTCTCCGTCTGTCTCTCCAGCAGCTTGCTCTCTGTCCCTACTGACCAGCTCCCTTGTCCCAGCCTCTCAAAGCCTGAGCTCTCTGTCCCTGCTACCTTCTCTCTGCAGGTCCCTGCCACCCCTCACATCCAACATCCCCATCCCTCCTGAGCTGGCCCCCATCCTCTGCTGTCTCACCCCGCAACTCCTGCTCTCCCGACACAAACCCTCCCAGGGCCCCAGGCACTCAGCACTCCTGCCTCCTCCTTCTACCCCAGCACCACAGCCTTGTGTCTCCTTCTGCCCAGCATCCCAGTCCCATCTCACCCAAGGCTGCCAGTGCCAGCAACGCTGCCAGGAGAAGGAGGACCATGTCCCACAGTCCCTGCCAGCAGGAGGGACCTGATGCTCAGCCTTTGCCCTCTGCTGCCCCTGCCAGCTCCAAAAGGCACCCAAGCCCCAGCCCTGAGGGTGGAGCCAAAGCCTGTTCTTGCTGCTCCACCATGTCCTCAGCACAGGAGCCCTTGGACTTGGCTGCTGGAGCTTCTTCCTTACAATGATGCTTCAAACACCTCACCTGAGAGACCCAAGGACATGCACAAGGCACCCCTTTGTCCTGGGCTTTGGCATGGAGGGGGGTGCAGGGGCAGCTCAAAGGTCTGGATCCTGGTCCCACTCGCACTCCCTTCACCTCTGGCTGTTGAGAAAGAGCCTGGAGAGAAACATCTCTTTTAATAGTATCTGCTGTAGAACCCAATTCCCACGCTCCCTCCTTCTGGCAGGAGCAGACCCGGAGCAAAGCTCTAGGCTCTACAGGCAGCCCCTCTGTCTCCCTTCACTCTCCCACATTGCCCGAAGCCTCTAGCTGCCTGACCCTCACCGACCCCAGAACCCAACACCCAGGCAAGCGAGAAGGCTGCCTGACTGTAATGTCTTCTCCTGCCTGTGCTGCGAGCAGGGCTCCTCTGGCTGCTTCTGCCCCCGGGGTCTGTCTCACCCAGCTGGCGGGGTCTGTCTCACCCAGCTGGCAGGGTCTGCAGGAAGCAGGTTCTCAGCACAGCAGCCCCACTCACAGCCCAGCTCCCTCAGCACCTGTCGCTTGCTCAAGGCTGTGGCAGAAGGACTCTGAGTTCCCTCTGCTCTCCAGGGACTGCACGCCTGCCAGGAGTTCCCTTGTCAGCCACCTCGAGCTGCCCCCGCATTCCTTGTCTGAGGCAGGGACAAAGCTCGACCATCCCTCTTCCAAAGACAGGCATGACAAGGAGACCTTGGTGTGCACCACTGCAGCACATCCAGCTGTCCCTTATCCCAGGCTGTCCCTTGCCCCCACCACACTCCCCCAGCACTGCCAGTGGCTCTTGTGCTCCTCTCCCTCCGTCTTCCAGGAATGCACAGCCACTGCCCCGTGCCAGGGCCACAGGAGCCACATGGTTCTGGACTACTGCTCAGCCACCACTGTCGGCCGCTCCAGGGGCTCAAGCAGCACCTTGGACCTTTTAGAGCACCCATGAGCAGTGTGAGACCTCGGCCAGGGAGCAGATGTTGCCAGGGCATGAACTCAGTGGGTTGTGTTGGGTATCAACAGGTGATGCTGATCCTGCTACCCTTGGTGGTCTCTGCCAATGCCTCATCTGCACCTCATCTGCTCCACCAGCAGCTGCTGCTGAGAAAGGAGAAGGAAAGGCCCCACATCCCCAGAGATCCCAAGCTCCGATGACTCCTTTCCCAAAGAAATGGTCAAGAACAGTGGCAGTGAGAGAGGGAGTGATCCTGAGAGTTAAGAAAAAGAGGGTTAGAAATTGAAGATGGGAGGATAGATGGGTCAAAAGGTGAATGGGTGTGTGGATGAAAGGGTAGGTGGATTGAGCGAGAGTAAAACTGGAAGGAGCAGTGGGTGTTACGGTGAAGGACAGTGGCATATTCATGGCAAAACCTTTTGAGTGCACAAGAGGGAGAGAAGGTCTGCTAAATGGCAGCCACCCATCCAAGCACATTTAGACTAGCAGAGCTGATGGGACAATGGCAGAATAGTGAGGTGGGACTCAGAGCTTGGAAACTGGAGGAGTGAAATGGCACAGATAGAGAGAGGGAAAGAGAGTCATTGAAGAACTGTCCACTCACAGCTGATGCCCACCCTGCACACTCAGTGGGACTGCAGGCACCAGCCCTACACATCCCACCCTCTGCAGCCTGTGCCCCACTGCCCATCAACAGCCTGGCCTCTCTGCTCTGGTCCCAGCATCTCCTCTCTCCTGCCCTCAATCACTGCCACCAGCACCACCCTGGAGCTGCACCATGTCCTGGCACCACGCCCCTTTCTCTCCTCTGAATAAGATATTGTAGAAAGCAAGAAGGTCTCCCCTGAGAAATCTCTTCCCGGAGAGGAGCAGCCCTCATGCACAGGAGCTCTAGGGCCTGGGTGCTGGGGGTTCTTCCTGAAAATAACCCATCAAATACCACATCAAAGTAACCCAGGATGACATCAGTTTTTTTTCTAAACACCTGACCAGCAGTGGAGCTGAGCCTTCTGCCTACAGGGCTGCGTTCCTGCCCTGGAAATCCTTGGACCTTTCATCCCAGGCCTCAGAAAAAGATTTCACTGGGGAGTAGACATGGAAGAAACGAGTAAATGAAAAGGCAGCAGTGATGGAAACCAAAGCCCAGTCCATATCATCAGCTGTGATGCTTGGCATTCAAGATGAGCTTGTCAGAAAATTGTTGCAACTGCTAAGGCGCCTCTGGCCCTGTGGCAATGGAGGGCAGGGATAAAAGCCAGCCCAAGCCCCTGCTCGCTCAGTCCATTCCTCTGCCTCCTTCTGCTTGGGAACCAGGTGAGTCTGAATCCTCTCCATCCCCACTCAGGAGTGCACTTGCCTGCTCCTCACACACTCCTGTGCTCTGTTTCCTCTCTGTGTCCTCTCCCAGGTACCCTCTGACTCTGAGCCATGTCCTGCTATAACCCGTGCCAGCCCTGCCAGCCCTGCGGTCCGTGCCCGCTGGCCAGCAGCTGCAATGAGTGCTGTGTGCGGCAGTGCCAGAGCTCCACCATCGCCATCCAGCCCTCCGCGGTGGTGGTGACCCTGCCCGGCCCCATCCTCAGCTCCTTCCCTCAGAACACCGTTGTGGGCTCCTCCACCTCCGCTGCTGTTGGCAGCATCCTCAGCTCTCAGGGAGTGCCCATCAACTCCGGGGGCTTTGGCCTCTCTGGCATTACCGGCCGTTACTGTGGCAGGAGGTCCCTCCAGTAAGAAGATATTGGAGAAGACCCATGGAGACACCTTGAGGAACTCTGAACATGGTGCTTGGAGGAGGACAAAGATCTTTCATTGTGGATTACCAGATAATTTGAATGGCCTTGCCTTTTTTCCCTTTTCCTTCCTTGCTTTGGTTCCCCTTGACAGCAAGGTCTCCCAAGACCCTCCTGATGGGACCCTCTGTCTCCTCTCCCTCCATGGGTTAGATTGACAGAAATCTCATGGGAACTTCTCTATAGCGAAGGATACTGGACTCTACGCTGCTTGCTGGACTCCCTGCTGCTGACTGGTCTCTGGTCTAGAGGCATGGAACGGTATCTGAATTGTCTTCTCTTTCTTTCTAGACCTAGCACTAATAAATGGCATTTAAGAAAAGCTTTGAAGAGCCTGAGTGCCAGTCTTACTGGTATTTTGCCATCATTTGTGGTGTCCTAGCCTCAGAGTTTGCAGCCTGAGGGGTGTCTGGCTTGTCCCAGTGACACCACCCTCTCCTGGTGTGGAAATACGCCCCTCAGGATCCCCTCCCTTTACACAGCTGAGGCTGACAATGCCTGGTGGCAGGGGAATCAGACCAGCACCTGTGCCAAATGGGGCTGGGTGGGGTGAGGTTGCCCAGTGAGTAGAGCAGCATCAGCCCTGGCAGATGATGTTGGGACTGTCAGAGAATCATGGAACCATAGACTGAAAATATGGTTAGTTTAGAACAGACAATGAAAGGTCGAGTCCAAATCTCCTGCAAAGCAGAGGGACATTTCTTGGAAGAACAGGTTGCTCAAAGGCTTATCCACAGACCTTGAAGAGGCCCAGTGATTGGGCTTCCCCAGCTTCTCTGGGGAACCGTGCCCATGTCTGGCAGCCTCAGCATGGTCAAGTCTTCCTTCTGCCCCACCTTAATCTCCCCTCTTTCAGTTTAAACCCATTGCGCCTTGTTCAGTCACAACACCCCCTCGTGAAATGTCTCTCGCTTTCTGGATTTTAATCCCATTCAAGTAATATTTCTTTCTCTTTGAAGAGAGGAAGTTTCTCTTTAGGCAACTTCCCCATCACAGCTTCCTCCCTGCTCTCCCAGCCCCATCATGAGCAGGTGCAGGGCATCTGGCTGCCCCAGACACACAGCCCTTTGCTGCCAGGGGAGCAGGGCAGGGCAGCCCCTCTGCCTGCCCTCATCTGGAACTGGTCCCACCCCTCCCCAACAGCCCCACAGGGACCAGCAGGGATGGCCAGAGCTTGTCAGCCCTTGGGATCCATTTGCCTTGGCCAGTGGAGAACCCTGGAGCTGCAGCGGTGGGGCTGGCGCTTTGGTTTTGTCTCTCCTGCACAGACTTTGCACAGGAAGGGGCTGAATGTGCAACCAAGGTCCTGCAGCTTGGACCCCAATCCACCTTGTGTCTTGCCTGGAAGGAGAACACAAAGGATTGGCAGCAGAGCCTCAAGCCACCCTCTGAGGAACACGTCCACACGCTCCTCATGCTCACAGGATTGCTGCTGCTGCTGCTGCTGCTGCAGGGTATATAGGGAACCGACTCCTGAGGAATCTTTGCCCACCTCTTTTAGAACCACTGATGGTGGGAGTGCTTTGCCCAAGTTCATTCACTTTTTGTTTAGTATTTAAGGTCCATCGTGTATTTAATTCCCCTCAAGGGGTCACTGTTTGACCAGAAGGGGCTTTTATCCCTAAGCACAATCAGCATAAAAGCCCAAACTCTCAGATACTCTGTGAAATCAACTTTTCCAGAATTTATTACAGCAAGATAGGTAATAAATGATTAGCAGTGATCAAAAAGTTAGAAGGAACAGCTGTTAAAGACAATGTGTCTAATCATTACTAGAAGACAATAGGTAGAGTGATTAAGAAAGATACATCACCAGTTGTCCCTATATCATTGTCATCATCATGCAGATCTGCATTCCCTGGGGAGCTTGATCTTCCCAGGGAGGATTTGGACATCCAGTTCCTGGACAATTGGGAGAGCCTGTACAGTGTATCTACTTGCAGCTGAGATCCCCGACCATTGCTGAGGGCGGCTGAGCTTTTAGATCATTGAGCAAACACCTTACATTACCTCAAAAACTTCGAGCATCAAGGCCCTGCTGCTCATGGCCTTTCTTTCTTATATGTTCCTGCACCAGCAATATCCCAGCACAATCACACAGAGAATAAATCACTTTCTGACACTCTTAAGAATAGTACAATTCTAGTGATAACAACGATGTAAGAGGCCACAGATTGGCCAGCATATACAGAAAGGCAACACAAGCACCACTGGGGCACTGACGTTGCTCTTTGCCTGTTGATTAGGCCCTGTCACCACATTTGGTCCTCAGACCCATGTTGGATTTGTATCCTGAATAATTCATGCATTAATTCTTTCAAAATCTGTGTGTGATATAAAAATTATCTGATTGGTCAGGATTCAACAGGAATCATCCATGGTTCACTAGTATCGTTTCAGATCTGTTGATTGGTCTCTGTCAGATTAGTCATAGGAAGGTTCCTCTCCACCAGCCTGTAACCAGCCTGGCTGGCCCAGACACATCATTCCCTGCTGCCTGGGCAGCTCAGCACTACAGCCCTGCTCCCTGGGGAGGAGCTGGACATGATCCCAGAGCCCTCTAAATCCACTGAGAAGCCGGCAAGGAGCCCAGGACACTCCTGGGCTGCATCTGTGTCTTGGTTTCTTTGCTTCTGTGTTCAGAACAAAGAGGGGTCTTGGGCCTTTGTCAGTCTTGGTGCAGCTGGAGAAGCCTGCAGGGCTTTTCTTCCCAGCAGCACAAACAGCAGAGACAGAGGCGCAGATTCCCCTCAGTCCCAGGTGCTGCTGCTGGGCAGCCTGAGCTCAGGGCTCCAGGCAAGCAGGGGCAGGGAGGGAACCGCTCCCCAGAGCACCCCCTACGTTTCTGTGCAGCGCTGCATGCTCTGGGCACCAGGGTGGGCTCAGTGCACAGAAATAGGCAGCGCTGTCCTGGAGCTCCGTATTCTGCACGTGCAGAAACACCTGGGACTTCTCTGCAGACAGCACAGAGGAGAACCTCCCTGCATCCGCAAGAGCTTTCCATTTGGCTGCTTGCAGCAGCCTCTGAGGGGCCTGGGTCTGGTGCTGCTGGTACCAGACAATGAAGAAATTTGTATAGCTAGCTGAGAAATTGCAGTACATAGTTGCGCTGTGTCCTGCCTGGATGATCATCTCTGCTGGGAACTGGAACACAGAGTCCTCTTGGGCACCACCTGGGAAGCCAGAAAGGGCTTTCAGCTCTGCTTGCCTGTCAGCCTCCCCGTCTGTCTCTCCAGCACCTCTCTCACTTTCCCCACTGCCCAGCTGCCTTTTCACACCCTATCAAAGCCTGAGCTCTCTGTCCCTGCTCTCTTCTCTCTGCAGATCCCTGCCGCTCCTCACATCCCACATCCCCATCCCTCCTGAGCTGGTCCCCACCCTTTGCCGACTCCCCCTCCCCCCCCCCCCCCCCAGCCCCTGGTCTCCTCACACAAACCCTCCCAGGGCCCCAGGGACTCAGCACTCCCAGCTCCTCCTTCCACCCCCAGTGCCACAACCTTGTGTCTCCTTCTGCCCAGCCTCCCACCCCCATCTCACCCAAGGCTGCCAGTGCCAGCAGCGCTGCCAGGACAAGGAGGACCATGTCCCACAGTCCCTGTCAGCCGAAGGGACCTGATGCTCAGCCCTTGCCCTCTGCTGCCCCCGTCAGCTCCAAGAGGTGTCCAAGCCCCAGCCCCGAGGGTGGAGCCAAAGCCTGTTCTTGCTGCTCCACCATGTCCTCAGCACAGGAGCCTTTGGGCTTGGCTGCTGGAGCTTCTTCCTTACAATGATGCTTCAAACACTACACCAGAGTGACCCAAATTGACAACACTCTATTTTTCCAGATGTGACCAGCACTGGAGCTGAGTCTTCTGCCTACAGGGCTGTGTTCCTGGCTGCATTCCTGCCCTGGAAATCCTTTGACCTTTCATCCCAGGCCTCAGAAGAAGCTTTCATTTGGGAGTGGGCATGGAAGAAACGAATAAATGAAAAGGCAGCAGTGATGGAAACAAAAGCCCAGTCCATATCATCAGCTGTGATGCTTGGCATTCAAGATGAGCTTGTCAAAAAATTGTTGCAACTGCAAAGGCACCTCTGGCCTTGTGGCAATGGAGGGCAGGGATAAAACGTTTCTGGTATTTCTTCTGACAGATCAGGGAACACTTTGGTTCAAGCGCTGCCCGGGTGCTGCTGTGGCTCTTGCCATGAGCTCTCGTTTGCCTGCCCAATCAACAGACCTTGGAAAGGAATAGGAAAAGCACAGGATCCACACGTTTTTTACACCTCAGACAAGGGCTTGGTTCCAGAGTTTGGGTTTGCTTCATGGTGGTTGGACCCATCTCTTCAGAGAGCAGCTGCTGTTCTTTACATGGCTCTTAATCCCTTGGCTACACTGAACCCCGTGATTTGCCCCCAAGACACAAGGATGTGGGAGCTGTCGGCATTTGTTCCCATGAGCTGAACAACTGGCAGGGCTGGGAGGTTTGGCAGCTGAAAGGAGGAGCAGAACCATTTTCTTTGAGGAAAATGCTCAACTGAAAAAAATGGGTCAGAGCTTCTGTGGATGAGATGTACACACTGTCCTGTGCCCCTGTGGGGGGACAACCGTGCTATGTGAGTGACCAAGCACTGGCAGACAGTGCATAGAGATGTTGCTGAGACTTCTTCCTTAGAGATATTCAGCACCTACCTCAACATAGCCCTGAGCACCTGGCTCGGGGTGGCCCTGCCTGAGCAGGTAGTTGGATCAGATGACCACCAGAGGTCCCTCCCCACCTCATGTGTTTCATAATACTCTGAATCCTTGAGAGCAGCTGATGTTAGCAGCTCAGAGCTCCCAGCATCTGCGGAGATTGAAGGGTATCTGAATTGTCTTCTCATTCTTTCTAGACCTAGCACTAATAAATGGCATTTAAGGAACACCTCGAAGAGCCTGAGTGCCTGTCTCACCTGGGTCTGTTGGTATCTGTTGGTATCAGTGTGTTGCCCTCTCCTGGTGTGAGAATATACCCCTCAGGATCCCCTCTCTTTTCAGAGCTGGGGCTCATCTCCACATCTCCCTTAAGGAGATCACTTGGGACAGCAGGGAGCATCTAAGGCTATAAGACTATGCCCACTTCTAATGTTGGGATTCTTTCTGGCTACAGCAATAGGGTTGTGATGTTATCCATAACACACAGACCTGGGTCCAGATTTGTGTATCTGTGTTCTGTTTAAGTCTGCTGTCCAGCTGATCTTGAGTGCCCAAGGAAGAAAACCAAGTGTTTCTAAGTGACGGATCACCTGATGCGTGACAAAGCATCTTCTGAATGAGCTGAACTGATGCTGGATAGCACTTCTTTATCTCTGCTGATAAGAAGAGCAAAGATGAGTCACTTAATTGAGACCCTGCTCTGCAGACAGAGATCAGTTGTCACAGGCACACACACACACCCACACACACACCAATTCTGGTCTGACTTTGTGCACAGATCTTCACTTACAGGAAGCCTGAAGACAGAGGCCTTAACTGAAGCCACAGGCTCTGAACTGAGGGATGTGAACCCTTTCCCTTACTCTCTCTGGATTCAGGTGACCTCAGGTGCCATCTGGGAGGTATCAAGATTGTGTTATCATCCAGCACCAACTGTTTCTCAATCCCAGTCTACTGGGATGTGTGTTGCTCAGATATTCCCTGCATGTCAGTGACTGGCCACACAAGAGAGCACTGACCTCCTCACAAGTTTAACAAACCACATCTAGGGGAAGGAGCAAACACACAGCCACTCCAGAGAATTGCCTTCCTGCTCTTTAATTGGCCTTTGTGAAGAGCGAGCATCATCCGTCTGCACCAACTGCAGGAGATCCCTCAGAGATCAAACTCCCTGGGGCACTGAGGGAAAACAGAAAACATCTCCTTGATCTGAGCTTCAGTGAGTTCATGAGGTGGGTGTGGGACGGTTTCATGCTAGCGATGCTGGTGACTCTGATATCTGCTCTCCCTGTGTGGAGCTGAACGGGAGAGAGTTTACAGCCTGTGGGCACACAGGGTCCCCTTTGGAGTAGTGCAGAGTTGGCTGTGAGGGGGAAAGAAAAGCAGGAGCAGAAGCTGTTAATGCCTCCTTCTGTAGACAGAGAGGAAACAACATCAGGCAGCTGTCGACAGCTCGAAGTGAGTGGGCGAGGTGGGAGATTCTCCTGACGTCACGGCTCCAGATCTCTCCTAGTAAATCAGACTCTTCCCAAAGTTTTCCCTCAGGCAAGGAGACCCTGGCTTCATCTGGAGGAAGATCTGCAGGAAGAGATGTCTCTTGGATCATTTCCTTTGGCTGAGCTGGTGAGTGAAGCCTCCCCAGAGCCACAGCACAGACCTCCAGTGCCATGAACATTTAAGGAGAGCCAGATTAAGGGCGATTGCTCTGTCCTTTAGCAACAACAGGAGATTTCTGAGAGGTAAATTCCTAAGGAGGAAGAAAGGAGAGAAAGGGATCCTTCAGATGAGGATTCCACGCCATCTGTCTTAGGCACCTACCCAGGCTGAGATTGGTTCTCCCCTAAGGAACTGGTCAAGAATCCTCTGTTGTCAGCAGGGAGGGCACAGATCATACCCTGCACCTGGGCTGGCTTCACTGCAGAGTGACATCAGCAGGGGATTCAGCTCAGAAAATTCTGTCTTTAGTCACTGAGTAACAGATATCTCTGCCCCAGTTGAGATGCCCAACTGACCTACCTGAGCGTCTCATTAGAGTCCTGCCTTGGTCCTGGCACTTCTAGAGGGATTTTAGCCCTGTGTGTGTGAGTAAGGTGAACCATGTCCACCTGGAGTCCTATATCTAGTTCTGGAATCCCCACATAAGAAAGATATGGAATTGCTGAAATGGGTCAAGAATATGATCTGAGGGCTATAGCGCCTCTCCTATGAGGACAGGCTGAGAGAGATGGCATTGTTCAGCCTGGAGAAGAGAAGTCTCCAAAGAGAAATTATAGTGTACTTCCATTTCAGAAAGGGGCAACAAGAAAGATATGGAGGGACTTTTTTCAGGGGCCTGCACTGGCTTCAAATTGGAAGGAGGAAGATTCAGATTAGAGATCTGGAAAAAATTCTTCACTACGGTGAGGAGGCACTGATGCATATTTCCCACGGAAGCTCTGGCTGCCCCATCCCTGGAGGTGTTCAAAGCCAAGAGGAATGGAACTTGGATCAACCTGATCCAGTGGGAGGAGTCCATGCCTATGAAAGGTGGTTGGAACTGGATGAGCTTCTAAGGTTCCTTCCAACCCAAACCATTCTAGGATTCTCTACCTCCCTCGTGTCCTTCCTCTGCCCACCAAGAAATGACAGCAAAGAGGAGCTGAGACAGAAGAATTTCATGATAGATCTCGGCTACCCCTGTCTCTGGAATGGCAGAGGTGAATCCTACTCATGCTGTGCTGGGAAGCTGATGTCAGTGGAGGCCATAGTGGGATTTGCAAAAGATTCCTATGCTGAAACTTGGGAGGAAGCAAATAGACAAGACCCTCAATCTCATTGGCTGAAACCATAGACCAGTACTGGCTGACACGAGGAGTGGACCTGGGCTCTTCTCTGCCTCACTGCAACAGCCTCTCACAGACTTGCACACCTTCAGCTCTCTTCCCTTTCCTAAACTGGTTTTTCATCTCCCAGAGGTGATTGCAGAAACCGTGTTCTAAAGGAGATGGCTCTGTGTGTACTCTGAGAAATGTTTCTCCACGTGCATGAGGTGGTGGAGGTCTTGCCTTCAGGGTGAGGTCTAGTTCTCCAAACATGGCTCTGCGGCAAAGGATTTCCCTGACCAGTGGAACCTGGGGTAGATGCTGTTCTCCCATGCTCTGCATCAACCCCTTTTTCAAGGTGATGGCTTTGTCTCACTACCAGGAGCACCTGAAGGATCAGCACAGGCAAGCAAACTCTAACAGAAACTTTCCTGTCTTTGCAGATGGAACTGGACACTTGGGAGGATGTGGAAAATGGGACCAGTGTGGAAGAGTTCATCCTTCTTGGCTTCCCAGGCACGTGGCATTTCCGTGTCTCCCTTGCGGTGCTATTTGCCCTGACCTACTCCCTGACAGTAATGGGCAACACATCCATCATAGCCCTCGTGTGGACAACCAGGAAACTCCAGACCCCAATGTACTTTTTCCTCTGCAATCTCTCCTTTCTGGAGATCTGGTACACTACGGGTGTTGTTCCCAAAGCCATAGGGGTTCTTCTGGGAACGAGCCAGACCATCTCCTTCCGTGTCTGCATCCTGCAGTTGTTCTTCTTTCTCTCCCTGGGCTCCACTGAGTGTTTTCTCCTGTCAGTCATGGCCTATGACCGCTACTTAGCCGTATGCTGCCCCCTGAGATACAGCTCCCTGATGAGCAGGGGCCTCTCAGCTCGCCTGGTGCTCGGCTCCTGGCTGGGAGGCTTTCTGGCCATCTCCCTGCTGGCCTTTCTGACCTCCAAGCTGACGTTCTGTGGGCCAGATGTCATCAATCATTTCCTCTGCGATATCGATTCCTGCCTCGCCCTCTCCTGCAGTGACACGTGGCCGGTGGAGCTGGCAACCTTCCTGGTCTCCATCGTTGTTGTGGTGGCCTCCTGTGTGGGCACCCTGCTCTCCTACATGTTCATCATCTCTTCCATCCTGAGGATCCAGTCAGCCCATGGCCGCAAAAAGGCCTTTTCCACTTGCTCTGCCCATCTCAGTGTCGTCACGATCTGGTACGGCTCCACCGTGTTCCTGTATGTCAAGCCATCAGCCCAGAAATCCCTGGAGCTGAACAAGCTCGTCAATACCTTCAACACAGTTATAACTCCGCTCTTGAACCCCTTCATTTACACACTCAGGAACAAAGAAGTGAAGCAAGCTCTGGGGCAGGCTTTCCAGAGAAAGTGAAGTGACTTTTCAAGGGACTCAGTGGGAGCAGAGATTTCACCCCCTCCTGCTCATCACCTCTGTCCTGCAGAATCTCCCACCAAAGCGCAAGTGTTCCTGTGCATCACAGGGCATGAGGAGACACTAGTTCCCCTAGGGCTCCTCTCACCCTCCTTACAGACCTCTTAGGCTGTGCTGAACCTCAATTCTAAAGCCCCCAGCTCCCTCTGTTTGCTCCTGGGTAAACACCAAACGCTTCACAGTGCTCAAAAGAGCAGCAATTGGGAAGGGTCACCAACCCCTGCGGGAAGGGTTCTCCAACCAGACACGGGAGGAGTAGTTCCTCCCTCTGATTTGTGTTCCAGTTTGCTCAGTGCTTCGCATAGTCAGGGATTCACCTGAATACCAAGAGTGATCCCAGCAGCTGCCCCACTGCTTTAGGAAAAGGCCTTGGTTGCTCTGTTCAATCTGAATTTTTCAGGATGTTGTTGGGCCCCGTTCCATGCAGACTCTTCCCCCTACTTGGGCCGTGGGGTGCAACATGACTGCAGCTGTCCCACCTCCCAAAAGCTTCATTCTCCAGCTCTGGCCACCATAGGAGGCACAGACCAAGGGAAGGAAAAGATGAGCTGAGAGGTTCCTTGCCCTGAGTCCACATTCCATGGTCCAGCTCTTTGAAGCAGAGGATCTTTCCAAGCCTGCTTTGCTTAGTTAGGCTGCAGCCAGCAGAGCTCTTGGACTCCTTTCATCATCATCAACCCCAGATCTTCGTGCAGCTGGAAAAGTCCCGCTGGACTGTTCTTCCCAGCAGCCCAGGCAGGGGAGGCAGAGACCAAGCTTCTCCTCAGCCCCAGGTGCTGCTGCTGGGCAGGCTGAGCTCAGAGCTCCAGGCAAGCAGTAACAAGGAGGAAACCACTCCCCAGAGTTTTTGTGCAGCGCTGCACGCTCTGGGCACCAGGGTGGGCTCAGTGCACAGAAATAGGCAGCGCTGTCCTGGAGCTCCACATCCTGCACGTGCAGAAACACCTGGGAGTTCTCTGCAGAGAGCACAGAGGAGAATCTCCCTGCATCCATACGAGGTTTGCTTCTTGTCACCCACAGCAGCCTCTGAGGGGACTGGGTCTGGTGCTGCTGATACCAGAAGAGGTAGGGAGCATAATCACCGGTGGAGAAATTGCAGTGCAGAGTTGCACGGTGTCCTGCCTGGATGATCATCTCTGCTGGGAACTGGAGCACAGCGTCCTTTTGGGCACTGCCTGAGAAACCAGAAAAGGTTTTCAGCTTTGCTTGCCTGTCAGCCTCTCCGTCTGTCTCTCCAGCAGCTTGCTCACTGTCCCCACTGCCCAGCTCCCTTCTCCCAGCCTCTCAAAGCCTGAGCTCTCTGTCCCTGCTCTCTTCTCTCTGCAGGTCCCTGTCACCCCTCACATCCCACATCCCCATCCCTCCTGAGCTGGCCCCCATCCTGTGCTGACCCCCCCACAGCCCCTGCTCTCCCGACACAAACCCTCCCAGGGCCCCAGGCACTCAGCACTCCTGCCTCCTCCTTCCATCCCCAGCACCACAGCCTTGTGTCTCCTTCTGCCCAGCATCCCAGTCCCATCTCACCCAAGGCTGCCAGTGCCAGCAGCGCTGCCAGGACAAGGAGGACCATCTCCCTTTGTCCCTGCCAGCAGGAGGGACCTGATGCTCAGCCTTTGCCCTCTGCTGCCCCTGCCAGCTCCAAGAGGCACCCAAGCCCCAGCCCTGAGGGTGGAGCCAAAGCCTGTTCTTGCTGCTCCACTGTGTCCTCAGCACAGGAGCCCTTGGACTTGGCTGCTGGAGCTTCTTCCTTACAATGATGCTTCAAACACCTCACCTGAGAGACCCAAGGACATGCACAAGGCACCCATTTGTCCTGGGCTTTGGCATGGAGGGGGGTGCAGGGTCAGCTCAAAGGTCTGGATCCTGGTCCCACTCGCACTCCCTTCACCTCTGGCTGTTGAGAAAGAGCCTGGAGAGAAACATCTCTTTTAATAGTATCTGCTGTAGAACCCAGTTCCCACGCTCCCTCCTTCTGGCAGGAGCAGACCTGGAGCAAATCTCTAGGCTCTACAGGCAGCCCCTCTGTCTCCCTTCACTCTCCCACATTGCCCGAAGCCTCTAGCTGCCTGTCCCTCACCGACCCCAGAACCCAACACCCAGGCAAGCGAGAAGGCTGCCTGACTGTAATGTCTTCTCCTGCCTGGGCTGCGAGCAGGGCTCCTCTGGCTGCTTCTCCCCCCGGGGTCTGTCTCACCCAGCTGGTGGGGTCTGTCTCACCCAGCTGGCAGGGTCTGCAGGAAGCAGGTTCTCAGCACAGCAGCCCCACTCACAGCCCAGCTCCCTCAGCACCTGTCGCTTGCTCAAGGCTGTGGCAGAAGGACTCTGAGTTCCCTCTGCTCTCCAGGGACTGCACGCCTGCCAGGAGTTCCCTTGTCAGCCACCTCGAGCTCCCCCCGCGTTCCTTGGCTGAGGCAGGGACAAAGCTCGACCATCCCTCTTCCAAAGACAGGCATGACAAGGAGACCTTGGTGTGCACCACTGCAGCACATCCAGCTGTCCCTTATCCCAGGCTTTCCCTTGCCCCCACCACACTCCCCCAGCACTGCCAGTGGCTCTTGTGCTCCTCTCCCTCCGTCTTCCAGGAATGCACAGCCACTGCCCCGTGCCAGGGCCACAGGAGCCACATGGTTCTGGACTACTGCTCAGCCACCACTGTCGGCCGCTCCAGGGGCTCAAGCAGCACCTTGGACCTTTTAGAGCACCCATGAGCAGTGTGAGACCTCGGCCAGGGAGCAGATGTTGCCAGGGCATGAACTCAGTGGGCTGTGTTGGGTATCAGCAGGTGATGCTGATCCTGCTACCCTTGGTGGTCTCTGCCAATGCCTCATCTGCACCTCATCTGCTCCACCAGCAGCTGCTGCTGAGAAAGGAGAAGGAAAGGCCCCACATCCCCAGAGATCCCAAGCTCCGATGACTCCTTTCCCAAAGAAATGGTCAAGAACAGTGGCAGTGAGAGAGGGAGTGATCCTGAGAGTTAAGAAAAAGAGGGTTAGAAATTGAAGATGGGAGGATAGATGGGTCAAAAGGTGAATGGGTGTGTGGATGAAAGGGTAGGTGGATTGAGCGAGAGTAAAACTGGAAGGAGCAGTGGGTGTTACGGTGAAGGACAGTGGCATATTCATGGCAAAACCTTTTGAGTGCACAAGAGGGAGAGAAGGTCTGCTAAAAGGCAGCCACCCATCCAAGCACATTTAGACCAGCAGAGCTGATGGGACAATGGCAGAATAGTGAGGTGGGACTCAGAGCTTGGAAACTGGAGGAGTGAAATGGCACAGATAGAGAGAGGGAAAGAGAGTCATTGAAGAACTGTCCACTCACAGCTGATGCCCACCCTGCACACTCAGTGGGACTGCAGGCACCAGCCCTACACATCCCACCCTCTGCAGCCTGTGCCCCACTGCCCATCAACAGCCTGGCCTCTCTGCTCTGGTCCCAGCATCTCCTCTCTCCTGCCCTCAATCACTGCCACCAGCACCACCCTGGAGCTGCACCATGTCCTGGCACCACGCCCCTTTCTCTCCTCTGAATAAGATATTGTAGAAAGCAAGAAGGTCTCCCCTGAGAAATCTCTTCCCGGAGAGGAGCAGCCCTCATGCACAGGAGCTCTAGGGCCTGGGTGCTGGGGGTTCTTCCTGAAAATAACCCATCAAATACCACATCAAAGTAACCCAGGATGACATCAGTTTTTTTTCTAAACACCTGACCAGCAGTGGAGCTGAGCCTTCTGCCTACAGGGCTGCGTTCCTGCCCTGGAAATCCTTGGACCTTTCATCCCAGGCCTCAGAAAAAGATTTCACTGGGGAGTAGACATGGAAGAAACGAGTAAATGAAAAGGCAGCAGTGATGGAAACCAAAGCCCAGTCCATATCATCAGCTGTGATGCTTGGCATTCAAGATGAGCTTGTCAGAAAATTGTTGCAACTGCTAAGGCGCCTCTGGCCCTGTGGCAATGGAGGGCAGGGATAAAAGCCAGCCCAAGCCCCTGCTCGCTCAGTCCATTCCTCTGCCTCCTTCTGCTTGGGAACCAGGTGAGTCTGAATCCTCTCCATCCCCACTCAGGAGTGCACTTGCCTGCTCCTCACACACTCCTGTGCTCTGTTTCCTCTCTGTGTCCTCTCCCAGGTACCCTCTGACTCTGAGTCATGTCCTGCTATAACCCGTGCCAGCCCTGCCAGCCCTGCGGTCCGTGCCCGCTGGCCAGCAGCTGCAATGAGTGCTGTGTGCGGCAGTGCCAGAGCTCCACCGTTGCCATCGAGCCCTCTCCCGTGGTGGTGACCCTGCCCGGCCCCATCCTCAGCTCCTTCCCTCAGAACACCGTTGTGGGCTCCTCCACCTCCGCTGCTGTTGGCAGCATCCTCAGCTCTCAGGGAGTGCCCATCAACTCCGGGGGCTTTGGCCTCTCTGGCATTACCGGCCGTTACTGTGGCAGGAGGTCCCTCCAGTAAGAAGATATTGGAGAAGACCCATGGAGACACCTTGAGGAACTCTGAACATGGTGCTTGGAGGAGGACAAAGATCTTTCATTGTGGATTACCAGATAATTTGAATGGCCTTGCCTTTTTTCCCTTTTCCTTCCTTGCTTTGGTTCCCCTTGACAGCAAGGTCTCCCAAGACCCTCCTGATGGGACCCTCTGTCTCCTCTCCCTCCATGGGTTAGATTGACAGAAATCTCATGGGAACTTCTCTATAGCGAAGGATACTGGACTCTACGCTGCTTGCTGGACTCCCTGCTGCTGACTGGTCTCTGGTCTAGAGGCATGGAACGGTATCTGAATTGTCTTCTCTTTCTTTCTAGACCTAGCACTAATAAATGGCATTTAAGAAAAGCTTTGAAGAGCCTGAGTGCCAGTCTTACTGGTATTTTGCCATCATTTGTGGTGTCCTAGCCTCAGAGTTTGCAGCCTGAGGGGTGTCTGGCTTGTCCCAGTGACACCACCCTCTCCTGGTGTGGAAATACGCCCCTCAGGATCCCCTCCCTTTACAGAGCTGAGGCTGACAATGCCTGGTGGCAGGGGAATCAGACCAGCACCTGTGCCAAATGGGGCTGGGTGGGGTGAGGTTGCCCAGTGAGTAGAGCAGCATCAGCCCTGGCAGATGATGTTGGGACTGTCAGAGAATCATGGAACCATAGACTGAAAATATGGTTGGTTTAGAACAGACAATGAAAGGTCGAGTCCAAATCTCCTGCAAAGCAGAGGGACATTTCTTGGAAGAACAGGTTGCTCAAAGGCTTATCCACAGACCTTGAAGAGGCCCAGTGATTGGGCTTCCCCAGCTTCTCTGGGGAACCGTGCCCATGTCTGGCAGCCTCAGCATGGTCAAGTCTTCCTTCTGCCCCACCTTAATCTCCCCTCTTTCAGTTTAAACCCATTGCGCCTTGTTCAGTCACAACACCCCCTCGTGAAATGTCTCTCGCTTTCTGGATTTTAATCCCATTCAAGTAATATTTCTTTCTCTTTGAAGAGAGGAAGTTTCTCTTTAGGCAACTTCCCCATCACAGCTTCCTCCCTGCTCTCCCAGCCCCATCATGAGCAGGTGCAGGGCATCTGGCTGCCCCAGACACACAGCCCTTTTCTGCCAGAGGAGCAGGGCAGGGCAGCCCCTCTGCCTGCCCTCATCTGGAACTGGTCCCACCCCTCCCCAACAGCCCCACAAGGACCAGCAGGGATGGCCAGAGCTTGTCAGCCCTTGGGATCCATTTGCCTTGGCCAGTGGAGAACCCTGGAGCTGCAGCAGTGGGGCTGGCGCTTTGGTTTTGTCTCTCCTGCACAGACTTTGCACAGGAAGGGGCTGAATGTGCAACCAAGGTCCTGCAGCTTGGACCCCAATCCACCTTGTGTCTTGCCTGGAAGGAGAACACAAAGGATTGGCAGCAGAGCCTCAAGCCACCCTCTGAGGAACACGTCCACACGCTCCTCATGCTCACAGGATTGCTGCTGCTGCTGCTGCTGCTGCAGGGTATATAGGGAATCGACTCCTGAGGAATCTTTGCCCACCTCTTTTAGAACCACTGATGGTGGGAGTGCTTTGCCCAAGTTCATTCACTTTTTGTTTAGTATTTAAGGTCCATCGTGTATTTAATTCCCCTCAAGGGGTCACTGTTTGACCAGAAGGGGCTTTTATCCCTAAGCACAATCAGCATAAAAGCCCAAACTCTCAGATACTCTGTGAAATCAACTTTTCCAGAATTTATTACAGCAAGATAGGTAATAAATGATTAGCAGTGATCAAAAAGTTAGAAGGAACAGCTGTTAAAGACAATGTGTCTAATCATTACTAGAAGACAATAGGTAGAGTGATTAAGAAAGATACATCACCAGTTGTCCCTATATCATTGTCATCATCATGCAGATCTGCATTCCCTGGGGAGCTTGATCTTCCCAGGGAGGATTTGGACATCCAGTTCCTGGACAATTGGGAGAGCCTGTACAGTGTATCTACTTGCAGCTGAGATCCCCGACCATTGCTGAGGGCGGCTGAGCTTTTAGATCATTGAGCAAACACCTTACATTACCTCAAAAACTTCGAGCATCAAGGCCCTGCTGCTCATGGCCTTTCTTTCTTATATGTTCCTGCACCAGCAATATCCCAGCACAATCACACAGAGAATAAATCACTTTCTGACACTCTTAAGAATAGTACAATTCTAGTGATAACAACGATGTAAGAGGCCACAGATTGGCCAGCATATACAGAAAGGCAACACAAGCACCACTGGGGCACTGACGTTGCTCTTTGCCTGTTGATTAGGCCCTGTCACCACATTTGGTCCTCAGACCCATGTTGGATTTGTATCCTGAATAATTCATGCATTAATTCTTTCAAAATCTGTGTGTGATATAAAAATTATCTGATTGGTCAGGATTCAACAGGAATCATCCATGGTTCACTAGTATCGTTTCAGATCTGTTGATTGGTCTCTGTCAGATTAGTCATAGGAAGGTTCCTCTCCACCAGCCTGTAACCAGCCTGGCTGGCCCAGACACATCATTCCCTGCTGCCTGGGCAGCTCAGCACTACAGCCCTGCTCCCTGGGGAGGAGCTGGACATGATCCCAGAGCCCTCTAAATCCACTGAGAAGCCGGCAAGGAGCCCAGGACACTCCTGGGCTGCATCTGTGTCTTGGTCTCTTTGCTTCTGTGTTCTGAACATGGAAGGTCTTGGGCCTTTGTCAGTCTTGGTGCAGCTGGAGAAGCCTGCAGGGCTTTTCTTCCCAGCAGCACAAACAGCAGAGACAGAGGCGCAGATTCCCCTCAGTCCCAGGTGCTGCTGCTGGGCAGCCTGAGCTCAGGGCTCCAGGCAAGCAGGGGCAGGGAGGGAACCGCTCCCCAGAGCACCCCCTACGTTTCTGTGCAGCGCTGCATGCTCTGGGCACCAGGGTGGGCTCAGTGCACAGAAATAGGCAGCGCTGTCCTGGAGCTCCGTATTCTGCACGTGCAGAAACACCTGGGACTTCTCTGCAGACAGCACAGAGGAGAACCTCCCTGCATCCGCACGAGCTTTCCATTTGGCTGCTTGCAGCAGCCTCTGAGGGGCCTGGGTCTGGTGCTGCTGGTACCAGACAATGAAGAAATTTGTATAGCTAGCTGAGAAATTGCAGTACGTAGTTGAGCTGTGTCCTGCCTGGATGATCATCTCTGCTGGGAACTGGAACACAGAGTCCTCTTGGGCACCACCTGGGAAGCCAGAAAGGGCTTTCAGCTCTGCTTGCCTGTCAGCCTCCCCGTCTGTCTCTCCAGCACCTCTCTCACTTTCCCCACTGCCCAGCTGCCTTTTCACACCCTATCAAAGCCTGAGCTCTCTGTCCCTGCTCTCTTCTCTCTGCAGATCCCTGCCGCTCCTCACATCCCACATCCCCATCCCTCCTGAGCTGGTCCCCACCCTTTGCCGACACCCCCTCCCCCCCCCCCCCCCCAGCCCCTGGTCTCCTCACACAAACCCTCCCAGGGCCCCAGGGACTCAGCACTCCCAGCTCCTCCTTCCACCCCCAGTGCCACAACCTTGTGTCTCCTTCTGCCCAGCCTCCCACTCCCATCTCACCCAAGGCTGCCAGTGCCAGCAGCGCTGCCAGGACAAGGAGGACCATGTCCCACAGTCCCTGCCAGCCGAAGGGACCTGATGCTCAGCCCTTGCCCTCTGCTGCCCCTGTCAGCTCCAAGAGGTGTCCAAGCCCCAGCCCCGAGGGTGGAGCCAAAGCCTGTTCTTGCTGCTCCACCATGTCCTCAGCACAGGAGCCTTTGGGCTTGGCTGCTGGAGCTTCTTCATTACAATGATGCTTCAAACACTACACCAGAGTGACCCAGACTGACAACACTTTATTTTTCCAGATGTTACCAGCACTGGAGCTGAGTCTTCTGCCTACAGGGCTGTGTTCCTGGCTGCATTCCTGCCCTGGAAATCCTTTGACCTTTCATCCCAGGCCTCAGAAGAAGCTTTCATTTGGGAGTGGGCATGGAAGAAACGAATAAATGAAAAGGCAGCAGTGATGGAAACCAAAGCCCAGCCCATATCATCAGGTGTGATGCTTGGCATTCAAGATGAGCTTGTCAAAAAATTGTTGCAACTGCAAAGGCGCCTCTGGCCCTGTGGCAATGGAGGGCAGGGATAAAAGGTTTCTGGTATTTCTTCTGACAGATCAGGGAACACTTTGGTTCAAGCGCTGCCCGGGTGCTGCTGTGGCTCTCGGCATGAGCTCTCGTTTGCCTGCCCAATCAACAGACCTTGGAAAGGAATAGGAAAAGCACAGGATCCACACGTTTTTTACACCTCAGACAAGGGCTTGGTTCCAGAGTTTGGGTTTGCTTCATGGTGGTTGGACCCATCTCTTTAGAGAGCAGCAGCTGTTCTTTACATGGCTCTTAATCCCTTGGCTACACTGAACCCCGTGATTTGCCCCCAAGACACAAGGATGTGGGAGCTGTCGGCATTTGTTCCCATGAGCTGAACAACTGGCAGGGCTGGGAGGTTTGGCAGCTGAAAGGAGGAGCAGAACCATTTTCTTTGAGGAAAATGCTCAACTGAAAAAAAATGGGTCAGAGCTTCTGTGGATGAGATGTACACACTGTCCTGTGCCCCTGTGGGGGGACAACCGTGCTATGTGAGTGACCAAGCACTGGCAGACAGTGCATAGAGATGTTGCTGAGACTTCTTCCTTAGAGATATTCAGCACCTACCTCAACATAGCCCTGAGCACCTGGCTCGGGGTGGCCCTGCCTGAGCAGGTAGTTGGATCAGATGACCACCAGAGGTCCCTCCCCACCTCATGTGTTTCATAATACTCTGAATCCTTGAGAGCAGCTGATGTTAGCAGCTCAGAGCTCCCAGCATCTGCGGAGATTGAAGGGTATCTGAATTGTCTTCTCATTCTTTCTAGACCTAGCACTAATAAATGGCATTTAAGGAACACCTCGAAGAGCCTGAGTGCCTGTCTTACCTGGGTCTGTTGGTATCTGTTGGTATCAGTGTGTTGCCCTCTCCTGGTGTGAGAATATACCCCTCAGGATCCCCTCTCTTTTCAGAGCTGGGGCTCATCTCCACATCTCCCTTAAGGAGATCACTTGGGACAGCAGGGAGCATCTAAGGCTATAAGACTATGCCCACTTCTAATGTTGGGATTCTTTCTGGCTACAGCAATAGGGTTGTGATGTTATCCATAACACACAGACCTGGGTCCAGATTTGTGTATCTGTGTTCTGTTTAAGTCTGCTGTCCAGCTGATCTTGAGTGCCCAAGGAAGAAAACCAAGTGTTTCTAAGTGACGGATCACCTGATGCGTGACAAAGCATCTTCTGAATGAGCTGAACTGATGCTGGATAGCACTTCTTTATCTCTGCTGATAAGAAGAGCAAAGATGAGTCACTTAATTGAGACCCTGCTCCGCAGACAGAGATCAGTTGTCACAGGCACACACACACACCCACACACACACCAATTCTGGTCTGACTTTGTGCACAGATCTTCACTTACAGGAAGCCTGAAGACAGAGGCCTTAACTGAAGCCACAGGCTCTGAACTGAGGGATGTGAATCCTTTCCCTTACTCTCTCTGGATTCAGGTGACCTCAGGTGCCATCTGGGAGGTATCAAGATTGTGTTATCATCCAGCACCAACTGTTTCTCAATCCCAGTCTACTGGGATGTGTGTTGCTCAGATATTCCCTGCATGTCAGTGACTGGCCACACAAGAGAGCACTGACCTCCTCACAAGTTTAACAAACCACATCTAGGGGAAGGAGCAAACACACAGCCACTCCAGAGAATTGCCTTCCTGCTCTTTAATTGGCCTTTGTGAAGAGCGAGCATCATCCGTCTGCACCAACTGCAGGAGATCCCTCAGAGATCAAACTCCCTGGGGCACTGAGGGAAAACAGAAAACATCTCCTTGATCTGAGCTTCAATGAGTTCATGAGGTGGGTGTGGGACGGTTTCATGCTAGCGATGCTGGTGACTCTGATATCTGCTCTCCCTGTGTGGAGCTGAACGGGAGAGAGTTTACAGCCTGTGGGCACACAGGGTCCCCTTTGGAGTAGTGCAGAGTTGGCTGTGAGGGGGAAAGAAAAGCAGGAGCAGAAGCTGTTAATGCCTCCTTCTGTAGACAGAGAGGAAACAACATCAGGCAGCTGTCGACAGCTCGAAGTGAGTGGGCGAGGTGGGAGATTCTCCTGACGTCACGGCTCCAGATCTCTCCTAGTAAATCAGACTCTTCCCAAAGTTTTCCCTCAGGCAAGGAGACCCTGGCTTCATCTGGAGGAAGATCTGCAGGAAGAGATGTCTCTTGGATCATTTCCTTTGGCTGAGCTGGTGAGTGAAGCCTCCCCAGAGCCACAGCACAGACCTCCAGTGCCATGAACATTTAAGGAGAGCCAGATTAAGGGCGATTGCTCTGTCCTTTAGCAACAACAGGAGATTTCTGAGAGGTAAATTCCTAAGGAGGAAGAAAGGAGAGAAAGGGATCCTTCAGATGAGGATTCCACGCCATCTGTCTTAGGCACCTACCCAGGCTGAGATTGGTTCTCCCCTAAGGAACTGGTCAAGAATCCTCTGTTGTCAGCAGGGAGGGCACAGATCATACCCTGCACCTGGGCTGGCTTCACTGCAGAGTGACATCAGCAGGGGATTCAGCTCAGAAAATTCTGTCTTTAGTCACTAAGTAACAGATATCTCTGCCCCAGTTGAGATGCCCAACTGACCTACCTGAGCGTCTCATTAGAGTCCTGCCTTGGTCCTGGCACTTCTAGAGGGATTTTAGCCCTGTGTGTGTGAGTAAGGTGAACCATGTCCACCTGGAGTCCTATATCTAGTTCTGGAATCCCCACATAAGAAAGATATGGAATTGCTGAAATGGGTCAAGAATATGATCTGAGGGCTATAGCGCCTCTCCTATGAGGACAGGCTGAGAGAGATGGCATTGTTCAGCCTGGAGAAGAGAAGTCTCCAAAGAGAAATTATAGTGTACTTCCATTTCAGAAAGGGGCAACAAGAAAGATATGGAGGGACTTTTTTCAGGGGCCTGCACTGGCTTCAAATTGGAAGGAGGAAGATTCAGATTAGAGATCTGGAAAAAATTCTTCACTACGGTGAGGAGGCACTGATGCATATTTCCCACGGAAGCTCTGGCTGCCCCATCCCTGGAGGTGTTCAAAGCCAAGAGGAATGGAACTTGGATCAACCTGATCCAGTGGGAGGAGTCCATGCCTATGAAAGGTGGTTGGAACTGGATGAGCTTCTAAGGTTCCTTCCAACCCAAACCATTCTAGGATTCTCTACCTCCCTCGTGTCCTTCCTCTGCCCACCAAGAAATGACAGCAAAGAGGAGCTGAGACAGAAGAATTTCATGATAGATCTCTGCTACCCCTATCTCTGGAATGGCAGAGGTGAATCCTACTCATGCTGTGCTGGGAAGCTGATGTCAGTGGAGGCCATAGTGGGATTTGCAAAAGATTCCTATGCTGAAACTTGGGAGGAAGCAAATAGACAAGACCCTCGATCTCATTGGCTGAAACCATAGACCAGTACTGGCTGCCTCGAGGAGTGGACCTGGGCTCTTCTCTGCCTCACTTCAACAGCCTCTCACAGACTTGCACACCCTCAGCTCTCTTCCCTTTCCTAAACTGGTTTTTCATCTCCCAGAGGTGATTGCAGAAACCGTGTTCTAAAGGAGATGGCTCTGTGTGTACTCTGAGAAATGTTTCTCCACGTGCATGAGGTGGTGGAGGTCTTGCCTTCAGGGTGAGGTCTAGTTCTCCAAACATGGCTCTGCGGCAAAGGATTTCCCTGACCAGTGGAACCTGGGTAGATGCTGTTCTCCCATGCTCTGCATCAACCCCTTTTTCAAGGTGATGGCTTTGTCTCACTACCAGGAGCACCTGAAGGATCAGCACAGGCAAGCAAACTCTAACAGAAACTTTCCTGTCTTTGCAGATGGAACTGGACACTTGGGAGGATGTGGAAAATGGGACCAGTGTGGAAGAGTTCATCCTTCTTGGCTTCCCAGGCACGTGGCATTTCCGTGTCTCCCTTGCGGTGCTATTTGCCCTGACCTACTCCCTGACAGTAATGGGCAACACATCCATCATAGCCCTCGTGTGGACAACCAGGAAACTCCAGACCCCAATGTACTTTTTCCTCTGCAATCTCTCCTTTCTGGAGATCTGGTACACTACGGGTGTTGTTCCCAAAGCCATAGGGGTTCTTCTGGGAACAAGCCAGACCATCTCCTTCCGTGTCTGCATCCTGCAGTTGTTCTTTCTTCTCTCCCTGGGCTCCACTGAGTGTTTTCTCCTGTCAGTCATGGCCTATGACCGCTACTTAGCCGTATGCTGCCCCCTGAGATACAGCTCCCTGATGAGCAGGGGCCTCTCAGCTCGCCTGGTGCTCGGCTCCTGGCTGGGAGGCTTTCTGGCCATCTCCCTGCTGGCCTTTCTGACCTCCAGGCTTACGTTCTGTGGGCCAGATGTCATCAATCATTTCCTCTGCGATATCGATTCCTGCCTCGCCCTCTCCTGCAGTGACACGTGGCCCGTGGAGCTGGCAACCTTCCTGGTCTCTATCGTTGTTGTGGTGGCCTCCTGTGTGGGCACCCTGCTCTCCTACGTGTTCATCATCTCTTCCATCCTGAGAATCCAGTCAGCCCATGGCCGCAAAAAGGCCTTTTCCACTTGCTCTGCCCATCTCAGTGTCGTCACGATCTGGTACGGCTCCACCGTGTTCCTGTATGTCAAGCCATCGGCCCAGAAATCCCTGGAGCTGAACAAGCTCGTCAATACCTTCAACACAGTTATAACTCCGCTCTTGAACCCCTTCGTTTACACACTCAGGAACAAAGAAGTGAAGCAAGCTCTGGGGCAGGCTTTCCAGAGAAAGTGAAGTGACTTTTCAAGGGACTCAGTGGGAGCAGAGATTTCACCCCCTCCTGCTCATCACCTCTGTCCTGCAGAATCTCCCACCAAAGCGCAAGTGTTCCTGTGCATCACAGGGCATGAGGAGCCACTAGTTCCCCTAGGGCTCCTCTCACCCTCCTTACAGACCTCTTAGGCTGTGCTGAACCTCAATTCTAAAGCCCCCAGCTCCCTCTGTTTGCTCCTGGGTAAACACCAAACGCTTCACAGTGCTCAAAAGAGCAGCGTTTGGGAAGGGTCACCAACCCCTGCAGGAAGGGTTCTCCAACCAGACACGGGAGGAGTAGTTCCTCCCTCTGATTTGTGTTCCAGTTTGCTCAGTGCTTTGCATAGTCAGGGATTCACCTGAATACCAAGAGTGATCCCAGCAGCTGCCCCACTGCTTTAGGAAAAGGCCTTGGTTGCTCTGTTCAATCTGACTTTTTCAGGATGTTGTTGGGCCCCGTTCCATGCAGACTCTTCCCCCTACTTGGGCCGTGGGGTGCAACATGACTGCAGCTGTCCCACCTCCCAAAAGCTTCATTCTCCAGCTCTGGCCACCATAGGAGGCACAGACCAAGGGAAGGAAAAGATGAGCTGAGAGGTTCCTTGCCCTGAGTCCACATTCCATGGTCCAGCTCTTTGAAGCAGAGGATCTTTCCAAGCCTGCTTTGCTTAGTTAGGCTGCAGCCATCAGAGCTCTTGGACTCCTTTCATCATCATCAACCCCAGATCTTCGTGCAGCTGGAAAAGTCCCGCTGGACTGTTCTTCCCAGCAGCCCAGGCAGGGGAGGCAGAGACCAAGCTTCTCCTCAGCCCCAGGTGCTGCTGCTGGGCAGGCTGAGCTCAGAGCTCCAGGCAAGCAGTAACAAGGAGGAAACCACTCCCCAGAGTTTTTGTGCAGCGCTGCACGCTCTGGGCACCAGGGTCCTGCACGGTGTCCTGCCTGGATGATCATCTCTGCTGGGAACTGGAGCACAGCATCCTTTTGGGCACTGCCTGAGAAACCAGAAAAGGTTTTCAGCTTTGCTTGCCTGTCAGCCTCTCCGTCTGTCTCTCCAGCAGCTTGCTCACTGTCCCCACTGCCCAGCTCCCTTGTCCCAGCCTCTCAAAGCCTGAGCTCTCTGTCCCTGCTCTCTTCTCTCTGCAGGTCCCTGTCACCCCTCACATCCAACATCCCCATCCCTCCTGAGCTGGCCCCCATCCTGTGCTGACCCCCCCTCAGCCCCTGCTCTCCCGACACAAACCCTCCCAGGGACCCAGGCACTCAGCACTCCTGCCTCCTCCTTCTACCCCCAGCACCACAGCCTTGTGTCTCCTGCCCAGCATCCCACTCCCATCTCACCCAAGGCTGCCAGTGCCAGCAACGCTGCCAGGAGAAGGAGGACCATCTCCCTTTGTCCCTGCCAGCAGGAGGGACCTGATGCTCAGCCCTTGCCCTCTGCTGCCCCTGCCAGCTCCAAGAGGCACCCAAGCCCCAGCCCTGAGGGTGGAGCCAAAGCCTGTTCTTGCTGCTCCACTGTGTCCTCAGCACAGGAGCCCTTGGACTTGGCTGCTGGAGCTTCTTCCTTACAATGATGCTTCAAACACCTCACCTGAGAGACCCAAGGACATGCACAAGGCACCCCTTTGTCCTGGGCTTTGGCATGGAGGGGGGTGCAGGGGCAGCTCAAGGGTCTGGATCCTGGTCCCACTCGCACTCCCTTCACCTCTGGCTGTTGAGAAAGAGCCTGGAGAGAAACATCTCTTTTAATAGTATCTGCTGTAGAACTCAGTTCCCACGCTCCCTCCTTCTGGCAGGAGCAGACCCGGAGCAAAGCTCTAGGCTCTACAGGCAGCCCCTCTGTCTCCCTTCACTCTCCCACATTGCCCGAAGCCTCTAGCTGCCTGTCCCTCACCGACCCCAGAACCCAACACCCAGGCAAGCGAGAAGGCTGCCTGACAGTAATGTCTTCTCCTGCCTGTGCTGCGAGCAGGGCTCCTCTGGCTGCTTCTCCCCCCGGGGTCTGTCTCACCCAGCTGGCGGGGTCTGTCTCACCCAGCTGGCAGGGTCTGCAGGAAGCAGGTTCTCAGCACAGCAGCCCCACTCACAGCCCAGCTCCCTCAGCACCTGTCGCTTGCTCAAGGCCGTGGCAGAAGGACTCTGAGTTCCCTCTGCTCTCCAGGGACTGCACGCCTGCCAGGAGTTCCCTTGTCAGCCACCTCGAGCTCCCCCCGCGTTCCTTGGCTGAGGCAGGGACAAAGCTCGACCATCCCTCTTCCAAAGACAGGCATGACAAGGAGACCTTGGTGTGCACCACTGCAGCACATCCAGCTGTCCCTTATCCCAGGCTGTCCCTTGCCCCCACCACACTCCCCCAGCACTGCCAGTGGCTCTTGTGCTCCTCTCCCTCCGTCTTCCAGGAATGCACAGCCACTGCCCCGTGCCAGGGCCACAGGAGCCACATGGTTCTGGACTACTGCTCAGCCACCACTGTCGGCCGCTCCAGGGGCTCAAGCAGCACCTTGGACCTTTTAGAGCACCCATGAGCAGTGTGAGACCTCGGCCAGGGAGCAGATGTTGCCAGGGCATGAACTCAGTGGGTTGTGTTGGGTATCAGCAGGTGATGCTGATCCTGCTACCCTTGGTGGTCTCTGCCAATGTCTCATCTGCACCTCATCTGCTCCACCAGCAGCTGCTGCTGAGAAAGGAGAAGGAAAGGTCCCACATCCCCAGAGATCCCAAGCTCCGATGACTCCTTTCCCAAAGAAATGGTCAAGAACAGTGGCAGTGAGAGAGGGAGTGATCCTGAGAGTTAAGAAAAAGAGGGTTAGAAATTGAAGATGGGAGGATAGATGGGTCAAAAGGTGAATGGGTGTGTGGATGAAAGGGTAGATGGATTAAGCGAGAGTAAAACTGGAAGGAGCAGTGGGTGTTACGGTGAAGGACAGTGGCATATTCATGGCAAAACCTTTTGAGTGCACAAGAGGGACAGAAGGTCTGCTAAAAGGCAGCCACCCATCCAAGCACATTTAGACTAGCAGAGCTGATGGGACAATGGCAGAATAGTGAGGTGGGACTCAGAGCTTGGAAACTGGAGGAGTGAAATGGCACAGATAGAGAGAGGGAAAGAGAGTCATTGAAGAACTGTCCACTCACAGCTGATGCCCACCCTGCACACTCAGTGGGACTGCAGGCACCAGCCCTACACATCCCACCCTCTGCAGCCTGTGCCCCACTGCCCATCAACAGCCTGGCCTCTCTGCTCTGGTCCCAGCATCTCCTCTCTCCTGCCCTCAATCACTGCCACCAGCACCACCCTGGAGCTGCACCATGTCCTGGCACCACGCCCCTTTCTCTCCTCTGAATAAGATATTGTAGAAAGCAAGAAGGTCTCCCCTGAGAAATCTCTTCCCGGAGAGGAGCAGCCCTCATGCACAGGAGCTCTAGGGCCTGGGTGCTGGGGGTTCTTCCTGAAAATAACCCATCAAATACCACATCAAAGTAACCCAGGATGACATCAGTTTTTTTTCTAAACACCTGTCCAGCAGTGGAGCTGAGCCTTCTGCCTACAGGGCTGCGTTCCTGCCCTGGAAATCCTTGGACCTTTCATCCCAGGCCTCAGAAGCAGATTTCACTGGGGAGTAGACATGGAAGAAACGAGTAAATGAAAAGGCAGCAGTGATGGAAACCAAAGCCCAGTCCATATCATCAGCTGTGATGCTTGGCATTCAAGATGAGCTTGTCAGAAAATTGTTGCAACTGCTAAGGCGCCTCTGGCCCTGTGGCAATGGAGGGCAGGGATAAAAGCCAGCCCAAGCCCCTGCTCGCTCAGTCCATTCCTCTGCCTCCTTCTGCTTGGGAACCAGGTGAGTCTGAATCCTCTCCATCCCCACTCAGGAGTGCACTTGGCTGCTCCTCACACACTCCTGTGCTCTGTTTCCTCTCTGTGTCCTCTCCCAGGTACCCTCTGACTCTGAGTCATGTCCTGCTATAACCCATGCCAGCCCTGCCAGCCCTGCGGTCCGTGCCCGCTGGCCAGCAGCTGCAATGAGTGCTGTGTGCGGCAGTGCCAGAGCTCCACCGTTGCCATCGAGCCCTCTCCCGTGGTGGTGACCCTGCCCGGCCCCATCCTCAGCTCCTTCCCTCAAAACACCGTTGTGGGCTCCTCCACCTCCGCTGCTGTTGGCAGCATCCTCAGCTCTCAGGGAGTGCCCATCAACTCCGGGGGCTTTGGCCTCTCTGGCATTACCGGCCGTTACTGTGGCAGGAGGTCCCTCCAGTGAAGAAGATATTGGAGAAGACCCAGGGAGACACCTTGAGGAACTCTGAACATGGTGCTTGGAGGAGGACAAAGATCTTTCATTGTGGATTACCAGATAATTTGAATGGCCTTGCCTTCATTCCCTTTTCCTTCCTTGCTTTGGTTCCCCTTGACAACAAGGTCTCCCAAGAACCTCCTTATGGGACCCTCTGTCTCCTCTCCCTCCATGGGTTAGATTGACAGAAATCTCATGGGAACTTCTCTATAGCGAAGGATACTGGACTCTACGCTGCTTGCTGGACTCCCTGCTGCTGACTGGTCTCTGGTCTAGAGGCATGGAACGGTATCTGAATTGTCTTCTCTTTCTTTCTAGACCTAGCACTAATAAATGGCATTTAAGAAAAGCTTTGAAGAGCCTGAGTGCCAGTCTTACTGGTATTTTGCCATCATTTGTGGTGTCCTAGCCTCAGAGTTTGCAGCCTGAGGGGTGTCTGGCTTGTCCCAGTGACACCACCCTCTCCTGGTGTGGAAATACGCCCCTCAGGATCCCCTCCCTTTACAGAGCTGAGGCTGACAATGCCTGGTGGCAGGGGAATCAGACCTGTGCCAAATGGGGCTGGGTGGGGTGAGGTTGCCCAGTGAGTAGAGCAGCATCAGCCCTGGCAGGTGATGTTGGGACTATCAGAGAATCATGGAACCATAGACTGAAAATATGGTTGGTTTAGAACAGACAATGAAAGGTCGAGTCCAAATCTCCTGCAAAGCAGAGGGACATTTCTTGGAAGAACAGGTTGCTCAAAGGCTTATCCACAGACCTTGAAGAGGCCCAGTGATTGGGCTTCCCCAGCTTCTCTGGGGAACCGTGCCCATGTCTGGCAGCCTCAGCATGGTCAAGTCTTCCTTCTGCCCCACCTTAATCTCCCCTCTTTCAGTTTAAACCCATTGCGCCTTGTTCAGTCACAACACCCCCTCGTGAAATGTCTCTCGCTTTCTGGATTTTAATCCCATTCAAGTAATATTTCTTTCTCTTTGAAGAGAGGAAGTTTCTCTTTAGGCAACTTCCCCATCACAGCTTCCTCCCTGCTCTCCCAGCCCCATCATGAGCAGGTGCAGGGCATCTGGCTGCCCCAGACACACAGCCCTTTGCTGCCAGGGGAGCAGGGCAGGGCAGCCCCTCTGCCTGCCCTCATCTGGAACTGGTCCCACCCCTCCCCAACAGCCCCACAGGGACCAGCAGGGATGGCCAGAGCTTGTCAGCCCTTGGGATCCATTTGCCTTGGCCAGTGGAGAACCCTGGAGCTGCAGCGGTGGGGCTGGCGCTTTGGTTTTGTCTCTCCTGCACAGACTTTGCACAGGAAGGGGCTGAATGTGCAACCAAGGTCCTGCAGCTTGGAACCTATCCACCTTGTGTCTTGCCTGGAAGGAGAACACAAAGGATTGGCAGCAGAGCCTCAAGCCACCCTCTGAGGAACACGTCCACACACTCCTCATGCTCACAGGATTGCTGCTGCTGCTGCTGCTGCTGCTGCAGGGTATATAGGGAATCGACTCCTGAGGAATCTTTGCCCACCTCTTTTAGAACCACTGATGGTGGGAGTGCTTTGCCCAAGTTCATTCACTTTTTATTTAGTATTTAAGGTCCATCGTGTATTTAATTCCCCTCAAGGGGTCACTGTTTGACCAGAAGGGGCTTTTATCCCTAAGCACAATCAGCATAAAAGCCCAAACTCTCAGATACTCTGTGAAATCAACTTTTCCAGAATTTATTACAGCAAGATAGGTAATAAATGATTAGCAGTGATCAAAAAGTTAGGAGGAACAGCTGTTAAAGACAATGTGTCTAATCATTACTAGAAGACAATAGGTAGAGTGATTAAGAAAGATACATCACCAGTTGTCCCTATATCATTGTCATCATCATGCAGATCTGCATTCCCTGGGGAGCTTGATCTTCCCAGGGAGGATTTGGACATCCAGTTCCTGGACAATTGGGAGAGCCTGTACAGTGTATCTACTTGCAGCTGAGATCCCCGACCATTGCTGAGGGCGGCTGAGCTTTTAGATCATTGAGCAAACACCTCACATCACCTCAAAAACTTCGAGCGTCAAGGCCCTGCTGCTCATGGCCTCTCTTTCTTATATGTTCCTGCACCAGCAATATCCCAGCACAATCACACAGAGAATAAATCACTTTCTGACACTCTTGAGAATAGTACAATTCTAGTGATAACAACGATGTAAGAGGCCACAGATTGGCCAGCATATACAGAAAGGCAACACAAGCACCACTGGGGCACTGACGTTGCTCTTTGCCTGTTGATTAGGCCCTGTCACCACATTTGGTCCTCAGACCCATGTTGGATTTGTATCCTGAATAATTCATGCATTAATTCTTTCAAAATCTGTGTGTGATATAAAAATTATCTGATTGGTCAGGATTCAACAGGAATCATCCATGGTTCACTAGTATCATTTCAGATCTGTTGATTGGTCTCTGTCAGATTAGTCATAGGAAGGTTCCTCTCCACCAGCCTGTAACCAGCCTGGCTGGCCCAGACACATCATTCCCTGCTGCCTGGGCAGCCCAGCACTACAGCCCTGCTCCCTGGGGAGGAGCTGGACATGATCCCAGAGCCCTCTAAATCCACTGAGAAGCCGGCAAGGAGCCCAGGACACTCCTGGGCTGCATCTGTGTCTTGGTTTCTTTGCTTCTGTGTTCAGAACAAAGAGGGGTCTTGGGCCTTTGTCAGTCTTGGTGCAGCTGGAGAAGCCTGCAGGGCTTTTCTTCCCAGCAGCACAAACAGCAGAGACAGAGGCGCAGATTCCCCTCAGTCCCAGGTGCTGCTGCTGGGCAGCCTGAGCTCAGGGCTCCAGGCAAGCAGGGGCAGGGAGGGAACCGCTCCCCAGAGCACCCCCTACGTTTCTGTGCAGCGCTGCATGCTCTGGGCACCAGGGTGGGCTCAGTGCACAGAAATAGGCAGCGCTGTCCTGGAGCTCCGTATTCTGCACGTGCAGAAACACCTGGGACTTCTCTGCAGACAGCACAGAGGAGAACCTCCCTGCATCCGCACGAGCTTTCCATTTGGCTGCTTGCAGCAGCCTCTGAGGGGCCTGGGTCTGGTGCTGCTGGTACCAGACAATGAAGAAATTTGTATAGCTAGCTGAGAAATTGCAGTACATAGTTGTGCTGTGTCCTGCCTGGATGATCATCTCTGCTGGGAACTGGAACACAGAGTCCTCTTGGGCACCACCTGGGAAGCCAGAAAGGGCTTTCAGCTCTGCTTGCCTGTCAGCCTCCCCGTCTGTCTCTCCAGCACCTCTCTCACTTTCCCCACTGCCCAGCTGCCTTTTCACACCCTATCAAAGCCTGAGCTCACTGTCGCTGCTCTTTTCTCTCTGTAGATCCCTGCCGCTCCTCACATCCCACATCCCCATCCCTCCTGAGCTGGTCCCCACCCTTTGCCGACTCCACTCCCCCATGGCCCCTGGTCTCCTCACACAAACCCTCCCAGGGCCCCAGGGACTCAGCACTCCCAAGCTCCTCCTTCCACCCCCAGTGCCACAACCTTGTGTCTCCTTCTGCCCAGCCTCCCGCTCCCATCTCACCCAAGGCTGCCAGTGCCAGCAGCGCTGCCAGGACAAGGAGGACCATGTCCCACAGTCCCTGCCAGCCGAAGGGACCAGATGCTCAGCCCTTGCCCTCTGCTGCCCCTGTCAGCTCCAAGAGGCGTCCAAGCCCCAGCCCCGAGGGTGGAGCCAAAGCCTGTTCTTGCTGCTCCACCATGTCCTCAGCACAGGAGCCTTTGGGCTTGGCTGCTGGAGCTTCTTCATTACAATGATGCTTCAAACACTACACCAGAGTGACCCAGACTGACAACACTTTATTTTTCCAGATGTGACCAGCACTGGAGCTGAGTCTTCTGCCTACAGGGCTGTGTTCCTGGCTGCATTCCTGCCCTGGAAATCCTTGGACCTTTCATCCCAGGCCTCAGAAGAAGCTTTCATTTGGGAGTGGGCATGGAAGAAACGAATAAATGAAAAGGCAGCAGTGATGGAAACCAAAGCCCAGTCCATATCATCAGCTGTGATGCTTTGCATTCAAGATGAGCTTGTCAGAAAATTGTTGCAACTACAAAGGCGCCTCTGGCCCTGTGGCAATGGAGGGCAGGGATAAAAGCCAGCCCAAGCCCCTGCTCGCTCAGTCCATTCCTCTGCCTCCTTCTGCTTGGGAATCAGGTGAGTCTGAATCCTCTCCATCCCCACTCAGGAGTGCACTTGGCTGCTCCTCACACACTCCTGTGCTCTGTTTCCTCTCTGTGTCCTCTCCCAGGTACTCTCTGACTCTGAGCCATGTCCTGCTACAACCCGTGCCAGCCCTGCCAGCCCTGCGGTCCGTGCCCGCTGGCCAGCAGCTGCAATGAGTGCTGTGTGCGGCAGTGCCAGAGCTCCACCGTTGCCATCGAGCCCTCTCCCGTGGTGGTGACCCTGCCCGGCCCCATCCTCAGCTCCTTCCCTCAGAACACCGTTGTGGGCTCCTCCACCTCCGCTGCTGTTGGCAGCATCCTCAGCTCTCAGGGAGTGCCCATCAACTCCGGGGGCTTTGGCCTCTCTGGCATTACCAGCCGCTACTGTGGCAGGAGGTCCCTCCTGTGAAGAAGATATTGGAGAAGACCTATGGAGACACCTTGAGGAACTCAGAGTATGGTGCTGGGAAGTACACCCCAATGTTTCATCATGGATGCCAGGATAATTTTTACAATTTTGCATTTCTTTCCTTTTCCTTGTCTGTTTGGTTCCTCTTGACAGCAAGTTCCACCAAGGCCAGCCTGGTGGGGACCCTCTGTCTCCTCTCCCTCCATTGGGCAGATTGACAGTAATCACATAGGAACTTCTCTACAGTCAAGGATCTCAGACTCTAGGGTGATCACTGGGCGCCCTGTTGCTCGCTGGGCTCCCTGTACTTATAACTTCCACTTGGAGTGCCTTGTTTTCCCTCTGGTGACTCATTAAAGTTCTGCTCCATTCAAGCCTGGACCCCGTGTGCTCATTCCTTCTTGAGTGCTGCCCATGGTTTCAAAGGAGTAAGGTGCTGCTCTGGTTGAGAAGTGCAAGAGGGCATGAGGAGACCCTTTTCCTTTCCCAGAGGAAGGGGAGGCTGGGATCTCCTGCAAGGTCTCTTCTTTGGGCACCATCCCTCACCTCTGCCCTAGTGCTCCACAGGCAGTGACCATCAGGCTTTGCCTTTCTGTGTCTGCCCCCAGCTGTTCAGAAAGCATCAACAGTCCCATGAGCTCTTGAGGAAGGGCCTTCCTGTTGTTCTGGCTAGTGTTGGATGTGTGAGACTGTGGGAGATAATTTGATTTGCTGAATGGAAGGGCTGGTAAAGCAAGGTACAAGCCTTGGGCTGACCATAGCTCCTTATTCAGCTTCCTCTCCCCTACATCACACAATCCAGGAGCCATGGGCAGATGTAGCTAGAAAAAAATTCCTCATTGTGCTGAATTCATGAAGGCTGGAAATTGGAGCTGAGTCTGTGGAAGCTGAGGGCAACCATCACTGAAATGGGGGCAGTGGAAGGGTTTATTTATGGAAGAGAGCTAGTGTCTTTCTTGCAGAGTGTGTAGGAGAATTTGAAGATTGGAAAGAAAAGGACACTGGGGGCACTTCTCAGGAGAGCTGTAGGTGAGAGCAGAGCCATTTACTCTTTCATTCATTCCTCCAGAGAGTTCGTGCTCAGCAATTGCTGCCGTTCTAGGTAGACGTGTTTTTACTTGTAGATCTCTTCCCTTTGCTCAGTGGAAATGTCTCTTGGCAGGCACTTTAGTCTCCTATCCTATTTCCTATATGAAAATCCAGGTATCATGAAAAAAACATACAAGTGGAAGAACAGAAACCTCCACACCAATGTCCTCCTCCAGGAAATTATGGCTGACATGGCATCTCGCAGAAAGACTGAAGGCCAATCTTTGATTAAACAGTTTCACTTCCATGTCTGAAAAACATTTCCCCCACTTAAGCTATCAACTATCATCAGCTGCAGCAGCACAGCTGGACTTCCAATCCCCACCAAAGAAGATCTCATAATGATGATAGAATCTGCAATTATCCTTGTTGGAGAGGGAGGGATAGCGTTTCTTCTGGCAGACCAAGGAGCCCTTTGGTCCAGGCACTGCCCAGGTGCTGCTGTGGCTCTTGGCCTGAGCCCTGGTTTACTGCCCATCCCAAGAGATCTTGCAAAGGCAGAAAACCACAGCATCCACTCAGGTTTTACACTTCAGACAAGGGCCTAGTAGCCAGAGGTTGGGTTTGCTTCATGATGATTGGACCCATTGCCTGAAAGAGCAGCACCTGTTCTTTACATGGCTCTTACCTGCTTGCTGAACCCTGTGATTCGCCCCATTGTGATTTGTGTCACGGATAACATAAGAATTGGATTGCTGTAAGAATCCCAGTGTTAGAAGTGGGAACATTCTTACAGTCCTAGATGCTCCCTGATGTCCCAAGTGATCTCCAAAAGGGAAATGTTGGGATGAGGTTGCAGCCCCAGCTCTGTAAAGGGAGGGGATCCTGAGGGGCGTATTTCCACACCAGGAGAGGGTGGTGTCACTGGGACAAACCAGATACCTCTCAGTCTGCAAACACTGAGGCTGGGACACCACACATGATGCCAAAATACCAGTAAGACAGGCACTCAGGCTCTTCAAAGCTTTTCTTAAATGCCATTTATTAGTGCTAGGTCTAGAAAGAAAGAGAAGACAATTCAGATACCGTTCCATGCCTCTAGACCAGAGACCAGTCAGCAGCAGGGAGCCCAGCGAGCAGCGTAGAGTCTAGTATCCTTCGCTATAGAGAAGTTCCCATGAGATTTCTGTCAATCTAACCCATGGAGGGAGAGGAGATAGAAGATCCCCACCAGGTGGGCCTTAGGAGACCTTAATGTCAAGGGGAACCAAAGCAAGGAAGGAAAAGGGAATGAAGGCAAGGCCATTCAAATTATCTGGGAATCCACAATGAAAGATCTTTGTCCTCCTCCAAGCACCATGTTCAGAGTTCCTCAAGGTGTCTCCCTGGGTCTTCTCCAATATCTTCTTACTGGAGGGACCTCCTGCCACAGTAGCGGCCGGTAATGCCAGAGAGGCCAAAGCCCCCGGAGTTGATGGGCACTCCCTGAGAGCTGAGGATGCTGCCAACAGCAGCGGAGGTGGAGGAGCCCACAACGGTGTTCTGAGGGAAGGAGCTGAGGATGGGGCCGGGCAGGGTCACCACCACGGGAGAGGGCTCGATGGCAACAGTGGAGCTCTGACACTGCCGCACACAGCACTCATTGCAGCTGCTGGCCAGCGGGCACGGACCGTAGGGCTGGCAGGGCTGGCATGGGTTGTAGCAGGACATGGCTCAGAGTCAGAGGGTACCTGGGATAGGACACAGAGAGGAAACAGAGCACAGGAGTGTGTGAGGAGCAGCCAAGTGCACTCCTGAGTGGGGATGGAGAGGATTCACACTCACCTGGTTCCCAAGCAGGAGGAGGCAGAGGAATGGACTGAGCAAGCAGGGGCTTGGGCTGGCTTTTATCCCTGCCCTCCATTGCCACAGGGCCAGAGGCGCCTTTGTAGTTGCAACAATTTTCTGACAAGCTCATCTTGAATGCAAAGCATCATAGCTGATGATATGGACTGGGCTTTGGTTTCCATCACTGCTGCCTTTTCATTTATTCGTTTCTTCCATGCCCACTCCCAAATGAAAGCTTCTTCTGAGGCCTGGGATGAAAGGTCCAAGGATTTCAAGGGCAGGAATGCAGCCAGGAACACAGCCCTGTAGGCAGAAGACTCAGCTCCAGTGCTGGTCACATCTGGAAAAATAAAGTGTTGTCAGTCTGGGTCACTCTGGTGTAGTGTTTGAAGCATCATTGTAATGAAGAAGCTCCAGCAGCCAAGCCCAAAGGCTCCTGTGCTGAGGACATGGTGGAGCAGCAAGAACAGGCTTTGGCTCCACCCTCGGGGCTGGGGCTTGGACGCCTCTTGGAGCTGACAGGGGCAGCAGAGGGCAAGGGCTGAGCATCTGGTCCCTTCGGCTGGCAGGGACTGTGGGACATGGTCCTCCTTGTCCTGGCAGCGCTGCTGGCACTGGCAGCCTTGGGTGAGATGGGAGTGGGAGGCTGGGCAGAAGGAGACACAAGGTTGTGGCACTGGGGGTGGAAGGAGGAGCTTGGGAGTGCTGAGTCCCTGGGGCCCTGGGAGGGTTTGTGTGAGGAGACCAGGGGCCATGGGGGAGTGGAGTCGGCAAAGGGTGGGGACCAGCTCAGGAGGGATGGGGATGTGGGATGTGAGGAGCGGCAGGGATCTGCAGAGAGAAGAGAGCAGGGACAGAGAGCTCAGGCTTTGATAGGGTGTGAAAAGGCAGCTGGGCAGTGGGGAAAGTGAGCAAGGTGCTGGAGAGACAGACGGACAGGCTGACAGGCAAGCAAAGCTGAAAGCCCTTTCTGGCTTCCCAGGTGGTGCCCAAGAGGACTCTGTGTTCCAGTTCCCAGCAGAGATGATCATCCAGGCAGGACACAGCACAACTATGTACTGCAATTTCTCAGCTAGCTATACAAATTTCTTCATTGTCTGGTACCAGCAGCACCAGACCCAGGCCCCTCAGAGGCTGCTGCAAGCAGCCAAATGGAAAGCTCGTGCGTATGCAGGGAGGTTCTCCTCTGTGCTGTCTGCAGAGAAGTCCCAGGTGTTTCTGCACGTGCAGAATACGGAGCTCCAGGACAGCGCTGCCTATTTCTGTGCACTGAGCCCACCCTGGTGCCCAGAGCATGCAGCGCTGCACAGAAACGTGGGGGGTGCTCTGGGGAGCGGTTCCCTCCCTGCCCCTGCTTGCCTGGAGCCCTGAGCTCAGGCTGCCCAGCAGCAGCACCTGGGACTGAGGGGAATCTGCGCCTCTGTCTCTGCTGTTTGTGCTGCTGGGAAGAAAAGCCCTGCAGGCTTCTCCAGCTGCACCAAGACTGACAAAGGCCCAAGATCTTCCATGTTCAGAACACAGAAGCAAAGAAACCAAGACACAGATGCAGCCCAGGAGTGTCCTGGGCTCCTTGCCGGCTTCTCAGTGGATTTAGAGGGCTCTGGGATCATGTCCAGCTCCTCCCCAGGGAGCAGGGCTGTAGTGCTGAGCTGCCCAGGCAGCAGGGAATGATGTGTCTGGGCCAGCCAGGCTGGTTACAGGCTGGTGGAGAGGAACCTTCCTATGACTAATCTGACAGAGACCAATCAACAGATCTGAAACGATACTAGTGAACCATGGATGATTCCTGTTGAATCCTGACCAATCAGATAATTTTTATATCACACACAGATTTTGAAAGAATTAATGCATGAATTATTCAGGATACAAATCCAACATGGGTCTGAGGACCAAATGTGGTGACAGGGCCTAATCAACAGGCAAAGAGCAACGTCAGTGCCCCAGTGGTGCTTGTGTTGCCTTTCTGTATATGCTGGCCAATCTGTGGCCTCTTACATCGTTGTTATCACTAGAATTGTACTATTCTTAAGAGTGTCAGAAAGTGATTTATTCTCTGTGTGATTGTGCTGGGATATTGCTGGTGCAGGAACATATAAGAAAGAGAGGCCATGAGCAGCAGGGCCTTGACGCTCGAAGTTTTTGAGGTGATGTGAGGTGTTTGCTCAATGATCTAAAAGCTCAGCCGCCCTCAGCAATGGTCGGAGATCTCAGCTGCAAGTAGATACACTGTACAGGCTCTCCCAATTGTCCAGGAACTGGATGTCCAAATCCTCCCTGGGAAGATCAAGCTCCCCAGGGAATGCAGATCTGCATGATGATGACAATGATATAGGGACAACTGGTGATGTATCTTTCTTAATCACTCTACCTATTGTCTTCTAGTAATGATTAGACACATTGTCTTTAACAGCTGTTCCTCCTAACTTTTTGATCACTGCTAATCATTTATTACCTATCTTGCTGTAATAAATTCTGGAAAAGTTGATTTCACAGAGTATCTGAGAGTTTGGGCTTTTATGCTGATTGTGCTTAGGGATAAAAGCCCCTTCTGGTCAAACAGTGACCCCTTGAGGGGAATTAAATACACGATGGACCTTAAATACTAAATAAAAAGTGAATGAACTTGGGCAAAGCACTCCCACCATCAGTGGTTCTAAAAGAGGTGGGCAAAGATTCCTCAGGAGTCGGTTCCCTATATACCCTGCAGCAGCAGCAGCAGCAGCAATCCTGTGAGCATGAGGAGTGTGTGGACGTGTTCCTCAGAGGGTGGCTTGAGGCTCTGCTGCCAATCCTTTGTGTTCTCCTTCCAGGCAAGACACAAGGTGGATTGGGGTCCAAGCTGCAGGACCTTGGTTGCACATTCAGCCCCTTCCTGTGCAAAGTCTGTGCAGGAGAGACAAAACCAAAGCGCCAGCCCCACCGCTGCAGCTCCAGGGTTCTCCACTGGCCAAGGCAAATGGATCCCAAGGGCTGACAAGCTCTGGCCATCCCTGCTGGTCCCTGTGGGGCTGTTGGGGAGGGGTGGGACCAGTTCCAGATGAGGGCAGGCAGAGGGGCTGCCCTGCCCTGCTCCCCTGGCAGCAAAGGGCTGTGTGTCTGGGGCAGCCAGATGCCCTGCACCTGCTCATGATGGGGCTGGGAGAGCAGGGAGGAAGCTGTGATGGGGAAGTTGCCTAAAGAGAAACTTCCTCTCTTCAAAGAGAAAGAAATATTACTTGAATGGGATTAAAATCCAGAAAGCGAGAGACATTTCACGAGGGGGTGTTGTGACTGAACAAGGCGCAATGGGTTTAAACTGAAAGAGGGGAGATTAAGGTGGGGCAGAAGGAAGACTTGACCATGCTGAGGCTGCCAGACATGGGCACGGTTCCCCAGAGAAGCTGGGGAAGCCCAATCACTGGGCCTCTTCAAGGTCTGTGGATAAGCCTTTGAGCAACCTGTTCTTCCAAGAAATGTCCCTCTGCTTTGCAGGAGATTTGGACTCGACCTTTCATTGTCTGTTCTAAACCAACCATATTTTCAGTCTATGGTTCCATGATTCTCTGATAGTCCCAACATCACCTGCCAGGGCTGATGCTGCTCTACTCACTGGGCAACCTCACCCCACCCAGCCCCATTTGGCACAGGTGCTGGTCTGATTCCCCTGCCACCAGGCATTGTCAGCCTCAGCTCTGTAAAGGGAGGGGATCCTGAGGGGCGTATTTCCACACCAGGAGAGGGTGGTGTCACTGGGACAAGCCAGACACCCCTCAGGCTGCAAACTCTGAGGCTAGGACACCACAAATGATGGCAAAATACCAGTAAGACTGGCACTCAGGCTCTTCAAAGCTTTTCTTAAATGCCATTTATTAGTGCTAGGTCTAGAAAGAAAGAGAAGACAATTCAGATACCGTTCCATGCCTCTAGACCAGAGACCAGTCAGCAGCAGGGAGTCCAGCAAGCAGCGTAGAGTCCAGTATCCTTCGCTACAGAGAAGTTCCCATGAGATTTCTGTCAATCTAACCCATGGAGGGAGAGGAGACAGAGGGTCCCATAAAGAGGGTCTTGGGAGACCTTGCTGTCAAGGGGAACCAAAGCAAGGAAGGAAAAGGGAATGAAGGCAAGGCCATTCAAATTATCTGGTAATCCACAATGAAAGATCTTTGTCCTCCTCCAAGCACCATGTTCAGAGTTCCTCAAGGTGTCTCCCTGGGTCTTCTCCAATATCTTCTTCACTGGAGGGACCTCCTGCCACAGTAACGGCTGGCAATGCCAGAGAGGCCAAAGCCCCCGGAGCTGATGGGCACTCCCTGAGAGCTGAGGATGCTGCCAACAGCAGCGGAGGTGGAGGAGCCCACAACGGTGTTCTGAGGGAAGGAGCTGAGGATGGGGCCGGGCAGGGTCACCACCACGGGAGAGGGCTCGATGGCAACGGTGGAGCTCTGGCACTGCCTGCAACAGCACTCATTGCAGCTGCTGGCCAGCGGGCACGGGCCACAGGGCTGGCAGGGCTGGCACGGGTTGTAGCAGGACATGGCTCAGAGTCAGAGGGTACCTGGGAGAGGACACAGAGAGGAAACAGAGCACAGGAGTGTGTGAGGAGCAGCCAAGTGCACTCCTGAGTGGGGATGGAGAGGATTCAGACTCACCTGGTTCCCAAGCAGAAGGAGGCAGAGGAATGGACTGAGTGAGGAGGGGCTTGGGCTGGCTTTTATCCCTGCCCTCCATTGCCACAGGGCCAGAGGCGCCTTTGTAGTTGCAACAATTTTCTGACAAGCTCATCTTGAATGCAAAGCATCATAGCTGATGATATGGACTGGGCTTTGGTTTCCATCCCTGCTGCCTTTTCATTTACTCGTTTCTTCCATGTCCACTTCCCAATGAAATCTTTTTCTGAGGCCTGGGATGAAAGGTCCAAGGATTTCCAGGGCAGGAACGCAGCCCTGTAGGCAGAAGGCTCAGCTCCACTGCTGGTCAGGTGTCGAGAAAAAAACTGATGTCATCCTGGGTTACTTTGATGTGGTATTTGATGGGTTATTTTCAGGAAGAACCCCCAGCACCCAGGCCCTAGAGCTCCTGTGCATGAGGGCTGCTCATCTCCGGGAAGAGATTTCTCAGAGGAGACCTTCTTGCTTTCTACAATATCTTATTCAGAGGAGAGAAAGGAGAGTGGTGCCAGGACATGGTGCAGCTCCAGGGTGGTGCTGGTGGCAGTGATTGAGGGCAGGAGAGAGGAGATGCTGGGACCAGAGCAGAGAGGCCAGGCTGTTGATGGGCAGTGGGGCACAGGCTGCAGAGGGTGGGATGTGTAGGGCTGGTGCCTGCAGTCCCACTGAGTGTGCAGGGTGGGCATCAGCTGTGAGTGAACAGTTCTTCAATGACTCTCTTTCCCTCTCTCTATCTGTGCCATTTCACTCCTCCAGTTTCCAAGCTCTGAGTCCCACCTCACTATTCTGCCATTGTCCCATCAGCTCTGCTGGTCTAAATGTGCTTGGATGGGTGGCTGCCTTTTAGCAGACCTTCTCTCCCTCTTGTGCACTCAAAAGGTTTTGCCATGAATATGCCACTCTGTCCTTCACCGTAACACCCACTGCTCCTTCCAGTTTTACTCTCGCTTAATCCATCTACCCTTTCATCCACACACCCATTCACCTTTTGACCCATCTATCCTCCCATCTTCAATTTCTTACCCTCTTTTTTCTTAATTCTCAGAGCTCCCTCTCATCTTTCTCTGCTTTCTTCACTTCGGTAGGCACAAGATAACTTTCCTGCAACTTTCCATCATTCCACACATCTGTGCAGCCTCTTGTCCTTCCAGTATTCATTCTGGTTCTGAACTCAGGCCTCTCTCCGACACTGTAATGCTCCCCACTCTTCTGCCTGCTTTTCCTCTCTCTCTCCACCCATCCCTCCATCCATCCATGCATTCAACATTCCTGCCCTCTCTCCATAAACATCTTCGAAATTCCCTCCCAGTGCTATACCCTTGCTCCACAAAACCACACCAGGATCACTCACTCTCTCACTGCCACTGTTCTTGACCATTTCTCTGGGAAAGGAGTCATCGGAGCTTGGGATCTCTGGGGATGTGGGGCCTTTCCTTCTCCTTTCTCAGCAGCAGCTGCTGGTGGAGCAGATGAGGTGCAGATGAGGCATTGGCAGAGACCACCAAGGGTAGCAGGATCAGCATCACCTGTTGATACCCAACACAGCCCACTGAGTTCATGCCCTGGCAACATCTGCTCCCTGGCCGAGGTCTCACACTGCTCATGGGTGCTCTAAAAGGTCCAAGGTGCTGCTTGAGCCCCTGGAGCGGCCGACAGTGGTGGCTGAGCAGTAGTCCAGAACCATGTGGCTCCTGTGGCCCTGGCACGGGGCAGTGGCTGTGCATTCCTGGAAGACGGAGGGAGAGGAGCACAAGAGCCACTGGCAGTGCTGGGGGAGTGTGGTGGGGGCAAGGGAAAGCCTGGGATAAGGGACAGCTGGATGTGCTGCAGTGGTGCACACCAAGGTCTCCTTGTCATGCCTGTCTTTGGAAGAGGGATGGTCGAGCTTTGTCCCTGCCTCAGCCAAGGAACGCGGGGGGAGCTCGAGGTGGCTGACAAGGGAACTCCTGGCAGGCGTGCAGTCCCTGGAGAGCAGAGGGAACTCAGAGTCCTTCTGCCACGGCCTTGAGCAAGCGACAGGTGCTGAGGGAGCTGGGCTGGGCTGTGAGTGGGGCTGCTGTGCTGAGAACCTGCTTCCTGCAGACCCTGCCAGCTGGGTGAGACAGACCCCGCCAGCTGGGTGAGACAGACCCCGGGGGGAGAAGCAGCCAGAGGAGCCCTGCTCGCAGCACAGGCAGGAGAAGACATTACAGTCAGGCAGCCTTCTCGCTTGCCTGGGTGTTGGGTTCTGGAGTCGGTGAGGGACAGGCAGCTAGAGGCTTCGGGCAATGTGGGAGAGTGAAGGGAGACAGAGGGGCTGCCTGTAGAGCCTAGAGCTTTGCTCCGGGTCTGCTCCTGCCAGAAGGAGGGAGCGTGGGAACTGAGTTCTACAGCAGATACTATTAAAAGAGATGTTTCTCTCCAGGCTCTTTCTCAACAGCCAGAGGTGAAGGGAGTGCGAGTGGGACCAGGATCCAGACCCTTGAGCTGCCCCTGCACCCCCCTCCATGCCAAAGCCCAGGACAAAGGGGTGCCTTGTGCATGTCCTTGGGTCTCTCAGGTGAGGTGTTTGAAGCATCATTGTAAGGAAGAAGCTCCAGCAGCCAAGCCCAAGGGCTCCTGTGCTGAGGACACAGTGGAGCAGCAAGAACAGGCTTTGGCTCCACCCTCAGGGCTGGGGCTTGGGTGCCTCTTGGAGCTGACAGGGGCAGCAGAGGGCAAGTGCTAAGCATCAGCTCCCTCCTGCTGGCAGGGACAAAGGGAGATGGTCCTCCTTCTCCTGGCAGCGCTGCTGGCACTGGCAGCCTTGGGTGAGATGGGACTGGGATGCTGGGCAGAAGGAGACACAAGGCTGTGGTGCTGGGGATGGAAGGAGGAGGCAGGAGTGCTGAGTCCCTGGGGCCCTGGGAGGGTTTGTGTCGGGAGAGCAGGGGCTGAGGGGGGGTCAGCACAGGATGGGGGCCAGCTCAGGAGGGATGGGGATGTTGGATGTGAGGGGTGGCAGGGACCTGCAGAGAGAAGGTAGCAGGGACAGAGAGCTCAGGCTTTGAGAGGCTGGGACAAGGGAGCTGGTCAGTAGGGACAGAGAGCAAGCTGCTGGAGAGACAGACGGAGAGGCTGACAGGCAAGCAAAGCTGAAAACCTTTTCTGGTTTCTCAGGCAGTGCCCAAAAGGACGCTGTGCTCCAGTTCCCAGCAGAGATGATCATCCAGGCAGGACACCGTGCAACTCTGCACTGCAATTTCTCCACCGGTGATTATGCTCCCTACCTCTTCTGGTATCAGCAGCACCAGACCCAGTCCCCTCAGAGGCTGCTGTGGGTGACAAGAAGCAAACCTCGTATGGATGCAGGGAGATTCTCCTCTGTGCTCTCTGCAGAGAAGTCCCAGGTGTTTCTGCACGTGCAGGATGTGGAGCTCCAGGACAGCGCTGCCTATTTCTGTGCACTGAGCCCACCCTGGTGCCCAGAGCGTGCAGCGCTGCACAAAAACTCTGGGGAGTGGTTTCCTCCTTGTTACTGCTTGCCTGGAGCTCTGAGCTCAGCCTGCCCAGCAGCAGCACCTGGGGCTGAGGAGAAGCTTGGTCTCTGCCTCCCCTGCCTGGGCTGCTGGGAAGAACAGTCCAGCGGGACTTTTCCAGCTGCACGAAGATCTGGGGTTGATGATGATGAAAGGAGTCCAAGAGCTCTGATGGCTGCAGCCTAACTAAGCAAAGCAGGCTTGGAAAGATCCTCTGCTTCAAAGAGCTGGACCATGGAATGTGGACTCAGGGCAAGGAACCTCTCAGCTCATCTTTTCCTTCCCTTGGTCTGTGCCTCCTATGGTGGCCAGAGCTGGAGAATGAAGCTTTTGGGAGGTGGGACAGCTGCAGTCATGTTGCACCCCACGGCCCAAGTAGGGGGAAGAGTCTGCATGGAACGGGGCCCAACAACATCCTGAAAAAGTCAGATTGAACAGAGCAACCAAGGCCTTTTCCTAAAGCAGTGGGGCAGCTGCTGGGATCACTCTTGGTATTCAGGTGAATCCCTGACTATGCGAAGCACTGAGCAAACTGGAACACAAATCAGAGGGAGGAACTACTCCTCCCGTGTCTGGTTGGAGAACCCTTCCTGCAGGGGTTGGTGACCCTTCCCAAACGCTGCTCTTTTGAGCACTGTGAAGCGTTTGGTGTTTACCCAGGAGCAAACAGAGGGAGCTGGGGGCTTTAGAATTGAGGTTCAGCACAGCCTAAGAGGTCTGTAAGGAGGGTGAGAGGAGCCCTAGGGGAACTAGTGTCTCCTCATGCCCTGTGATGCACAGGAACACTTGCGCTTTGGTGGGAGATTCTGCAGGACAGAGGTGATGAGCAGGAGGGGGTGAAATCTCTGCTCCCACTGAGTCCCTTGAAAAGTCACTTCACTTTCTCTGGAAAGCCTGCCCCAGAGCTTGCTTCACTTCTTTGTTCCTGAGTGTGTAAATGAAGGGGTTCAAGAGCGGAGTTATAACTGTGTTGAAGGTATTGATGAGCTTGTTCAGCTCCAGGGAGTTCTGGGCCGATGGCTTGACATACAGGAACACGGTGGAGCCGTACCAGATCGTGACGACACTGAGATGGGCAGAGCAAGTGGAAAAGGCCTTTTTGCGGCCATGGGCTGACTGGATTCTCAGGATGGAAGAGATGATGAACACGTAGGAGAGCAGGGTGCCCACACAGGAGGCCACCACAACAACGATAGAGACCAGGAAGGTTGCCAGCTCCACGGGCCTCGTGTCACTGCAGGAGAGGGCGAGGCAGGAATCGATATCGCAGAGGAAATGATTGATGACATCTGGCCCACAGAACGTCAGCCTGGAGGTCAGAAAGGCCAGCAGGGAGATGGCCAGAAAGCCTCCCAGCCAGGAGCCGAGCACCAGGCGAGCTGAGAGGCCCCTGCTCATCAGGGAGCTGTATCTCAGGGGGCAGCATACGGCTAAGTAGCGGTCATAGGCCATGACTGACAGGAGAAAACACTCAGTGGAACCCAGAGAGAGAAGAAAGAACAACTGCAGGATGCAGACACGGAAGGAGATGGTCTGGCTCGTTCCCAGAAGAACCCCTATGGCTTTAGGAACAACATCTGTTGTGTACCAGATCTCCAGAAAGGAGAGATTGCAGAGGAAAAAGTACATTGGGGTCTGGAGTTTCCTGGTTGTCCACACGAGGGCTATGATGGATGTGTTGCCCATTACTGTCAGGGAGTAGGTCAGGGCAAATAGCACCGCAAGGGAGACACGGAAATGCCACGTGCCTGGGAAGCCAAGAAGGATGAACTCTTCCACACTGGTCCCATTTTCCACATCCTCCCAAGTGTCCAGTTCCATCTGCAAAGACAGGAAAGTTTCTGTTAGAGTTTGCTTGCCTGTGCTGATCCTTCAGGTGCTCCTGGTAGTGAGACAAAGCCATCACCTTGAAAAAGGGGTTGATGCAGAGCATGGGAGAACAGCATCTACCCCAGGTTCCACTGGTCAGGGAAATCCTTTGCCGCAGAGCCATGTTTGGAGAACTAGACCTCACCCTGAAGGCAAGACCTCCACCACCTCATGCACGTGGAGAAACATTTCTCAGAGTACACACAGAGCCATCTCCTTTAGAACACGGTTTCTGCAATCACCTCTGGGAGATGAAAAACCAGTTTAGGAAAGGGAGGAGAGCTGAGGGTCTGCAGGTCTATGGGAGGCTTTTGCAGTGAGGCAGAGAAGAGCCCAGGTCCACTCCTTGAGGCAGCCAGTACTGGTCTATGGTTTCAGCCAATGAGATTGAGGGTCTTGTTTATTTGCTTCCTCCCAAGTTTCAGCATAGGAATCTTTTGCAAATCCTTCCATGGCCTCCACTGACATCAGCTTCTCTGTACAGCATGAGTGGGATTTACCTCTGCCATCCCAGAGACAGGGGTGGCAGAAATCTATCATGAAATGATCCTGTCTCAGCTCCTCTTTGCTGTCATTTCTCGATGCTCTCATCTCCCACTGGACCAGGCTGCTGAAGGCCCCATCCATCCTGGCCTTGAACACTTTCAGGGATGGGGCATCCACGACTTCCCTGGGCAACTCCCCACACTTATCATGAAGAATTTCTTCCTAAAGTCTAATCTAACTCTTCCCCGTTCCTATTTGAATCTATTCCCCCACATCCTATCACTCCAGGCCCTTCTAAAAAGTCTCTCTGCATCTTTCCTGTAGCCCCTTCAGGTACTGGAAATTGCTCTAAGGTCTCCCTCGAGCTGCCTCTTCTCCAGCCTGAACCACCCCAGCCTGTCTTCATAGCAGAGTTGATCCAGCCCTCGGATCATCTCCATGGCCTCCTCTGGACCTGTTCCAACAGTTCATATCCTTCCTATGTTGGGGATTCCAGAACTGGACACAGGACTCCAGGTGGACTTGGCACATCTCAACTCACACACAGTTCTAAAAGGCCTCTCGAAGTGTCAGGGGTTCTCCAAGGACCAAGGCAGGACTCTAATCAGAAGCTCAGATAGATCAGTTGGGCATCTCAACTGGGGCAGAGGCATCCGTGCCTTAGTGACTGACTATAAAACTCTCTGAGCTGAATCCCCTGTCGAGGTTGCTCTGTGGAGAAGCCAGCCCAGGTGCAGGGTATGATCTGTGCCCTCCCTGCTGACAACAGAGGATTCTTGACCTGTTCCCTAGCAGAAAACTGTTCTCAGCCTTGACTACGTGTCTAAGACAGATGGCGTGGAATCCTCATCTGAAGGATCCCTTTCTCTCCTTTCTTCCTCCTTAGGAATTTACCTCTCAGAAATCTCCTGTTGTTGCTAAAGGACAGAGCAATCCCCCTTAATCTGGCTCTCCTTAAATGTTCATGGCACTGGAGGTCTGTGCTGTGGCTCTGGGGAGGCATCACTCACCAGCTCAGCCAAAGGAAATGATCCAAGCGAAATCTCTTCCTGCAGATCTTCCTCCAGATGAAGCCAGGGTCTCCTTGGCTGAGGGAAAACAATGGGAAGAGTCTGATTTACTAGGGGAGCTCTGGAGCCATGAGATTAACAGCTCCCACCTCGCCCACTCACTTCGAGCTGTCGACAGCTGCCTGATGTTGTTTCCTCTCTGTCTACCCAGGAGGCACTAACAGCTTCTGCTCCTGCTTTTCTTTCCCCCTCACAGCCAACTCTGCACTACTCCAAAGGGGACCCTGTGTGCCCGCAGGCTGTAAACTCTCTCTTGTTCAGCTCCACACAGGGAGAGCAAACATCAGAGTCACCAGCATCGCTAGCATGAAACCGTCCCACACCCACCTCATGAACTCACTGAAGCTCAACCTGGCCACTCCAAGATGTTTTCTGTTTTCCCTCAGTGCCCCAGGGAGTTTGATCTCTGAGGGATCTCCTGCAGTTGGCGCAGACAGATGATGCTCGCTCTTCACAAAGGCCAATTAAAGAGCAGGAAGGCAATTCTCTGGAGTGGCTGTGTGTTTGCTCCTTCCCCTAGATGTGGTTTGTGAACCTTCTGAGGAGGTCAGTGCTCTCTTGTGTGGCCAATCACTGACATGCAGGGAATGTCTGACCAAGACAGTCCCAAGAGACCTGGACTGAGAAGCAGTTAGTGCTCCAACAAGGATAATTGCAGATGCTGTCATCATTATGAGGTCTCCTGTGGTGGGGATTGGAAGCCCAGTCGTGCTGCTGCAGATGGCATTTATTGATAACATGACTGGGGAAAAGCTATTTCAGACATGGAAGTGAAACTGTTTAATCAAAGATTGGCCTTCAGTGGTTCTGAGAGATGCTTCATCAACCGCAATTCCCTGGAGGAGGACAGTGGTGTAGGGCTTTCCGTTCCTCCACTTGTCTGTTTTTGTCAAGACATCTGGAATTCCATGTAGGAAAGAGGACAGGAGACTAAAGTGACTGCTAAGAGATATTTACACTGAGCAGAGGGAAGAGATCTCTGTGTTAAAACTCTTCTCCCCAGAAAAGCAGCAATGTCTGAGGATGGACTCTCTGGGGGAATGATGGAAAGAGCGAATGGCTCTGCACTAACCTGCAGCTCTCATGGGAAGTTCTCCCAGTGTCTTTATCTTTGCTGATCTTAACATTTCCCTGCACGCTCTGTAAGAGAGCAACTTGTTTTCTTCCAGAAATAAACCATTTGACTGCCCTCATTTCCGTGATGGTTGCCCTCAGCTCCCACAGGTTCAGCTCTGATTTCCAGCCTTAGAATCATAGAATAAGCAGATTGGAAAAGACCCACCAGATCATCGAGTCTAACCACTCTTATCAAACACTAAACTATGCCCCTTAACACCTCATCCACCCATGCCTTAAACACCTCCAGGGAAGGTGAATCAACCACCTCCCTGGGCAGCATGTTCCAGTGCCCAATGACGTTTTCTGTGAAAAAATTTCTCCTAATTTCCAACCTAAATCTCCCCTGGCAGAGCTTGTGGCCGTTCCCTCTCTTCCTGTCTCCTGTCACTTGGGAGAAGAGGCCAGCTCCCTCCTCTCAACAACCTCCTTTCAGGTAGTTGGAGAGAGCAATGGGGTCTCCCTTCAGCCTCCTCTTCTCCAGGCTAAACATCCCCAGCTCTCTCAGCTGTTCCTCATAAGGCCTGTTCTCCAGCCCCTTCACCAGCTTTGTTGCTCTTCTCTGGACTCGCTCTAGAGCCTCAACATCCTCCTTGTGGTGAGGGGCCCAGAACGGAACACAGTATTCGAGGTGCGGTCTCATCAGTGCCGAGTACAGAGGGAGAAGAACCTGCCTGGACCTGCTGGTGACACCGTTTCTGATCCAAGCCAAGATGCCATTGGCCTTCTTGGCCACCTGGGCCACTGCTGGCTCATGTTCAGTCGCTGTCAACCAGCACCCCCAAGTCCTTCTCCTCCAGGCAGCTTTCCAGCCAGATTTCTCCTAGTCTGTAGCTGCCCAGGGTTGTTGTGCCCCGAGTACAGCACCCGGCATTTGGCCGTGTTAAACCTCATCCCATTGGACACTGCCCAGCAATCCAGCCTTTTCAGATCCCTTTGGAGCCTCCCTACCCTCCAGCAGATCCACTTTTCCACCCAGCTTAGTGTCACCTGCAATCTTGCTAAGGGAGTACTCGATGCCTTCATCCAGGTCATTGATAAAGACATTAAACAGGACTGGACCCAGCACTGAGTCCTGAGGAACCCCACTTGTAACTGGCCTCCAGATGGATTTAACACCATTAAGCACGACTCTCTGGGCCCGGCCATCCAAACAGTTTTCCACCCAGGAGATTGTGCGCTTGTCCAGGCCAGAGGTGACAGTTTCTGAAGCAGAATACTGTGAGAATCTGTGTCAAAGGCTTTACTGAGGTCCAGAAAGATACATCCACAGCCTTTCCCCCGTCCAGCATCAGAGTCACTTGGTCATAGAAGGCGATCAAGTTAGTTTGGCAAGATCTGCCTTTTGTGAACCCATGTTGACTGGCCCTGATCACCTGGTTCTCTTGCATGTGCTTTATGATAGCACTCAAGATCACCTGTTCCATGACTTTCCCTGGCACTGAGGTCAGACTGGCAGGCCTGGAGTTCCCTGGATCCTCCCTGCAACCCTTCTTGCACTATATCAGCCTCCAGTCCAGTTGGAACTTCCCCAGTCTTCCAGGACTGTTGGAAGATGATGGAAAGCCTTGATGAATTCAGACCCACGAGGCACTTAATCCAGCTACAGCTGCCCACGGCTCCTGGATTGTGTGATACAGGGGAAAGGAAGCTGAATAAGCAGCTATGGCCAGTCAGAAGTCTATTCCTTGGTTTACCAGCCCTTCCATTCGACAAATCAAATTATCTTCCACAGTCTCGCACATTACACACCAGCCAGAGTGAAAGGAAGGCCCTTCCTCAAGAGCTCATGGGACTCTTAATGCTTTCTGAGCAGCTGTGTACAGACACAGAAAGCCAAAGCCTGATGGACCCTAGAGAAGATGCCCTTCCACTGTGAAAGGAAAAGGGTCTCCCCGTGCCCTCTTCCTCTTCTCAACCAGAGCAGCACCTTTATCCTTCGAAACTATGGGCAGCACCCAAGGAGGAAGGAGTCCAGCCTTGAATGGAGCAGAAATTTAATGAGTCAGGTGAGGGAAACAAAGTCACTCCAAGTGGAAGACAGAGGTGCAGGGAGCTCAGGGAGCAGCAGGGTGCTCAGTAACCAGTTTAGAGTCTGAGATCTTGAACTGTAGAGAAGTTCCCAAGAGGCTTCTGTCCACGTGCCCCATGAAGTGAAAGGAGACAGAGGGTCCCCACCAGGAGGGTCTTGGTGGAATTTGCTATCAAGAGGGAACAAAAGCAGACAAGGAAAAGGAAAGAAATGCAAAATTGTTAAAATTATCCTGGTATCCATAATGAAACATTGTGGTTCTCTGTCCGGGCACCATGCTCCAAGTTCCTCAAGGTCCCTCCCCGGAGCTTCTCCAACATCTTATTCACAGGAGGGACCTCCTGCCACAGTAGCGGCCGGCAATGCCAGAGAGGCCAAAGCCCCCGGAGTTGATGGGCACTCCCTGAGAGCTGAGGATGCTGCCAACAGCAGTGGAGGTGGAGGAGCCCACAACGGTGTTCTGAGGGAAGGAGCTGAGGATGGGGCCGGGCAGGGTCACCACCACGGGAGAGGGCTCGATGGCAACGGTGGAGCTCTGGCACTGCCGCACACAGCACTCATTGCAGCTGCTCGCCAGCGGGCACGGACCGCAGGGCTGGCAGGGCTGGCACGGGTTGTAGCAGGACATGGCTCAGAGTCAGAGGGTACCTGGGAGAGGACACAGAGAGGAAACAGAGCACAGGAGTGTGTGAGGAGGAGCCAAGTGCACTCCTGAGTGGGGAAGGAGAGGATTCAGACTCACCTGGTTCCCAAGCAGGAGGAGGCAGAGGAATGGACTGAGCGAGCAGGGGCTTGGGCTGGCTTTTATCCCTGCCCTACATTGCCACAGGGCCAGAGGCACCTTTGCAGATGCAAGAATTTTCTGACAAGCTCATCCTGAAGGCAAAGAATCATAGCTGATGATATGGACTGGGCTTTGGTTTCCATCACTGCTGCCTTTTCATTTCTACATTTCGTCCATGTCCACTCCCAAATGAAAGCTTCTTCTGAGGCCTTGGGATGAAAGGACCAGGGATTTCAAGGCAGGATTGCAGCCCTGTAGGCAGAAGACTCAGCTCCAGTGTTGGTCTCATCTGGAAAAATGAAGTGTTGCCAGTCTGGGTCACTCTGATATTGTGTATGAATCATCGTTGTCAGGAAGAAGCTCCAGCAGCCAAGCCCAAGGGCTCCTGTGCTGAGGACATGGTGGAGCAGCAGGGACAGGCTTTGGCTCCACCCTCGGGGCTGGGGCTTGGATGCCTCTTGGAGCTGACAGGGGCAGCAGAGGGCAAGGGCCGAGCATTAATTCCCTTCTGCTGGCAGGGACAAAAAGACATGGTCCTCCTTGTCCTGGCAGCACTGCTGGCACTGGCAGCCTTGGGTGAGATGGGAGTGGGAGGCTGGGAAGAAGGAGGCAAGAGGTTGTGGCACTGGGGGTGGAAGGAGGAGGCAGGAGTGCTGAGTCCCTGGGGCCCTGGGAGGGTTTGTGTTGGGAGACCAGGGGCTGCAGGGTGGGGGATGGCAAAGGATGGGGGCCAGCTCAGGAGGGATGGGGATGTGGGGTGTGAGGGGTGGCAGGGACCTGCAGAGAGAAGAGAGCAGAGACAGAGAGCTCAGGCTTTGAGAGGCTGGGAAAAGGTAGCTGGGCAGTAGGGACAGTGAGAGAGGTGCTGGAGAGACAGACGGAGAGGCTGACAGGCAAGCAGAGCTGAAAGCCCTTTCTGGCTTCCCAGGTGGTGCCCAAAAGGACTCTGTATTCCAGTTCTCAGCAGAGATGAAGATCCAAGCAGGAGACAATGCAACTTTGTTCTGCAATTTCTCAGCTAGCTCTCCTGGTTTCATCATTGTTTGGTACAAACAGCACCAGACCGAGGCCCCTCAGAGGCTGCTGTGGGTGACAAAAAGCAAACCTCGTGTGGATGCAGGGAGATTCTCCTCTGTGCTGTCTGCAGAGAACTCCCAGGTGTTTCTGCACGTGCAGGATGCAGAGCTCCAGGACAGCGCTGCCTATTTCTGTGCACTGAGCCCACCCTGGTGCCCAGAGCGTGCAGTGCTGCACAGAAACGTGGGGGGTGCTCTGGGGAGCAGTTCCCTCCCTGCCACTGCTTGCTTGGAGCTCTGAGCTCAGCCTGCCCAGAAGCAGCACCTGGATTTGTGTTGCCTTGCAGAACGTGCTGATCAATGTGTGGCCTCTTACATCACTGTTATCACTTTAATTGTGCTGTTTTTAGTGCATCACAATGTCAGAAAGTGATTTATTTCCCATGTTATTGTGCTGGGCTATTGTGCTACGAGAAAGAGAGACCATGTGCAGCAGGGCCTGAAGACTCCAAGTTTTTAGGGAGATGCAAGATGTTTGTTCAATGATCTAGAAGCTCAGTTGATCTCAGCCCTCAGCTACAAGTAGAAACACTGTGCAGGTATTCCCACTTGTCTAGGGCCTGGATGTCCAAATCCTCCCTGGGAAGGTCAAGCTCACCAGGGAAAGCGGATCTGCATCATGAAGATGATGATGATAAAGGGGCAATTGGGGGTGTACCTTTCTTAATCACTGTACCTTTTGCCTTCTGCTAGTGATTAGACACATTGCGTTTCAAAGCTGTTTCAGACTTTTTGGTCATTGCTAATCATTTGTTACCTTTCTTGCTGTAATAGCTTCAGGAAAACTGAATCTCACAGTATCTGAGAGTTTGGGATTTGATGCTGATTGTGCTTAGGGGTAAAAGCCCCTTCTGGTGAAACAGTGACCCCTTGAGGGGAATTAAATACACAATGGACCTTAAATACTAAATAAAAAGTGAATGAACTTGGGCAAAGCACTCCCACCATCAGTGGTTCTAAAAGAGGTGGGCAAAGATTCCTCAGGAGTCGGTTCCCTATATACCCTGCAGCAGCAATCCTGTGAGCATGAGGACTGTGGGGACGTGTTCCTCAGAGGGGGGCTTGGGGCTCTGCTGCCAATCCTTTGTGTTCTCCTTCCAGGCAAGACACAAGGTGGATTGGGGTCCAAGCTGCACGACCTTGGTTGAACATTCAGCCCCTTCCTGTGCAAAGTCTGTGCAGGAGAGACAAAACCAAAGCACCAGCCCCACTGCTGCAGCAAAGGGCTGTGTGTCTGGGGCAGCCAGATGCCCTGCACCTGCTCATGATGGGGCTGGGAGAGCAGAGAGGAAGCTGCGCTGGGGGAATTGCCTGAGGACAAACCTCCTCTCTTCAAAGACAAGAAAAGTTACTTGAAGAGGCTTAAGTGCCAGATAGAGAGAGACATTTCACCTGGGCCTGTGGTGACAGAACAAAGCACAATGGTTTTAAACTGAAAGAGGGGTGATTGAGGTGGGACAGAAGGAAGACTTGTCCATGCTGAGGCTGCCAGACACGGGCACAGTTCCCCAGAGAAGCTGAGGCTGATCCATCACTGGAACACCTAACAGTCTGGTGCATGATGATTTTAGGAACATGATCTACCAAGAAATAACCCTTGATATACCAGGAGGGTTGGAATCGATGACCTTTCAGTGTCTGTTCCAAACTAACCCTTCTCTCAGTCCTGGTTCCATGATTCTCTGATAGCCCCTGTCTTACACACCACGGTCAATTCTGCTCTGCTCACTGGGCCACCTCATCCTACCCAGCCCTGGTCTGATTCCCCTGCCATCAGGCATTGTCAGCACTATCACCACTGCCACTGGCATCAGGTAACCCCATGGGAATAAGGTCACTTGGTCTTCGAAGCTTCTCCACTCTCTGACATCACTGGGAACCATCCTGCAGTCAGGAGTTTGAGCTCAATGCAGACAGGAGAAGCTGATGGAGAGGAGACTGAAACCTTCAGGCTTTCTCCCCAGGTTCCATACCATGAGGCTGTTACAAAGTATTTCCCTCTACACCAGTCACAGAGGCATTTTTTCTGCAGGTAGATTCCTGGAGACAGATAAAAGCTTGGACAAGATTTGTCCTGCCCCAATGGGACTCAAGGTTTGCTAAGTCACAGCTCATAGGCAGTTGGGTTCTCGTTTAGAACGGGGCCCAAGGAAGGCTGGATCTCAGATGCGGCTCCCCAGCCTGTGCAGCCCTGAAAAAAATGAGTTTGGGGGGTGGTGGTTGTATTGTGGGATGAGGAGGTGTCCAGGCTCACGAACATGGGACAAAGGAGTGTCAGGGCAATGCCAAGGACAAACACAGGGTGGGAGGAGAATGGACTGAGAGCAGCCCTGAAAAGAAGGGCTTGAGTTGCTGGAGCATGTAAAGAACAGCAAGAGCAGATAATATGTGCTTCCAGCCCAGAAAGCAAATGGTAACTACACAGCAGAATGTGTGCAAGAGGCTTCTCAGGAGGGGAAGACCCTTGTGACCCCCTTAGAGCCCTGACCTTGGAAAGGCAGAAGGGCTGGGCTGCAGGAGAAACAGGGGTCACAGGTGGAGGAGGGAGGAGCCCAGCATAATCATTGCAGCTGGGCTGGGAACAAGCATTTTCTCCTCCCCATTTCACTCTCAGCACAATACATGCAGGCATCTCTGCTCTGTCAGGCTCTGAGGGGATGTGTGGGTTTCTCCATCTCTGTAGGTCTGGCAGCATGAGTGATCCCAGCAGACACCTTGCTTTTCTCCTCCTCACGTGCTCCACTATAGCGGCACCTTTCTCCTTTGAAACCATGGGCAGCACCCAAGGGGGAAGGGGTACACGTAGTCCAGGCTTGAAATGAGCAGTCATTCAGTATCTGTTCCAAACCCACCATATATTCAGTCCATGGTTCCATGATTCTCTGATAGCCCCTGTCTTACCCACCAGGGTCAATGCTGCTCTGCTCACTGGGCCACCTCACCCCACCCAGCCCCGTTTGGCCCACGTCCTGGTCTGATTCCCCTGCCACCAGGCATTGTCAGCACCATCAACACTGCCACTGGCATCTAGAAAACCCATGGGAATCAGGCTTAATTGTTATTAAGAGCTTCTACATCGTTTCCCCCAGGAGTCTCTGCCAGTACTGGGAACTATTAAGCAGAGTCAGGAGATTGAGCGCAATGCAGACAGGAGAAGCTGATGGAGAGGGGACAGAAACCTTCACGCTTTCTCCACAGGTTCCAGACTATGAGACAGGATGAAAGCTTAGCCACACCCACTGGGACTCAAGGGTTGCCAAAGTCACAGCTCAGAGGCAGTCTGGCTCTAGTTTAGAGCTGGGCCCAGGGAAGGCTGGATCTCAGCTGTGGCTCCCCAGCCTGTTCAGAACTGAAAAAGCTGCTGTGGATGGGGTGGTGGTTAAATTGTGAGGTAGGGAGATGTCCAAGCTCAGGGACGTGGGACACTAGAGTGTCAGGGCAATGCCAAGGACATACACAGTTTGGTTGGAGAATGAAGTGCGAGTAACCATGAAGAAAAGTGCTTGAGGACCTGGTAGATTAGAAGCATAACAGGAGTTGACAATGTGTGCTTGCAGCTCTGAAAGCAAAGTTTGTCCTCATAGCAGAATATGTGTGAGAGGCTGCTCAGCAGGGGAAGACCCTGGTGACCCCTTAGAGCCCTCACCTTGGAAAGGCAGAAGGTCTGGGATGCAGGAGCAACAAGGGTCACAGCTGGAGGAGGGAGGAGCCCAGCACAAGCATTGCAGCTGGTCTAGGAACAAGCATTTTCTCCTCCCCATTTCACTCTCAGCTACCCTTGCACAATCCTTATCAGCATCTCTGCTCTCTCAGGCACTGAGGGGATGTAGGAGTTTCTCAGTCTCTCTCAGTCTTGCAGCATGAGTGGTTCCAGTAGGCACCTCGTCTATCTCCTTCTCACTGTCTTCTTGAGGCAGCCACTGGGTAAGCATTGCCTTGGGATGGAGGCACAATTCCTCTTCTCTCCAGCAGACCCTCAGCCCCACAACAATTCTCTGTGGAGAGAGCAGGATGGATCAGCTTTGCAGGAGTTGGCAGGGCTCTGTACCTGCTGGAGGTGCCCTGGAGGCAGCAGACTCCAGCCAGGCACTCCAGGCTGTGCCCTGGGGACTTCAGGAAGCACCAGAGAGGAGAACGAAGGCCTGAGTGAGGCCTCAGCTCTACTCTGGGGGCCTCTATGTGGGAGGGAGCTGGTCTGCGAAGTGCAGTGGACCCAAGGGTGCCAGTCTCTGTGTGGTTGCGGAGAACCTTGGAGAGGTGGGGAGAAGGAGGGGAAGGAAAGGGCAGGGAGTGTGGATAAAAAGTAGGGGGATGTGGGTTGTGAGGGGTGGCAGGGACAGAGAGCTCAGGCTTTGAGAGGGTGGGACAAGGGACCTGGGCAGTGGGGACAGTGAGCAAGGTGATGGAGAGACAGACGGACAGGCTGACAGGCAAGCAGAGCTGAAAGCCCTTTCTGGCTTCCCAGGTGGTGCCCAAAAGGACTCTGTGTTCCAGTTCCCAGCAGAGATGACCGTCCAGGCAGGACAAAGTGCAACTCTCCAGGTTCCCTCCAGGCAGGTTCCCTCCCTGCCACTGCTTGCCTGGAGCTCTGAGCTCAGCCTGCCCACCAGCAGCACCTGAGGCTGAGGGGAATCTGGGCCTCTGTCTCCCCATCCTGGGCTGCTGGGAAGTACAATCCAGTGGGACTTTTCCAGCTGCACCCAGATCCAGGGTCTTTGAAAAGAGTCTAAGAACCCTGGCAGCTGCAGCCTTACCAAGGAAAAGCAGGCTTGGAAATGCCCTCTGCTTCAAAGAGCTGGAACATGAAGTGCAGCCTTAGGGCAAGGAACCTCTCTGCTCATCTTCCCTTGCTCTGTGCCTCCTCTGGTGGTCACAGATGGAGAATGAGGCTTTTGGGAGGAGGCCCAGGGGTACTCACGGTTTTTGCCCCACGTCCATAGGGACGAGCCCTTCCTTTCCCTGAATCTGGGTATCAGCAAGTTGAAACGATCCATCAATACTGGACAGGATTCCCTGTTCAATCCCTTCCTGCACTTATCCATGACTGGAGAGTGGTCTCACTCTATTTTGAGTTTCTTCTCCTTGAAATCCCCAGTGCTGGAGAGAGACCCTGTGTTCCTCTACCCACGCTGATTTCTCTGGGCAACAAATGGTAACCACATCTCCATGATCTTTTTTCCTCCCCTGGGTAACAGGAATGGACCTGGGGGCTTGTTGTCAGGCACGGCCACCCCAGCCCGGCATGGGGAGCTCAGCTGGAGCACGCTGACTTTCCAGCCCTGTCACTTGGAGTCAGTTGCTCATGAAGTATCTTCCCCTTCCCCTGAGATGTCCCAGGGCACTTGGTTGTTGTGCTCCTGCTGTTCCAGGACAGCTGCCTCTCACAAGAGGTGTGGGGCTGCTCTGCCAGCCCTGCTGGAGGCTTTGCCCACCCCTATTTCTCTCCTGATGGGTCCAGGCAGCATTGGTGGGAAACTGATTGAGCACTAAGTGTCCCGCACTCTGCTGTGTCTTGGGTGCCTTGGACATTTCCAGTGCTGCTGTAGTTGCTCTCAGGGGCTGCCGATGGCTTTAACCCTCCACAGACAGAGTTCTCTCCCAAAGCAAGGAATGATGAGGAGTCCTCGGGACCTGAGGACAGACCCAGGCTCAGGCTCCATCTTCAGCCTCGTGGCTGTCCCAGGGATGTTCAGCAATGCCACTGCACAAGACAGCCCATCTGACATGGGTGGACATCAGCGTGTCTTTGCGCCCTGGTGCCCAGCCCAGGGGATGCTGGAGGTTAGTGAATCACCTCCAGAAGCATCACTGCTTCCAGGAAGGAGGAGGAGATGTTCTTCCCAGGCTCATTCCTCTCCCCTGGACTGCTCGACATTCAGATGACATCAATCCCATGCTGTTCATAAAGAGTCTCTGCAGTGTTGATGTCTCCTGCCTAGGGAGTGCACTCATGGATACCCTTCACTGTCTGTGCATAGGAAGAAGAGCTTTGAGACCGTGGAAACCATTGGAATGGGAAAAGCAAGAACCCTTTGGCAGTGCTAACATCCTCCCAGTGTGCATCAGGAGAGACTTGGTACCCAGCAAGCAGCCCCAGATCTGTGCTCTGGGGACTTTGCCCATCCCAGGAATGGCTTTCCTTGTGCCCTCTTCCACTTCTCCACCAGGAGGATTCAGACTCACCTGGTTCCCAAGCAGAAGAAGGCAAAGGAATGGAATGAGCGAGCAGGGCTTGGCCTGGCTTTTATCTCTGACCTCCACTGCCGCAGGGCCAGAGGCACCTTTGCAGATGCAACAATTTTCTGACAAGCTCATCTTGAAGCTGATGATATGGACTGGGCTTTGGTTTCCATCACTGCTGCCTTTTCATTTCCACATTTGTGGAAATGTCCATTACCCACTTAAGGCTTCTTCTGAGCCATGGGATAAGAGGTTCAAGGATTTCCAGGGCAGGAACGCAGCCCTGCCAATCACAGAGGCATTTGTTCTGCAGGTAGATTCCTGGAGACAGGATGAAAGCTTGGTCAAGCCTTGTCCAGCCCCAAAGGGTTTCAAGGTTTGCAAATTCACATGTCAGAGGCAGTCAGGCTCTGGTTTAGAGCTGGGCCCAGTCAAGGCTGGATCTCAGCTATGGCTCCCCAGCCTCTGCAAAACTGTAGAAAATGAGTTTGGGGGATGGTGGTTATATTGTGGGATGGGGACGTGTCCAAGCTCAGGGACTTGGGACACTGGGCTGTCAGGGCAATGCCAAGGACATACACCGGTTGGGTTGAGAATGGACTGAGAGCAGCCCTGAAGAGAAGGGCTTGAGGAGCTGGTGGATGAGAACAGCAGGAACTGAAAACGTGCGCTTGCAGCCCACAAAGCAAATGATATCCACATAGGAGAATGTGTGCAAGAGACTTCTCACGTGGAGAAGACCCTGGTGACCCCCTAAGAGCCCTGACCTTGGAAAGGCAGAAGGGCTGGGCTGAGAAGCAGCACTGCTCACTGCTGGAGGAGGGAGGAGCACAGCTCAAGCATTGCAGCTGTACTGAGAACTAGCATTTTCTCCTCCCCATTTCACACTCAGCTACCCTTGCACAATCCTCGCCAGCATCTCTGCTCTCTCAAGCTCTGAGGGGATGTGAGATTTCTCAGTTTCTCCAATTCCAGCAGCATGAGTGATCACAGCAGACACTTTGTGTATCTCCTCCTCACTGCCTTCCTGAGGCAGCCACTGGGTAAGCATTGCCTTGGGATGGAGGCACAAGTCCTCTTCTCCTCAGCAGACCCTCAGTTCCACAACAATTCTCTGTGAGGAAAGCAGGATGGATCAGCTTTGCAGGAGTTGTCAGGAACCTACCCTTCTGGAGGTGTCCTGGAGGCAGCAGATGCCAGCCAGGCACTCCAGGCTGTGTCCTGGAGACTCCAGGCAGCACCAGACAGGAGAATCTAGACCTGCATGAGAGCCAGCTGTTCTCAGGGAGTCTCCCTGAAAGAGGGAACTGGCATTATTGTGCTGAGAGAGCCACGCTGAGCTGAGGTCTCCTCCTCAAAGACACCCCTCTCCCTTGCTCTTCTTATACCTGGGGCTCTGGCTGCTAGGCAAGGCACAGGGGTGTTTCTCCCCCAGCACTTTACATCCCCTCTTGGTGTGCGTTGCAGAGCCTTTCTCTTCAGAGCTGCTGACCCTTGCTTTCATACAGGCACCGTAGGGCAGGTCACCGTCACCCAGCAAGAAGGAAAAGTCAACATGACACAGCGAGACACCTTTCAAATGACCTGCACCTACCAGATTTCCAACATTTATGGCTTGTTCTGGTACCAGAAGAAGAAAGGCCATGGTCCCCAGCTGATCACCTCTCATGTACAAGCTGGCTCCAAGCAGAGTGGCCGTCTCACCACGTCGCTGAACCCCACAGAGAAATCCAGCCTCCTGCAGCTGGAGGAAGTTGAGGGCTCTGGCAATGCCTTGTACCTCTGTGCTGTGCGGGACCCACTGGTGCAGGATCTGCCTGGTCTGGGCAAAAACACATGGCAGGGAGAGGCTTGGAGAATGTGCTGGTCAATACATGGCCTCTCGCATCGTTGCTATCACTTTAATTGTGCTATTCTTAGGGAATCATAGTGTCAGAAAGATATTTTCTGTGTTACTGTGCGGGGCTATTGTTGCTTCAAGAAAACATGAAAAAGAGAGGCAGTGAGGAGCAGGGCCCAGAGACTCCAAGTTTTTGGGGTCATGTAAGGTGTTTGCTCAATGATCTAAAAGCTCGGTTGCTCTCAGCAATGGTCGGAGATCTCAGCTACAAGTAGATACACTGTGCAGGTTTTCCCAGTTGTCTAGGGCCTGGATGTCCAAATCCTCCCTGGGAAGATCAAGCTCACCAGGGAAAGCATATCTGCATCACGAAGATGATGATGATAAAGGGGCAATTGGGGATGTACCTTTCTTAATCACTGTACCTTTTGCCTTCTACTAGTGATTAGACACGTTGCATTTCAGAGTTGTTCCAGTTAACTTTTTGATCACTGCTAATCATTTGTTACTGCTCTTGCTGTAATAAATTCTGGAAAAGTTGATTTCACAGAATATCTGAGAGTTTGGGATTTGATGCTGATTGTGCTTAGGGATAAAGCGCCTTCTGGTGAAACAGTGACCCCTTGAGGGGAATTAAATACACGATAGACCTTGAATACTAAATAAAAAGTGAATGAATTTGGGCAAAGCACTCCCCCCATCAGTGGTTCTAAAAGAGGTGGGCAAAGATTCCTCAGGAGTCGGTTCCCTATATACCCTGCAGCAGCAGCAGCAGCAGCAGCAGCAATCCTGTGAGCATGAGGACTGTGGGGACGTGTTCCTCAGAGGGTGGCTTGAAACTCTGCTGCCAATCCTTTGTGTTCTCCTTCCAGGCAAGACACAAGGTGGATTGGGGTCCAAGCTGCACGACCTTGGTTGCACATTCAGCTCATTCCTGTGCAAAGTCTGTGCAGGAGAGACAAAATTCCTACTTCCCTTTCTGAGTCTGAGCAAAAACACAGGGTAGGGAGGGGCTGGGCTGTCAAGACTGAGCCTGGGAAAAAGGGTTTACTCTGTGCATATACTGCACAGAATTTCCACTTGCTGATACTCAGATTCAGTTTAACGAAAGCCTCTTCCCTTCTATGGCTCCTGTGGACATTGGGCAAAACAATGAGTGCAGCTGGGCCTCCTCCCAAAAGCCTCATTCTCCAACTGTGACCACTAGTGGAGGCACAGGGCAAAGGAAGGAGAAAATGAGCTGAGAGTTTCCTTGCCCTGAGCCCGCACTCCATGGTCCAGCTCTTTGATGCAGAGGGCATTCCCAAGCCTCCTTTACCATGGTTATGCTGAAGCCGCCAGGGGTCTTGGCATCTTTTCATCATCAAAGACCATGGACCTGGGTACCGCTGGAAAATCCTGCAGGGCTCTTCTTCCCAGCAGCCCAGGCTGGGGAAACAGAGGCCCAGCTCCCCTCAGCCCCAGGTGCTGCTGCTGAATCTGGACCCAGGTCTGTGTGTCACGAATAACATAGAACTCGATTGCTGTAGCCACAAACATTCCCAAAATTATAAGCTGGAACATTCTTAGAGCCTTGATGCTCCCTGTTGTCCCAAGTGATCTCCTTAAGGGAGAACTGGGGATATGGGAGCAGCCCTGGTTCTGAAAAGGGAGGGGATCCTGAGGGGTATATTCACACATCAGCAGAAGGTGATGTGCCTAGGACAAGCCAAACTCCCCTCAGGCTGCAAACACCCAGGCTGGGACACCACAAATGATACTAACAGACTCAGGTAAGACAGGTACTCAAGCTCTTCAAGGTGTTTCTTGAACGCCATTTATTAGTGCTAGGTCTAGAAAGAAAGAGAAGACAATCCAGATAGCCTTCAATGCCTCCAGATGCTGGGAGCTCTGAGCTGCTCAACATCAGCTGCTCTCACAGATTCAGAGAATTACAAAACACATGAGATGGGGAGGGACCTCTGGTGGTCATCTGGTCCAACTACCTGCTCAGGCAGGTCCACCCCGAGCCAGGTGCTCAGGGCTGTGTTGAGGTAAGTGCTGAATATCTCTAAGGAAAGAGACTCTGCAACCATCCCAGGCACCACATGCCTGTGCTCGGTCACTCACACTGCACACCCTGGGGCACAGGACAATGTGTACATCTCACCCACAGAAGCACTGGCCTATTTTTGTCAGTTGAAGATTTCTTCAAAGGAAACAGTTCTGCTCCTCCTTTCAGCTGTCAAACATCCCTGCCAGTTGTTCATTGCAGGGGAACAAATGCCAGCAGCTTCCACATCCCTGTTCCTTGGGGCCAAATCACAGAGTTAAGCAAAGGGGTAAGAGCCATGTAAAGAACAGCTGCTGATCTCTCAGGAGATGGGTCCAATCACCGTGAAGCAAACCCAACCTCTGGCTACCAGGCCCTTGTCTGAGGTGTAAAACCTGCACGGATCCTGTGCTTATCCTCTGCCTTTGCAAGGTCTCTTGGGTTGGGCAGGCAAACGAGAGCTCACGCCAAGAGCCACAGCAGCACCTTGGCAGTGCTTGGACCAAAGGGCTCCCTGGTCTTTCAGAAGAAACGACATCCCTTCCTCTCAAACAAGGATAATTGCAAATGTTTTCATCTTTATGAGGTCTCCTGTGGTGGGGTTAGGAAGTCCAGCTGTACTGCTGCAGATGATGTTAATTGATAGCATGACTGCGGAAAAGGTATTTCAGACGTGGAATTAAAACTACTTAATCAAAGATTGGTCTTCAGTGGTTCTGAGAGATGTTTCATCAGCTGTAATTCCCTGGAGGAGGAGATTGGTGTGAGGGTTTCCATTCTTCCACTTGAATGTTTTTGTCAAGACATTTGGATTTTCATGTAGGAAAGAGGGCAGGAGACTAAAGTGGCTACCGAGAGAAGTTACCACCAAGCAGAGCGATGAGATCTATGTGTAAAAACAATTCTCCCTCCGAAACGGAGCAACGTCTGAGCACGGACTCTCAAGGGGAAAGAATAAAGGAGCGAATGGCTCTGCACTCACCTGCAGCTCTTCTGGGAAGTGCCCCCAGTGTCCTTGTCTTTGCTGATCTTCATATTCCCCTGCACACTCTGTAAGAGAGCAACTTGTTCTGCTCTAAGAATAAACCCTTCCACAGCCCCCATTTCCGTGATGCTGCCCTCAGCTCCTACATGATCAGCTCTAATTTCCAGCCTTGAAGAATTCAGCAAATGGAGTATTTTTTTCCAGCTACGGCTAGCCATGGTGCCTGGATTGTGTGATGTACGGGAGAGGAAGCTGAATAAGCAGGTATAACCAGCCCAAAGCCTGTTCCCTGCTTTACCAGCCCTTCCATTCAGCAAATGAAATCATATCCCACAGCCTCACACACCCCACACCAGCCAGAGTGACAGGAAGGCCCTTCCTCAAGAGCTCATGGGACTATTGATGCTTTCTGAGCAGTTGGGGGCAGACACAGAAAGGCAAAGCCTGATGGTCACTGCCTGTGGAGCACTAGGGAGGACGTACTCAGAGGTGAGGAATGGTGCCCAAAGAAGAGACCCCGCAGGAGATCCCAGCCTCCCCTTCCTCTGGCAAAGGAAAAGGGTCTCCTCATGACCTCTTCCTATTCTCCAATAGAGCAGCACTTTTCTCCTTTGAAAGCATGAGCAGCACCCAAGGAAGAAGGAGCACACGGGGTCCAGGCTTGAATGGAGCAGAATTTTAATGAGTGAGAAGAGGGAAACAAAGTCACTCCAAGTGGAAGTTATAAGTACAGGGAGACCAGCGAGCAGCAGGATACCCAGTGATAAGCTTAGAGTCTGAGATCCTTGACTGTAAAGAAGTTCCCATGAGATTTCTGTCAATCTGCCCTGGGAAGTGAAAGGACACAGATCTCCACCAGGAGAGGGCTTGCTGGAACTTGCTTTCAAGAGGGAACAAAAGCAGACAAGATAAAGGGAGGAAATGCAAAACTCTTCAAATTATCCTGGTATCCACAATGAAAGATCTTGGTTCTCTGATCAGAACCTTACTCCAGGCTCCTCAAGGTGTCTCCCTGGAACTTCTCCAACATCTTATTCACAGGAGGGACCTCCTGCCACAGTAGCGGCCGGCAATGCCAGAGAGGCCAAAGCCCCCGGAGTTGATGGGCACTCCCTGAGAGCTGAGGATGCTGCCAACAGCAGCGGAGGTGGAGGAGCCCACAACGGTGTTCTGAGGGAAGGAGCTGAGGATGGGGCCAGGCAGGGTCACCACCACGGGAGAGGGCTCGATGGCAACGGTGGAGCTCTGGCACTGCCGCACACAGCACTCATTGCAGCTGCTGGCCAGCGGGCACGGGCCGCAGGGCTGGCAGGGCTGGCACGGGTTGTAGCAGGACATGGCTCAGAGTCAGAGGGTACCTGGGAGAGGACACAGAGAGGAAACAGAGCACAGGAGTGTGTGAGGAGCAGCCAAGTGCACTCCTGAGTGGGGATGGAGAGGATTCACACTCACCTGGTTCCCAAGCAGAAGGAGGCAGAGGAATGGACGGAGCGAGCAGGGGCTTGGGCTGGCTTTTATCCCTGCCCTCCATTGCCACAGGACCAGAGGCACCTTTGCAGTTGCAACAATTTTCTGAAAAGCTCATCTTGAATACAAAGCATCACAGCTGATGATATGGACTGGGCTTTGGTTTCCATCACTGCTGCCTTTTCATTTACTCGTTTTTCCATGCCTATTCCCAAATGAAAGCTTCTTCTGAGGCCTGGGATGAAATGTCCAAGGATTTCCAGGGCAGGAACGCAGCCCTGTAGGCAGAAGACTCAGCTCCAGTGCTGGTCACATCTGCAAAATTGAAGTGTTTTCAGCCAGGGTCACCCTGGTGTAAATTTTGAAGCATCGTTGTAAGGAAGAAGCTCCAGCAGCCAAGCCCAAGGGCTCCTTTGCTGAAGACATGGTACAGCAGCAGGGACAGGCTTTGGCTCCACCCTCGGGGCTGGGGCTTGGATGCCTCTTGGAGCTGACAGGGGCAGCAGAGGGCAAGGGCTGAGCATTAATTCCCTTCTGCTGGCAGGGACAAAAAGACATGGTCCTCCTTCTCCTGGCAGCACTGATGGCCCTGGCAGCCTTAGGTGAGATGGGACAGGGAGGCTGGGAAGAAGGAGGCAAGAGGTTGTGGCGCTGGGGGTGGAAGGAGGAGGCAGGAGTGCTGAGTCTCTGGGGCCCTGGGAGGTTTTGTGTTGGGAGAGCAGGGGCTGCGGGGTGGGACAGCAGAGGATGGGGGCCAGCTCAGGAGGAATGGGGATGTGGAGTGTGAGGGGTGACAGGGACCTGCAGAGAGAAGAGAGCAGGGAGAGAGAGCTCAGGCTTTGAGAGGCTGGGACAAGGGAGCTGGGCAGTAGGGACAGTGAGCAAGGTGCTGAAGAAACAGACGGACATTCTAACAGGCAAGCAAAGCTGAAAGCCCTTTCTGGCTTCCCAGGTGGTGCCCAAAAGGACTCTGTGTTCCAGTTCCCAGCTGAGATGATCATCCAGGCAGGACAACGTGCAACTCTGTACTGCAATTTCTCAGCTAGCTTTCCTGGTTTCTTCATCCTCTGGTACCAGCAGCACCAGACCCAGGCCCCTCAGAGGCTGCTGTGGGTGACAAAAAGCAAACCTCGTGTGGATGCAGGGAGATTCTCCTCTGTGCTCTCTGCAGAGAAGTCCCAGGTGTTTCTGCACATGCAGAATGCAGAGCTCCAGGACAGCGCTGCCTATTTCTGTGCACTGAGCCCACCCTGGTGCCCAGAGCGTGCAGCGCTGCACAGAAACGTGGGGGGTGCTCTGGGGAGCGGTTCCCTCCTTGCCACTGTTTGCCTAGACCTCTCAGCTCAGCCAGCCTAGCAGCAGCACCTGGGGATGATGGGAATCTGGGCCTCCATCTTCCCATCTTGGGCTGCTGGGAGGAAAAGTCCTGCAGGACTGTACCATGATCTCCAAAGGCCCAAGACCCCTCTTTGTTCTGAACCCAGAAGCAAAGAGACCAAGACACAAATGCAGCCCAGGGGTGTCCTGGGCTCCTTGCAGGCTACTCAGTGGATTTGGAGGGCTCTGGGATCATGTCCTGCTCTTTGCAGGCTACTCAGTGGATTTGGAGGGCTCTGGGATCATGTCCTGATCCTCCCCAGGGAGCAGGGCTGTAGTGCTGAGCTGCCCGGGCAGCAGGGGATGATGTGTCCAGGCCAGCCAGGCTGGCTGCAGGCTGATGGAGAGGAAACTCTCAGTAACTAATGAGACTGAGACCAGTCAACGGGTCTGAAACCAGAGATGTGAACCATGGATGATTCCTCTTTTGATCAATCAGATCGTTTTTATATCACACACAGAATTTGAATGAATGAATGAATGAATGAATGATTGAATGCATGAATTAGTCAGGGTACAAAGCCTCGATGCGTCAAAGGACCAATTGAGGTGACAGTGCCCAATCAACAGGCACAGAGCAATGTTGCTGCCCCAAGGGGGATTTCTGTTACCTTGCTGTATGTGCTGGTCAATGTGTGGCCCCTTACATCACTGTTACCACTAGAACTCTGCTATTGCTACTAAATAAGTGTGCCACAAAAGTGATTTATTCTCACTGTGATTGTTCTGGTCTATTTTATGTGCGAGAAAGGGTGAGAAAGAGACTGTGAGCAGCAGGGACCAAAGGCTCCATGTTTTTGGGAGGATATCAGGTGTTTGCTCCATGGTCTGAAAACTCAGCCACTCTCAGCAATGGTTGGAGACCTCAGCTACAAGTAGATACACTGGGCAGGCTCTCCCAGTTGTCCAGGGACTGGATGTCCAAATCATTCCTGTGAAGATCAAGCTTCCCAGGGAATGTGGATCTGCATTATGATGATGATGATGATGATAAAGGGACAATTGGTGATCTTTCTTAATCACCACTACCGATTGTCTTCTAGTAATGATTAGACACATTGCTTTTAAAGTATTTTCTCCTAAACCTTTTGATCACCGCTAATCTTTTTTTTTTTTACCTTTCTTACTGTAATACTTCCAGGAAATCCTGATTTCACAAAGTATCTGAGAGTTTGGGATTTTATGCTGATTATGCTTAGGGGTAAAAGCCCCTTCTGGTCAAACAGTGACCCCTTGAGGGGAATTAAATACACGATGGACCTTAAATACTAAATAAAAAGTGAATGAACTTGGGCAAAGCACTCCCACCATCAGTGGTTTTAGAAGATTCCTCAGGAGTCGGTTCCCTATATACCCTGCAGCAGCAATCCTGTGAGCATGAGGAGTGTGTGGACGTGTTCCTCAGAGGGGGGCTTGAGGCTCTGCTGCCAATCCTTTGTGTTCTCCTTCCAGGCAAGACACAAGGTGGATTGGGGTCCAAGCTGCAGGACCTTGGTTGCACATTCAGCCCCTTCCTGTGCAAAGTCTGTGCAGGAGAGACAAAACCAAAGCGCCAGCCCCACTGCTGCAGCTCCAGGGTTCTCCACTGGCCAAGGCAAATGGATCCCAAGGGCTGACAAGCTCTGGCCATTCTTGGTGGTCCCTGCTGGGGGAGTGAGGGGGGGCGTGTGGGACCAGTTCCAGATGAGGGCAGGCAGAGGGGCCGCCCAGCCCTGCTCCCCTGGCAGCAAAGGGCTGTGTGTCTGGGGCAGCCAGATGCCCTGCACCTGCTCATGATGGGGCTGGGAGAGCAGGGAGGAAGCTGCGTGGGGGACGTTGCCTAAAGACAAACCTCCTCTCTTCAAAGAGAAAGAAATGTTACTTGAAGGGGATTAAAGGCCAGATAGAGAGAGGCATTTCACCTGGGCCTGTGGTGAAAGAAGAAAGGGCAATAGTTTTAAACTGAAAGAGGGGAGATTGAGGTGGGACAGAAGGAAGACTTGTCCATGCTGAGGCTGCCAGACACGGGCACAGTTCCCCAGAGAAGATGGGGGTGACCCATCACTGTACCTCTTCACGGTCTTCTGGATGGGGCTTGCAGCAAACTGATTGACTGACAGTTCATCTTTCCACGTGGCAGGAGGGTTGGACTCAATGACCTTATAGTGTCTCTTCCAAACCAACCAGTCCCTCAGTCCACGGTTCCATGATTCTCTGATAGCCCCTGTCTTACCCATCAGGGTCGATGCTGCTCTGCTCACTGGGCCACCTCATCCCACCCAGCCCCATTTGGCCCACGTCCTGGTCTGATTCCCCTGCCAACAGGCATTGTCAGCACCATCACCACTGCCACTGGCACCAAGAAACCCCATGGGAATCAGGTTATTTGTTCTTCAAAGCTTCGCCATTGTTTCCGCCAGGGGTCTCTGCCAGCACTGGCAACCATCCTGCAGAGTCAGCAGATTGAGCGCAATGCAGACAGGAGAAGCTGATGGAGAGGGGACTGAAACCTTTACACTTTCTCCCCAGGTTCCAGAATATGGGGCTGTTTCAGAAGATTTTCCTCTACACCAATCACAGAGCCATTTGCTCTGCAGGTAGAGTCCTGGAGATAGCATGAAAGCTTTGACACGCCTTGTACAGACCCTCTGGGGCTCAAGAGTTGCTGAAGTCACAGGTCAGAGGCAGTCGAGCTCTGGTTTAGAGCTGGGCCCAGGCAAGGCTGGATTTCAGCTGGGTCTCTCCAGCCTGTGCAGCAGTGAAAAAAAGGAGTTTGGGGGGGTGGTGGTTATATTGTGGGATGGGTAGGTGTCCAGGCACAGGGACTTGGGACATTGGAGTGTCAGGGCAAAAACAGCCTGCGTGAAGAATGGACTGAGAGCAGCCCTGACAAGAAGGGCTTGAGTTGCTGGAGCATGAGAAGAACAGCAAGAGCAGAAGATGTATGCTTGCAGCCCACAAAGCGAATGATATTCAGACAGCAGAATGTGTGCAAGAGGCTTCTCAGGAGGGGAAGACCCTGGTGACCCCCTCAGAGCCCTGAACTTGGAAAGGCAGAAGGTCTGGGCTGCAGGAGCAACACTGCTCACAGCTGGAGGAGGGAGGAGCCCAGCACAAGCATTGCAGTTGTGCTGAGAATTAGCATTTTCTCCTCCTCATTTCACTTCCTACTTCCCTTTCTGAGTCCTTGTCTGCAGCTCTGCTCTTGTAGGATCTGAAAGGGAAGATGTGTGTGTTTCTCAGTCCCTCTCACCTGTGCAGGATGAGTGGTCGCAGGAGGCACCTTGCGTATCTCCTCCTCACTGCCTTCCTGAGGCAGCCACTGGGTAAGCATTGCCTCAAGCTGGAGGCACAATTCCTCTGCTCCCCAGCAGATCCTCAGCCCCACAACAATTCTCTGCATGCCGAGCAGGATGGATCAGCTTTGCAGGAGTTGGCAGGACCCTGCCCCTTCTGGAGGTGTCCTGGATGCAGCAGAGGAGGGCCAGGCACTCCAGGCTTTGCCCTGGAGACTCCAGGCAGCACCAGACAGGAGAATCAAGGCCTGGGTGAGAGCCCAGCTGTTCTCTGGGGGTCTCCCTGTGGGATTGTACTTGTACTTGTTCTGCCCGAAGAATTTGCAGAGGTGGCTTTTAATTTCCAGACAGGCAGCAGCCTGAGCCATCGGTAAATTTTCCCTGCAGCTCCATGCTGGCCAAGGCCACAGAAGTATGGAATAAAGAGCAGAGAAACCTAGAGCTGAAGACAGGCATCATTCCTACCCTCAACAGCTGATTCTGTTTCCTCCTGCCTTTCTGCAAAGCAAAAGGTGCTGGAGGAGTAGGTTCTCCTGGTCAGGATGAGGACATGCCCTGTCCTTCTCTTTCCCTCCCTCCTTAGCTCACCCCGATTGTCCCTGCTTGTTGCCTCCCCAGGGGGGTGTGTTTGCTGCTGGGATTTCATCCCAAACTGCCTAACACTGTCTGAAGAAGCACTTGATGTGTTTGCCTTGTGCCCTCTCTGCGCAGGCTGTGAGCACACAAACAATGCCGTGGCCATGCCTGGGCCTTATCCTTCCCCAGAACATTCCTGTCCTGCTGTCCTTCTCCTTAGATTCCTCAGCAGTGTTCAGGGTTCGTTGTGTTCCCATGGGGATTCTCTACATTGTATGTCTGTGATCAGCTCTCTTTGGGTCTCCTCTTGCCCCCTTCCTCTTCTCCACCAGAGCAGCACCTTTCTCCTTTGAAACCATGGGAAGCACCCAAGGAGGAACAAGGACACAGAGGCCAGGCTTGAATGGAACAGAATTTAATGAGTGAGAAGAGGGAAACAAAGTCACTCAAAGTGCGGGAAGCCCAGCAAGCCGCAGGGTACCCAGTAATCAGCCTAGAGACTGAGATCCTTGGCTGCAGAGAACTTGCCATGAGATTTCTGTCAACATGCTCTGTGAAGTGAAAGGAGACAGCGGGTCCTCACCAGGAGGGCCTTCAAGGGAACTTGCTGTCCAGGGGAACAAAAGCAGACAAGATAAAGGGAGGAAAGGCAAAACTCTTCAAAGTATCCTGCTATCCACAATGAAAGGTCTTGGTTCTCTGTTCAGAACCTTACTCCAAGCTCCTCGAGGTGTCTCCCTAGAACTACTCCAACATCTTATTCACAGGAGGGACCTCCTGCCACAGTAGCGGCCGGCAATGCCAGAGAGGCCAAAGCCCCCGGAGTTGATGGGCACTCCCTGAGAGCTGAGGATGCTGCCAACAGCAGCGGAGGTGGAGGAGCCCACAACGGTGTTCTGAGGGAAGGAGCTGAGGATGGGGCCAGGCAGGGTCACCACCACGGGAGAGGGCTCGATGGCAACGGTGGAGCTCTGGCACTGCCGCACACAGCACTCATTGCAGCTGCTGGCCAGCGGGCACGGGCCGCAGGGCTGGCAGGGCTGGCACGGGTTGTAGCAGGACATGGCTCAGAGTCAGAGGGTACCTGGGAGAGGACACAGAGAGGAAACAGAGCACAGGATTGTGTGGGGAGCAGCCAAGTGCACTCCTGAGTGGGGATGGAGAGGATTCACACTCACCTGGTTCCCAAGCAGAAGGAGGCAGAGGAATGGACTGAGCAAGCAGGGGCTTGGGCTGGCTTTTATCCCTGCCCTCCTTTGCCACAGGGCCAGAGGCACCTTTGCAGTTGCAACAATTTTCTGACAAGCTCATCTTGAATGCAAAGCATCACAGCTGATGATATGGACTGGGCTTTGGTTTCCATCACTGCTGCCTTTTCATTGCCACATTTGTTCCATGTCCCCTACCCAGTGAAGGCTTCTCTGAGGCCTGGGATGAAAGGTCCAAGGATTTCCAGGGCAGGAACGCAGCCCTGTGGGCAGAAGACTCAGCTCCAGAGCTGGTCCCATCTGCAAAATGGAAGTGTTTTCAGCCAGGGTCACTCTGGTGTAGTGTTTGAAGCATCGTTGTCAGGAAGAAGCTCTAGCAGCCAAGCTCAAGGGCTGCTGTGATGAGGACATGGTGGAGCAGCAAGAACAGGCTTTGGCTCCACCCTCGGGGCTGGGGCTTGGACACCTCTTGGAGCTGGCGGGGGCAGCAGAGGGCAAGGGCCGGGCATCAATTCCCTTCTGCTGGCAGGGACAAAAAGACATGGTCCTCCTTGTCCTGGCAGCACTGCTGGCACTGGCAGCCTCGGGTGAGATGGGAGCGGGAGGCTGGGCAGAAGGAGGCACAAGGTTGTGGCGCTGGGGGTGGAAGAGGAGCTGGGAGTGCTGAGTCCCTGGGGCCCTGGGAGGGTTTGTGTTGGGAGAGCAGGAGTTGCGGGGTGAGACAGCAGAGGATGGGGGCCAGCTCAGGAGGGATGGGGATGTGGGGTGTGAGGGGTGACAGGGACCTGCAGAGAGAAGAGAGCAGAGACAGAGAGCTCAGGCTTTGAGAGGCTGGGACAAGGGAGCTGGGCAGTAGGGACAGTGAGCAAGGTGCTGGAGAGACAGATGGACATTCTGAGAGGCAAGCAGAGCTGAAAGCCCTTTCTGGCTTCCCAGGTGGTGCCCAAAAGGACTCTGTGTTCCAGTTCCCAGCAGAGATGGCCATCCTGGAAGGACACAGCGCAACTCTGCACTGCAATTTCTCCACCCGTGATCCAGCTCCCTACCTCTTCTGGTACCAGCAGCATCAGACACAGGCCCCTCAAATGCTACTGTGGGTGATAAGAAGCAAACCTCGTATGGATGCAGGGAGATTCTCCTCTGTGCTCTCTGCAGAGAAGTCCCAGGTGTTTCTGCACGTGCAGGATGCAGAGCTCCAGGACAGCGCTGCCTATTTCTGTGCACTGAGCCCACCCTGGTGCCCAGAGCGTGCAGCGCTGCACAGAAACGTGGGGGGTGCTCTGGGGACGAGTTCCCTCCCTGCCACCGCTTGCCTGGAGCTGTGAGGTCTGCCTGCCCACCAGCAGCGCCTCAGACTGAAGGGAATCTGGGCCTCTGTCTTCCCAACTTGGGCTTCTAGGAAGAAAATTCCTGCAGGACTTTTCCAGCTGTACCCATATTGCCAAAGGCCAAAGATTTCTCCATGTTCAGAAACAAGAAGCAAAGAGACCAACACACAATTCAACCCAGGGGTGTCCTGGCCTCCTTGAAGGCTCCTCAGTGGATTTAGGGGGTCTGGTTTGTTCCAAACCAAACATTCTCTCAGTCCATGGTTCCATGATTCTCTGATTTTTCCCAGCCTTGCCCAGCAGTGCCGCTGCTGTTCTTGTCGTTCGGACACCTCACGCCACTCAGCCATGTTTGGCCCACGTCCCAGTCCAATTTCTGCCACCAGGCATTGTCAGCACTGTCACCACTGCCACTGGCATCAAGAAATCCCATGGGAATCACGTTATTTGTTCTTAAGAGCTTATCCATTATTTCTCCCAGGAGTCTCTGCCAGCACTGGGAAGCCATCCTGTAGAGTCAGGAGTCTGAGCTCAATGCAGGCAGGAGAAGCTGATGGAGAGGGGACTGAAACCTTCACACTTTCTCCCCAGGTTCCAGACCATGAGGCTGTTTCAGAAGATTTCCCTCTACTCCAAACAGAGAGCAGTTTGTTCTGCAGGTAGAGTCCTGGGGACTGGATGAAACCTTGGACATGGTTTGTCCAGACCCACTGGGGCTCAAGGGTTGCCAAAGACTCAGCTCAGAGGCAGCTGGGCTCTGGTTTAGAGCTGGGCCCAGGGAAGGCTGAATCTCAGCTGGGGCTCTCCTGACTGTGCAGTGCTGAAGAAAGGATTTTGATGGTGGTGGTTATATTGTGGGGTGGGGAGATGTCCAGGCTCATGGACATGGGACACTGGAGTGTCAGGGCAATGCCAAGGACAAACACACGGTGATTGGACGATGGACTGAGAGCAGCCCTGAAGAGAAGGGCTTGAGGAGCTGGTGGATAAGAAGCACAGCTTGTGTGCTTGCAGCGCAGAAAGCGAATGATATCTGCACAGCAGAACACGTGCAAGTGGCCACTCAGGAGGGGATGATGCTGGTGATGATGCTTGGAGCCCACACCTTGGAAAGGCAGAAGGTCTGGGATGCAGGAGCAACAAGGGTCACAGCTGGAGGAGGGAGGAGCCCAGCACAAGCATTCGCTGTGCTAGGAACAAGCATTCTCTCCTCCCCACTTGACTCTCAGCTTCCCTGGCACAATCTTTGCAGGCAGCTCTGCTCTCTCAGGGCTTTGTGGCAACGTGGGGGTTTCTCAGTCTCGCTCACACCTGCAGGATGAGTGGTCGCAGCAGGCACCTTGCGTATCTCCTCCTCACTGCCTTCCTGAGGCAGCCACTGGGTAAGCATTGCCTCAAGCTGGAGGCACAATTCCTCTGCTCCCCAGCAGACCCTCAGCCCCACAACAATTCTCTGCATGCAGAGCAGGATGGATCAGCTCTACAGGAGTCGGCAGGGCTCTGTACCTGCTGGAGGTGTCCTGGAGACTGCAAAGGAGGGCCAGGCACTCCAGGCTGTGCCCTGGAGACTCCAGGCTGCACCAGAGAGGAGAACAAACGTCTGGGTGAGAGCCCACCCTTGCTCTGGGAGTCTCCCTGTGGCAGGGAGCTACTCTGAGATGTACAGTGGATCCAAGGGTACCAGTCTCTGTGGGGATGGGAAGAACCTTGGAGATGTGGGGTGAAGGAGTGGAGGGAAAGAGCGGGGAGTGTGGCTGGAAAGCAGGGGGATGTGGGGTGTAAGCGGGGGCAGGGACAGAGAGCTCAGGCTTTGAGAGGCTGGGACAAGGGAGCTGGGCAGTGGGGACAGTGAGCAAGGTGCTGGAGAAACAGACGGACAGGCTGACAGGCAAGCAAAGCTGAAAGCCCTTTCTGGCTTCCCAGGTGGTGCCCAAAAGGACTCTGTGTTCCAGTTCCCAGCAGAGATGGCCATCCTGGAAGGACACAGCGCAACTCTGCACTGCAATTTCTCCACCCGTTATCCCGATCCCTACCTCTTCTGGTACCAGCAACACCAGACCCAGGTCCCTCAGAGGCTGCTGTGGGTGACAAAAAGCAAACCTCGTGTGGATGCAGGGAGATTCTCCTCTGTGCTCTCTGCAGAGAACTCCCAGGTGTTTCTGCATGTGCAGGATGCAGAGCTTCAGGACAGCGCTGCCTATTTCTGTGCACTGAGCCCACCCTGGTGCCCAGAGCGTGCAGCGCTGCACAGAAATGTGGGGGGTGCTCTGGGGAGCGGTTCCCTCTCTGCCACTGTTTGCCTGGAGCTCTGAGCACAGCCAGCCCAGCAGCAGCTCCTGGGGATGAGGGGAATCTGGGCCTCCATCTTCCCAACTTTGGCTGCTGGGAAGAAAAGCCCTGCAGGACTTTTCCACCTGCACCAAGATTTCCAAAGGCCCAAGACCCCTCTTTGTTCTGAACCCAGAAGCAAAGAGACCAAGACACAGATGCAGCCCAGGGGTGTCCTGGGCTCCTTGCAGGCTACTCAGTGGATTTGGAGGGCTCTGGGATCATGTCCTGCTCCTTGCAGGCTATTCAGTGAATTTGGAGGGCTCTGGGATCATGTCCTGATCCTCCCCAGGGAGCAGGGCTGTAGTGCTGAGCTGCCCGGGCAGCAGGGGATGATGTGTCCAGGCCAGCCAGGCTGGCTGCAGGCTGATGGAGAGGAAACTCTCAGTAACTAATGAGACTGAGACCAGTCAACGGGTCTGAAACCAGAGATGTGAACCATGGATGATTCCTCTTTTGATCAATCAGATCGTTTTTATATCACACACAGAATTTGAATGAATGAATGAATGAATGAATGATTGAATGCATGAATTAGTCAGGGTACAAAGCCTCGATGCGTCAAAGGACCAATTGAGGTGACAGTGCCCAATCAACAGGCACAGAGCAATGTTGCTGCCCCAAGGGGGATTTCTGTTACCTTGCTGTATGTGCTGGTCAATGTGTGGCCCCTTACATCACTGTTACCACTAGAACTCTGCTATTGCTACTAAATAAGTGTGCCACAAAAGTGATTTATTCTCACTGTGATTGTTCTGGTCTATTTTATGTGCGAGAAAGGGTGAGAAAGAGACTGTGAGCAGCAGGGACCAAAGGCTCCATGTTTTTGGGAGGATATCAGGTGTTTGCTCCATGGTCTGAAAACTCAGCCACTCTCAGCAATGGTTGGAGACCTCAGCTACAAGTAGATACACTGGGCAGGCTCTCCCAGTTGTCCAGGGACTGGATGTCCAAATCATTCCTGTGAAGATCAAGCTTCCCAGGGAATGTGGATCTGCATTATGATGATGATGATGATGATAAAGGGACAATTGGTGATCTTTCTTAATCACCACTACCGATTGTCTTCTAGTAATGATTAGACACATTGCTTTTAAAGTATTTTCTCCTAAACCTTTTGATCACCGCTAATCTTTTTTTTTTTTACCTTTCTTACTGTAATACTTCCAGGAAATCCTGATTTCACAAAGTATCTGAGAGTTTGGGATTTTATGCTGATTATGCTTAGGGGTAAAAGCCCCTTCTGGTCAAACAGTGACCCCTTGAGGGGAATTAAATACACGATGGACCTTAAATACTAAATAAAAAGTGAATGAACTTGGGCAAAGCACTCCCACCATCAGTGGTTTTAGAAGATTCCTCAGGAGTCGGTTCCCTATATACCCTGCAGCAGCAATCCTGTGAGCATGAGGAGTGTGTGGACGTGTTCCTCAGAGGGGGGCTTGAGGCTCTGCTGCCAATCCTTTGTGTTCTCCTTCCAGGCAAGACACAAGGTGGATTGGGGTCCAAGCTGCAGGACCTTGGTTGCACATTCAGCCCCTTCCTGTGCAAAGTCTGTGCAGGAGAGACAAAACCAAAGCGCCAGCCCCACTGCTGCAGCTCCAGGGTTCTCCACTGGCCAAGGCAAATGGATCCCAAGGGCTGACAAGCTCTGGCCATTCTTGGTGGTCCCTGCTGGGGGAGTGAGGGGGGGCGTGTGGGACCAGTTCCAGATGAGGGCAGGCAGAGGGGCCGCCCAGCCCTGCTCCCCTGGCAGCAAAGGGCTGTGTGTCTGGGGCAGCCAGATGCCCTGCACCTGCTCATGATGGGGCTGGGAGAGCAGGGAGGAAGCTGCGTGGGGGACGTTGCCTAAAGACAAACCTCCTCTCTTCAAAGAGAAAGAAATGTTACTTGAAGGGGATTAAAGGCCAGATAGAGAGAGGCATTTCACCTGGGCCTGTGGTGAAAGAAGAAAGGGCAATAGTTTTAAACTGAAAGAGGGGAGGTTGAGGTGGGACAGAAGGAAGACTTGTCCATGCTGAGGCTGCCAGACACGGGCACAGTTCCCCAGAGAAGATGGGGGTGACCCATCACTGGACCTCTTCACGGTCTTCTGGATGGGGCTTGCAGCAAACTGATTGACTGACAGTTCATCTTTCCACGTGGCAGGAGGGTTGGACTCAATGACCTTATAGTGTCTCTTCCAAACCAACCAGTCCCTCAGTCCACGGTTCCATGATTCTCTGATAGCCCCTGTCTTACCCATCAGGGTCGATGCTGCTCTGCTCACTGGGCCACCTCATCCCACCCAGCCACATTTGGCCCACGTCCTGGTCTGATTCCCCTGCCAACAGGCATTGTCAGCACCATCACCACTGCCACTGGCACCAAGAAACCCCATGGGAATCAGGTTACTTGTTCTTCTAAGCTTCGCCATTGTTTCCGCCAGGGGTCTCTGCCAGCACTGGCAACCATCCTGCAGAGTCAGCAGATTAAGCGCAATGCAGACAGGAGAAGCTGATGGAGAGGGGACTGAAACCTTTACACTTTCTCCCCAGGTTCCAGAATATGGGGCTGTTTCAGAAGATTTTCCTCTACACCAATCACAGAGCCATTTGGTCTGCAAGTAGAGTCCTGGAGATAGCATGAAAGCTTTGACACGCCTTGTACAGACCCACGGGGGCTCAAGAGTTGCTGAAGTCACAGGTCAGAGGCAGTCGAGCTCTGGTTTAGAGCTGGGCCCAGGCAAGGCTGGATTTCAGCTGGGTCTCTCCAGCCTGTGCAGCAGTGAAAAAAAGGAGTTTGGGGGGGTGGTGGTTATATTGTGGGATGGGTAGGTGTCCAGGCACAGGGACTTGGGACATTGGAGTGTCAGGGCAAAAACAGCCTGCGTGAAGAATGGACTGAGAGCAGCCCTGACAAGAAGGGCTTGAGTTGCTGGAGCATGAGAAGAACAGCAAGAGCAGAAGATGTATGCTTGCAGCCCACAAAGCGAATGATATTCAGACAGCAGAATGTGTGCAAGAGGCTTCTCAGGAGGGGAAGACCCTGGTGACCCCCTCAGAGCCCTGAACTTGGAAAGGCAGAAGGTCTGGGCTGCAGGAGCAACACTGCTCACAGCTGGAGGAGGGAGGAGCCCAGCACAAGCATTGCAGTTGTGCTGAGAATTAGCATTTTCTCCTCCTCATTTCACTTCCTACTTCCCTTTCTGAGTCCTTGTCTGCAGCTCTGCTCTTGTAGGATCTGAAAGGGAAGATGTGTGTGTTTCTCAGTCCCTCTCACCTGTGCAGGATGAGTGGTCGCAGCAGGCACCTTGCGTATCTCCTCCTCACTGCCTTCCTCAGGCAGCCACTGGGTAAGCATTGCCTCAAGCTGGAGGCACAATTCCTCTGCTCCCCAGCAGATCCTCAGCCCCACAACAATTCTCTGCATGCCGAGCAGGATGGATCAGCTTTGCAGGAGTTGGCAGGACCCTGCCCCTTCTGGAGGTGTCCTGGATGCAGCAGAGGAGGGCCAGGCACTCCAGGCTGTGCCCTGGAGACTCCAGGCAGCACCAGACAGGAGAATCAAGGCCTGGGTGAGAGCCCAGCTGTTCTCTGGGGGTCTCCCTGTGGGATTGAACTTGTACTTGTTCTGCCCGAAGAATTTGCAGAGGTGGCTTTTAATTTCCAGACAGGCAGCAGCCTGAGCCATCGGTAAATTTTCCCTGCAGCTCCATGCTGGCCAAGGCCACAGAAGTATGGAATAAAGAGCAGAGAAACCTAGAGCCGAAGACAGGCATCATTCCTACCCTCAACAGCTGATTCTGTTTCCTCCTGCCTTTCTGCAAAGCAAAAGGTGCTGGAGGAGTAGGTTCCCCTGGTCAGGATGAGGACATGCCCTGTCCTTCTCTTTCCCTCCCTCCTTAGCTCACCCCGATTGTCCCTGCTTGTTGCCTCCCCAGGGGGGTGCGTTTGCTGCTGGGATTTCATCCCAAACTGCCTAACACTGTCTGAAGAAACACTTGATGTGTTTGCCTTGTGCCCTCTCTGCGCAGGCTGTGAGCACACAAACAATGCCGTGGCCATGCCTGGGCCTTATCCTTCCCCAGAACATTCCTGTCCTGCTGTCCTTCTCCTTAGATTCCTCAGCAGTGTTCAGGGTTCGTTGTGTTCCCATGGGGATTCTCTACATTGTATGTCTGTGATCAGCTCTCTTTGGGTCTCCTCTTGCCCCGTTCCTCTTCTCCACCAGAGCAGCACCTTTCTCCTTTGAAACCATGGGAAGCACCCAAGGAGGAACAAGGACACAGAGGCCAGGCTTGAATGGAGCAGAATTTTAATGAGTGAGAAGAGGGAAACAAAGTCACTCAAAGTGCGGGAAGCCCAGCAAGCCGCAGGGTACCCAGTAATCAGCCTAGAGACTGAGATCCTTGGCTGCAGAGAACTTGCCATGAGATTTCTGTCAACATGCTCTGTGAAGTGAAAGGAGACAGAGGGTCCTCACCAGGAGGGCCTTCAAGGGAACTTGCTGTCCAGGGGAACAAAAGCAGACAAGATAAAGGGAGGAAAGGCAAAACTCTTCAAAGTATCCTGCTATCCGCAATGAAAGGTCTTGGTTCTCTGATCAGAACCTTACTCCAAGCTCCTCAAGGTGTCTCCCTGGAACTTCTCCAACATCTTATTCACAGGAGGGACCTCCTGCCACAGTAGCGGCCGGCAATGCCAGAGAGGCCAAAGCCCCCGGAGTTGATGGGCACTCCCTGAGAGCTGAGGATGCTGCCAACAGCAGCGGAGGTGGAGGAGCCCACAACGGTGTTCTGAGGGAAGGAGCTGAGGATGGGGCCGGGCAGGGTCACCACCACGGGAGAGGGCTCGATGGCAACGGTGGAGCTCTGGCACTGCCGCACACAGCACTCATTGCAGCTGCTGGCCAGCGGGCACGGGCCGCAGGGCTGGCAGGGCTGGCACGGGTTGTAGCAGGACATGGCTCAGAGTCAGAGGGTACCTGGGAGAGGACACAGAGAGGAAACAGAGCACAGGAGTGTGTGAGGAGCAGCCAAGTGCACTCCTGAGTGGGGATGGAGAGGATTCACACTCACCTGGTTCCCAAGCAGAAGGAGGCAGAGGAATGGACTGAGCAAGCAGGGGCTTGGGCTGGCTTTTATCCCTGCCCTGCTTTGCCACAGGGCCAGAGTCACCTTTGCAGTTGCAACAATTTTCTGACAAGCTCATCTTGAATGCAAAGCATCACAGCTGATGATATGGGCTGGGCTTTGGTTTCCATCACTGCTGCCTTTTCATTGCCACATTTGTTCCATGTCCACTCCCCAGTGAAGGCTTCTTCTGAGGCCTGGGATGAAAGGTCCAAGAATTTCCAGGGCAGGAACGCAGCCCTGTAGGCAGAAAACTCAGCTCCAGTGCTGGTCACATCTGCAAAATGGAAGTGTTGCCAGCCAGGGTCACTCTGGTGTAGTGTTTGAAGCATCGTTGTCAGGAAGAAGCTCCAGCCGCCAAGCCCAAGGGCTGCTGTGATGAGGACATGGTGGAGCAGCAGGGACAGGCTTTGACTCCACCCTCAGGGCTGGGGTTTGGACACCTCTTGGAGCTGGCGGGGGCAGCAGAGGGCAAGGGCCGAACATCAATTCCCTTCTGCTGGCAGGGACAAAAAGACATGGTCCTCCTTGTCCTGGCAGCACTGCTGGCACTGGCAGCCTCGGGTGAGATGGGAACGGGAGTCTGGTCACAAGGCGGCAAAAGGTTGTGGCGCTGGGGGTGGAAGGAGGAGCTGGGAGTGCTGAGTCCCTGGGGCCCTGGGAGGATTTGTGTTGGGAGAGCAGAGGCTGCGGGGTGAGACAGCAGAGGATGGGGGCCAGCTCAGGAGGGATGGGGATGTGGGGTGTGAGGGGTGACAGGGACCTGCAGAGAGAAGAGAGCAGGGAGAGAGAGCTCAGGCTTTGAGAGGCTGGGACAAGGGAGCTGGGCAGTAGGGACAGTGAGCAAGGTGCTGGAGAGACAGATGGACAGGCTGACAGGCAAGCAGAGCTGAAAGCCCTTTCTGGCTTCCCAGGTGGTGCCCAAAAGGACTCTGTGTTCCAGTTCCCAGCAGAGATGGCCATCCTGGAAGGACACAGCGCAACTCTGCACTGCAATTTCTCCACCCGTGATCCAGCTCCCTACCTCTTCTGGTACCAGCAGCATCAGACACAGGCCCCTCAGAGGCTGCTGCGGGTGACAAAAAGCAAACCTCGTATGGATTCAGGGAGATTCTCCTCTGTGCTCTCTGCAGAGAACTCCCAGGTGTTTCTGCACGTGCAGAATACGGAGCTCCAGGACAGCGCTGCCTATTTCTGTGCACTGAGCCCACCCTGCTGCCCAGAGCGTGCAGCGCTGCACAGAAACGTGGGGGGTGCTCTGGGGAGCGGTTCCCTCCCTGCCACCACTTGCCTGGAGCTCTGAGGTCTGCCTGCCCACCAGCAGCGCCTCAGACTGAAGGGAATCTGGGCCTCTGTCTTCCCAACTTGGGCTTCTAGGAAGAAAATTCCTGCAGGACTTTTCCAGCTGTACCCATGTTGCCAAAGGCCGAAGATTTCTCCATGTTCAGAAACAAGAAGCAAAGAGACCAACACACAATGCAACCCAGGGGTGTCCTGGCCTCCTTGAAGGCTCCTCAGTGGATTTAGGGGGTCTGGTTTGTTCCAAACCAAACATTCTCTCAGTCCACGGTTCCATGATTCTCTGATTTTTCCCTGCCTTGCCCAGCAGTGCCGCTGCTGTTCTTGTCGTTCGGACACCTCACGCCACCCAGCCATGTTCGGCCCACGTCCCCGTCCAATTTGTGCCACCAGGCATTGTCAGCACTGTCACCACTGCCACTGGCATCAAGAAATCCCATGGGAATCACGTTATTTGTTCTTAAGAGCTTATCCATTATTTCTCCCAGGAGTCTCTGCCAGCACTGGGAAGCCATCCTGTAGAGTCAGGAGTTTGAGCTCAATGCAGGCAGGAGAAGCTGATGGAGAGGGGACTGAAACCTTCACACTTTCTCCCCAGATTCCAGACCATGAGGCTGTTTCAGAAGATTTCCCTCTACTCCAAACAGAGAGCAGTTTGTTCTGCAGGTAGAGTCCTGGGGACTGGATGAAACCTTGGACATGGTTTGTCCAGACCCACTGGGACTCAAGGGTTGCCAAAGACTCAGCTCAGAGGCAGCTGGGCTCTGGTTTAGAGCTGGGCCCAGGGAAGGCTGAATCTCAGCTGGGGCTCTCCTGACTGTGCAGTGCTGAAGAAAGGATTTTGATGGTGGTGGTTATATTGTGGGGTGGGGAGATGTCTAGGCTCATGGACATGGGACACTGGAGTGTCAGGGCAATGCCAAGGAAAAACACACGGTGATTGGAGGATGGACTGAGAGCAGCCCTGAAGAGAAGGGCTTGAGGAGCTGGTGGATAAGAAGCACAGCTTGTGTGCTTGCAGCGCAGAAAGCGAATGGTATCTGCACAGCAGAACACGTGCAAGTGGCCACTCAGGAGGGGATGATGCTGGTGATGATGCTTGGAGCCCACACCTTGGAAAGGCAGAAGGTCTGGGCTGCAGGAGCAACAAGGGTCACAGCTGGAGGAGGGAGGAGCCCAGCAAAGCATTTGCTGTGCTAGGAACAAGCATTCTCTCCTCCCCACTTGACTCTCAGCTTCCCTGGCACAATCTTTGCAGGCAGCTCTGCTCTCTCAGGGCTTTGTGGCAACGTGGGGGTTTCTCAGTCTCGCTCACACCTGCAGGATGAGTGGTCGCAGCAGGCACCTTGCGTATCTCCTCCTCACTGCCTTCCTGAGGCAGCCACTGGGTAAGCATTGCCTCAAGCTGGAGGCACAATTCCTCTGCTCCCCAGCAGACCCTCAGCCCCACAACAATTCTCTGCATGCAGAGCAGGATGGATCAGCTCTACAGGAGTCGGCAGGGCTCTGTACCTGCTGGAGGTGTCCTGGAGACTGCAAAGGAGGGCCAGGCACTCCAGGCTGTGCCCTGGAGACTCCAGGCTGCACCAGAGAGGAGAACAAACGTCTGGGTGAGAGCCCACCCTTGCTCTGGGGGTCTCCCTGTGGCAGGGAGCTACTCTGAGATGTACAGTGGATCCAAGGGTACCAGTCTCTGTGGGGATGGGAAGAACCTTGGAGATGTGGGGTGAAGGAGTGGAGGGAAAGAGCGGGGAGTGTGGCTGGAAAGCAGGGGGATGTGGGGTGTAAGCGAGGGCAGGGACAGAGAGCTCAGGCTTTGAGAGGCTGGGACAAGGGAGCTGGGCAGTGGGGACAGTGAGCAAGGTGCTGGAGAAACAGACGGACAGGCTGACAGGCAAGCAAAGCTGAAAGCCCTTTCTGGCTTCCCAGGTGGTGCCCAAAAGGACTCTGTGTTCCAGTTCCCAGCTGAGATGGCCATCCTGGAAGGACACAGCGCAACTCTGCACTGCAATTTCTCCACCCGTTATCCCGATCCCTACCTCTTCTGGTACCAGCAACACCAGACCCAGGTCCCTCAGAGGCTGCTGTGGGTGACAAAAAGCAAACCTCGTGTGGATGCAGGGAGATTCTCCTCTGTGCTCTCTGCAGAGAACTCCCAGGTGTTTCTGCACGTGCAGGATGCAGAGCTTCAGGACAGCGCTGCCTATTTCTGTGCACTGAGCCCACCCTGGTGCCCAGAGCGTGCAGCGCTGCACAGAAATGTGGGGGGTGCTCTGGGGAGCGGTTCCCTCTCTGCCACTGTTTGCCTGGAGCTCTGAGCACAGCCAGCCCAGCAGCAGCTCCTGGGGATGAGGGGAATCTGGGCCTCCATCTTCCCAACTTTGGCTGCTGGGAAGAAAAGCCCTGCAGGACTTTTCCACCTGCACCAAGATTTCCAAAGGCCCAAGACCCCTCTTTGTTCTGAACCCAGAAGCAAAGAGACCAAGACACAGATGCAGCCCAGGGGTGTCCTGGGCTCCTTGCAGGCTACTCAGTGGATTTGGAGGGCTCTGGGATCATGTCCTGCTCCTTGCAGGCTATTCAGTGAATTTGGAGGGCTCTGGGATCATGTCCTGCTCCTCCCCAGGGAGCAGGGCTGTAGTGCTGAGCTGCCCGGGCAGCAGGGGATGATGTGTCCAGGCCAGCCAGGCTGGCTGCAGGCTGATGGAGAGGAAACTCTCAGTAACTAATGAGACTGAGACCAGTCAACGGGTCTGAAACCAGAGATGTGAACCATGGATGATTCCTCTTTTAATCAATCAGATCGTTTTTATATCACACACAGAATTTGAATGAATGAATGAATGAATGATTGAATGCATGAATTAGTCAGGGTACAAAGCCTCGATGCGTCAAAGGACCAATTGAGGTGACAGTGCCCAATCAACAGGCACAGAGCAATGTTGCTGCCCCAAGGGGGATTTCTGTTACCTTGCTGTATGTGCTGGTCAATGTGTGGCCCCTTACATCACTATTACCACTAGAACTCTGCTATTGCTACTAAATAAGTGTGCCACAAAAGTGATTTATTCTCACTGTGATTGTTCTGGTCTATTTTATGTGCGAGAAAGGGTGAGAAAGAGACTGTGAGCAGCAGGGACCAAAGGCTCCATGTTTTTGGGAGGATATCAGGTGTTTGCTCCATGGTCTGAAAACTCAGCCACTCTCAGCAATGGTTGGAGACCTCAGCTACAAGTAGATACACTGGGCAGGCTCTCCCAGTTGTCCAGGGACTGGATGTCCAAATCATTCCTGTGAAGATCAAGCTTCCCAGGGAATGTGGATCTGCATTATGATGATGATGATGATGATAAAGGGACAATTGGTGATCTTTCTTAATCACCACTACCGATTGTCTTCTAGTAATGATTAGACACATTGCTTTTAAAGTATTTTCTCCTAAACCTTTTGATCACCGCTAATCTTTTTTTTTTTTACCTTTCTTACTGTAATACTTCCAGGAAATCCTGATTTCACAAAGTATCTGAGAGTTTGGGATTTTATGCTGATTATGCTTAGGGGTAAAAGCCCCTTCTGGTCAAACAGTGACCCCTTGAGGGGAATTAAATACACGATGGACCTTAAATACTAAATAAAAAGTGAATGAACTTGGGCAAAGCACTCCCACCATCAGTGGTTTTAGAAGATTCCTCAGGAGTCGGTTCCCTATATACCCTGCAGCAGCAATCCTGTGAGCATGAGGAGTGTGTGGACGTGTTCCTCAGAGGGGGGCTTGAGGCTCTGCTGCCAATCCTTTGTGTTCTCCTTCCAGGCAAGACACAAGGTGGATTGGGGTCCAAGCTGCAGGACCTTGGTTGCACATTCAGCCCCTTCCTGTGCAAAGTCTGTGCAGGAGAGACAAAACCAAAGCGCCAGCCCCACTGCTGCAGCTCCAGGGTTCTCCACTGGCCAAGGCAAATGGATCCCAAGGGCTGACAAGCTCTGGCCATTCTTGGTGGTCCCTGCTGGGGGAGTGAGGGGGGGCGTGTGGGACCAGTTCCAGATGAGGGCAGGCAGAGGGGCTGCCCTGCCCTGCTCCCCTGGCAGCAAAGGGCTGTGTGTCTGGGGCAGCCAGATGCCCTGCACCTGCTCATGATGGGGCTGGGAGAGCAGGGAGGAAGCTGCGTGGGGGACGTTGCCTAAAGACAAACCTCCTCTCTTCAAAGAGAAAGAAATGTTACTTGAAGGGGATTAAAGGCCAGATAGAGAGAGGCATTTCACCTGGGCCTGTGGTGAAAGAAGAAAGGGCAATAGTTTTAAACTGAAAGAGGGGAGATTGAGGTGGGACAGAAGGAAGACTTGTCCATGCTGAGGCTGCCAGTTCCCCAGAGAAGATGGGGGTGACCCATCACTGGACCTCTTCACGGTCTTCTGGATGGGGCTTGCAGCAAACTGATTGACTGACAGTTCATCTTTCCACGTGGCAGGAGGGTTGGACTCAATGACCTTATAGTGTCTCTTCCAAACCAACCAGTCCCTCAGTCCACACTTCCATGATTCTCTGATAGCCCCTGTCTTACCCATCAGGGTCGATGCTGCTCTGCTCACTGGGCCACCTCATCCCACCCAGCCCCGTTTGGCCCACGTCCTGGTCTGATTCCCCTCCCAACAGGCATTGTCAGCACCATCACCACTGCCACTGGCACCAAGAAACCCCATGGGAATCAGGTTACTTGTTCTTCTAAGCTTCGCCATTGTTTCCGCCAGGGGTCTCTGCCAGCACTGGCAACCATCCTGCAGAGTCAGCAGATTAAGCGCAATGCAGACAGGAGAAGCTGATGGAGAGGGGACTGAAACCTTTACACTTTCTCCCCAGGTTCCAGAATATGGGGCTGTTTCAGAAGATTTTCCTCTACACCAATCACAGAGCCATTTGGTCTGCAAGTAGAGTCCTGGAGATAGCATGAAAGCTTTGACACGCCTTGTACAGACCCACGGGGGCTCAAGAGTTGCTGAAGTCACAGGTCAGAGGCAGTCGAGCTCTGGTTTAGAGCTGGGCCCAGGCAAGGCTGGATTTCAGCTGGGTCTCTCCAGCCTGTGCAGCAGTGAAAAAAAGGAGTTTGGGGGGGTGGTGGTTATATTGTGGGATGGGGAGGTGTCCAGGCACAGGGACTTGGGACATTGGAGTGTCAGGGCAAAAACAGCCTGCGTGAAGAATGGACTGAGAGCAGCCCTGACAAGAAGGGCTTGAGTTGCTGGAGCATGAGAAGAACAGCAAGAGCAGAAGATGTATGCTTGCAGCCCACAAAGCGAATGATATTCAGACAGCAGAATGTGTGCAAGAGGCTTCTCAGGAGGGGAAGACCCTGGTGACCCCCTCAGAGCCCTGAACTTGGAAAGGCAGAAGGTCTGGGCTGCAGGAGCAACACTGCTCATAGCTGGAGGAGGGAGGAGCCCAGCACAAGCATTGCAGTTGTGCTGAGAATTAGCATTTTCTCCTCCTCATTTCACTTCCTACTTCCCTTTCTGAGTCCTTGTCTGCAGCTCTGCTCTTGTAGGATCTGAAAGGGAAGATGTGTGTGTTTCTCAGTCCCTCTCACCTGTGCAGGATGAGTGGTCGCAGCAGGCACCTTGCGTATCTCCTCCTCACTGCCTTCCTGAGGCAGCCACTGGGTAAGCATTGCCTCAAGCTGGAGGCACAATTCCTCTGCTCCCCAGCAGATCCTCAGCCCCACAACAATTCTCTGCATGCCGAGCAGGATGGATCAGCTTTGCAGGAGTTGGCAGGACCCTGCCCCTTCTGGAGGTGTCCTGGATGCAGCAGAGGAGGGCCAGGCACTCCAGGCTGTGCCCTGGAGACTCCAGGCAGCACCAGACAGGAGAATCAAGGCCTGGGTGAGAGCCCAGCTGTTCTCTGGGGGTCTCCCTGTGGGATTGTACTTGTACTTGTTCTGCCCGAAGAATTTGCAGAGGTGGCTTTTAATTTCCAGACAGGCAGCAGCCTGAGCCATCGGTAAATTTTCCCTGCAGCTCCATGCTGGCCAAGGCCACAGAAGTATGGAATAAAGAGCAGAGAAACCTAGAGCCGAAGACAGGCATCATTCCTACCCTCAACAGCTGATTCTGTTTCCTCCTGCCTTTCTGCAAAGCAAAAGGTGCTGGAGGAGTAGGTTCCCCTGGTCAGGATGAGGACATGCCCTGTCCTTCTCTTTCCCTCCCTCCTTAGCTCACCCCGATTGTCCCTGCTTGTTGCCTCCCCAGGGGGGTGCGTTTGCTGCTGGGATTTCATCCCAAACTGCCTAACACTGTCTGAAGGAGAAGCACTTGATGTGTTTGCCTTGTGCCCTCTCTGCGCAGGCTGTGAGCACACAAACAATGCCGTGGCCATGCCTGGGCCTTATCCTTCCCCAGAACATTCCTGTCCTGCTGTCCTTCTCCTTAGATTCCTCAGCAGTGTTCAGGGTTCGTTGTGTTCCCATGGGGATTCTCTACATTGTATGTCTGTGATCAGCTCTCTTTGGGTCTCCTCTTGCCCCGTTCCTCTTCTCCACCAGAGCAGCACCTTTCTCCTTTGAAACCATGGGAAGCACCCAAGGAGGAACAAGGACACAGAGGCCAGGCTTGAATGGAGCAGAATTTTAATGAGTGAGAAGAGGGAAACAAAGTCACTCCAAGTGCGGGAAGCCCAGCAAGCCGCAGGGTACCCAGTAATCAGCCTAGAGACTGAGATCCTTGGCTGCAGAGAACTTGCCATGAGATTTCTGTCAACATGCTCTGTGAAGTGAAAGGAGACAGAGGGTCCTCACCAGGAGGGCCTTCAAGGGAACTTGCTGTCCAGGGGAACAAAAGCAGACAAGATAAAGGGAGGAAAGGCAAAACTCTTCAAAGTATCCTGCTATCCACAATGAAAGGTCTTGGTTCTCTGATCAGAACCTTACTCCAAGCTCCTCAAGGTGTCTCCCTGGAACTTCTCCAACATCTTATTCACAGGAGGGACCTCCTGCCACAGTAGCGGCCGGCAATGCCAGAGAGGCCAAAGCCCCCGGAGTTGATGGGCACTCCCTGAGAGCTGAGGATGCTGCCAACAGCAGCGGAGGTGGAGGAGCCCACAACGGTGTTCTGAGGGAAGGAGCTGAGGATGGGGCCGGGCAGGGTCACCACCACGGGAGAGGGCTCGATGGCAACGGTGGAGCTCTGGCACTGCCGCACACAGCACTCATTGCAGCTGCTGGCCAGCGGGCACGGGCCGCAGGGCTGGCAGGGCTGGCACGGGTTGTAGCAGGACATGGCTCAGAGTCAGAGGGTACCTGGGAGAGGACACAGAGAGGAAACAGAGCACAGGAGTGTGTGGGGAGCAGCCAAGTGCACTCCTGAGTGGGGATGGAGAGGATTCACACTCACCTGGTTCCCAAGCAGAAGGAGGCAGAGGAATGGACTGAGCAAGCAGGGGCTTGGGCTGGCTTTTATCCCTGCCCTGCTTTGCCACAGGGCCAGAGGCACCTTTGCAGTTGCAACAATTTTCTGACAAGCTCATCTTGAATGCAAAGCATCACAGCTGATGATATGGGCTGGGCTTTGGTTTCCATCACTGCTGCCTTTTCATTGCCACATTTGTTCCATGTCCCCTCCCCAGTGAAGGCTTCTTCTGAGGCCTGGGATGAAAGGTCCAAGAATTTCCAGGGCAGGAACGCAGCCCTGTAGGCAGAAAACTCAGCTCCAGTGCTGGTCACATCTGCAAAATGGAAGTGTTGCCAGCCAGGGTCACTCTGGTGTAGTGTTTGAAGCATCGTTGTCAGGAAGAAGCTCCAGCCGCCAAGCCCAAGGGCTGCTGTGATGAGGACATGGTGGAGCAGCAGGGACAGGCTTTGACTCCACCCTCAGGGCTGGGGTTTGGACACCTCTTGGAGCTGGCGGGGGCAGCAGAGGGCAAGGGCCGAACATCAATTCCCTTCTGCTGGCAGGGACAAAAAGACATGGTCCTCCTTGTCCTGGCAGCACTGCTGGCACTGGCAGCCTCGGGTGAGATGGGAACGGGAGTCTGGTCACAAGGCGGCAAAAGGTTGTGGCGCTGGGGGTGGAAGGAGGAGCTGGGAGTGCTGAGTCCCTGGGGCCCTGGGAGGATTTGTGTTGGGAGAGCAGAGGCTGCGGGGTGAGACAGCAGAGGATGGGGGCCAGCTCAGGAGGGATGGGGATGTGGGGTGTGAGGGGTGACAGGGACCTGCAGAGAGAAGAGAGCAGGGAGAGAGAGCTCAGGCTTTGAGAGGCTGGGACAAGGGAGCTGGGCAGTAGGGACAGTGAGCAAGGTGCTGGAGAGAGAGATGGACAGGCTGACAGGCAAGCAGAGCTGAAAGCCCTTTCTGGCTTCCCAGGTGGTGCCCAAAAGGACTCTGTGTTCCAGTTCCCAGCTGAGATGGCCATCCTGGAAGGACACAGCGCAACTCTGCACTGCAATTTCTCCACCCGTGATCCAGCTCCCTACCTCTTCTGGTACCAGCAGCATCAGACACAGGCCCCTCAGAGGCTGCTGTGGGTGACAAAAAGCAAACCTCGTATGGATTCAGGGAGATTCTCCTCTGTGCTCTCTGCAGAGAACTCCCAGGTGTTTCTGCACGTGCAGAATGCAGAGCACCAGGACAGCGCTGCCTATTTCTGTGCACTGAGCCCACCCTGGTGCCCAGAGCGTGCAGCGCTGCACAGAAAGGTGGGGGGTGCTCTGGGGACGAGTTCCCTCCCTGCCACCGCTTGCCTGGAGCTCTGAGGTCTGCCTGCCCACCATCAGCGCCTCAGACTGAAGGGAATCTGGGCCTCTGTCTTCCCAACTTGGGCTTCTAGGAAGAAAATTCCTGCAGGAATTTTCCAGCTGTACCCATATTGACAAAGGCCAAAGATTTCTCCATGTTCAGAAACAAGAAGCAAAGAGACCAACATACAATGCAACCCTGGGGTGTCCTAGCCTCCTTGAAGGCTCCTCAGTGGATTTAGGGGGTCTGGTTTGTTCCAAACCAAACATTCTCTCAGTCCACGTTTCCATGATTCTCTGATTTTTCCCAGCCTTGCCCAGCAGTGCCGCTGCTGTTCTTGTCGTTCGGACACCTCACGCCACCCAGCCATGTTTGGCCCACGTCCCAGTCCAATTTCTGCCACCAGGCATTGTCAGCACTGTCACCACTGCCACTGGCATCAAGAAATCCCATGGGAATCACGTTATTTGTTCTTAAGAGCTTATCCATTATTTCTCCCAGGAGTCTGTGCCAGCACTGGGAAGCCATCCTGTAGAGTCAGGAGTCTGAGCTCAATGCAGGCAGGAGAAGCTGATGGAGAGGGGACTGAAACCTTCACACTTTCTCCCCAGATTCCAGACCATGAGGCTGTTTCAGAAGATTTCCCTCTACTCCAAACACAGAGCAGTTTGTTCTGCAGGTAGAGTCCTGGGGACTGGATGAAACCTTGGACATGGTTTGTCCAGACCCACTGGGGCTCAAGGGTTGCCAAAGACTCAGCTCAGAGGCAGCTGGGCTCTGGTTTAGAGCTGGGCCCAGGGAAGGCTGAATCTCAGCTGGGGCTCTCCTGACTGTGCAGTGCTGAAGAAAGGATTTTGATGGTGGTGGTTATATTGCGGGGTGGGGAGATGTCTAGGCTCATGGACATGGGACACTGGAGTGTCAGGGCAATGCCAAGGACAAACACACGGTGATTGGAGGATGGACTGAGAGCAGCCCTGAAGAGAAGGGCTTGAGGAGCTGGTGGATAAGAAGCACAGCTTGTGTGCTTGCAGCGCAGAAAGCGAATGGTATCTGCACAGCAGAACACGTGCAAGTGGCCACTCAGGAGGGGATGATGCTGGTGAACCCCTTGGAGCCCACACCTTGGAAAGGCAGAAGGTCTGGGATGCAGGAGCAACAAGGGTCACAGCTGGAGGAGGGAGGAGCCCAGCACAAGCATTCGCTGTGCTAGGAACAAGCATTCTCTCCTCCCCACTTGACTCTCAGCTTCCCTGGCACAATCTTTGCAGGCAGCTCTGCTCTCTCAGCGCTTTGTGGCAATGTGGGGGTTTCTCAGTCTCGCTCACACCTGCAGGATGAGTGGTCGCAGCAGGCACCTTGCGTATCTCCTCCTCACTGCCTTCCTGAGGCAGCCACTGGGTAAGCATTGCCTCAAGCTGGAGGCACAATTCCTCTGCTCCCCAGCAGACCCTCAGCCCCACAACAATTCTCTGCATGCAGAGCAGGATGGATCAGCTCTACAGGAGTCGGCAGGGCTCTGTACCTGCTGGAGGTGTCCTGGAGACTGCAACGGAGGGCCAGGCACTCCAGGCTGTGCCCTGGAGACTCCAGGCTGCACCAGAGAGGAGAACAAACGTCTGGGTGAGAGCCCACCCTTGCTCTGGGGGTCTCCCTGTGGCAGGGAGTTACTCTGAGATGTACAGTGGATCCAAGGGTACCAGTCTCTGTGGGGATGGGAAGAACCTTGGAGATGTGGGGTGAAGGAGTGGAGGGAAAGAGCGGGGAGTGTGGCTGGAAAGCAGGGGGATGTGGGGTGTAAGCGAGGGCACGGACAGAGAGCTCAGGCTTTGAGAGGCTGGGACAAGGGAGCTGGGCAGTGGGGACAGTGAGCAAGGTGATGGAGAAACAGACAGACAGGCTGACAGGCAAGCAAATCTGAAAGCCCTTTCTGGCTTCCCAGGTGGTGCCCAAAAGGACTCTGTGTTCCAGTTCCCAGCAGAGATGGCCATCCTGGAAGGACACAGCGCAACTCTGCACTGCAATTTCTCCACCCGTTATTCCGATCCCTACCTCTTCTGGTACCAGCAACACCAGACCCAGGTCCCTCAGAGGCTGCTGCGGGTGACAAAAAGCAAACCTCGTGTGGATGCAGGGAGATTCTCCTCTGTGCTCTCTGCAGAGAACTCCCAGGTGTTTCTGCACGTGCAGGATGCAGAGCTTCAGGACAGCGCTGCCTATTTCTGTGCACTGAGCCCACCCTGGTGCCCAGAGCGTGTAGCGCTGCACAGAAATGTGGGGGGTGCTTAGGGGAGCGGTTCCCTCTCTGCCACTGTTTGCCTGGAGCTCTGAGCACAGCCAGCCCAGCAGCAGCTCCTGGGGATGAGGGGAATCTGGGCCTCCATCTTCCCAACTTTGGCTGCTGGGAAGAAAAGCCCTGCAGGACTTTTCCACCTGCACCAAGATTTCCAAAGGCCCAAGACCCCTCTTTGTTCTGAACCCAGAAGCAAAGAGACCAAGACACAGATGCAGCCCAGGGGTGTCCTGGGCTCCTTGCAGGCTACTCAGTGGATTTGGAGGGCTCTGGGATCATGTCCTGCTCTTTGCAGGCTACTCAGTGGATTTGGAGGGCTCTGGGATCATGTCCTGCTCCTCCCCAGGGAGCAGGGCTGTAGTGCTGAGCTGCCCGGGCAGCAGGGGATGATGTGTCCAGGCCAGCCAGGCTGGCTGCAGGCTGATGGAGAGGAAACTCTCAGTAACTAATGAGACTGAGACCAGTCAACGGGTCTGAAACCAGAGATGTGAACCATGGATGATTCCTCTTTTGATCAATCAGATCGTTTTTATATCACACACAGAATTTGAATGAATGAATGAATGATTGAATGAATGCATGAATTAGTCAGGGTACAAAGCCTCGATGCGTCAAAGGACCAATTGAGGTGACAGTGCCCAATCAACAGGCACAGAGCAATGTTGCTGCCCCAAGGGGGATTTCTGTTACCTTGCTGTATGTGCTGGTCAATGTGTGGCCCCTTACATCACTGTTACCACTAGAACTCTGCTATTGCTACTAAATAAGTGTGCCACAAAAGTGATTTATTCTCACTGTGATTGTTCTGGTCTATTTTATCTGCGAGAAAGGGTGAGAAAGAGACTGTGAACAGCAGGGACCAAAGGCTCCATGTTTTTGGGAGGATATCAGGTGTTTGCTCCATGGTCTGAAAACTCAGCCACTCTCAGCAATGGTTGGAGACCTCAGCTACAAGTAGATACACTGGGCAGGCTCTCCCAGTTGTCCAGGGACTGGATGTCCAAATCATTCCTGTGAAGATCAAGCTTCCCAGGGAATGTGGATCTGCATTATGATGATGATGATGATGATAAAGGGACAATTGGTGATCTTTCTTAATCACCACTACCGATTGTCTTCTAGTAATGATAAGACACATTGCTTTTAAAGTATTTTCTCCTAAACCTTTTGATCACCGCTAATCTTTTTTTTTTTTACCTTTCTTACTGTAATACTTCCAGGAAATCCTGATTTCACAAAGTATCTGAGAGTTTGGGATTTTATGCTGATTATGCTTAGGGGTAAAAGCCCCTTCTGGTCAAACAGTGACCCCTTGAGGGGAATTAAATACACGATGGACCTTAAATACTAAATAAAAAGTGAATGAACTTGGGCAAAGCACTCCCACCATCAGTGGTTTTAGAAGATTCCTCAGGAGTCGGTTCCCTATATACCCTGCAGCAGCAATCCTGTGAGCATGAGGAGTGTGTGGACGTGTTCCTCAGAGCGGGGCTTGAGGCTCTGCTGCCAATCCTTTGTGTTCTCCTTCCAGGCAAGACACAAGGTGGATTGGGGTCCAAGCTGCAGGACCTTGGTTGCACATTCAGCCCCTTCCTGTGCAAAGTCTGTGCAGGAGAGACAAAACCAAAGCACCAGCCCCACTGCTGCAGCTCCAGGGTTCTCCACTGGCCAAGGCAAATGGATCCCAAGGGCTGACAAGCTCTGGCCATTCTTGGTGGTCCCTGCAGGGGGAGTGAGGAGGGGCGTGTGGGACCAGTTCCAGATGAGGGCAGGCAGAGGGGCCGCCCAGCCCTGCTCCCCTGGCAGCAAAGGGCTGTGTGTCTGGGGCAGCCAGATGCCATGCACCTGCTCATGATGGGGCTGGGAGAGCAGGGAGGAAGCTGCGCAGGAGATGTTGCCTAAAGACAAACCTCCTCTCTTCAAAGAGAAAGAAATGTTACTTGAAGGGGATTAAAGGCCAGATAGAGAGAGGCATTTCACCTGGGCCTGTGGTGAAAGAAGAAAGGGCAATAGTTTTAAACTGAAAGAGGGGAGATTGAGGTGGGACAGAAGGAAGACTTGTCCATGCTGAGGCTGCCAGACACGGGCACAGTTCCCCAGAGAAGATGGGGATGACCCATCACTGTACCTCTTCACGGTCTTCTGGATGGGGCTTGCAGCAAACTGATTGACTGACAGTTCATCTTTCCACGTGGCAGGAGGGTTGGACTCAATGAACTTATAGTGTCTCTTCCAAACCAACCAGTCCCTCAGTCCACGGTTCCATGATTCTCTGATAGCCCCTGTCTTACCCATCAGGGTCGATGCTGCTCTGCTCACTGGGCCACCTCATCCCACCCAGCCACATTTGGAGTGTCAGGGCAAAAACAGCCTGCGTGAAGAATGGACTGAGAGCAGCCCTGACAAGAAGGGCTTGAGTTGCTGGAGCATGAGAAGAACAGCAAGAGCAGAAGATGTATGCTTGCAGCCCACAAAGCGAATGATATTCAGACAGCAGAATGTGTGCAAGAGGCTTCTCAGGAGGGGAAGACCCTGGTGACCCCCTCAGAGCCCTGAACTTGGAAAGGCAGAAGGTCTGGGCTGCAGGAGCAACACTGCTCACAGCTGGAGGAGGGAGGAGCCCAGCACAAGCATTGCAGTTGTGCTGAGAATTAGCATTTTCTCCTCCTCATTTCACTTCCTACTTCCCTTTCTGAGTCCTTGTCTGCAGCTCTGCTCTTGTAGGATCTGAAAGGGAAGATGTGTGTGTTTCTCAGTCCCTCTCACCTGTGCAGGATGAGTGGTCGCAGCAGGCACCTTGCGTATCTCCTCCTCACTGCCTTCCTGAGGCAGCCACTGGGTAAGCATTGCCTCAAGCTGGAGGCACAATTCCTCTGCTCCCCAGCAGATCCTCAGCCCCACAACAATTCTCTGCATGCCGAGCAGGATGGATCAGCTTTGCAGGAGTTGGCAGGACCCTGCCCCTTCTGGAGGTGTCCTGGATGCAGCAGAGGAGGGCCAGGCACTCCAGGCTGTGCCCTGGAGACTCCAGGCAGCACCAGACAGGAGAATCAAGGCCTGGGTGAGAGCCCAGCTGTTCTCTGGGGGTCTCCCTGTGGGATTGAACTTGTACTTGTTCTGCCCGAAGAATTTGCAGAGGTGGCTTTTAATTTCCAGACAGGCAGCAGCCTGAGCCATCGGTAAATTTTCCCTGCAGCTCCATGCTGGCCAAGGCCACAGAAGTATGGAATAAAGAGCAGAGAAACCTAGAGCCGAAGACAGGCATCATTCCTACCCTCAACAGCTGATTCTGTTTCCTCCTGCCTTTCTGCAAAGCAAAAGGTGCTGGAGGAGTAGGTTCCCCTGGTCAGGATGAGGACATGCCCTGTCCTTCTCTTTCCCTCCCTCCTTAGCTCACCCCGATTGTCCCTGCTTGTTGCCTCCCCAGGGGGGTGCGTTTGCTGCTGGGATTTCATCCCAAACTGCCTAACACTGTCTGAAGGAGAAGCACTTGATGTGTTTGCCTTGTGCCCTCTCTGCGCAGGCTGTGAGCACACAAACAATGCCGTGGCCATGCCTGGGCCTTATCCTTCCCCAGAACATTCCTGTCCTGCTGTCCTTCTCCTTAGATTCCTCAGCAGTGTTCAGGGTTCGTTGTGTTCCCATGGGGATTCTCTACATTGTATGTCTGTGATCAGCTCTCTTTGGGTCTCCTCTTGCCCCCTTCCTCTTCTCCACCAGAGCAGCACCTTTCTCCTTTGAAACCATGGGAAGCACCCAAGGAGGAACAAGGACACAGAGGCCAGGCTTGAATGGAGCAGAATTTTAATGAGTGAGAAGAGGGAAACAAAGTCACTCAAAGTGCGGGAAGCCCAGCAAGCCGCAGGGTACCCAGTAATCAGCCTAGAGACTGAGATCCTTGGCTGCAGAGAACTTGCCATGAGATTTCTGTCAACATGCTCTGTGAAGTGAAAGGAGACAGAGGGTCCTCACCAGGAGGGCCTTCAAGGGAACTTGCTGTCCAGGGGAACAAAAGCAGACAAGATAAAGGGAGGAAAGGCAAAACTCTTCAAAGTATCCTGCTATCCACAATGAAAGGTCTTGGTTCTCTGATCAGAACCTTACTCCAAGCTCCTCAAGGTGTCTCCCTGGAACTTCTCCAACATCTTCTTCACAGGAGGGACCTCCTGCCACAGTAGCGGCCGGCAATGCCAGAGAGGCCAAAGCCCCCGGAGTTGATGGGCACTCCCTGAGAGCTGAGGATGCTGCCAACAGCAGCGGAGATGGAGGAGCCCACAACGGTGTTCTGAGGGAAGGAGCTGAGGATGGGGCCGGGCAGGGTCACCACCACGGGAGAGGGCTCGATGGCAACGGTGGAGCTCTGGCACTGCCGCACACAGCACTCATTGCAGCTGCTGGCCAGCGGGCACGGGCCACAGGGCTGGCAGGGCTGGCACGGGTTGTAGCAGGACATGGCTCAGAGTCAGAGGGTACCTGGGAGAGGACACAGAGAGGAAACAGAGCACAGGAGTGTGTGAGGAGCAGCCAAGTGCACTCCTGAGTGGGGATGGAGAGGATTCACACTCACCTGGTTCCCAAGCAGAAGGAGGCAGAGGAATGGACTGAGCAAGCAGGGGCTTGGGCTGGCTTTTATCCCTGCCCTGCTTTGCCACAGGGCCAGAGGCACCTTTGCAGTTGCAACAATTTTCTGACAAGCTCATCTTGAATGCAAAGCATCACAGCTGATGATATGGACTGGGCTTTGGTTTCCATCACTGCTGCCTTTTCATTGCCACATTTGTTCCATGTCCACTCCCCAGTGAAGGCTTCTTCTGAGGCCTGGGATGAAAGGTCCAAGAATTTCCAGGGCAGGAACGCAGCCCTGTAGGCAGAAAACTCAGCTCCAGTGCTGGTCACATCTGCAAAATGGAAGTGTTGCCAGCCAGGGTCACTCTGGTGTAGTGTTTGAAGCATCGTTGTCAGGAAGAAGCTCCAGCCGCCAAGCCCAAGGGCTGCTGTGATGAGGACATGGTGGAGCAGCAGGGACAGGCTTTGACTCCACCCTCAGGGCTGGGGTTTGGACACCTCTTGGAGCTGGCGGGGGCAGCAGAGGGCAAGGGCCGAACATCAATTCCCTTCTGCTGGCAGGGACAAAAAGACATGGTCCTCCTTGTCCTGGCAGCACTGCTGGCACTGGCAGCCTCGGGTGAGATGGGAGCGGGAGTCTGGTCACAAGGCGGCAAAAGGTTGTGGCGCTGGGGGTGGAAGGAGGAGCTGGGAGTGCTGAGTCCCTGGGGCCCTGGGAGGATTTGTGTTGGGAGAGCAGAGGCTGCGGGGTGAGACAGCAGAGGATGGGGGCCAGCTCAGGAGGGATGGGGATGTGGGGTGTGAGGGGTGACAGGGACCTGCAGAGAGAAGAGAGCAGGGAGAGAGAGCTCAGGCTTTGAGAGGCTGGGACAAGGGAGCTGGGCAGTAGGGACAGTGAGCAAGGTGCTGGAGAGACAGATGGACAGGCTGACAGGCAAGCAGAGCTGAAAGCCCTTTCTGGCTTCCCAGGTGGTGCCCAAAAGGACTCTGTGTTCCAGTTCCCAGCAGAGATGGCCATCCTGGAAGGACACAGCGCAACTCTGCACTGCAATTTCTCCACCCGTGATCCAGCTCCCTACCTCTTCTGGTACAAACAGCACCAGACCAAGGCCCCTCAGAGGCTGCTGCGGGTGACAAAAAGCAAACCTCGTATGGATGCAGGGAGATTCTCCTCTGTGCTCTCTGCAGAGAAGTCCCAGGTGTTTCTGCACGTGCAGAATGCAGAGCTCCAGGACAGCGCTGCCTATTTCTGTGCACTGAGCCCACCCTGGTGCCCAGAGCGTGCAGCGCTGCACAGAAAGGTGGGGGGTGCTCTGGGGAGCGGTTCCCTCCCTGCCACCGCTTGCCTGGAGCTCTGAGGTCTGCCTGCCCACCAGCAGCGCCTCAGACTGAAGGGAATCTGGGCCTCTGTCTTCCCAACTTGGGCTTCTAGGAAGAAAATTCCTGCAGGAATTTTCCAGCTGTACCCATATTGCCAAAGGCCAAAGATTTCTCCATGTTCAGAAACAAGAAGCAAAGAGACCAACATACAATGCAACCCAGGGGTGTCCTGGCCTCCTTGAAGGCTCCTCAGTGGATTTAGGGGGTCTGGTTTGTTCCAAACCAAACATTCTCTCAGTCCACGTTTCAATGATTCTCTGATTTTTCCCAGCCTTGCCCAGCAGTGCCGCTGCTGTTCTTGTCGTTCGGACACCTCACGCCACCCAGCCATGTTTGGCCCACGTCCCAGTCCAATTTCTGCCACCAGGCATTGTCAGCACTGTCACCACTGCCACTGGCATCAAGAAATCCCATGGGAATCACGTTATTTGTTCTTAAGAGCTTATCCATTATTTCTCCCAGGAGTCTCTGCCAGCACTGGGAAGCCATCCTGTAGAGTCAGGAGTTTGAGCTCAATGCAGGCAGGAGAAGCTGATGGAGAGGGGACTGAAACCTTCACACTTTCTCCCCAGGTTCCAGACCATGAGGCTGTTTCAGAAGATTTCCCTCTACTCCAAACAGAGAGCCGTTTGTTCTGCAGGTAGAGTCCTGGGGACTGGATGAAACCTTGGACATGGTTTGTCCAGACCCACTGGGGCTCAAGGGTTGCCAAAGACTCAGCTCAGAGGCAGCTGGGCTCTGGTTTAGAGCTGGGCCCAGGGAAGGCTGAATCTCAGCTGGGGCTCTCCTGACTGTGCAGTGCTGAAGAAAGGATTTTGATGGTGGTGGTTATATTGTGGGGTGGGGAGATGTCTAGGCTCATGGACATGGGACACTGGAGTGTCATGGCAATGCCAAGGACAAACACACGGTGATTGGAGGATGGACTGAGAGCAGCCCTGAAGAGAAGGGCTTGAGGAGCTGGTGGATAAGAAGCACAGCTTGTGTGCTTGCAGCGCAGAAAGCGAATGATATCTGCACAGCAGAACATGTGCAAGTGGCCACTCAGGAGGGGATGATGCTGGTGAACCCCTTGGAGCCCACACCTTGGAAAGGCAGAAGGTCTGGGCTGCAGGAGCAACAAGGGTCACAGCTGGAGGAGGGAGGAGCCCAGCACAAGCATTCGCTGTGCTAGGAACAAGCATTCTCTCCTCCCCACTTGACTCTCAGCTTCCCTGGCACAATCTTTGCAGGCAGCTCTGCTCTCTCAGGGCTTTGTGGCAACGTGGGGGTTTCTCAGACTCGCTCACACCTGCAGGATGAGTGGTCGCAGCAGGCACCTTGCGTATCTCCTCCTCACTGCCTTCCTGAGGCAGCCACTGGGTAAGCATTGCCTCAAGCTGGAGGCACAATTCCTCTGCTCCCCAGCAGACCCTCAGCCCCACAACAATTCTCTGCATGCAGAGCAGGATGGATCAGCTCTACAGGAGTCGGCAGGGCTCTGTACCTGCTGGAGGTGTCCTGGAGACTGCAACGGAGGGCCAGGCACTCCAGGCTGTGCCCTGGAGACTCCAGGCTGCACCAGAGAGGAGAACAAACGTCTGGGTGAGAGCCCACCCTTGCTCTGGGGGTCTCCCTGTGGCAGGGAGCTACTCTGAGATGTACAGTGGATCCAAGGGTACCAGTCTCTGTGGGGATGGGAAGAACCTTGGAGATGTGGGGTGAAGGAGTGGAGGGAAAGAGCGGGGAGTGTGGCTGGAAAGCAGGGGGATGTGGGGTGTAAGCGAGGGCAGGGACAGAGAGCTCAGGCTTTGAGAGGCTGGGACAAGGGAGCTGGGCAGTGGGGACAGTGAGCAAGGTGCTGGAGAAACAGACGGACAGGCTGACAGGCAAGCAAATCTGAAAGCCCTTTCTGGCTTCCCAGGTGGTGCCCAAAAGGACTCTGTGTTCCAGTTCCCAGCAGAGATGGCCATCCTGGAAGGACACAGCGCAACTCTGCACTGCAATTTCTCCACCCGTTATCCCGATCCCTACCTCTTCTGGTACCAGCAACACCAGACCCAGGTCCCTCAGAGGCTGCTGCGGGTGACAAAAAGCAAACCTCGTGTGGATGCAGGGAGATTCTCCTCTGTGCTCTCTGCAGAGAAGTCCCAGGTGTTTCTGCATGTGCAGGATGCAGAGCTCCAGGACAGCGCTGCCTATTTCTGTGCACTGAGCCCACCCTGGTGCCCAGAGCGTGCAGCGCTGCACAGAAACGTGGGGGGTGCTCTGGGGAGCGGTTCCCTCTCTGCCACTGTTTGCCTGGAGCTCTGAGCACAGCCAGCCCAGCAGCAGCTCCTGGGGATGAGGGGAATCTGGGCCTCCATCTTCCCAACTTTGGCTGCTGGGAAGAAAAGCCCTGCAGGACTTTTCCACCTGCACCAAGATTTCCAAAGGCCCAAGACCCCTCTTTGTTCTGAACCCAGAAGCAAAGAGACCAAGACACAGATGCAGCCCAGGGGTGTCCTGGGCTCCTTGCAGGCTACTCAGTGGATTTGGAGGGCTCTGGGATCATGTCCTGCTCCTCCCCAGGGAGCAGGGCTGTAGTGCTGAGCTGCCCGGGCAGCAGGGGATGATGTGTCCAGGCCAGCCAGGCTGGCTGCAGGCTGATGGAGAGGAAACTCTCAGTAACTAATGAGACTGAGACCAGTCAACGGGTCTGAAACCAGAGATGTGAACCATGGATGATTCCTCTTTTGATCAATCAGATCGTTTTTATATCACACACAGAATTTGATTGAATGATTGAATGAATGCATGAATTAGTCAGGGTACAAAGCCTCGATGCGTCAAAGGACCAATTGAGGTGACAGTGCCCAATCAACAGGCACAGAGCAATGTTGCTGCCCCAAGGGGGATTTCTGTTACCTTGCTGTATGTGCTGGTCAATGTGTGGCCCCTTACATCACTGTTACCACTAGAACTCTGCTATTGCTACTAAATAAGTGTGCCACAAAAGTGATTTATTCTCACTGTGATTGTTCTGGTCTATTTTATGTGCGAGAAAGGGTGAGAAAGAGACTGTGAACAGCAGGGACCAAAGGCTCCATGTTTTTGGGAGGATATCAGGTGTTTGCTCCATGATCTGAAAACTCAGCCTCTCTCAGCAATGGTTGGAGACCTCAGCTACAAGTAGATACACTGGGCAGGCTCTCCCAGTTGTCCAGGGACTGGATGTCCAAATCATTCCTGTGAAGATCAAGCTTCCCAGGGAATGTGGATCTGCATTATGATGATGATGATGATGATAAAGGGACAATTGGTGATCTTTCTTAATCACCACTACCGATTGTCTTCTAGTAATGATTAGACACATTGCTTTTAAAGTATTTTCTCCTAAACCTTTTGATCACCGCTAATCTTTTTTTTTTTTTTACCTTTCTTACTGTAATAGTTTCAGGAAATCCTGATTTCACAAAGTATCTGAGAGGTTGGGATTTTATGCTGATTATGCTTAGGGGTAAAAGCCCCTTCTGGTCAAACAGTGACCCCTTGAGGGGAATTAAATACACGATGGACCTTAAATACTAAATAAAAAGTGAATGAACTTGGGCAAAGCACTCCCACCATCAGTGGTTCTAAAAGATTCCTCAGGAGTCGGTTCCCTATATACCCTGCAGCAGCAGCAGCAGCAGCAGCAATCCTGTGAGCATGAGGAGTGTGTGGACGTGTTCCTCACAGCGGGGCTTGAGGCTCTGCTGCCAATCCTTTGTGTTCTCCTTCCAGGCAAGACACAAGGTGGATTGGGGTCCAAGCTGCAGGACCTTGGTTGCACATTCAGCCCCTTCCTGTGCAAAGTCTGTGCAGGAGAGACAAAACCAAAGCGCCAGCCCCACTGCTGCAGCTCCAGGGTTCTCCACTGGCCAAGGCAAATGGATCCCAAGGGCTGACAAGCTCTGGCCATTCTTGGTGGTCTCTGCTGGGGGAGTGAGGGGGGGCGTGTGGGACCAGTTCCAGATGAGGGCAATAGTTTTAAACTGAAAGAGGGGAGATTGATATGAGACAGAAGGAAGACTTGTCCATGCTGAGGCTGCCAGACACGGGCACAGTTCCCCAGAGAAGATGGGTTTGACCCATTACTGGACCTCTTCACAGTCTTCTAGATGGAGATTGCAGCAAACTGATCGACTGACAGTTCATCTTTCCACGTGGCAGGAGGGTTGGACTCAATGACCTTTTAGCGTCTCTTCCAAACCAACCAGTCCCTCAGTCCACACTTCCATGATTCTCTGATAGCTCCTGTCTTACCCACCAGGGTTCATGCTGCTCTGCTCACTGGGCCACCTCATCCCACCCAGCCCCGTTTGGCCCACGTCCTGGTCTGATTCCCCTCCCAACAGGCATTGTCAGCACCATCACCACTGCCACTGGCACCAAGAAACCCCATGGGAATCAGGTTACTTGTTCTTCTAAGCTTCGCCATTGTTTCCGCCAGGGGTCTCTGCCAGCACTGGCAACCATCCTGCAGAGTCAGCAGATTAAGCGCAATGCAGACAGGAGAAGCTGATGGAGAGGGGACTGAAACCTTTACACTTTCTCCCCAGGTTCCAGAACATGAGGCTGTTTCAGAAGATTTTCCTCTACACCAATCACAGAGCCATTTGGTCTGCAAGTAGAGTCCTGGACATAGCATGAAAGCTTTGACACGCCTTGTACAGACCCACGGGGGCTCAAGAGTTGCCGAAGTCACAGGTCAGAGGCAGTCGAGCTCTGGTTTAGAGCTGGGCCCAGGCAAGGCTGGATTTCAGCTGGGGCTCTCCAGCCTGTGCAGCAGTGAAAAAAAGGAGTTTGGGGGGGTGGTGGTTATATTGTGGGATGGGTAGGTGTCCAGGCACAGGGACTTGGGACATTGGAGTGTCAGGGCAAAAACAGCCTGCGTGAAGAATGGACTGAGAGCAGCCCTGAAAAGAAGGGCTTGAGTTGCTGGAGCATGAGAAGAACAGCAAGATCAGAAAATGTGTGCTTGCAGCCCACAAAGCGAATGATATTCAGACAGCAGAATGTGTGCAAGAGGCTTCTCAGGAGGGGAAGACCCTGGTGACCCCCTCAGAGCCCTGAACTTGGAAAGGCAGAAGGTCTGGGCTGCAGGAGCAACACTGCTCACAGCTGGAGGAGGGAGGAGCCCAGCACAAGCATTGCAGTTGTGCTGAGAATTAGCATTTTCTCCTCCTCATTTCACTTCCTACTTCCCTTTCTGAGTCCTTGTCTGCAGCTCTGCTCTTGTAGGATCTGAAAGGGAAGATGTGTGTGTTTCTCAGTCCCTCTCACCTGTGCAGGATGAGTGGTCGCAGCAGGCACCTTGCGTATCTCCTCCTCACTGCCTTCCTGAGGCAGCCACTGGGTAAGCATTGCCTCAAGCTGGAGGCACAATTCCTCTGCTCCCCAGCAGATCCTCAGCCCCACAACAATTCTCTGCATGCAGAGCAGGATGGATCAGCTTTGCAGGAGTTGGCAGGACCCTGCCCCTTCTGGAGGTCTCCTGGATGCAGCAGAGGAGGGCCAGGCACTCCAGGCTGTGCCCTGGAGACTCCAGGCAGCACCAGACATGAGAATCAAGGCCTGAGTGAGAGCCCAGCTGTTCTCTGGGGGTCTCCCTGTGGGATTGAACTTGTACCTGTTCTGCCCAAAGAATTTGCAGAGGTGGCTTTTAATTTCCAGACAGGCAGCAGCCTGAGCCATCGGTAAATTTTCCCTGCAGCTCCATGCTGGCCAAGGCCACAGAAGTATGGAATAAAGAGCAGAGAAACCTAGAGCTGAAGACAGGCATCATTCCTACCCTCAACAGCTGATTCTGTTTCCTCCTGACTTTCTGCAAAGCAAAAGGTGCTGGAGGAGTAGGTTCCCCTGGTCAGGATGAGGACATGCCCTGTCCTTCTCTTTCCCTCCCTCCTTAGCTCACCCCGATTGTCCCTGCTTGTTGCCTCCCCAGGGGGGTGCGTTTGCTGCTGGGATTTCATCCCAAACTGCCTAACACTGTCTGAAGGAGAAGCACTTGATGTGTTTGCCTTGTGCCCTCTCTGCGCAGGCTGTGAGCACACAAACAATGCCGTGGCCATGCCTGGGCCTTATCCTTCCCCAGAACATTCCTGTCCTGCTGTCCTTCTCCTTAGATTCCTCAGCAGTGTTCAGGGTTCGTTGTGTTCCCATGGGGATTCTCTACATTGTATGTCTGTGATCAGCTCTCTTTGGGTCTCCTCTTGCCCCCTTCCTCTTCTCCACCAGAGCAGCACCTTTGTCCTTTGAAACCATGGGAAGCACCCAAGGAGGAACAAGGACACAGAGGCCAGGCTTGAATGGAACAGAATTTTAATGAGTGAGAAGAGGGAAACAAAGTCACTCAAAGTGCGGGAAGCCCAGCAAGCCACAGGGTACCCAGTAATCAGCCTAGAGACTGAGATCCTTGGCTGCAGAGAACTTGCCATGAGATTTCTGTCAACATGCTCTGTGAAGTGAAAGGAGACAGAGGGTCCTCACCAGGAGGGCCTTCAAGGGAACTTGCTGTCCAGGGGAACAAAAGCAGACAAGATAAAGGGAGGAAATGCAAAACTCTTCAAAGTATCCTGCTATCCACAATGAAAGGTCTTGGTTCTCTGATCAGAACCTTACTCCAAGCTCCTCAAGGTGTCTCCCTGGAATTTCTCCAACATCTTATTCACAGGAGGGACCTCCTGCCACAGTAGCGGCCGGCAATGCCAGAGAGGCCAAAGCCCCCGGAGTTGATGGGCACTCCCTGAGAGCTGAGGATGCTGCCAACAGCAGCGGAGGTGGAGGAGCCCACAACGGTGTTCTGAGGGAAGGAGCTGAGGATGGGGCCGGGCAGGGTCACCACCACGGGAGAGGGCTCGATGGCAACGGTGGAGCTCTGGCACTGCCGCACACAGCACTCATTGCAGCTGCTGGCCAGCGGGCACGGGCCGCAGGGCTGGCAGGGCTGGCACGGGTTGTAGCAGGACATGGCTCAGAGTCAGAGGGTACCTGGGAGAGGACACAGAGAGGAAACAGAGCACAGGAGTGTGTGAGGAGCAGCCAAGTGCACTCCTGAGTGGGGAAGGAGAGGATTCAGACTCACCTGGTTCCCAAGCAGAAGGAGGCGGAGGAATGGACTGAGCGAGCAGGGGCTTGGGCTGGCTTTTATCCCTGCCCTCCATTGCCACAGGACCAAAGGCACCTTTGCAGATGCAACAATTTTCTGACAAGCTCATCTTGAATGCAAAGCATCACAGCTGATGATATGGACTGGGCTTTGGTTTCCATCACTGCTGCCTTTTCATTTACTCGTTTCTTCCATGCCCACTCCCAAATGAAGGCTTCTTCTGAGGCCTGGGATGAAAGGTCCAAGGATTTCCAGGGCAGGAGTGCAGCCCTGTGGGCAGAAGACTCAGCTCCAGTGCTGGTCACATCTCAGAAAATAAGGTGTGGTCAGCCTGGGTCACTTAGGTGTAGTCAATCATAGAATCATACAATCACCAGGTTGGAAAAGACTCTCTGGATCATCAGAACCGACAATTCCCATCAATCTCTAAACCATGTCCCTCAGCGCCTTTTCCACCCATCCCTTAAACACCTCCAGGGAAGGTGAATCAACCACCTCCCTGAGCAGCCTGTTGCAGTAACCAATGACCCTTTCCGAAAAAAGTTTTTCCTAACGTTCTGCCTAAACCTCCCCTGGCAGAGCTTGAGGCTACTCCCTCTCGTCCTGTCCCTTGTCCCTTGGGAGAAGAGCCCAGCTCCCTCCTCTCCACAACCTCCTGTCAGGGAGTTGGAGAGAGCAATGAGGTCTCCCCTCAGCCTCCTCTTCTCCAGGCTAAACAACCCCAGATATCTCAGCTGCTCCTCTTGTTCTCCAGCCCCTTCACCAGTTTCATTGCTCTTCTCTGGACTCGCTCTAGAGCCTCAACATCCTTCTTGTGGTGAGGGGCCCAGAACTGAACACAGTATTTGAGGAGCAGTCTCACCAGTGCCAAGTACAGAGGGAGAAGAACCTCCCTGGGCCTGCTGGCCACACAGTTTCAGATCCAAGCCAAGATGCCATTGACCTTCTTGGCCACCTGGGCCACTGCTGGTTCATGTTCAGTCGGCTGTCAACCAACACCCCCAGGTCCTTCTCCTCCAGGCAGCTTTCTAGACAGACTTCTCGTAGTCTGTAGCCCTGCATAGGGTTGTTGTGCCCCAAGTGCAGGACTCGGCATTTGGCCGTGTTAAACCTCATGCCATTGGTCTCAGCCCAGCAATCCAGCCTTTTCAGATCCCTTTGCAGAGCCTCCCAACCCTCCAGCAGATCCACGCTTCCTCCCAGCTTAGTGTCACCTGCAAACTTGCTAAGGGTGCACTCGATGCCTTCATCCAGGTCATTGATAAAGACATTGAACAGGGCTGGACCCAGCACTGAGCCCTGGGGAACCCCACTTGTCACTGGCCTCCAGCTGGAGTTAACTCCATTTCCCACCACTCTCTGGGCCCTCCATCCAACCAGTTTTCCACCCAGGAGAATGTGCGCCTGTCCTGGCCAGAGGTGACAGTTTCCATAGCAGAATGCTGTGAGGAACTGTGTCAAAGGCTTTACTGAGGTCCAGAAAGATACATCCACAGCCTTTCCCTCATCCAGCATAGAAGGCGATCAAGTTAGTTTGGCAAGACCTGCCTTTTGTGAACCCGTGTTGACTGGGCCTCATCACCCAGTTCTCTTGCATGTGTATCATGATAGCGCTCAAGATCATCTGTTCCATGCCTTGTTCCACTCTGAGGTCACACTACAGGACAGGCCTGTAGTTTCCTGGATCCTCCCTGCGATCCTTCTTGTAAATGGGCACATCAGCCTCCAGTCCAGGGGACCTTCCCCAGTCTTCCAGGACTGTTGGAAGATGATGGAAAGGGGTTTGGCCAGCACATCTACCAGCTCCTTCAATACTCTTGGGTGGATCCATCCAGCCCCATAGACTTGTGGGTGTCTAGCTGGTCAAGCAAGAATCTAATCACCTCCACTTGGATCATGGGACATTCATTCTGCTCCTCTAATTCGGGATTGGTACACAAAGGGAAAAACTTTCTTTAAAATTAAAGACTGAATGTTTGAAGCATCGTTGTAATGAAGAAGCTCCACCAGCCAAGCCCAAGGGCTCCTGTGCTGAGGACATGGTGGAGCAGCAAGAATAGGCTTTGTCTCCACCCTCGGGGCTGGGACTTGGATGCCTCTTGGAGCTGGCAGAGGCAGCAGAGGGCAAGGTCCGAGCACCCGGTCCCTCCTGCTGGCAGGGACTGTGGGACATGGTCCTCCTTGTCCTGGCAGCGCTGCTGGCACTGGCAGCCTCCAGTGAGATGAGAGCGGGAGGAAAGGCAGAAGGTCTTGGAAGCAGGAGCAAAACTGCTCACTCCAGGAGGAGGGAGGAGCCTAACACAAGCATTGCAGCTGTGCTAGGAACAAGTATTTTCTCCTCCCCACTTCACTCTCTGCTTCCCTTTCATAGTCTGTGCAGGCAGCTCTACTCTCTAAGGCCCTGAGTGGATGTGGGGGTTTCTCAGTCTCTCTCACCCCTGCAGAATGAGTAGTGGCAGCAGGCACCTTGCGTATCTTTTCCTCACTGCCATCCTGAGGCAGCCGCTGGGTAAGTATTGCCTCAAGCTGGAGGCACAATTCCTCTTCTCCCCAGCAGACCCTCAGCCCCACAACAATTCTCTGTGGGGAGAGAATGATAGATCAGCTTTTCGGAGTTGTCAGGACTCTGCCTCTGCTGGAGGTGTCCTGGAGGCAGCAGAGGCGAGCCAGGCACTCCAGGCTCTTCCCTGGAGACTCCAGGCAGCACCAGAAACCAGAACCAATGCTTGAGAGAGAGCCCTGCTCTGCTCTGGGGGTGTCCCTGTGGGTGGGAGCTGCTCTGTGAGGTGCACTATATCCAAGGGTATCAGTCTCTGTGGGGATGGGGAGATCCCTGTGATGTGGGGAGAAGGAGTGGAAAGAAAGAGCGGGGAGTGTGGCTGGAAAGCAGGGGGATGTGGGGTGCAAGCAGGGGCAGGGACAGAGAGCTCAAGCTGGGACAAGGGAGCAGGGCAGTGGGGACAGTGAGCAAGGTGCTGGAGAAACAGACGGACAGGCTGACAGGCAAGCAGAGCTGAAAGCCCTTTCTGGCTTCCCAGGTGGTGCCCAAAAGGACTCTGTGTTCCAGTTCCCAGCAGAGATGACTGTCCAGGAAGGACACAGCGCAACTCTGTACTGCAATTTCTCCACCCGTGATCCCGATGCCTACCTTTTCTGGTACCAGCAGCACCAGACCCAGGCCCCTCAGCAGCTGCTGCAAGTGGCCAAATGGAAAGCTCGTGTGGATGCAGGGAGATTCTCCTCTGTGCTCTCTGCAGAGAAGTCCCAGGTGTTTCTGCACGTGCAGGATGCAGAGCTCCAGGACGGCGCTGCCTATTTCTGTGCACTGAGCCCACCCTGGTGCCCAGAGCGTGCAGCGCTGCACAGAAACATGGGGTTGCTCTAGGGAGCGGTTCCCTCCCTGCCACTGCTTGCCTGGAGCTCTCAGCTCAGCCAGCCCACCAGCAGCACCTGGGCCTGAGGGGAGTCCTGGCTTCTATCTTCCCAACTTGGGCTTCTGGGAAGAAAAGCCCTCCAGGACTTTTACGGCTGTAGCCATACTGCCAAAGGCCCAAGACCTCTCCATGTTCAGAACCCAGAAGCAAAGTGCGAAACACAAATGCAGCTCAGGAGTGTCCTGGGCTCCTTGCAGGCTACTCAGTGGATTTGGAGGGCTCTGGGATCATGTCCCGCTCCTCCTCAGGGAGCAGAGCTGTAGTGTTGAGCTGCCTAGGTAGCAGGAGATGGTGTGTCTGGGGCAGCCAGGCTGGCTGCAGGCTGATGGAGAAGAAACTCTCTTTGACTAATGTGACAGAGAACGACCAACGGGCCTAAACCCATAGAAGTTAACCATGGATGATTCCTCTTTTGACCAATCAGGTCATTTTTATATAACACATAGATTTTGAAAGAATGAACACATGAATTATTCAAAATACAAGTCCTGCATGGGTCCGAGGATGAAATGAGGTGACAGAGCAATGTCGGGTCCCCAAGGGGGATTTGTGTTACTTTGCTATATATACTAGTCAGTGTGTGGCCTCTTAAATCACTGTTGTCACTAGAACTGTGCTGTTCTTAATAAATAAGGATGTTAGAAAGTTATTTCTTTTCTATGTGATTTTGCTGGTCTTTTTTGGTGCAAGAAATTTTGAGAAAGATGCTATGAGCAGAAGGGTCCAGAGACTCCAAGTTTTTGGGTTGATCTAAGGTGTTTCCTCAATGGTCTAAAAGCTCAGCCTCTCTCAGCAATGGTGGGAGACCTCAGCAACCCTGCCCTGCTCCCCTGGAAGCAAAGGGCTGTGTCTCTGGGGCAGCCAGATGCCCTGCACCTGCAGATGGTGGGGCTGGGACAGCAGGGAGGAAGCTGTGCTAGGGAAATTGCCTGAAGAGAAACACTCTTTCTACAAAGTGAGAGAAACGTTACTTGAAGGGGATTAATATCCAGATGGCGAGATAGTGAATGGTATCCACACAGTAGAACATGGCAGAGAACAGACCCTGCTGACCCCCTCAGAGCCCTGAACTTGGAAAGGCAGAAGGTCTGAGCTGCAGTAACAACACTGTTCACAGCTGGAGGAGGGAGGAGCCCAGCACAAGCATTGCAGCGGTGCTGAGAATAAAAATTTTCTCCTCCCCATTTTGCTCTCAGCTACCATTGCAAATACCTTGCTACCAGCTCTGCTCTCTCAGGCTTTAAGGGGGCATCTTTGGGTTTCTCAGTCTCTCTCTGTCTGGCAGGATGAGTGGTTCCAGTAGGCACCTCGTCTATCTCTTCCTCACTGCCTTCCTGAGGCAGCCACTGGGTAAGCATTGCCTCAAGCTGGAGGCATAATTCCTCCTCTCCCCAGCAGACCCTCAGTTCCACAACAATTCTTTGTGGGGAAAGCAGTATGGATCAGCTTTGCAGGAGTTGTCAGGACCCTGCCCCTGCTGGAGGTGTCCTGGAGGCAGCAGAGAATGGCCAGGTACTCCAGGTTGTTTCTCGGAGACTCCAGGCAGCTCCAGAGTGGAGAACAAAGGCCTGAGTGAGAGCCCAGCTGTTCTCTGGGAGGGAGCTGCTCTGAGAGGTGCAGTATATCCAAGTGTACCACTCTCTGTGGGGATGGGGAGATCCTTGGAGATGTGGGGTGAAGGAGTGGAAGGAAAGTGCAGGGAGTGTGGCCGAAAAGCAGGGGGATCAATGGGTGACAGGGACCAGCAGAGATAAGACAGTAAGGACAGGGAGCTCAGGCTTTGAGAGGCTGGGACAAGGGAGCAGGGCAGTGGGGACAGTGAGCAAGGTGATGCAGAGACAGATGGACAGGCTGACAGGCAAGCAGAGCTGAAAGAACTTTCTGGCTTCCCAGGTGGTGCCCAGGAGGACTCTGTGTTCCAGTTCCCAGCAGAGATGACTGTCCAGGAAGGACACAGTGCAACTCTCCACTGCAATTTCTCCACAAATGATCGTTATCTCAACATCCTCTGGTACCAGCATCACCAGACCAAGTCCCCTCAGATGCTGCTGTGGGTGAACAAGTACAAAGCTCGTGTGGATGCAGGGAGGTTCTCCACTGTAATGTCTGCAGAGGACACACAGGTGTTTCTGCATGTGCAGGATGCAGAGCTCCAGGACAGCGCTGCCTATTTCTGTGCACTGAGCCCACCTTGGTGCCCAGAGCGTGCAGCGCTGCACAGAAACGTGGGGGGTGCTCTGGGGACGAGTTCCCTCCCTGCCACTGTTTGCCTGGAGCTCTGAGCTCAGCCTGCCCACCAGCAGCACCTGAGGCTGAGGGGAATCTGGGCCTCTGTCTCCCCATCCTGGGCTGCTGGGAAGTACAATCCAGTGGGACTTTTCCAGCTGCACCCAGATCCAGGGTCTTTGAAAAGAGTCTAAGAACCCTGGCAGCTGCAGCCTTACCAAAAGCAGGCTTGGAAATGCCCTCTGCTTCAAAAAGCTGGGCCATGGAGTGCAGTCTTAGGGAAGGAACCTCTCTGCTCATCTTCCCTTGCTCTGTGCCTCCTCTGGTGGTCACAGATGGAGAATTAGGCTTTTGGAAGGAGGCGCAGGGGCACTCACGGTTTTTACCCCACATCCACAGGGACGAGCCCTTCCTTTCCCTGAATCTGGGTATCAGCAAGTTGAAACGATCCATCAGTACTGGACAGGATTCCCTGTTCAAACCCTTCCTGCACTCATCCATGACTGGAGAGTGGTCTCACTCTATTTTGAGTTTCTTCTCCTTGTCAGGGAAATCCCCAGTGCTGGAGAGAGACCCTGTGTTCCTCTACCCACGCTGATTTCTCTGGGCAACAAATGGTAACCACATCTCCATGATCTTTTTTCCTCCCCTGGGCAACAGGAATGGACCTGGGGGCTTGTTGTCAGGCACGGCCACCCCAGCCCGGCATGGGGAGCTCAGCTGGAGCACGCTGACTTTCCAGCCCTGTCACTTGGAGTCCGTTGCTCATGAAGCATCTTCCCCTGAGTTCCAGGGCACTTGGTTGTTGTGCTCCTGCTGTTCCAGGACAGCTGCCTCTTGCAAGAGGTGTGGGGCTACTCTGCCAGCCCTGCTGGAGGCTTTGCCCACCCCTATTTCTCTCCTGATGGGTCCAGGCAGCATTGTTGGGGAACTGATTGAGCACTAAGTGTCCCGCACTCTGCTGTGTCTCAGGTGCTAAGAGTTAAGTGCCCAGCCCAGGGGACGCTGGAGGTTAGTGAATAACCTCCAGAAGCATCACTGCTTCCAGGAAGGAGGAGGAGATGTTCCTCCCAGGCTCATTCCTCTCCCCTGGACAGCTCGACACTCAGATGAGATCAATCCCATGCTGTTCATAAAGGGGTCTCTGCAGTGTTGATGTCTCCTGCCTAGGGAGTGCGCTCATAGATACCCTTCACTGTCTGTGTGAAGGAAGAAGAGCTTTGAGACTGTGGAAACCATTGGAATGGGAAAAGCAAGAACCCTTTGGCAGTGCTAACATCCTCCCAGTGTGCATCAGGAGAGACTTGGTACCCAGCGAGCAGCCCCAGATCTGTGCTCTGGGGACTTTGCCCATCCCAGGAATGGCTTTCCTTGTGCCCTCTTCCACTCCTCCACCAGGAGGATTCAGACTCACCTGGTTCCCAAGCAGAAGGAGGCAAAAGAATGGAATGAGCGAGCAGGGCTTGGCCTGGCTTTTATCCCTGCCCTTCACTGCTGCAGGGCCAGAGGCACCTTTGCAGATGCAACAATTTTCTGACAAGCTCATCTTGAAGCTGATGATATGGACTGGGCTTTGGTTTCCATCACTGCTGCCTTTTCATTTCCACATTTGTGGAAATGTCCATTACCCACTTAAGGCTTCTTCTGAGCCATGGGATGAAAGGTTCAAGGATTTCCAGGGCAGGAACGCAGCCCTGCCAATCACAGAGGCATTTGTTCTGCAGGTAGATTCCTGGAGACAAGATGAAAGCTTGGTCAAGCCTTGTCCAGCCCCAAAGGGTTTCAAGGTTTGCAAATTCACATGTCAGAGGCAGTCAGGCTCTGGTTTAGAGCTGGGCCCAGTCAAGGCTGGATCTCAGCTATGGCTCCCCAGCCTCTGCAAAACTGTAGAAAATGAGTTTGGGGGATGGTGGTTATATTGTGGGATGGGGACGTGTCCAAGCTCAGGGACTTGGGACACTGGGCTGTCAGGGCAATGCCAAGGACATACACCGGTTGGGTTGAGAATGGACTGAGAGCAGCCCTGAAGAGAAGGGCTTGAGGAGCTGGTGGATGAGAACAGCAGGAGCTGAAAATGTGTGCTTGCAGCCCACAAAGCAAATGATATCCACACAGCAGAATGTGTGCAAGAGACTTCTCAGGTGGAGAAGACCCTGGTGACCCCCTAAGAGCCCTGACCTTGGAAAGGCAGAAGGACTGGGCTGAGAAGCAGCACTGCTCACTGCTGGAGGAGGGAGGAGCACAGCACAAGCATTGCAGCTGTACTGAGAACTAGCATTTTCTCCTCCCCATTTCACACTCAGCTACCCTTGCACAATCTCTGCAGGCAGCTCTGCTCTCTCAAGCTCTGAGGAGATGTGGGAGTTTCTCAATTTCTCCAGTTCCAGCAGCATGAGTGGTCACAGCAGACACTTTGTGTATCTCCTCCTCACTGCCTTCCTGAGGCAGCCACTGGGTAAGCATTGCCTTGGGATGGAGGCACAAGTCCTCTTCTCCTCAGCAAACCCTCAGTTCCACAACAATTCTCTGTGGGGAAAGCAGGATGGATCAGCTTTGCAGGAGTTGTCAGGAACCTACCCTTCTGGAGGTGTCCTGGAGGCAGCAGAGGATGGCCAGGCACGCCAGGCTGTGCCCTGGAGACTCCAGGCAGCACCACAGAGGAGAATCTAGACCTGCATGAGAGCCAGCTGTTCTCAGGGAGTCTCCCTGAAAGAAGGAACTGGCATTATTGTGCTGAGAGAGCCACGCTGAGCTGAGGTCTTATGCTCAAAGACACCCCTCTGCCTTGCTTTTACCATGCTTTAGGTACTGGCATCTCAGCCAGGCACATGGATGCTTCTCCTCCCACACTTTGCAGCCCCTCTTGGTTTGCATCTCAGAGCCTTTCCCTGCAGAGCTGCTGACCCTTGCTTTCATCCAGGCACCATAAGGCAGGTCACTGTCACCCAGCAAGGAAGAGAAGTCACAGTGAAACAGGGAGACACCTTTCAAACGACCTGCACCTACCAGACTTCCAACATTTATGGCTTGTTCTGGTACCAGCAGAAGAAAGACTGGGCTCTCTAGCTGCTCTCCTACCAGGCAAGAGCTGGCTCCAAGCAGAGTGGCCGTCTCACCAGGTCGCTGAACCCCACAGAGAAATCCAGCCTCCTGCAGCTGGATGAAGTTGAGGGCTCTGACAGTGCCTTGTAACTCTGGGCTGTGCAGGACCCACTGGTGCAGGAGCTGCCTGGGCTGGGCAAAAAGGCAGGACAAGGAGGGGCTGGGGCTGGCAAGGCTGAGCCTGGGGGACGCGTTTATTCAGTGCTTGTTCTGGCCAAAGGCTTTGCAGGGAGGGCTTTTGGTTTCCAGACAGGCAGAGCCTGAGCCAAGGGCATATTTTCCTAGCAGCTCCCTGCTGGCCAAGGCCACAGGACTGTGGGGCTGAGAGAAGAGAAACCTGGACACAAAGGCAGGCGTCATTCCAGCCCTGACCGGCTGCTTCCGTTCCATTGCTGCCATTCTGCAAAGCAAAAATCTGCTGGAGGAGTAGGTTCCCTTGGTCAGGAGGAGGACATGCCCTCTCCTTCTCTTTCCCTCCCTCCTCAGCTCACCCCAATTGTCCCTGCTTGTTGCCTCCCCAGGTAGGTGTGTTTGCTGCTGGGTTTTCATCCCAACCTGCCTAGCACTGTCCGCAGGAGAAATACTGGATGTGTTTGCCTGGTCCCCTCTCTATGAAGACTGTGACCACACAAACAATGCCATAGCCATGCCTGGGCCTTATCCTTCCCCAGAACATTCCTGTCCTGCTGTCCTTGTCCTTAGATTCCTCTGCAGTGTTCAGGGCTCATTGTGTTCCCGAGGGGTTTCTCTACCTCGTATGTTTCTGATTAGCTCTGTTTAGGTCTCCCCATGCCCAATTCCACTTCTCCACCAGAGCAGCACCTTTATCCTTTGAAAGCATGAGCAGCACCAAAGGAGGAAGGAGTACACGGAGTCCAGGCTTGAATGGAGCAGAAATTTAATGAGTCAGGAGAGGGAAACAAAGTCACTCCAAGTGGAAGTTACAAGTGCAGGGAGCCCAGCGAGCAGCACGGAGCTGAGTGATCAGCTTAGAATCTGAGATCCTTGGCTGCAGAAAAGTTCCTATGAGATTTCTGTCAATCTGCCCCATGGAGGGAGAGAAGACAGAGGGTCCCCACCAGGAAGGCCTTTGGGGCAACTTGCTGTCAAGGGGAACAAAAACAAGATAAAAGGAAGAAGGGCACGGCCATTCAAACTATCCTGGTATCCATGATGAAACACTGTGGTTGTCTGTCCAGCAACATGTTCCGAGTTCTTGAATGGAGCAGAATTTTAATGAGTGAGAAGAGGGAAACAAAGTCACTCAAAGTGCGGGAAGCCCAGCAAGCCGCAGGGTACCCAGTAATCAGCCTAGAGACTGAGATCCTTGGCTGCAGAGAACTTGCCATGAGATTTCTGTCAACATGCTCTGTGAAGTGAAAGGAGACAGAGGGTCCTCACCAGGAGGGCCTTCAAGGGAACTTGCTGTCCAGGGGAACAAAAGCAGACAAGATAAAGGGAGGAAAGGCAAAACTCTTCAAAGTATCCTGGTATCCGCAATGAAAGATCTTGGTTCTCTGATCAGAACCTTATTCCAAGCTCCTCAAGGTGTCTCCCTGGAACTTCTCCAACATCTTATTCACAGGAGGGACCTCCTGCCACAGTAGCGGCCGGCAATGCCAGAAAGGCCAAAGCCCCCGGAGTTGATGGGCACTCCCTGAGAGCTGAGGATGCTGCCAACAGCAGCAGAGGTGGAGGAGCCCACAACGGTGTTCTGAGGGAAGGAGCTGAGGATGGGGCCGGGCAGGGTCACCACCACGGGAGAGGGCTCGATGGCAACGGTGGAGCTCTGGCACTGCCGCACACAGCACTCATTGCAGCTGCTGGCCAGCGGGCACGGGCCGCAGGGCTGGCAGGGCTGGCACGGGTTGTAGCAGGACATGGCTCAGAGTCAGAGGGTACCTGGGAGAGGACACAGAGAGGAAACAGAGCACAGGAGTGTGTGAGGAGCAGCCAAGTGCACTCCTGAGTGGGGAAGGAGAGGATTCAGACTCACCTGGTTCCACAGAAGGAGGAGGCAGAGGAATGGACTGAGTGAGCAGGGGCTTGGGCTGGCTTTTATCCCTGCCCTACATTGCCACAGGGCCAGAGGCACCTTTGCAGTTGCAACAATTTTCTGACAAGCTCATCTTGAAGCTGATGATATGGACTGGGCTTTGGTTTCCATCACTGCTGCCTTTTCATTTACTCGTTTCTTCCATGCCCACTCCCAAATGAAAGCTTCTTCTGAAGCCTGGGATGAAAGGTCCAAGGATTTCCAGGGCAGGAACGCAGCCCTGTAGGCAGAAGACTCAGCTCCAGTGCTGGTCCCATCTGCAAATATGAAGTGTTGCCAGCCGGGGTCACTCTGGTGTAGTGTTTGAAGCATCGTTGTCAGGAAGAATCTCCAGCAGCCAAGCCCAAGGGCTGCTGTGCTGAGGACATGGTGGAGCAACAGGGACGGGCTTTGGCTCCACCCTCGGGGCTGGGGCTTGGACACCTCTTGGAGCTGACAGGGGCAGCAGAGGGCAAGGGCTGAGCATCAGGTCCCTCCTGCTGGCAGGGACTGTGGGACATGGTCCTCCTTGTCCTGGCAGCGCTGCTGGCACTGGCAGACTTGGGTGAGATGGGAGGGGGAGGCTGGGCAGAAGGAGGCACAAGGTTGTGGTGCTGAGAGTGGAAGGAGGAGCAGGGAGTGCTGAGTCCCTGGGGCCCTGGGAGGGTTTGTGGCGGGAGAGCAGGGGCTGCGGGGGGTGGGATGGGAAAGGATGGGGGCCAGCTCAGGAGGGATGGGGATGTGGGGTGTGAGGGGTGGCAGGGACCTGCAGAGAGAAGAGAGCAGGGACAGAGAGCTCTGAGAGGCTGGGAAAAGGTAGCTGGGCAGTAGGGACAGTGAGCAAGGTGCTGGAGAGACAGAAGGACAGCCTGAAAGGCAGGCAAATCTGAAAGCCCTTTCTGGCTTCCCAGGTGGTGCCCAAAAGGACTCTGTGTTCCAGTTCCCAGCAGAGATGACTGTCCAGGCAGGACACAGCGCAACTCTGCACTGCAATTTCTCTACCCGTGATCCACAATTCTACATCATCTGGTACCAGCAGCACCAGACCCAGTCACCTCAGCAGCTGCTGTGGGTGGCAAAGTACAAAGCTCATATGGATTCAGGGAGGTTCTCATCTGAGATGTCTGCAGAGAAGTCCCAGGTGATTCTGCATGTGCAGGATGCAGAGATCCAGGACAGCGCTGCATATTTCTGTGCACTGAGCCCACCCTGGTGCTCTGAGCATGCAGCGCTGCACAGAAACATGGGGGGTGCTCTGGGGAGCGGTTCCTTCCCTGCCACCGCTTGCCTGGAGCTCTGAGATCAGCCCGCCCAGCAGCAGCACCTGGGGCTTAGGGGAGCTTCACCTGTGTCTCCCCTCCTGGGAATGAAAATCCTGCAGGACTTTTACAGCTGCACCCAGATGCAGAGACTTATATGAGGAAGTCCTGGAACCCTGGCAGCTGCAGCCTAACAAAGGCAAAGCAGGCTTGGAAATGCCCTCTGCTTCAAAGAGCTGGACCTTGGAGTTTGGACTCAGAGCAAGGAACCTCTAAGTTCATATTCTCCTTCCCTTGCCCTGTGCCTCCACTGGTGGTCACATCTGAGCATTGAAGAGTGACTTGCATAATTTTAATTACCAATTTAGAAGTACATTCAGACTCTGGATCAAGGGAAGGAAGAATATAAATTTTATTGAGTTTCTTATGCTGGATATAACGGCCACTAGGAGAAGTACCAGACATTGCCAGTTCTACCTGGAACCAGAGCAGGATTTGGTGGAACTGCCACAAGAACAGGGCATGGCTGAACCTTGAAGAAGTCAGAGTGAACAGAGCAACCAAGACCATTTCTTAAAGCATTGGGGCAGCTGCTGGGATCGCTCTGGGGATTCAAGTGGATCCCTGACAAAGTGAAGCTCTGAGCAAAATGGAACTCAAACATGAGGGAGGAACCATTCCTCCCATGTCTGGTTGGAGAACCCTTCCCACAGGGGTTGGTGACCCTTCCTGCAGGGGCTGGTGACCCTTCCCAGTTGCTGCTCTTTTGAGCACTGTGAAGCGTTTGGTGTTTACCCAGGAGCAAACAGAGGGAGCTGGGGGCTTTAGAATTGAGGTTCAGCACAGCCTAAGAGGTCTGTAAGGAGGGTGAGAGGAGCCCTAGGGGAACTAGTGTCTCCTCATGCCCTGTGATGCACAGGAACACTTGCGCTTTGGTGGGAGATTCTGCAGGACAGAGGTGATGAGCAGGAGGGGGTGAAATCTCTGCTCCCACTGAGTCCCTTGAAAAGTCACTTCACTTTCTCTGGAAAGCCTGCCCCAGAGCTTGCTTCACTTCTTTGTTCCTGAGTGTGTAAATGAAGGGGTTCAAGAGCGGAGTTATAACTGTGTTGAAGGTATTGACGAGCTTGTTCAGCTCCAGGGAGTTCTGGGCCGATGGCTTGACATACAGGAACACAGTGGAGCCGTACCAGATCGTGACGACACTGAGATGGGCAGAGCAAGTGGAAAAGGCCTTTTTGCGGCCATGGGCTGACTGGATTCTCAGGATGGAAGAGATGATGAACACGTAGGAGAGCAGGGTGCCCACACAGGAGGCCACCACAACAACGATAGAGACCAGGAAGGTTGCCAGCTCCATGGGCCACGTGTCACTGCAGGAGAGGGCGAGGCAGGAATCGATATCGCAGAGGAAATGATTGATGACATCTGGCCCACAGAACGTCAGCCTGGAGGTCAGAAAGGCCAGCAGGGAGATGGCCAGAAAGCCTCCCAGCCAGGAGCCGAGCACCAGGCGAGCTGAGAGGCCCCTGCTCATCAGGGAGCTGTATCTCAGGGGGCAGCATATGGCTAAGTAGCGGTCATAGGCCATGACTGACAGGAGAAAACACTCAGTGGAGCCCAGGGAGAGAAGAAAGAACAACTGCAGGATGCAGACACGGAAGGAGATGGTCTGGCTTGTTCCCAGCAGAACCCCTATGGCTTTGGGAACAACACCCGTAGTGTACCAGATCTCCAGAAATGAGAGATTGCAGAGGAAAAAGTACATTGGGGTCTGGAGTTTCCTGGTTGTCCACACGAGGGCTATGATGGATGCGTTGCCCATTACTGTCAGGGAGTAGGTCAGGGCAAATAGCACCGCAAGGGAGACACGGAAATGCCACGTGCCTGGGAAGCCAAGAAGGATGAACTCTTCCACACTGGTCCCATTTTCCACATCCTCCCAAGTGTCCAGTTCCATCTGCAAAGACAGGAAAGTTTCTGTTAGAGTTTGCTTGCCTGTGCTGATCCTTCAGGTGCTCCTGGTAGTGAGACAAAGCCATCACCTTGAAAAAGGGGTTGATGCAGAGCATGGGAGAACAGCGTCTACCCCAGGTTCCACTGGTCAGGGAAATCCTTTGCTGCAGAGCCATGTTTGGAGAACTAGACCTCACCCTGAAGGCAAGACCTCCACCACCTCATGCATGTGGAGAAACATTTCTCAGAGTACACACAGAGCCATCTCCTTTAGAACACGGTTTCTGCAATCACCTCTGGGAGATGAAAAACCAGTTTAAGAAAGGGAGGAGAGCTGAGGGTGTGCAAGTCTGTGAGAGGCTGTTGCAGTGAGGCAGAGAAGAGCCCAGGTCCACTCCTCGAGGCAGCCAGTACTGGTCTATGGTTTCAGCCAATGAGATTGAGGGTCTTGTCTATTTGCTTCCTCCCAAGTTTCAGCATAGGAATCTTTTGCAAATCCTTCCATGGCCTCCACTGACATCAGCTTCCCAGCACAGCATGAGTAGGATTCACCTCTGCCATTCCAGAGACAGGGGTAGCAGAGATCTATCATGAAATTCTTCTGTCTCAGCTCCTCTTTGCTGTCATTTCTCGGTGGGCAGAGGAAGGGCACGAGGGAGACAGAGAATCCTAGGATGGGTTGGGTTGGAAGGCACATTGCTCTGGGCAGGGACATCTCCCACTGGACCAGGCTGCTGAAAGCCCCATCCATCCTGGCCTTGAACACGTTCGGGGATGGGGCATCCACGACTTCCCTGGGCAACTCCCCACACTTATCATGAAGAATTTCTTCCTGATGTCTAATCTAACTCTTCCCCGTTCCTATTTGAATCTATTCCCCCACATCCTATCACTCCAGGCCCTTCTAAACAGTCTCTCTGCATCTTTCCTGTAGCCCCTTTAGGTACTGGAAATTGCTCTAAGGTCTCCCTCGAGTTGCCTCTTTTCCAGCCTGAACCACCCCAGCCTGTCTTCATAGCAGAGTTGATCCAGCCTTCGAATCATCTCCATGGCCTCCTCTGGACCTGTTCCAACAGTTCATATCCTTCCTATGTTGGGGATTCCAGAACTGGACACAGGACTCCAGGTGGACTTGGCACATCTCAACTCACACACAGTTCTAAAAGGCCTCTCGAAGTGTCAGGGGTTCTCCAAGGAGCAAGGCAGGACTCTAATCAGAAGCTCAGATAGATCAGTTGGGCATCTCAACTGGGGCAGAGGCATCCGTGCCTTAGTGACTGACTATAAAACTCTCTGAGCTGAATCCCCTGTCGAGGTTGCTCTGTGGAGAAGCCAGCCCAGGTGCAGGGTATGATCTGTGCCCTCCCTGCTGACAACAGAGGATTCTTGACCTGTTCCCTAGCAGAAAACTGTTCTCAGCCTTGACTACGTGTCTAAGACAGATGGCATGGAATCCTCATCTGAAGGATCCCTTTCTCTCCTTTCTTCTTCCTTAGGAATTTACCTCTCAGAAATCTCCTGTTGTTGCTAAAGGACAGAGCAATCGCCCTTAATCTGGCTCTCCTTAAATGTTCATGGCACTGGAGGTCTGTGCTGTGGCTCTGGGGAGGCTTCACTCACCAGCTCAGCCAAAGGAAATGATCCAAGCGAAATCTCTTCCTGCAGATCTTCCTCCAGATGAAGCCAGCGTCTCCTTGCCTGAGGGAAAACAATGGGAAGAGTCTGATTTACTAGGGGAGCTCTGGAGCCATGAGATTAACAGCTCCCACCTCGCCCACTCACTTCAAGCTGTCGACAGCTGCCTGATGTTGTTTCCTCTCTGTCTACCCAGGAGGCACTAACAGCTTCTGCTCCTGCTTTTCTTTCCCCCTCACAGCCAACTCTGCACTACTCCAAAGGGGACCCCGTGTGCCCGCAGGCTGTAAACTCTCTCCCGTTCAGCTCCACACAGGGAGAGCAGATATCAGAGTCACCAGCATCGCTAGCATGAAACCGTCCCACACCCACCTCATGAACTCACTGAAGCTCAACCTGGCCACTCCGAGATGTTTTCTGTTTTCCCTCAGTGCCCCAGGGAGTTTGATCTCTGAGGGATCTCCTGCAGTTGGCGCAGACGGATGATGCTCGCTCTTCACAAAGGCCAATTAAAGAGCAGGAAGGCAATTCTCTGGAGTGGCTGCGTGTTTGCTCCTTCCCCTAGATGTGGTTTGTTAAACTTTTGAGGAGCTCAGTGCTCTCCTGAGTGGTCAATCACTGACATGCAGGGAATGTCTGACCAAGACAGTCCCAAGAGACCTGGACTGAGAAGCAGTTAGTGCTCCAACAAGGATAATTGCAGATGCTGTCATCATTATGAGGTCTCCTGTGGTGGGGATTGGAAGCCCAGCTGTGCTGCTGCAGATGGCGTTTATTGATAACATGACTGGGGAAAAGCTATTTCAGACATGGAAATGAAACTGTTTAATCAAAGATTGGCCTTCAGTGGTTCTGAGAGATGCTTCATCAACCGCAATTCCCTGGAGGAGGACAGTGGTGTAGGGCTTTCCGTTCCTCCACTTGTCTGTTTTTGTCAAGACATCTGGATTTTCATGTAGGAAATAGGACAGGAGAATAAAGTGGCTGCTAAGAGATATTTCCACTGAGCAGAAGGAAGAGATCTCTGTGTTAAAACTCTTCTCCCCAGAGAAGCAGCAATGTCTGAGCACAGACTCTCTGGGGGAATGAATGAAAGAATGAATAGCTCTACAATCACCTGCAGCTCTCCTGGGAAGTGCCCCAAGTGTCCTTGTCTTTGCTGATCTTCACATTTCCCTGCACGTTCTGTAAGAGAGCTTTCTTCCAGAAATAAACCCTTCACAGCCCCCATTTCAGTGATGGTTGCCCTCAGCTCCCACAGGCTCAGTGCTAATTTATAGCCTTGATGAATTCAGACCTACGAGACACTTTATCCAGCTACAGCTGCCCATGGCTCATAGATTGTGTGATATAGGGGAAAGGAAGTTGAATAAGCAGCTATGGCCAGTCCAAAATCTGTTCCTTGGTGTACCAGCCCTTCCATTTGGAAAATCAAATCATATCCCACAGTCTCGCACATTACACACCAACCAGAGTGAAAGGAAGCCCCTTCCTCAAGAGCTCATGGGACTCTTAATGCTTTCTGAGCAGCAATGGGCAGACACAGAAAGGCAAATCCTGATGGAACCTGCAGGAGATCCCAGCATCCCTTTCCTCTGTGAAAGGAAAAGGGTCTCCCCGTGCCCTCTTCCTCTTCTCAACCAGAGCAGCACCTTTATCCTTTGAAAGCATGAGCAGCACCAAAGGAGGAAGGAGCACACGGAGTCCAGGCTTGAATGGAGCAGAAATTTAATGAGTCAGGAGAGGGAAACAAAATCACTCCAAGTGGAAGTTAGAAGTGCAGGGAGCCCAGCGAGCAGCACAGAGATGAGTGATCAGCTTAGAATCTGAGATCCATGGCTGCAGAGAAATTCCTATGAGATTTCTGTCAATCTGCCCCATGGAGGGAGAGGAGACAGAGGGTCCCCACCAGGAAAGCCTTTGGGGCAACTTGATGTCAAGGGGAACAAAAACAAGATAAAAGGAAGAAGGGCACGGCCATTCAAACTATCCTGGTATCCATGATGAAACACTGTGGTTGTCTGTCGAGCAACATGTTCTGAGTTCCTCAAGGTGTCTCCCTGGGGCTTCTCCAACATCTTATTCACAGGAGGGACCTCCTGCCACAGTGGCGGCCGGCAATGCCAGAGAGGCCAAAGCCCCCGGAGCTGATGGGCACTCCCTGAGAGCTGAGGATGCTGCCAACAGCAGCGGAGGTGGAGGAGCCCACAACGGTGTTCTGAGGGAAGGAGCTGAGGATGGGGCCGGGCAGGGTCACCACCACGGGAGAGGGCTCGATGGCAACGGTGGAGCTCTGGCACTGCCGCACACAGCACTCATTGCAGCTGCTGGCCAGCGGGCACGGGCCGCAGGGCTGGCAGGGCTGGCACGGGTTGTAGCAGGACATGGCTCAGAGTCAGAGGGTACCTGGGAAGAGGACACAGAGAAGAAACAGAGCACAGGAGTGTGTGAGGAGCAGCCAAGTGCACTCCTGAGTGGGGAAGGAGAGGATTCAGACTCACCTGGTTCCCAAGCAGAAGGAGGCAGAGGAATGGACTGAGCGAGCAGGCGCTTGGCCTAGCTTTTATCTCTGCCCTCCATTGCCACAGGACCAGAGGCACCTTTGCAGACGCAACAATTTTCTGACAAGCTCATCTTGAACGCAAAGCATCACAGCTGATGATATGGACTGGGCTTTGGTTTCCATCACTGCTGCCTTTTCATTTACTCGTTTCTTCCATGCCCACTCCCAAATGAAAGCTTCTTCTGAGGGCTGGGATGAAAGGTCCAAGGATTTCCAGGGCAGGAACGCAGCCCTGTGGGTGGAAGACTCAGCTCCAGAGCTGTTCCCATCTGCAAATATGAAGTGTCGCCAGCCGGGGTCACTCTGGTGTTGAGTTTGAATCATCATTGTAAGGAAGAATCTCCAGCAGCCAAGCCCAAGGGCTCCTGTGCTGAGGACATGGTGGAGCAACAGGGACGGGCTTTGGCTCCACCCTCGGGGCTGGGGCATGGACACCTCTTGGAGCTGGCAGGGGCAGCAGAGGGCAAGGGCCGAGCATCAGGTGCCTCCTGCCAGCAGGGAGAGCTGGACATGGTCCTCCTTGTCCTGGCAGCGCTGCTGGCACTGGCAGCCACAGGTGAGATGGGAGCGGGAGGCTGGGCAGAAGAAGGCAGAAGATTGTGGTGCTGAGGGTGGAAGGAGGAGGCAGGAGTGCTGAGTCCCTGCAGCCCTGGTAGGTTTGTGGCTCGTAAAGCAGTGGGGACAGTGAGCAAGGTGATGGAGAGACAGACGGACAGTTCGACAGGCAAGCAAAGCTGAAAGCCCTTTCTGGCTTCCCAGGTGGTGCCCAAAAGGACTCTGTGTTCCAGTTCCCAGCAGAGATGAGCATCCAGGCAGGACACAGCGCAACTTTGTACTGCAATTTCTCAGCTAGCTATACAAATTTCTTCATTGTCTGGTACCAACAGCACCAGACCCAGTCACTTCAGCAGCTGCTGCAGGTGTCCAAATGGAAACGACGTGTGGATTCAGGGAGATTCTCTTCTGTGCTGTCTGCAGATGACTCCCAGGTGTTTCTGAATGTGCAGGATGCAGAGCTCCAGGACAGCGCTGCCTATTTCTGTGCACTGAACCCACCCTGGTGCCCAGAGCGTGCAGCGCTGCACAGAAACGTGGGGGGTGCTCTGGGGATGAGTTCCCTCCCTGCCACTGCTTGCCTGGAGCTCTGAGCTCAGCCTGCCCAGCAGCAGCACCTGGAGCTGTGGGAAGCTGGGCTTCTCTTTTCCCAACTTAGAGCTTCTCCATTGTTTCTGCCAAGGCTCTCTGCCAGCACTGGGAACCATCCTGCAGGTTCAGGAGTTTGAGCTCAATACAGACAGGAGAAGCTGATGGAGAGGGGACTGAAACCTTCACACTTTCTCCCCCAGTTCCAGAACATGAGGATTTCCCTCTACATCAAACACTGAGACATTTGTTCTGCAGGTTGAGTCCTGAGACAAGATGAAAGCTTGGCACCTGGGGCTGAGGAGAATCTGGGCTTCTGTCTTCCCAACTTCAGATATTGGGAAGAAAAGTCCTGCAAGACTTTTCCACCTGTACCAAAATTGTCAAAGGCCCAAGACCTCTCCATGTTCAGAACACAGAAGTAAAGAGCCCAACACACAAATGCAGCCCAGGACTGTCCTGGGCTCCTTTCAGGCTCCTCAGTGGATTTGGAGGGTCTGGTTTGTTCCAAACCAACCATTCTCTCAGTCCATGCTTCCACGAGTCTCTGATATTTCCCAACCTTGCCCAGCAGGATCACTGCTGCTCTTCTCATTGGGCCACCTCACCCCACTCAGCTCCATTTGGCCCACGTCCTAGTGTGATTCTACTGACACCAGGCATTGTCAGCACTATCACCACTTCCATTGGCATCAAGAAACCCCATGGGAATCACATTATTTGTTCTTATAAGCTCCTCCATCATTTCCCCTAGAGGTCTCTGCAAGCACTGGGAAGCCATCCTGTTGAGTCAGGAGATTCAGCTCAATGCAGACAGGAGAAGCTGATGGAGAGGGAACTGAAACCTTCACGCTTTCTCCTGAGGTTCCAGAATATGAGGATTTCCCTCCACACCAAATGCAGAGACATTTGTTCTGCAGACGCACTGGGGCCCAAGGGTTGCCAAAGTCACTGCTCAGAGGCAGTTGAGCTCTGGTTTAGAGCTGGGCACAGGCAAGGCTGGATCTCAACTGGGGCTCCCCAGCCTGTGCAGTGCTGAAAAAAGGAGTTTGCAGGGTGGTGGTTTTATTGTGGCATGGGGAGGTGTTCAGGCTCAGGAACATGGGACAAAGGAGTGTCAGGGTAATGCCAAGGAAAACACAGGGTGGGTGGAGAATGGACTGAGAGCAGCCCTGAAGAGAAGGCCTTCAGGAGCTGGATGATGAGAAGCACAACAGGAGCTGAAAATGTGTGCATCCAGCCCAGAAAGCGGATGGTATACGCACAGAATATGTGCAAGAGTCCACTCAGAAGGGGATGACACTGGTGACCCCCTTAGAGCAGTCACCTTGAAAAGGCAGAAGGTCTGGGCTGCAGGAGCAACACTGCTCACTGCTGGAGGAGTGAGGAGCCCAGCACAAGAATTGCAGCTATGCCAGGAACAAGAATTTTCTCCTCCCCATTTCACTCACCTACCCTTGCAAAGTCCGTGCCTGCAGCTCTGCTTTCTTATGCTCTGAGGGGAGTCCTGTGTGTTTCTCAGTCTCTCTCATGCCCCAGGATGAGTGGTCACTGCAGACTCCTTGTGTATCTTATGCTTGCAGCATTCTTGAAGCAGCCACTGGGTAAGTATTGCCTTGGGCTGGTGGCAAAATTCCTCTTCTCCCCAGCAGACCCTCAGCCTCACAAAAATTCTCTGTGGGGAGAGCAGGATGGATCAGCTTTGCAGGAGTTGGCAGGACCCTGCCTCGGCTGGAGGTGTCCTGGATGCAGCAGAGGATGGCCAGGCACTCCCGGCTGTGTCCCGGAGATTCCAGGCAGCGTCCTGGAGACTCCAGGCAGCGCAGAGAGAGAATAAAGGACTGGGTGAGAGCCCAGCTCTTCTCTGGGGGTCTCCCTGCAGAAGGGAATTGGCATTATTGTGCTGAGAGAGCCACGCTGAGCTGAGGTCTCAGACCTCTTCCCCAAATTCCCCATTTTCTTGTCCTTCCCATGCCTTAGCCTCCAGCATCTCAGCCAGGCACAGCGAGCCTTCTCCTCACACAATTTGCATCCCCGCTTGGTTTGCATCTCAGAGCCTTTCCCTGAAGAGCTGCTGACCCTTGCTTTCATCCAGGCACCCAGGGACAGGTCACTGTCACCCAGCAAGAAGGAGAAGTCACAGTGAAACACAGAGAGACCTTTCGAACAAGCTGCACCTACCAGACCTCTAACTTCAATGGTTTGTTGTGGTACCAGCAGAAGAAAGACCAGGCTCCCCAGCTACTCTCCTATCAGGCAAGAGCTGGGTCCAAGCGGAGCGGCCGTCTCACCACGTCGCTGAACCCCACAGAGAAATCCAGCCTCCTGCAGCTGGATGAAGTCGAGGGATCTGACAGTGCCTTGTACCTCTGTGCTGTGTGGGACCCACTGGTGCAGGAGCTGCCTGGGCTGGGCAAAAACGCAGGGCAGGGAGGGGCTGGGGCTGGCAAGGCTGAGCCTGGGGAAGAGTTTATTCTGTACTTGTTCTGCCTGAAGGCTTTGAACAGCGACATGGTCCTCATTCTCCTGGCAGCGCTGCTGGCACTGGCAGCCTTGGGTGAGATGGGAGGGGGAGGCTGGGTAGAAGGAAGCACAAGGTTGTGGCGCTGAGGGTGGAAGGAGGAACCGGGAGTGCTGAGTCCCTGGGGCCCTGGGAGGGTTTGTGTCGGGAGAGCAGGGGCTGCGGGGGGGGTAGGATGGTAAAGGATTGGGGCCAGCTCAGGAGGGATGGGGATGTGGGGTGTGAGGGGTGGCAGGGACCTGCAGAGAGAAGAGAGCAGGGACAGAGAGCTCTGAGAGGCTGGGAAAAGATAGCTGGGCAGTGGGGACAGTGAGCAAGGTGCTGGAGAGACAGAAGGACAGCCTGAAAGGCAGGCAAATCTGAAAGCCCTTTCTGGCTTCCCAGGTGGTGCCCAAAAGGACTCTGTGTTCCAGTTCCCAGCAGAGATGACTGTCTAGGCAGGACACAGTGCAACTCTGCACTGCAATTTCTCTACCCGTGATCCTCAATTCTACATCATCTGGTACCAGCAGCACCAGACCCAGGGGCAGAGAGCTCAGGCTTTGAGAGGCTGCGAAAAGGGAGCAGGGCAGTGGGGACAGTGAGCAAGGCACTGGAGAGACAGATGGATAGGTTGACAGGCATGCAAAGCTGAAAGCCCTTTCTGGCTTCCCAGGTGGTGCCCAAAAGGACTCTGTGTTCCAGTTCCCAGCAGAGATGATCATCCAGGCAGGACACAGCGCAACTCTGTACTGCAATTTCTCCACCGGTGATCCCAATCCCTACATCTACTGGTACCAGCAGCACCAGTCCCAGGCCCAGCAGATGGTGCTACGGGTGAACAAATGGAAAGCTCGTGTGGATGCAGGGAGATTCTCCTCTGTGCTGTCTGCAGAGAAGTCCCAGGTGATTCTGCACGTGCAGAATGCAGAGCTCCAGGACAGCGCTGCCTATTTCTGTGCACTGAACCCACCCTGGTGCCCAGAGCGTGCAGCGCTGCACAGAAACGTGGGGGGTGCTCTGGGGATGAGTTCCCTCCCTGCCACTGCTTGCCTGGAGCCCTCAGCTCAGCCAGCCCAGCAGCAGCACCTGGAGCTGAGGGAAGCTGGGCTTCTCTTTTCCCAACTTGGGCTGCTGGGAAGTAAAGCCCTGCAGGAGTTTTCCAGCTGCACCAAGACTTCCAAAGGCTCAAGACCTCTCCATGTTCAGAACCCAGAAGCAGAGAGACCAGCACAAAAATGCAGCCCAGGGGTGTCCTGGGCTCCTTGCAGGCTCCTCAGTGGATTTGGAGGGCTCTGGGATCATGTCCAGCTCCTCCCCAGGGAGCAGGGCTGTAGTGCTGGGCTGCCCGGGCAGCAGGGGATGGTGTGTTCAGGTCAGCCAGGCTGGTTACAGGCTGATGGAGAGGAAACTCTCTGTGATTAACGCAACAGAGACTGATTAACTGTCCCAAAACCATAGAAGTGAACCATGGATGATTCCTGTTCATTCCTGACTATTCAGAACATTCTTATATCACACTCTGATTTTGAAAGAATGAATGAATGCAAAGGGAAGTCATCCTGTTGAGTCAGGAGATTCAGCTCAATGCAGACAGGAGAAGCTTAAGGGGGGGGGACTGAAACATTTAGGCTTTCTCCCCAGGTTCCAGAACATGAGGATTTCACAGAGGATTTTGCCATTGTGGAGACGTGGTGGGATGACTCGTACGACTGGAGCGTACCCATGGTGGGGTATAAACTCTTTAGGAAGGACAGGAAGGGCAGAAGAGGAAGTGGGGTAGCCCTCTATGTTAGAGAGGGCTTTGATAACCTCAAACTGGACTACGATCAGGATGGGACTGAGTGCCTGTGGGTGAAAATCAGAGGAGTCCATGGGCAGGAAGGGATTGTGATGGGAGTCTGCTATAGACCACCCAGCCAAGAAGAAGCAGCTGATGAGCTCTTCTACAAACAACTGAGTGTAGTCTCAAAATCACTACCTCTAGTCCTTGTGGGAGACTTCAGTTTCCCAGATATAGGCTGGGAGTATAATACAGCAGAAAGGAAGCAGTCCCGGAGGTTCCTGGAGTGTCTGGAAGACAACTTCCTCACACAGCTGGTGAGCGAACCAAATAGGGACGGTGCCCTCCTGGACCTGCTGTTGGTGAACAAAGAAGGACTGGTGGGAGATGTGAAGGTTGGAGGACGCTTGGGGCAAAGCGATCATGAGATGATAGAGTTCTCAGTGCGGGGTAAAATGTAGAAGGAGGTTAGCAGAACAGTCGCCCTCAACTTTCAGAGAGCAGACTTTGGGCTGTTCAGAAGGCTGGTCGGAAAAGTCCCGTGGGAGGCGCTCCTTGAAGGCAAAGGTGTCCATGAGGGCTGGGTGCTCTTCAAGAAGGAACTCCTAGCAGCTCAGGAGAAAGCCGTCCCCAAGTTCCGGAAAAGTAGCCGGAGGGGTAAGAAACCAGCGTGGTTGAGTAGGGAGGTCCTGAGAGACATCAATAGGAAGAGGAGGGTCTACGACCTCTGGAGGAAGGGGCAGGCATCCTGGGTGGACTATAGGGAGGAAGCGAGAACATGCAGGGAAAAAATCAGGAGGGCTAAGGCCCAACTAGAAATGCGATTGGCCAAGACTGTGAAAGACAACAAAAAGTCTTTCTACAAATACGTCAACAGCAAAAGGAGGGCTAGGGAGAATCTCCAGTCCATAGTAGATGCAGAGGGAACAAGAGTAACAGGGGACGAAGACAAGGCTGAAGTGCTCAATGCCTACTTTGCCTCAGTCTTTAACAGTAAGGAAAATTGTTCCCTCTGTGCACAACCCCAAGGGTTGGAAGAGAAGTAGGAGATTCCCAAGGTCCAAGAGGAGGTGGTTAGAGACTTGCTTGCCCAGCTAGATGCCCACAAGTCTATGGGGCCAGATGGAGTCCACCCAAGAGTTTTGAGGGAACTGGTGGATGTGCTGGCCAAACCCCTTTCCATCATCTTCCAGCAGCCCTGGATGACTGGGGAGGTTCCGCTGGACTGGAGGCTGATGTCGTGCCCATCTATAAGAAGGGGCGCAGGGAGGATCCGGGGAACTACAGGCCTGTCAGTCTGACCTCGGTACCGGGGAAAGTCATGGAGCGGGTGATCTTGAGTGCGATCATGAAGCACTTGCAAGAGAACCGGGTGATCAGGCCCAGTCAACACGGGTTCATGAAAGGCAGGTCTTGCCAGACTAATCTGATCACCTGCTATGACCAAGTGACTAAACTCTTGGACGAGGGAAAGGCTGTGGATGTATCTTCCTGGACTTCAGTAAAGCCTTTGATACAGTTTCTCACAGCATTCTGCTTCGGAAACTGTCGGCCTCTAGCCTGGACGGGCGCACACTCTCCTGGGTGAAAAACTGGTTGAATGACCGGGCCCAGAGGGTGGTGGGAAATGGAGTTAAATCCAGCTGGAGGCCAGTGACAAGTGGGGTTCCCCAGGGCTCAGTCCTGGGTCCAGTCCTGTTTAATGTCTTTATCAACGACCTGGATGAAGGCATCGAGTGCTCCCTTAGCAAGTTTGCAGATGACACCAAGCTGGGTGGAAGTGTCGATCTGCTGGAGGGTAGGGAGGCTCTGCAAAGGGACCTGAACAGGCTGGACTGCTGGGCTGAGACCAACGGCATGAGGTTTAACAAGGCCAAATGCCGGGTCCTGCACTTGGGGCACAACAACCCTAAGCAGAGGTACAAACTAGGAGAAACCTGGCTGGAAAGCTGCCAGGAGGAGAAGGACCTGGGGGTGCTGGTTGACAACCGACTGAACATGAGCCAGCAGTGGCCCAGGTGGCCAAAAAGGCCAATGGCATCTTGGCTTGTATCAGGAACGGCGTGACCAGCAGGTCCAGGGAGGTTATTCTCCCCCTGTACTCGGCACTGGTGAGACCGCACCTCGAGTACTGTGTTCAGTTCTGGGCCCCTCACCACAAGGAGGATGTTGAGGCTCTGGAGCGAGTCCAGAGAAGGGCAACAAAGCTGGTGAAGGGGCTGGAGAACACATCTTATGAGGAGCGGCTGAGAGAGCTGGGGTTGTTCAGCCTGGAGAAGAGGAGGCTGAGGGGAGACCTTATTACTCTCTACAACTACCTGAAGGGAGGTTGTGGAGAGGAGGGAGCTGGCCTCTTCTCCCAAGTGACAGGGGACAGGACGAGAGGGAATGGCCTCAAGCTCTGCCAGGGGAGATTTAGGCTTGAGATTAGGAAAAAGTTCTTCACGGAGAGGGTGGTTAGACATTGGAACAGTCTGCCAAGATAGGTGGTTGAGTCACCGTCCCTGGAGGTATTTAAGGTTAGGGTAGATGAGGTGCTTAGGAGCATGATTTAGGGATTGGTGGGAATGGTTGGACTCGATGATCCAGTGGGTCTCTTCCAACCTGGTCATTCTGTGATTCTGTGTGATTCTGTGATTTCCCTCCACACCAAATGCAGAGCCTTTTGTTCTGCAGACACACTGGGGCTCAAGGGTTGCTCAAGTCACATCTCAGAGTCAGTCTCTCTTTTAGAGCTGGGCCTAGGGAAGGCCAGATCTCAGCTGGGGCTCCCTAGGCTGTGCAGAACTGAAAAATCTGCTGGGGGTGTGGTGGTTGTATTCTGGGGTGGGGAGGTGTCCATGCTCAGGGACTTCGGACACTGGAGTGTCAGGGCAATGCCAAGTACAAACACAGCTCAGGTGGAGAATGGACTAAGACCAGCCATGAAGAAAAGTGCTTGAGGAGCTGGTGGATGAGAACAGCAGGAGCTGAAAATGTGTGCTTGCAGCCCAAAAAGCAAATGGTATCTGCACAGCTGAACGTGTGCAAGAGGCCACTCATGTAAAGACCCTGGTGACCCCCTTAGAGCCCTCACCTTGGAAAGGCAGAAGGTCTGGGCTGCAGAAGCAACACTGCTCATTGCTGGAGGAGGGAGGAGACCAGCTCAAGCATCACAACTGTGCTGGGAACAAGCATTTTTCTCCTCCCCACTTCACTCTCAGCTACCTTTGCACAATCTTTGCAGGCAGCTCTGCTCTCTCAGGTTCTGAGGGGACGTGCGGGTTTCTCCATCTCTGTAGGTCTGGCAGCATGAGTGGTCCCAGCCGTCATCTTGCCTATCTGCTCCTCGCTGCCTTCCTGAGGCAGCCACTGGGTAAGCATTGCCTCAAGATGGAGGCACAATTCTTCTTCTCCCCAGCAGACCCTCAGCCCCACAACAATTCTCTGTGGGGAGAGCAGGATGGATCAGCTCTACAGGAGTTGGCAGAACCATGCCCCTGCTGGAGGTGTCCTGGATGCAGCAGAGGAGGGCCAGGCACTCCAGGCTGTGTCCCGGAGACTCCAGGCAGCACCAGAGAAGAGAATGATGGCCCCAGTGAGAGCCTAGCTCTGCTCTGGGGGTCTCCCTGCAGTAGGGAACTGGCATTATTGTGCTGAGAGAGTCACACTGAGCTGAGGTCTCATGCTCAAAGACACCCCTCTGCCTTGCTTTTACCATGCCTCAGGCACTGGCATCTCAGCCAGGCACATGGATGCTTCTCCTCCCACACTTTGCATCCCCTCTTGGTTTGCATCTCAGAGCCTTTCCCTGAAGAGCTGCTGACCCTTGCTTTCCTCCAGGCACCCAGGGACAGGTCACCGTCACCCAGCAAGGAAGAGAAGTTACCATGAATCAGGGAGACACCTTTCGAACAAGATGCACCTACCAGACCTCCAGCTTTGATGCCTAGCTCCAGTACCAGCAGAAGAAAGGCCATGGTCCCCAGCTACTCTCCTATCAGGCAAGAGCTGGGTCCAAGAGGACCAGCCATCTCACCACATCGCTGAACCCCACAGAGAAATCCAGCCTCCTGCAGCTGGATGAAGTCGAGGGATCTGACAGTGCCTTGTACCTCTGTGCTGTGCAGGACACACTGGTGCAGGAGCTGCCTGGGCTGGGCAAAAACGCAGGGCAGGGAGGGGCTGGGGCTGGCAAGGCTGAGCCTGAGGGAAGAGTTTCTTCTCTGCTGCTTCTGCTTGAAGAATTTGTACAGAGACATGGTCCTCATTCTCCTGGCAGCGCTGCTGGCACTGGCAGCCTTGGGTGAGATGGGAGGGGGAGGCTGGGCAGAAGGAGGCACAAGGTTGTGGCACTGGGGGTGGAAGGAGGAACCGGGAGTGCTGAGTCCCTGGGGCCCTGGGAGGGTTTGTGTTGGGAGAGCAGGGGCTGCGGGGGGGTGGGATGGCAAAGGATTGGGGCCAGCTCAGGAGGGATGGGCACGGAGGAGGAACGAGGTCTCAGCCACAATGTGCAGGGACGGAGCCTTCTCGACTTCTGCTGAGGCAGAGAAAGCCTGCGAGAGGGAGCGGTGCTGGGGAAGGGAGCAATGGGGCAGATTGGAGCTGCTCTACCAGGTGCTGTGGATCCAAGGGTACCAGTGTCTGTGAGGATGGGGAGAACCTTGGAGATGTGAGGAGAAGGAGTTGAGGGAAAGAGCGGGGAGTGTGGCTGGAAAGCAGGGGGATGTGGGGTGTAAGCGGAGGCAGGGACCTGCAGAGAGAAGAGAGCAGGGACAGAGAGCTCAGGCTTTGAGAGGCTGGAAAAGGGAGCTGGGCAGTGGGGACAATGAGCAATGTGCTGGAGAGACAGATGGACAGGCTGACAGGCAAGCAAAGCTGAAAGCCCTTTCTGGCTTCCCAGGTGGTGCCCAAAAGGACTCTGTGTTCCAGTTCCCAGCAGAGATGAGCATCCAGGCAGGACACAGCGCAACTTTGTACTGCAATTTCTCAGCTAGCTATACAAATTTCTTCATTGTCTGGTACCAACAGCACCAGACCCAGTCACTTCAGCAGCTGCTGCAGGTGTCCAAATGGAAACGACGTGTGGATTCAGGGAGATTCTCTTCTGTGCTGTCTGCAGATGACTCCCAGGTGATTCTGCATGTGCAGGATGCAGAGCTCCAGGACAGCGCTGCCTATTTCTGTGCACTGAGCCCACCCTGGTGCCCAGAGCGTGCAGCGCTGCACAGAAACGTGGGGGGTGCTCTGGGGATGAGTTCCCTCCCTGCCACTGCTTGCCTGGAGCTCTGAGCTCAGCCTGCCCAGCAGCAGCACCTGGGGCTAAGGGGAGCTGGGCCTCTGTCTCCCCATCCTGGGCTTCTGGGAAGACCAGCCCATCAGGATTTTTCCAGCTGCACCAATATTCACGGTCTTTGATCATATTATCATAGAATCATGTAATCATTAGGTTGGAAATTACATTTCAAGTCATCAACTACAATCGTACCTGTCTACTATTAAATATTTCTCCAAGCACCTCATCCACCGGCCTTTTTAATACCTCCAGGGATGGTGACTCAATCCCCTCTTTGGACAGCCTGTTGCAGTGCTATATAACCATTTCTGTGAAGAAATTTTTCCTCATGTCCAGTCTAACCTTCTCCTGATGCAGCCTGAGGCCATTTCCTCTTGTCATATTGTTTATCACTTGGGAGAAGAGACCAATACCCCCATCTCCACAACCTCCTTTTAGGTAGTTGTAGACAGTGATAAGGTCTCCCTTCAGCCTCCTCTTCTCCAGGCTAAACAACCCCAACTCTCTCAGCCGCTCCTCACAAGCCTTGTTCTCCAGCCCCTTCATCAGCTTAATTGCTCTTCTCTGGACTTTTTCCAGGAATTAAATGCCTTTCTTGAAGTGAGAGCCCCAAAACTTAACACAGGATTCAAAGCTCTGCGGGGAGGGGAATGGGGGTGCCCCAAGTGCAAGACTCAGCTCTTTGCCTTGTTAAACTTTATAACGTTGTTCTCAGCCCATCGATCCAGCCCGTTTAGATCCCTTTGGAGCCTCCCTGCCCTCCAGCAGATTAACACTTGCCTTATAAGGAGCAGCTGAGAGAGCTGGGGTTGTTTAGCCTGGAGAAGAGGAGGCTGAGGGGAGACCTTATTGCTCTCCACAACTACCCTAAAGGAGGGAGCTGGGCTCTTCTCCCAAGGGAGAGGGGACAGGATGAGAGGGAATGGCCTCAAGCTGCTCCAGGGGAGGTTTAGGTTGGACATTAGGAAAAATTTTTTCACGGAAAGCATCATTGGGCACTGGCAGAGACTGCCCAGGGAGGGGGTTGAGTCACTTTCCTTGGAGGGGTTTAAGGGACGGGTGGATGAGGTGCTGAGGGACATGGTTTAGTGTTTGATAGGAATGGTTGGACTTGATGATCCGATGGGTCTTTTCCAACCTGGTGATTATGATTCCTGTCAACCTGCCTATGGAAGGAGACAGTGGAACAGGTAGCTCCAAGCTGGTTCATGTAGTGCTCAGAGCTGGCTTTGACAGGAGCACAAGACAGCAAAGAGAAAAAAGTCAGTGGAAGTTAGGAAAGGGACATGTGGCCAGCGCACTCAGACACAAGGTGTGAATATTTGATTTGTCCTATGCATGGACAGGAGATGGACTCAATGATCCTTGTGGGTCCCTTCTGACTCCAGACATTCTATAATTCTGTGTGTGTGTTTGTGTGTCTCTGTGTGTCGCCCACCAGGAGAGAATTTTCTGGTCCCACCAGGGGCACTCTCCTCTGCTTTCTCCATGATATCCAGAGCCAGAAGGAGCTTGAGCACAGCCGAACAACAGAACAAACCCGGCAGAGAACTGCCCACAGCACAGGCATTGAAATGAAAACTTCCATATGTTCAGCCATCCTTTTCCTTCCTCTGCAAAGCTTACGTTCCACTACTGCTGGAAAAGGCCCCAACAAGGCTGGTTTAACACCAGTTTGGATTCATTGTTTAATGGAATATGACAGCATTCGGGTACCTCTGAGGAGCTGGAAGTAACTAACCTCTCTTTTCCTCACCAACCCAAGGGCTAGAGAGTCCAAAAGGAAGGGTTTTGCTTTATGAGCTCCTTTCTTTGAGGCAAGGAAACATTACTGGCTCATTGTTCACCTGGTGTCCAGCAGGACCACCCAGGTCATTTTCTGCAAAGCTGTTGCTCTCCCACAGGCACTGCACCAAACCAGTTCCTTCCACCAGTGGTGGTCCTCAGGGTGCTCACATCAGTTGCACTGTCTGTCACAGTCACCTGCACCATCACCTTCTTGCACTGAAATCCCTCCTTCCTCTGGTGCTGGTCAGCTGGTCATCAGATACCTTCAGGGCATTCCCAGGTCCTCCAGAAAAGCAGCTGCTTTTTCCAAGGGATGTTCACCACATGGGCCAATTTCAGCTGAGCGTCAACCTCCCTGCCCTGCTCCAGACAGCACTGAACAAGGCCATTGGAATCAGGACTCCATGCTCTAGTCTATGAATTTATACGTTCATCCTTTAAAATACCATTCTTTCCCCCCTTACTGGGTTCCTCCCTATCTCTGAGTCCTCACGCACAGAGGAACTGAATTGTGGCTTCCAAAATGAAAGAGCAAACTACTAGAAAGGTGAACCCTTTTGAAAAGAACTCTCCACCTGCGCTTCCCAGAGCTCTGTGCGTCATGAGGAGCCGTTGTGTTTTCAAAAGCCCTCACAGCAACAAAGAGCTCATCAAAGCGCATCGACCCCGCAGCAAGGGAGAGAGGTTCCTTCGCAGAGTCAGTCTTACAGAGGGAGAAAGAGGTAACAGGAGGCCACGGATGCTGTCCACTTGCCACTGCAAAGGTAAAAGGCAAATGGGCTTCCTTCTTGCCCTCCTCATCCAGGGCTGTGACTGTCACAACCCCCTGACACGCTCTTCAGGATGCAGCCATTTCCTTGTGCCACCAAGAGTGCCTTGTTCTGCAGCACCCTGCAAGCCGCCCGAGGGATCGGGATGCTGGATCTGGGAAAAAACATCTTCACCGTGGCTCTGCCAGCATGCGTCCTGCTAATCCAGTCAGGTGAGAGGATTTGTGCACTTCCTACTGTCTCCCACAGCTTTTAGGAGGCTACCAGGGTCTGGGCTGGTGAGATGAGGAGGTCAGGAAGCAGGAGCTATCTGAAAATTCCTTTCCTTTGGAAAGACAGAAAGATTTGAGGCAAACACAGACTTTAACAGAAAGTAAGTCAGAAAAGGGAGGAAGTGGCTCTGCAAACACATTTCTGCCTGTTTTGCAGGTCTTGTTGGAGGTGGCTCCCAGAAGGGATTCTTTGAGGTATCAGCCACAGATGGGCAGCGAGTGGCTCTGCCCTGCCAGGCCACCACCATGGAGAGGGACAGCAACTTGGAATTCTTGTGGTTTCGCAAGCTCCCAGAGGAATCCTTGACATTTCTCCTGGAAGCATATAGAGCTTCAGGGAAGTTCCGCAATGGCAAATTCTCTGTGGTGGTCTATGAAAATAAAACAGCCCCCTTAGAAATAGCAGCCGTCTCTCCTCAGGACTCTGCGCTCTATTACTGTGCTCTGAGGCACCACGCTAAGCGAAGCCCCATTTCCGCTCGTGCAAAAACTGCAAGAACAGTCCAGGAGGGGCAAAACCCTGCATCTTCCTACCTTGGGAGTACTTTTTCTCCCTGAACTGATCCTCTCCTTCTTCTATCAGCCCTTCCAACACCTCCCATCCCAACTCCACTATGCTTTTCTCAAAGATCCCTCTGTGCAGAGGTCTTCAGACAAGGGACTTGGAAATAGAGGGCCATGGGACTGGTTGCAGATGAGTCAAAGCACTCTTTGCTTTCCTTATGCAGAAACCAATATCCTTCAAGGAAATGATCAGCATTACTGGACATAACATCTGGTTGCAGCAACCATCCTTACATGGTCTTGGTTCCTCTGGGAACTGACACTGCAGAACTCAATGCAGCTGGGGTGACAGCATTCTGGCCCACGTCTTGAGGCAGTTGTGGGCAGAGCTGGGGGATCCATGTCTCTGCTTTGCCTCTGGTGAGCCCCAGCCTTCTACACAGCCACCCAAGGGACTGCAGACCCTCATCTTGCTCCTCTTTGCAGAGCAGCCAAGGAGCAGGAAAGCAGATTTTCCCTTACTGCCTCCACACTGGGCAGGGGATCTGTACTGTGCATGGTTAAATGCTGAGATCCTCCCACACCCCGGTCAGAATGAAGTCCACTGCTTTGGAAAATGCTAATAAAGAGAAAAGCTGAAGAAAGCATAGGATAACAAAGCAATACCTGAGCAACCAATAGCATTGCAGCCCAGGACTCAAAATGTTAATAAAGGTCCCCCCTAGCTCTGCCCTGAGATCATCAAATAACTGTGATTGATAAAGATGAAGATGAATGAGATGATGAAGAGTATGTAAGTTGAAGATGAAGATGAAGATGAAGATGAAGATGAAGATGAAGATGATGAAGATGATGATAAAAATTATGATGGTGGCTTGGCTTGGCCTGTTCTTTTCATAGAACAGCCCAGGGATCCTCCTGCAGCCCTGCAGGTTGTGTTTCCCACACGTGTGGAAAAAGGTGGGAATAGCTAGAGACAAAGCAGTGCTGGCTTTGTGGACTCATAGGTTTCTGGGATTACTTGTATTCCTGGAAAGGATGACAAGGAAACACAGTTTCTGAAGGGTCCATGCTGGTCCCTGCAGCCCCAGCACCTCCCTAACAGCATCATCCAGAGCTCAACCATTCTATCTATCAACATGGAAGGTACTAGACATCACCTGAAGTCACTGATCACCCACAGGGCAGCCAGATAGCCCAGCAGGAAACAGACACAAGAAAGGGCTGCGAGTGGGAGTGAGGATCCGGGCTTGGGGGCTGCAGCGGTGATGGGGAAGCAGGAGCTCAGCGGTGTGGGTGCTGGGGCAAGTCAATGGGGTAGTGGGGAGGTGGCGTTTATGCAACATAGAGGTGAAGGATGAGTCGCTGAGGTGCTGGAAAGGCTCCTCCTGGTGCAGCCCAAGGTGCCATCAGCCCTCTTTGCCTCCAGGGAACATTGGTAGCTCCTAGTCAAGTAGATGTCCCTCAGCAACCTTAGGTCCTTTTGGGAGAATGCACTTCCCAGCATAGCAGCCCCCAGCATGCCCTGGAGCCCAGGGTGGTTCCTCCTCAGGGGCAGGACATTGCTGTGCCTGGGAGTGGCAGGGGAGGTCGCTGCCAGCCTATTTGTGGCAGCTGTCGAGGTCCCTTGGGCAGGCAGGATGGAGAACTTGGTGAGGCTGTGGCTCCTGGCTTTGTCCTTGGCCACGGGGCCAGGAGGTGAGAGTCAGGTGGGAGGGTAGAGGTCCTGGGGCTGGGGAACAGTTGAGAAGAAGGAGAAGAAAGGGAGAGGAGAGGAGAGGAGAGGAGAGGAGAGGAGAGGAGAGGAGAGGAGAGGAGAGGAGAGGAGAGGAGAGGAGAGGAGAGGAGAGGAGAGGAGAGGAGAGGAGAGGAGAGGAGAGGAGAGGAGAGGAGAGGAGAGGAGAGGAGAGGAGAGGAGAGGAGAGGAGAGGAGAGGAGAGGAGAGGAGAGGAGAGGAGAGGAGAGGAGAGGAGAGGAGAGGAGAGGAGAGGAGAGGAGAGGAGAGGAGAGGAGAGGAGAGGAGAGGAGAGGAGAGGAGAGGAGAGGAGAGGAGAGGAGAGGAGAGGAGAGGAGAGGAGAGGAGAGGAGAGAGGGTAAAGGGGAAGGAGGAGGGAGAGGGTGAAGGAGAGGATGAAGGAGAGGGGCAGAAGGGAGAGAGAAAGCTAGTGCCTGCCTAGATGCCCACTTTCCATCTGTAGGGCTGTGGGTGCAGCCAAGGCTGACAGAGGCTGGGAGGACTGCAAACATCTGTGGACTCTGTGCTCCTCTTCTGCCACAGTGCCAGCTACAGCCTTGCTTTTTGTGGATTTTGGTGGTACCACCAGACACTGGCTGGCAATTGATATTGGTGTCCATCTGGGGTTTGAGTAAAGAGTATTACACAGCAGCACTGTAGGGTCAAGCCATGACATTCTGGGACAATTCCTGGCCCAAGGCATCTCTGTCCCTGCATTCCGTGCACCCCCAGGACTCTGTCTACTACTTCTGCTCTGTTCACATGAAGATGGGAAACTCAGCCGAGCTGGAACACAAACCAGCTGTGGCCCAGGAAAGGATATATGAGAGTTAGATCCAGTGAATGCTGAGGTGCCTCAGGGCTCTTCTGAGGGCAATAGGGGTCATTACTGCACAGTGCAGGGCCTCCTTTCCTAACACTGCCAATTTCCATCTTCTCATTCCATGTTCTCTGTTCACAGGGCTGTGGGCACAGCGGGGACTGATGGAAGCTGGTGGAGGGCTGCAAGTGCCTGGGGACCCTGTGCTCCTCTCCTGCCACTCATCTGGTTTTGCCTTCGGGAGCAATGCGATTCTGTGGTACCGCCAGGCACCCGCTGCCAGGCTCGAGTGGGTGTCCACTATCAGCGCTTATTCCTCAGTCATTAAATATGGGTTGTCAGTACGGGGTCGAGCTACAACATTCCGGGACAATGCCCAGTCCATGGCATCTCTCTCTCTACAAGCTCTGAACCCTCGGGATTCTGCCCGCTACTTCTGTTCTATTCGTACACAGACGCGAACCACACAATGATGGGAAATTCAGCTGAGCTTGAACAGAAACCTCTGGGGCCCCTGCCAGGGCTTCTGGGCAGAGGAGGGCTGGGGCTGGGGCCTCAGAGCTGTACCCAGACAGGGAGGGCTCATCAGTGGGGTAGAAAGGGTTCCTGATGTTTCCTGCACACAACAGAAACTGTAATTGATTGCCAATTAAAATAGATTGGAGTGGTGAGAATAAAAGACGGAGTCCCATGCAGGAGCATCATGTCAGCAGTATGAAGGGATGGGGAGGCTTAGGGAGGACAGGCTGGATCCCTCAGGGGTGGCCAAATAGCAACCCATGCCCATTGGCCACAACGAGGTTTTGCTGCCAAAGGAGCACCCTGGGCTTGTCCCTTGCAGAGGAAACAGACCCCCAGGGGGAACAAGATCTTCAAGTAAGTCTTTGTTCTCCTGCAGCCCCACATCTGCCCTTGCCTGTTGTCGTAGAGTAAGGGAGGGCTGGGAGATCTGGGAGTGAGGGCAGGGCCAGGGGCATAGGCAGGGCAGCTGTGTGCAGAGTTCTTGTGCAGGCAGAGGATAGTGGGAGAGAGGCAAGACAGAGCAGGGCTGGCCATGGGAGCTGCTCTGTGCGTGGGGTTCTTGCCCACTGCAGGTGAGTGGAAAGAAGGGCTCTGGGGAGCTGGGCTGAGCGCTTGCAGCTGCTGCCCCCCAAATCTGCCAGCCCTGCAGATCACAATAGGCAGAGCCTTCCTTCTCTTCTCCTTGAGAGTGAGGCAGCTCCATCCAGCCTGCACCCTCTGTCATGTGGGGACAGGCAAAGCATCTCCTTATTCTTCCACCTACTGGGGCTTAAGGCTTTGCCCGTGGACAGGACCCTCTGCTCACAAGGCACTGCGCCCCCCTGGAAAAAGAGAAGCTTGATGCTAGCAGCATAGGGGAAGGCAGTGTGGTGTCTTCATCCTTGTGAGCCCTGATTCCTGGTACCAGATCTATTCCTCTGCCTGTCTTTGTCAGCCGGGCTCAAAGAGAAGGATATGGGTTGACCTTGGCTGTCCTCCAGGTGCCCACAAAACCATTCTGTCAGTCCCTCTCTTCACCTGGACCTGGGGAATAAACAATGGAAAAGGTCATATGTGGAAATAAGCAGAGGAAGATGACCCAGCAATGACTATCAGAGGTAAAACTCTCTCAGCTTGGGTGTATTAATATAATTTATTGCAAATCAAACCAGAGTTGGATAATGAGAAAGAAGAACAAATCTAAAAACACCTTCTCCCCCCTGCTGACAGGTGGGATACGTGCTCCACCATGGAGCTCCATGGGTTGCAGAGGAACAATCTGTGTCCCCATGCACTGTGGGCAGCAGGGGAATCTCTTCTGGGCTCCCTGGAGTTTCTCTCTCCTCTCCTCCCTCCCTGACAGTTGTGATGCTTTTGTGAAGTGGAAACAATTCTTACCTATATTCGATGCCTTCTACAATCAGACACTAACCTTGGTGGATGAGAGGAGATGGGCTGTTGTGTATTCTGGATCGAGAGACACTTTCAGCCTGGGCATCCCTGGAAAAGTCAGAGACAAAGCTACTTCTTCTGTCCTAGAGAAGGGCTCAGTGCCATGGTCTTTACTGCTGCCTTTTCCCCTGGATTCTGTGCCCTGGGATCCCTGAAAGCCAGCCTAGGTCATAGAGACCAAGAAGAATAAGGCCCTCAATCCCTCAGCCTTTTTCCACCCCGCATCCCCAGGTGCCCACCCCACTCAGCACCAGGTCTGCTTTGTCCCTGGCCTTATTTATTCCTGCAGCCTCATGACATGTGAACCCGACTCCTTGCAGCTGGGCTGGATGGCTCTTTATCTCAGTGCTGATGAGACTGGGGAGAACTGCGTTCTGTTCTGGTCTCCCAGCATGGGAAAGACACGGCCAGAGCAGAGCAAATGGGCCATGAAGATGAGGAAGGGAGGATGTGATGTCCAAGGAGAGCCTGAGCAAACCGGGTTTGTTTAGTGTACAGAAAATGCCAAGGGAAGATTTGTCCCTGTGTTTCAATACTTGAGTATTGATCTCCCTTTCCTCCTCCTTTCCCCCACATTTATTGCTTCCCAGGACATCATGCGGTACAGAAGATCCCTTTGGGGTTGTGGTCAGCTGTAGAGCTGGTGGGGCAACTGGAGAAACAGAAACTGGAGAAACAGAGGAAGCCCTGATGCTGTATAAACCCTGTTCAGCAAGAGCTGAAACATTGCTCAATGTGGTTATGGTCACAAAACATCCCAGCTGCCCACACAGGCTGCCATGAGGAACATTAACTCCATCCCAAGCAAAGCCAGTGCACCTGCTCTAGTAGGGCCTCTCTGGAGCAGAAGGTTTAAAGGAGACCTTTTCCAGCTTTGGAATAACACTGGCTTCTCTTCTGCTGCCCTTTCTAATGTCCTTTCTGGAAAGCCTGACAGGACAGCTTCAGGCCCGGTGGCCATCCCGCGTGTTTCAGAGGCAGCTTTGGAAATGCTTTGGCACCTCTAGTCTCTCCTCATCACTTCATGCCCTGCCACTGTGCTGCCCTGTTCCCCCTCACACCCTGTGGCAGTGGTGTCAGGGTGGTTGTGGGGGGACAGAGAGACTCTGCCAGTCTTTGCCAAGCCCTCCCCTCTGTCCAAGAACCCTGCTTCCAGCCCAAGCTGTATCCAGCACCTGGCCGCTTGGGCTCTAGGAAGCAGCCAGTCATCTGAGCAAGTGGGGATGCTTGCTATTCCCTATCTTTGCAAAGCCTGGTTTGGGGTTTGCGTACATGCTTGTCCAACCCTGTCTCATGTGCATGGAACCATATCTGAAATGTCACAGGAGAATGAGAAGATCTAAGGGAAGAGCAAAGACTATATCCAGCAAACAGAACAATGCTGACCAGAGCTCCCCAGCCATCTGGGTGCGACTGTTCCACCCACCCCAATCTCTTCTGTATCACTTGCATCTTTCTCTTGTTGAGTTCCAGCTTTGAAACTGCAGCTGAAAAGGGAGGGGGAGTTTTCCTCAAGACTCCTGTATAAAGCTGTTTATTGAAGTCCTAGGAGAGCAGCAAAGTCCAAGTTTCCATTTTCCCCTTTCCCTTGCATGAACCACCCACCGAGCAGTGAAGATGCCTGGGAGAATTTCAGAAGGTCAGGGAATGGTTGATGGTTGAAGGATCCTCAGGAAGTCATTGGAGCAGGGTCCCTGCTCAAGCAGGTTCAAGGTAAGCCCGTTGCCCAGGACCAACTCCAGACAGTTTTGAATGCCTCCAAGCATGGAGAGCCAACAACCTCTGTGGGGAACCTGTGACAGTGCTCGGTCACGGTGACAGTGAAAAGGTGCCACACGAGGCCACACTGTGCCTCTTACCTGTCACTGAGCACCACTGACCAGACCTGGGCTCTGCCTCCCTTGCACCCTTCCTTCAGATGTTTCTCTGTCTGAATGAGATCCTCGCGACCCTTCCTCCCTCAGGGGAAAACTGCCAGCTCTGTCAGCCTTTCCTCATGTAAGAGGTGCTGCACTCCCACTGTCACCTTTGTCATTATCACTGGCCTCTCTCCTGGATGTCCAAGTGTCTTTTGTCCTGGGCAGAGAAGCAGTGAGGCCAGCAGTGCAGATGCTGAATAGAGGTGAAGGATGAGCTCACTGAGGTGCTGGAAAGGCTCCTCCTGGTGCAGCCCAGGGTGCCATCAGCCCTCTTTGCCTCCAGGGAACATTGGTGGCTCCTGGTTAATTAGTTGTCCCTCAGAAGCCTTGGGTCCTTTTGGGAGAATGCACTTCCCAGCCCAGCAGCCCCCAGCATGCCCTGGAGCCCAGGGTGGTTCCTCCCCAGGGGCAGGACTTTACTGTGCCTGGGAGTGGCAGGGGAGGTCGCTGCCAGCCTATCTGTGGCAGCTACTGAGGTCCCTCAGGAAGGCAGGATGGAGAACTTGGTGGGACCGTGGCTTCTGGCTTTGTCCTTGGCCACAGAGCCAAGAGGTGAGAGTCAGGTGGGAGGGCAGTGACATCAGGGTAAGGAATGGATGGAGAGAGAGAGGAAGGGGGATAGGGTTTGGAGGAAGAGGAGAAGAACAGGAGAGGGAGAGGAAGAAGAAGGACAGAGAAATGGAGAGGGAGATCCAGGGGTGGGAGCTGGCACTTAGCTGGGGGCACTGAGGGAGTGTGGGAACAGCCCTGGGACATGGGCACACCCTGTCCAGCTGCCCGTGCTCTCGTCCGCAGGCCTGTGGGCGCAGTGGAGGTTAACACAGGCTGGTGGAGGACTGCGAGCACCTGGGGACTCCGTGCTCCTCTCCTGCCATGGGACTGGCTTTGCCTTAAAAAATCATGGAGTTTGGTGGTACCACCAGGTACCTGGTGCTAAACTCAAGTGGGTGTCTACTATTGAGTATGATTCCACCATCATTAAATATGAGCCGTCAGTGCAGGGTCGAGCCACAGTTTCCCGGGACAATTCCCGGTCTGAGGTGTCTCTGTCCCTGCATGCCCTGAACACCCACGACACTGGCCGCTACTTCTGTGCCGTTTACACAGAGACGAGAAATGCAGCTGAGCTTGAACAGAAACCTGCAGGGGCCCAGGAGAGGGTGCACCAGGTTTGGAGCAGCTGAGTGCGGAGGTGGTTCAGGGCTCTTCCCCAAGGCTTTCATAATCTTTCTCCAACAGCTCCTTTCCCTGCACTGCCAGTTTCCTTCTGCCCTGTCCAACATGCTCTGCTTTATCCTATGGAGGTGGTTCAATGTGTTTCTGTCACCCAAATAGCCTGCAGACCCTACCTGCCTGCAGCTCCTCTCTGCCTTCCCTTGGTCCCCTTTTTCCATGGGTCCACCAGGAATGCCTGGGCTTCAAGGACAGCAAGGTCTCCTGGGGCACTTCCTTGTGCCAGTGAGAGCAAAGCCCTGAAGGAACAGCCCTTCTTTTGTTCCAGTTGCATTTCAGGGTACTCTCTCATGCTTACCTGCCTCATCTCTGGAGCCCACATCCTCACCAGCAGCTGTGCTTGGGACTGGATCCATCAGACCCCTAGCACAGACCTGCAGCCGAACAGTGTGGCAGTGCCCTTTCACAGGACTCATTACTTCCCCCTTCCCAACCCGTGTCTCCAGCCATGTAAACCCCTCCAGGAAGCAGCTCTCCCTGGAAGTGTTCTTGCAAGTAGCTACAGCCATGGGTAATGATTCCTGCAGCACCAGAGCTGGAGAAGAGCAGATTGCTTGGAACACAAGTAGGGGGTTCCATCCAGGCAGGTCTCTCAAGCTTGACTGCCAGGAAGAGCTCTCCCTCGATTTCTCCAGATGCTTCTGATCTGGCTTTTCCGAGACTGGGGCACAAAGGTGCTGCAGCAGCAGTAGAGACTCCTGCCAACACACACAACCCCTGAGCAGGCTGTTAACCATCTTCCTTCCTTCTCAGTCTCTCCCAGAGGCAGAAATCAGCAAGGAAAGAAGTTGGTTTTGGAACAAGAGGCTGGTTTTAGAGCCAGCAATAGTTAAGAATGAAAATCTGAATGGAGTTTTGAAACCTCGTCTAGTTCAAGGAGCCCCAGAGAGGGAGGGGGAGGTATAAAATGGGAAGGACAGGGGAAAGAAGAGGGAGAGAATCGGGTGGTGGCTGGCACTGGGCTGGCACTGTGGGAACTAAGGTAGGGGAAGGGCCTCAGGCCATGGGTGCACCCTGCCCAGCTGCCCTCACTCTTCTCCACAGGACTGTGGGCACAGCTCAAGTTGCAGGAGGCTGGCGGAGGACTGCGAGCGCCTGGGGACTCCGTGCTCCTCTCCTGCCGTGCAACCGCCTTTGCCTTCGGGACCTCTGGAGTTCAGTGGTACCGCCAGGCACCCCATGGAGCACCCGAGTGGGTGTCGTTTGTAAGCTACTGGGGTACAAAAAAATATGGGGTAGCAGTGCAGGGACGAGCCACAGCATCTCGGAACAATTTACACTCTGAGGCATCTCTGTACCTGCAAGCCCTGCAAGTGCAGGACTCTGCCAGCTACTTCTGTGCCGTTCGCACAGAGACAGGAACTGCAGCCGAGCTTGAGCACAAACTGGCTGGGGCCCAGGACAAGGTGTGTGAGGTTTGGACCCAGTGAGTGCTGAGGTGCCTCGGGGCTCTTTCCAAAGGCAAGAGGGGCCATCTCTGCACAGTGGAGTTAGTCCCAGTCTTTCTACGAGAGCTCCTTTCACAACACTGCCTATTTCCATCTTCTCTGTCTGCTGGGCTGTGGCAGCAGCCGAGGGTGGCAGAGGCTGGTAGAGGACTGCGAGCACCTGGGTGTGGAGACATTTTACAGAGAAGAAGGACTTGATGCTATGGGCCTAGTTGATAACGAGCAACTAGGAGAAGGCCTTGAAACAGAGACAGCCTTCTGATAAACAAAAGCCAGCTGAAAGGGATGCAAGAGCTAGTTCGGTGGGAAGAAGTACCAAGTGAAAGGAAAACAAAGGAAGAGAAATATCAACATAGTTAATTTTAGTGTAACTTGATCTTTCAGCATGCGCGGTAGTTTAGCCAATAATATGTCAGTAATAGCTTCATGGACAGCTACCATTAGCCAATAATACACTGTAGATACCCTCGTGGGCACCCATTTATGTAACCAAAAAGGGTGTATAAGAAACAGCTAACTCAATAAAATGTCTTCTATCCATCAGATTGAAGTCCGTGGTTTTAATCCCCTCACCTGGAGACTCCATACTCCTCTAGTGTCATGTGTCTGGCTTATCCTTCAAAACTTCTGCATTTCAGTGGTATGGCCAGGTACCCAGTGCCAGAGTCAAGGGGGTGTCTGTCATCAGCAGTTCTTCCTCAGTCATTAAATTTAGGCCATCAGTACGGGGTCAAGCAATGACATCCCAGGACACTTACCAGTTCGTGACATCTCTGTGTGCCCTGCACCTCCACGACTCTGCCTACTTCCCACGTGGAGTCCAGCATCCAGCTCTGGAGCCCTCAGCACAGGGAAGACTTGGACCTGTTGGAGTGGGTCCAGAGGAGGCCACAAAACTGATCAGAGGACAGGCTGAGATCATTGGGGTTGTTTAGCCTGGAGAAGGGAAGGCTCTGGAAAGACCTTATTGAGGCCTATCAGGGTCACTAATAAAGTTGGGAACAGACTTTTTAGTAGGGCCTGTAGCAGTAGTTGAATGGGGCAATGGAGGTAACTAAAAGAGGGAGATACTGACAAGAGAGAGGAAGAAATTGTTTACAATGAGGTTAAAGAAACACCTGAACAGGTTTCCCTGTGAGGTGGCAGATGTCCCGTCCTGTGAGACATTTCATGTTTGATGGGACGAGGCTCTGAGACACCTGATCATGTTGTAGATGTCCCTGCTTATTGCAAGATGGCATCACAGGATGGTGTTTCTTTCTCCCTGAGAGGAGTCTATTACTCTACAATTGGTTCTGTTTCTGTCCAGAGATGAGGCAACATGCCTGCTTGGCTCCGGGGTAAGGAGTCCCAAGTCTGTCAGCTTTTCCTCACGTAAAAGGTGCACCTGTCATGCAGTCATCTTGATGGCCCTTCACTGATCTCTCTCCAGCAGATTTGCCTCTCTCTTGTCCTGGGGAACCAAGAAGTGAAGCCACTGCCGTCTCCAGATGTGATCTCTCTGATGCTGGGTAGAGGGGAAGAATGAGCTCACTGAGATGCTGGAAAGGCTCCCCTTGGTGCAGCCCAGGCTGCCATCAGCCTTCTTTTCCTCCAGGGAACATTGGTGGCTCCTGGTTAATTAGTTGTCCCTCAGCAGCCTTGGGTCCTTTTGGAAAAATGTGCTTCCCAGTGCAGAAGCCTCCAGCATATCCTGGAGCCCAGGGTGGTTCCTCCCCAGGGGCAGTGTGCCAGGGGTGGTGGAGGAGGTCGCTGCCAGCTTATTTGTGGCAGCTGTTGAGGTTGCTCGAGACGGCAGGATGGAGAACTTGTTGGGGCCATGGCTTCTGCTCTTGTCCTTGGCCACAGAGCCAAGAGGTGAGAGCCAGGTGGGAGGGCGGAGATCCTGGAGCTGAGGAAGAGGGGAGAGGGAGATGGAGTGAAAGAAGGAAATGGAGAGGTAAAAAGTAGAGAAGGTGAGGGAGAAGGTGAGGGAGAAGGTGGTGAGGGGGAGGTTGAGGGAGAAGGTGGAGAAGGAGAAGGAAAAGGAGAAGGAGAAGGAGAAGGAGAAGGAGAAGGAGAAGGAGAAGGAGAAGGAGAAGGAGGAGGACAAGGGGCAGAGGAAGAAAGAGAGCTGGCCACACCATGGTAGCACTATGCCTGGCTTCCCATGACCTCCATCTGCAGGGCTGTGGGCACAGCTGAGGCTGGCAGAGGCCGGTGGGGGCTGCGAGCACCCGGGGACTCCGTGCTCCTCTCCTGCCATGGGGCCGGCCTCATCTTCAAGAACCATTATGTCCGGTGGTACCGCCAGGCACCCAGTGCGGGGATTGAGTGAGTGTCCTGGATCAACCATTATTCATCAAGGATGGAATTTAGTCCAGCAGCGCAGGGTCGAGCCAATGCCTCCCGAAACAATGCGTGGTCCGAGGCAGCTCTCAGCCTGCACCTCCTGCACCACAGGGATTGTGACATGGGCACTGGTTTCTGCAGCACCAGAGCTGGAGAAGGGCAGAGTGCTTGGAACACAGGCAGGGCCAGGGCAGCTGGAATGAGGAAAGGCTGCCTTTCTGAAAGAGAAAAGAAGGAAAGGCAGTGTAGTGTCTTCATCCTTGTGAGCCCCGATTCATGGCAGCAGCTCTATTTCTCTGCCTGGCTTTTTCAGCTGGGCTCAAAAAGAATGATTTATCCTCCCACTGGTCCATTCCCATAGCAATATCCTCCACAGTGTTGCCGTGTCCCTTGCTGAATCATGGCATGCTCAGGGCTTGTTCTTCCTCCCTGCAGCAGCTACTGGCCAGGCGGTCTTGGAGCAGCCCATCAGGGAAGTGGTTGTGCAAGAGGGAGATGGAGTCACCTTCCAGTGCACCTTGACTGGAGACTGGATTAGCGACTACTTCATCTTCTGGTACCGGCTGGGGCCACACGGCACTCTGGACTGTATTTTCTCGAACAATGATGCCTATGGAGAAGGTTTCCGGGATCGCTATAAGGCATCAGTGCAGGACGCCAAGAACAGATTCACAATGGAGATCCAGGCAGCGAAGCAAGGGGATCAAGGAGTTTATTACTGTGCTGCTGCAGCTGGTGCAACTCTGCATCCTAGTGCTGCTCTGCACACTGGTGCAGCTCTGCAGTAGAGGGGACCAATAACAGAGTTAGAGAGAATGCTGACATAGCAGTATTTTTTTTCTCACAGCTGCTGAGCAGCTGTTGGTGGCAAGCAAAGGTTTTCTGCCAGGCTGACAATAGCTCTGGGACCCTGACCATCACCAGGCTGGGGCTGGGGGACACTTCCCTCTATTACTGCACCCTACAGGGACCACAGTAACAGACACTGGGCCATGTCTGAGCAACATCAGCATCCCTATCCTGCTTCACCCTGCTCCATGTTCCCAGGATCCCAGGCCATCACGGAGGCAAATTAGTGTGTGACTGTTCCTGGGCTGAGAGAAGGGGGTTCTCCTGATATCTGGGTGCTGTCAGAGTTGGGGGAGATGTCTGAGCAGAGCAGATGTGTGGGCAGAGAGGAGCTGGGGAGAGGTGAGCAGGAGCCATTCTGGCCATGAGGGGTCAGGTGTGGAAGAGGTCATTGCCCATCCCACCAAAATGGATAGGGGTGGTGGGCAAATATGAAGATGTCACAAAGACCTTAGCATGCTCTTACAAGCCTGATATTCAGGCAATGGTCAAGGTCTGAAGATTCCTCCAGAGGGAATCTGATGCAACGTTCCTACTTGAGCATGACCACCTTGAGCCAGTTGTCCAGGGCTACATCCAGACAGCTTTTGATTATCTCCAAGCACAGAGTCTCCACAAGCTGTCTGGGCAACTGGACCAGTGCTCATTCACCTCACACTGAAACAGCTGTGGTTTTCTGATGTTCATAAGTATCACCCCGTGGCTCTCTCTGCCCCTTCCTCTTGTGCTGGCACTGGGAACAAATGAGAAGAGACTGGCCCAGTTTTGCACCTTATTTTGAGGTATTTTTGTATGTTTGTGAGATCCTCCAGGAGCCTTCATTTCTCCAGGATAAACAACATCATCTCCGTGGCCCTTTGCTGCATCCTCCCAAGTGTGTCAGCCTCAACTGTCACTGCCTCTTCATCATTATCTCCCAAGACTGCAGGTGCCTTTCTAAGGTGCACACAGACACTCCTGGCCCCATGGCAGATAAAATTTCACCATCTCTCATGCTTACCTGCCACATCTCTGGATCCCCCTTCCCCACTGGGTCCATCAGTCTCCTGGCACAGACCTGATGCCAAACAGTGTGGCAGTGTCCTTTCACAAGACTCATTGCTTCCCCCTTCCCGCACCGTGTCTCCAGCCATGCAGACTCCTCCAGCAATCAGCTCTCCCTGGAGGAGTCTCACCAGCAGCTACAGCCATGGGCACTGATTCCTGCAGCACCAGAGCTGGAGAAGGGCATAGTACTTGGAACACAAGCAAGGCCAGGGCAGGGCTGGAGGGAGGGGGTTCAATCCAGGCAAGTTACGGAATCACAGAATCATAGGATCAATTGGTTGGAAAAGACCCACTGAATCATTGAGTCCAACCATTCCTATTAAAGTCTCATTCTTGACTGCCAGGCAGGGTTTTTCCCAAAGTTCTCAAGATGGTTTGGGTCTGGCTTTTCCCAGATCAGGGCACAGAGGTGCTTCAGTAGCAGCAGAGTCTCCTACCAGCTCATACATTCCCTGAGAAGATTGTTAACCCTCTTCTTTCCCTCAAAGTGTTTCCCACAGACAGAAAGCAGCAGGGAATGTGGTTGGTTTTGGAACAAACAGAACAAGCAGTGAAGAACTAAAATTTAAGCACAGATAGCTACAGTTAAATTCAGTTTTTAAACCTTGCCTAGTTCAAGGAGCCTTACAGCAGGGGAACAGCAGGAACTGAGTGCAGAGCATCTTTTCCTCTGGACACCTTTGTGAGTCTTTTGGTTATGGTTGATTCTTGTGTTTGCTCCTTGGAAGGTCTGGAAGGACGAGGCTAGAGAAGAGGCAGGTGGAAAGGATCAGCATGAGCCATGGGGTACTGGGCTGGAGTGAAGGGAACAAGGATGCCTTCAGATGAAGTCACTGAGTGTACCCTTAGCAAGTTTGCAGACGACACAAAGCTGGGTGGAAGTATCAATCAAGCTGGAGGGTAGGGAGGCTCTGCAAAGGCATCTGAACAGGCTGGACTGCTGGGCTGAGACCAACGGCATGAGGTTTAACAAGGCCAAATGCCGGGTCCTGCACTTGGGGCACAACAAACCCGTGCAGCTACAGACTAAGAGAGGTCTGTCTGGTAAATGCCAGGAGGAGAAGGACCTGGCGGCATTGGTTGACAGCGACTGAATATGAGCCAGCAGTGGCCCAGGTGGCCAAGAAGGCCAATGGCATCTTGGCTTGGATCAGAAACGGTGTCACCAGCAGGTCCAGGCAGGTTCTTCTCCCTCTGTACTCGGCACTGATGAGACCGCACCTCGAGTACTGTGTTCAGTTCTGGGCCGCTCACCACAAGAAGGATGTTGAGGCTCTGGAGCGAGTCCACAGAAGAGCAATGAAGTTGGTGAAGGGGCTGGAGAACTGGCCTTATGAGGAGCGTTTGAGAGATTTGGGATTGTTCAGCCTGGAGAAGAGGACGCTGGGGGGAGACCTCATTGCTTTCTCCAAATACCTGAAAGGAGGTTGTGGAGAGGAGGGAGCTGGGCTCTTCTCCCAAGTGAAACGGGACAGGACAAGAAGAAATGGCCTCAAGTTCCACCAAGGGAGATTTAGGCTGGACATTAGGAAAAACATTTTCACAGAAAGGGTCATTGGGCACAGGAACAGACTGCCCAGGGGAGTGGTTGATTCACCTTCCCTGGAGATGTTTAAGGCAAGGGTGGACAAGGTGCTAACGGGCATGGTTTAGTGATTGATAGGAATGATTGGACTCGATGATCGGGAGGGTATCTTCCAACCTGGTTATTCTATGATTCTATGAAGGTGGAGCGGTCATCTGCCTAATGATGCCCTCTGCCCACATGGAGCTGGGCGTAGGGGTTCTCATCTTGGAGAAGATGGGAGAAGCCCTCAACAGCATTGTTTTGATTCTTGATGAATCATGGTATGTTCAGGGCTTGCTCTATCTCCCTGCAGCAGTCACTGGCCACATGTCCTTGGGGACACTTCCCATCAGGGAAGTGGCCGTGCAAGAGGGAGATGGAGTCACCTTCCATGGTCACGTGTGTGGAGAGATTACAATCAGTTACTTCATGTTCTGGTACCAGTGGGGACCATGTGGTAATCTGGACTGGATTTGCCAGGTTGGTGGTGCCTATGGAGAAGGTTTCTAGGATTGCTTTAAGGGATCAGTGAGAAGATCCTCAGAAGGATTCACACTGACGTGGTTCCTCCCCCGGGGCAGGACTTTACTGTGCTTAGGGGTGGCACGGGGAGGTCACCACCAGCCCATTTGTGGCAGCTGCTGAGGTCCCTCGAGAGGGCAGGATGGAGAATTTGGTGGGGCTGTGGCTTCAGGTGTTGACCTTGGACACAGGGCTAGGAGGTGAGAGCCAGGTGGGGAGGGCAGAGATCCGGGGGCTGGGGAAGGGTTGAGAAGAGAGGGAGAGGTATAGGGAGATGTGAGGAGAAGGAGAAGGAGAAGAAGGAGAGGGACAGAAAGCAGAGGAAGAAAGAGAGGTGGAAGCACTATGGTCACCCAATGCCTGGCTTCCCATGATCTCTGTCCGCAGGGCTCTGGGCACAGATGAGGCTGGCAGAGGCCGGTGGGGGGCTGCAAGAACCCGGGGACTCTGTGCTCCTCTCCTGCCACGGGGCCGGCTTCACCTTTGAGAATCATTATGTCCGGTGGTACCGCCAGGCACCCAGTGCGGGGATCGAGTGGGTGTCCTGGATCAGCCATTATTCATCACAGACGGAATTCAGTCCAGCAGTGCAGGGTCGAGCCAATGCCTCCCGAGACAATGCGCGGTCCGAGGCAGCTCTCAGCCTGCACCTCCTGCATCATGGGGACTGTGCCCGCTACTTCTGTGCCGTTCGCACAGTGACTGGAAATCCCCCTGAGCTTTAACACAAAGCTCCCAGCAGGGTCCCAGCTCTGGAGCTCAGAGCTGGAAGGGAGGAGTGGACCATCCTCACCAGCAACTATGCTTGGGACTGGGTCCACAAGACTCCTGGCAATGACCTGATGCTGGACAGTGTGGCAGTGTCCTTTCACAGGACTCATTGATTCCCCCTTCTCGTGCAGTGTTTCCAGCCACGCAGAACCCTCCAGCAAGCAGCTGTCTCTGGAAGAGCTCTAGCCAGCAGCTGCAGCGATGGGCACTCATTTCTGCAGCACCAGAGCTGGAGAAGGGCAGAGTGCTTGGAACACAGGCAGGGCCAGGGCAGTGGAATGAGGAAAGGCTGCCTTTCTGAGAGAGAAAAGAAGGAAAGGCAGTGTGGTGTCTTCATCCTTGTGAGCTCTGGTTCCTGGCACCTGATCAATTCCTCTGCCTGTCTTTCTCAGCTGGGCTCAAAGAGAATGATATATCCTTCCACTGGTCCATTCCCATCACAATGCCCTCACCACTGTTGCCCTGACCCTTGATGAATCTCGGAATCTTCAGGGCTTGTTCTTCCTCCCTGCAGCAGTCACTGGCCAGTTGACCTTGGAGCAGCCCATCAGGAAAGTGGCCGTGCGAGAGAGAGATGGAGTCACCTTCCATTGCCACATTCGTAGCGAGACTAGAAACAGACCCTACATGTTCTGGTACCGGTTGGAACCTCGTGGTACTCTGGACTGGATTTGCTGGGTGGGTGGTGCCTATGCTGTAGGTTTCCAGGATCGCTTTACAGCATCAGTGGTGAACTCCCAGAACAGAGTCACACTGGAGATCCAGGCAGCAGAGCCAGGGGATCAAGGGGTTTATTACTTTGCTGCTAAATCTCATCCTGGTGCAGCTCTGCAGTAGAAGGGACCAAAAACTGCCTGAGACAGAACAGAGACGTGGCAAAGCGGTCGTCAGAGAGAGGAAGAGGACGAAGAAGGGATGGGATATGTCCTCTAACGTGGGAATCGTTAGGCATTAGGACAGAGAAAGTGAGGGAGGTGCTCTGCCAAGGGAGGTTAAGGCTGGACATTAGGAAAAATTTTTCACAGAAAAGGTCATTGGGCACTGGCAGAGGCTGCCCAGAGAGGGGGTTTAGTCACCATCCCTGGGGGGTTTTATAGGACTTGTGGATAAGGTGCTGATGGCTTAGTGTTTGATAGAAACGGTTGGACTCGATGATCCAATAGGTCTTTTCCAACATGTTGATTCTATGATTCTATGATAAATAGGAATCATTCATGGGTCAAGTCTGTCATCTCAGGCCTTTGGATTATGCCCTGGGACTTCACATGGTTGGTTCCTCCCCAGAGGCAGGACTTGGCTGTGCCTGGGCGTGGCGGGGGAGGTCTCTGCCAGCACATTTGTGGCGGCTGCCGAGGTTCCTCAGACCAGCAGGATGGAGAACTTGGTGGGAACATGGCTCCTGCTCTTGTCCTTGGCCATGGAGTCAGGAGGTGAGAGCCAAGTGGGAAGAGATCCTGGGGCTGGGGAAGTGGGGAGAGAACTGGGAGAGGGAAATTGAGGGAGATGGTGATGGAGAGGGAGAAAAAAAGATAAAAATAGAGGAAGAGAGAGGACTGGCAGCAGGTACTGGGCAGAGGGTACCTTGGTGGCAGGGAACACCTCAGACCATGGTCACACCCTGCCCCATTGTCCACACTCTCCATCCACAGGGCTATGGGCACAGCGGAGGCTCATGGAGTCTGGTGGAGGACTTCGAGCACATGGAGACACTGTGCTCCTCTGCTGCCACGCATCCAACTTCACATTTGAATATTCTTCAGTTTGGTGGTACCGGCAGGCACCCGGTGGCAGACTCGAGTGGGTGTCCTTTATCAGCTTTGATTCCACAGTCATTACCTTCAGGCCACCAGTGCAGGGTTGAGCCACAGCATCCCGGAATAATACCCTGTCTGAGACATCTCTGACTTTGCGTGCCCTGCACCACCGGGATTCTGCCCGCTATATGTGCGCCATTCCTGTTCATCCCACGGTGATGGGAAACACAGCTGAGCTTGAACAGAAACCCACTGGGGCCCGGCCCATGGTGTAGGAGCTCTGGGGAGGGGAGCGGTGGGCACCTCAGCCTGTGGCAGGGAGACAGGGGCCAGCACTGAGCTGACTTTCCAGCAAGAGCTGCTTTGTCTGCACCACCTCGATCCTTCTCCTGAGTCTCAAAGCATTGCTTCATTCTGCAGAGGGTGTTCAGCATATTCCTTATCGCCCTAACAGCCTGGCCGCCCTGCCTGCCTGCAGCCTCTCTCTGCCTTCCCTTGGTCCCTTCCCAGCTGCTCCTTCCTTGGATGTTCATCCTGTTTGCAGAGGAGAAACTGGCTACTCCCAAGGACTTGTGGTGAATGGAGTAAAGGGCAGTTGGTGGCAGGTCCCAAGTGGTTCCTCTCTCCATCCGCAGGGCTGTGGGCGCAGTGGAGGCCGGTGGACCACGAACAGAACTGCAGCCCAAGAGTGTGGCAGTGTCCCTTCACAGGACTCATTGCTTCCCCCTTCCCGCACCGTGTCTCCAGACATGCAGACCCCTCCAGCAAGCAGCTCTCTCTGGAAGAGCTCTAGCCAGCAGCTGTGGCCACGGACACCAATTCCTGCAGCACCAGAGCTGGAGAAGGCAGAGTGCTAGGAACACAGGCAGGGCCAGGGCAGGGCTGGAGGGACGAGGTTCACTCCAGGCATGTCTCTCATGCTTGGCTGCCAGGCTGAACTATTCCCACACTTCTCCAGATGCTTCTCACCTGGCTTTTCCCAGACAGGGCCTGGAGCAGCAGCAGAATCTCCTGCTGGCACTCACAAACCCTGAGAAAACTGGTAACACCCTTCCTTCCTTCTCAGTGTCTCCCACAGGCACAAAGTTGCAGAACACAACTTTGAGCATAGAAAGATGGAGTTGAACTGAGTTTTGAAACCTCATCTAGTTGAGGGAGCCCTCCAGCTGGGCAGCAGCAGGAACTGAGGGCAGAGCATCTTTTCCCCTGGACAATATGACAAATCATAGAAATCTGAGAATACTATAGAAATCTAGAATTCTGTTCTATGGTTGGAAAAGATCTCTTGGATCATCAAGTCAAACCATTCCTATCAGTCTCCTCCATTCCCATGAGTCTCTTTGCTGTGGTTTTTGTGTTTGCTCCTTGGAGGGTCTGACAAGCCAGCGCCAGAGAAGAGGCAGCTGGAGAAGGGTCGGCATGAGGGAGTGAGTGGACCAGTGGGGTATGGGGTCTGGAGTGTGGATCTGCTTGAGTGTAGAAAGGGAGGAGAGAGGTGGACAGGGCAGGATGGGGAGCAGCTTGAGCAGTAGATTCTGGCATTGAGTTTAGCAGTAGGGTCAGGGGCGAGGGGCAAGTGGTGATGGCAGCAATGCTGGGGTTAGGGAAAGGGGAGCACAGAGGTACAGGAGAGGCAGAAGGGAAAGAAGAAGGAGAAGGATTGGGAATGGTTAAGGGAGATCCAGGGCTAGGAGCTGGCACTTGGCTGGGGCACTGAGAGAATGCAGGAACAGCCTTGGGCCATGGGCGCTCCCTGTCCAGCAGATCGTACTTTTGTCCACAGGCCTGTGGGCGCAGTGGAGGTTAACGGAGGTTGGTGGAGGACTGCGAGCACCTGGGGACTCCGTGCTCCTCTCCTGCCATGGGACTGGCTTCGACTTCAAAAGTTATATAGTTCGGTGGTACCGCCAGCCACCAGGAGCTACACTCGAGTGGCTGTCTGCTATAAGCTATGATTCTTCAGTCATTAAATATGGTCCATCTGTGCAGGGTAGAGCCACAGTTTCCCGGGACAATTCCCAGTCCAAGGCATTTCTTTCCTTGCTTGCCTTGAAACATCACGACTCTGCCCGCTACTTCTGCGCCGTTAACACAGAGATGGGAAATGCAGCTGAGCTTGAACACAAACCTGCAGGTGCCCCCATGAGGGTGAACCAGCTTTAGAGCAGCTGAGTGCTGAGGTGGCTAAGGGCTCTTCCCCAAGAAGAGCGTGATTTTCCCAAGGGCTCCTTTCACAGCACTGCCAGTTTCCCTCTTCTCACTCCCACATGCTCTGCTTTATCCCAGGGAGGTGGTTCAGTGAGTTCCTGTCACCCAAGCAGCCTGGTCACCTTCCTTGCCTGCAGATCCTCTCTGCCTTCCCTTGGTCACCTTCTTCCCTTGGGGCTCCATGAAAGCCTGGGCTTCAGGGACAATCAGTCCCTTGTGTGATTCCTTGTGCCAGTGAGAGCAAAGTACTCAGGGAATAGCCCTGCTTTTTGTTCCACGTGCATTTCAGGGTGCTGAGATCCGAGCGACCAAGTCTGCAGTGTGGTGGCGAGCAGGGGAGACCGGGACCCTTACAGCCTGGCCGCCCTGCCTGCCTGCAGCCTCTCTCTGCCTTCCCTTGGTCCCTTCAAAGCCCTGAGGGAACAGCCCTGCTTTTTGTTCCTGGTACATTCAGGGTGCTCACCATCCCTCACACTTACCTACCACATCTCTGTCCCTGCCTGACCTGCACCCCCAGGACTCTGCCCGCTGCTTCTGCACTGTTCACATGGAGATGGGAAATGCAGCTGTGCTTGAACAGAAACCCACTGGGTCCCAGGACACGGGTGTGTGAGGTTTGGATCCAGTGAGTGCTGAGGGGGCTCACCAAAGGCACAAAATGACCTCACTGAACAGTGCAGGTTGTCCTGGTCTTTCTCCAAGAACTCCTTTCCCAACACTTCCAGCTTCCATCATCTCATTCCACATTCTCTGTCTGCAGGGCTGTGGGCACGGCCGAGGGTGATGGAGGCTGGTGGCTGGCTGAAAGCAGCGGGGGACTCTGTGCTCCTCTCGTGTCATTCGTTTGGCTTATCCTTCAAGAATTCTGTAGTTCGGTGGTACCGCCAGGCAGCCGGAGCCAGACTCGAGTGGGTCTCCATCATCAGCGCTTCTTCCTCAGTCATTAGATTTGGGCCATCAGTGCAGGGTCGAGCCACAATATCCCGGGACAATTCCCAGTCTGTGGCGTCTCTGTCCCTGCGTGCCCTCCACCTACACGACTCTGCCCACTATTTCTGTGCAGTTTACACAGAGATAGTAAATGCAGCTGAGCTTGAACAGAAACCTGCGGGGGAACAGTCAGAGATGAAGAAGGAAGCTAGGCAGAAGGAAGCTGGAGCTGGGGCCTCAGAGCTGCTCACAGGCACTGTGGGGGCTCATCCCTGGGCTTAAATGGGACCCTGGGGTCAAAGGGGTTCCTGCCCTTTCCTCCTCACAGCTAAGCTGTAATTGATTTTGCCAATTAAAATCATGGAGTGGTGAGAATGAAAAGTAACCTCACCCCTCATGCTAACTCCCTCCCTCTCTTCCCTCCTTCTTCCCTGGCTCTGCTTCCCTCCTTGAGTCTCATCCTCTCCTTGAGAAGCACAGGAGCCAATGGAAAACAGGATTGGGGCTCCATTCAGCCCATTTCTTCTGCACCACTGCAGCTGGATGCACTTCTGTCTCTGGGCCTGCAGGGCTCCATCCCAGGGCACTGAAAGAGCCAGGCAATGTTAAGACATGACCTCTCGCCATTGTTTTTCAATGATCTTGGCAGTCTTGAGAGGTCCCAGAAAACTGGAACCTGGCAAATGTTCCAGTTGTCCCTTATGCTGACCAGACCCATCCCACAGGTCAGTCGGCTGCCTCCATAGTGTCTAGGTTGGAGATGTTAGTAGGGAACTCCCTGTTCTGGTAGACTCCTCTGGTTTTTACTACTTGTCACAAAGGTTGGCAAGGACAGCTGAGGAGAGAAGTCCAAAAGCCATCAAAAGGGACTTAAGGGCACTGGGGCAATAGGATGAAGGATCAGGAGCACCTGCAGTGGTGTCCTCAATGTCATAAGTGGCAGGGAGGAATACTGAAAGGAACAGGCGAACTCCTCTGATAAACATGTGGATGAGGGGCTGGTGCCTTCAGGGAATTGAGGGGCTTGATCCAGGGGTGGTTTTCCTGCCCTGGGCCAGCTGGCAGCAGATGGAGTTCAGCAGTCTCAAAACAGGAAAAAGATTCCCCCTTGTGAGTTGGCAGGGCTCATCAAGAGACTTAGGAAAGGGCTCTTCCCACACTTCTCCAGATGGTTCTCATCTGGCTGTTCCCAGATAGGGGCACAAAGGTGCTGGAGCAGCAGCAGAATCTCATGCCAGCACTCACAAACCTTGAGAGGGCTGTTAACTCTCTTCCTTCCTTCTCAGTGGCAGGGAAAGAGGTTGGTTTTGGAAAAACCTGAGCGAGCATTGATGAACTAAACTTTGAACACAGAAAGTTGGAGTTGAAGTGAGTTTTGAAATCTCGTCTAGTTCAGGGAGCCCCCCAGCAGGGCAACAGCAGGAACTGAGTACAGAGCATCTTTTCCCCTGGGCACTGTCATGAGTCTCTTTGCTGTGGTGTTTGTGCCTTGTGGGGTCTGGAAGGACAATGCCAGAGAAGAGGCAGATGGAGAAGGGTCAGCGTGAGGAAGTGAGTGGAGCAGTGGGATACCAGGCTGGAGTGAAGGGAAGAATGTGGGGCACTCATCTACCTAGGGGTGTCCTGTGCCCAAGTGGAGCTGGGCTCAGGTGTTGCCATCTTGGAGGAGAAGCTCAGAAGCACCAAGGGATGTGGAGGCTAAGGACATCCTCCAAAGTCCCAGCAGCCTCCTGCTGCCCTTCATACAAGGAAGGTTGGGGTGGCCCTACAGCAACTCATCCCCTTTTGCCCCAACGAGGTTTTGCTGCCAAAGGAGCACCCTGGGCTTGCCCCCTACAGGGGCAACAGACTCCTTGCGGGGGAGCATGAGCTTCAAGTCTTTGTTCTCCTGCAGCCCCACATCTGCCCTTGCCTGTTGTCGTAGAGTGAGGGAGGGACTGGGAGGGCTGGGAGTGAGGGCCAGGGGCACAGGCAGGGCAGCTGTGTGCAGAGTTCTTGTGCAGGCAGAGGACAGTGGGAGAGAGGCAAGACAGAGCAGGGCTGGCCATGGGAGCTGCTCTGTGCATGGGGTTCTTGCCCATCGTAGGTGAGTGGAAGGAAGGGATGATGCCTTCCAGAACCTGAGCCTGCCACTGGGCTGAGCAGGGCTCTGGGGAGCTGGGAGTGTTTGCAGCTGAGCTGCCCCCCAGCTCTGCCAGCCCTGCAGATCACAATGGGCAGAGCCCACCTTCTTTTCTCCTTGGGAGTGAGGCAACTCCATCCAGCCTGCATCCTCTGTTTTGTGAATACAAGCAGGGCACCCACTGCTGCTCCCACTCTCTTGAGGCCTAAGGTTTTGCTCTTGGCTGGGACCAACTGATTGCAGGGCATTGGGCATCCCCTGGGAAAGAGCCGGTTGAGGCTGCCAGTATAGAGGAGGGCAGTGTGGTTTCTTCTTCCTCACAATCCCCATTTTCTGGTACCAGCTCTATTTCTCTACTCATCTCTGTCAGCCAGGCTCAAAGAGAAGGATTCATCCTCCCACTGGTCCATTCCCATCACCAATGCCCTGACCCTTAATGAATCTCACCATCCTCAGGACTTGTTCTTCCTCCCTGCAGCAGTTTCTGGCCAGGTGGTCTTGGAGCAGCCAATCAGGAAAATGACAGTGCGAGAGGGAGATGGAGTCACCTTCCAGTGCAGCATGAGTGGAGACTGGATTAGCCGATACTACATGTACTTGTACTGGCAGGGGACACGAGGCACTCTAGACTGGATTTTCCGGGAGGGTGGTGCATATGCAGAAGGTTTCCAGGATCGCTTTAAGGGTACAGTGGAGAACTCCAAGAACAGATTCACACTGGAGATCCAGGCAGCAAAGCAAGGGGATCAAGCAGTTTATTACTGTGCTGCTGCTCTCACTCTGGTGCCACCCTGCAGTAGAGGGGACCAAAAAAAACGAGTGTACAGAGAACACCAACGTGGCAGTGTTTCTTTCTCACAGCCTCTGAGCAGCCGTTGATATCAGGCAAGGGCAGGTGTGGGAAGCAGAGCTTTGGTGCGCTTGCAGTGGGAGGTGGTGGAGGGCAGCGTGCTTGAAGGGCTGAGAGCTCCATTTGTGATGCAGGAGGATGAGTTGTGGGAAGTGCCGAGGGTGAATGGTGGCACACAGGTTGGTGCTTGGTGCCTGGGCTCCTCTCTCCCATCGTTCAGTGTTACAGATGGAGCAGCCCACACTGCAAGGCAACACAACTTTCCCTTGGGGCATCCTCCGTCCTCTGTGCCTGTCGATAGAGCACTGTCCCTTCATTCCACACTCAGTGGCCTTGACTTCTGTCCCCCATGGCTTCATTCACTCTTGTCCTGGGGAGCCAATAAGTCAAGATACTGTCACTTCCAGGTACGACCTCTCTGGAGCTCAGTAGAGGGGAAGGATGAGCTCGCTGAGGTGCTGGAAAGGCTCGTCTTGGTGCAGCCCAGGCTGCCATCAGCAGCCTTGGGTCCTGTTGGGAGAATGCACTTCCAAGAGCAGCAGCTCCCAGCGCACCCTGGAGCCTGGGGTGGTTCCTCCCCAGGGGCAGGACTTTGCTGTGCCTGGGGTGGCAGGGGAGGTCGCTGCCAGCCCATTCATGGCAGCTGTTGTGGTCCCTCGAGAGGGCAGGATGGAGAACTTGGTGGGGCTGTGGCTCCTGCTCTTGTCCTTGGCCACGGGGCCAGGAGGTGAGAGGCAGGTGGGGAAGACAGAGAACCTGGGGCTGGGGAAACAGGGACAGGGAAAGGGAGAGGGTGGAGGAGATGGAAAAGGAGAACAAGAAGGAGAGGGAGATGGAAAATGACAGGCAGAGGGAGAAAGAGAGGAGGATGAGAGGGAGAGGAATAAGGAGAAGACAAGGAGAGGATGAAGGGGAGGAGAGGTAGAGGGACAGGAGGGATAATAAAAAAGAGTGGTGGCAGCTCCATTGTTACACACTGCCTGGCTTCCCATGGTCTCCTCCACAGGACTGTGGGCACAGTTGAGGATAGCTATGGCTGGTGGAGGGCTGCGAACACACGGGGACTCCGTGCTCCTCTCCTGCCACGGCGCTGGCTTCGCCTTTGAAAATTATGGAGTGCGTTGGTACCGCCAGGCACCCGGTGACAGATTTGAGTGGGTGTCCAGTATCTTGTATGATTCCTCTTTCACTAAATTCGGGTCATCCGTGGAGGGTCGAGCCACAGCATCCTGGGATAATTTGTGGTCCAAGGCATCTCTGTCTCTGCGTGCCCTGAACTCCCAGGACTCTGCTCTCTACTTCTGTGCCACTCCTGAGAGAACCCACGGTGATGGGAAAGGCAGCTGAGCTTGAACAAAAACCCACTGGGGCCCACGGTGTAGGAGCTCAGGGGAGGTGAGTTGTGGGAAGCCCAGGGTGTGGCAAGGAGAGAGGGGCCAGCACTGCAGGTGGTCCTGACTTCCCAGCAAGAGCTGCATTCCCTTCACCACCCCTTTCCTTCTCCTGAGTCTCAAAGTGTTGCTTTATTCTCTGGAAGATGTTCAGCATATTCCTTATCACCCAAGCAGCCTGGCCGACCTGCCTACCTGCAGCCCCTCTCTGCCTTCCCCTAGTCCCTTCCTGAAGCAGCGATGCTGGCGGTGGGGAAGGGGAAGAGGAGAGGCAGAGGGAGGAGAGAAAGAAAAGGAGAGAGAGAGCAGGCACTGGTGAGACCGCTCCTCGAATCCTGGGTTCAGTTCTGGGCCCCTCACCACAAGAAGGATGTTGAGGCTCTGGAGCGAGTCCAGAGAAGAGCAATGATGTTGGTGAAAGGGCTGGAGAACAAGAGGAGCGTCTGAGAGAGCTGGGGGTGTTTAGCCTGGAGAAGAGGAGGCTGAGGGGAGACCTCATTGCTCTCTATAACTACCTGAAAGGAGGTTATGGAGAAGAGGGAAACGGAGTTCTTCTTCCAAGTGATACAGGACAGGACAAGAGGGTATGGCCACAAGCTCCGCCAGGGGAGGTTCAGGCTGGATATCAGAAAGAAATTTTTCACAGAAAGGGTCATTGGGCACTGGAACAGGCTGCCCAGGGAGGTAGTGGAGTCACCATCCCTGGAAGTATTTAAAAACGGGTAGACGAAGTGCTGAGGGACATGGTTTAGTGGCAGATAGGAATGGTTGGAGTCAAGGTCTTCTCCAACCTGGTGATTTTATGATCTTGGCAAGCTGGGCTCGGAGAGAAAGATTCATCATCCCACTGGTCCATTCCCATCACAATGCCCTCACCAGTGTTGCCCTGACCCTTGATGAATCTTGGTGTGCTCAGGAATTGTTCTTCCTCCCTACAGCAGTCACTGGCCACGAGTCCTTGGAGCAACCCATCAGGGAAGTGGCCGTGCAAGAGGGAGATGGAGTCACCTTCCATGGTCACGTGTGTGGAGAGATTACAATCAGTTACTTCATGTTCTGGTACCAGTGGGGACCATGTGGTAATCTGGACTGGATTTGCCAGGTTGGTGGTGCCTATGGAGAAGGTTTCTAGGATTGCTTTAAGGGATCAGTGAGAAGATCCTCAGAAGTATCCACACTGACGTGGTTCCTCCCCCAGGGCAGGACTTTACTGTGCTTAGGGGTGGCACGGGGAGGTCACCACCAGCCCATTTGTGGCAGCTGCTGAGGTCCCTCGAGAGGGCAGGATGGACAATTTGGTGGGGCTGTGGCTTCAGGTGTTGTCCTTGGACACAGGACTAGGAGGTGAGAGCCAGGTGGGGAGGGCAGAGATCCGGGGGCTGGGGAAGGGTTGAGAAGAGAGGGAGAGGTATAGGGAGATGTGAGGAGAAGGAGAAGGAGAAGAAGGAGAGGGACAGAAAGCAGAGGAAGAAAGAGAGGTGGAAGCACTATGGTCACCCAATGCCTGGCTTCCCATGATCTCTGTCCGCAGGGCTCTGGGCACAGATGAGGCTGGCAGAGGCCGGTGGGGGGCTGCAAGAACCCGGGGACTCTGTGCTCCTCTCCTGCCACGGGGCCGGCTTCACCTTTGAGAACCATTATGTCCGGTGGTACCGCCAGGCACCCAGTGCGGGGATCGAGTGGGTGTCCTGGATCAGCCATTATTCATCACAGACGGAATTCAGTCCAGCAGTGCAGGGTCGAGCCAATGCCTCCCGAGACAATGCGCGGTCCGAGGCAGCTCTCAGCCTGCACCTCCTGCACCATGGGGACTGTGCCCGCTACTTCTGTGCCGTTCGCACAGTGACTGGAAATCCCCCTGAGCTTTAACACAAAGCTCCCAGCAGGGTCCCAGCTCTGGAGCTCAGAGCTGGAAGGGAGGAGTGGACCATCCTCACCAGCAACTATGCTTGGGACTGGGTCCGCAAGACTCCTGGCAATGACCTGATGCTGGACAGTGTGGCAGTGTCCTTTCACAGGACTCATTGCTTCCCCCTTCCCGCGCAGTGTTTCCAGCCATTCAGAACCCTCCAGCAAGCAGCTCTCTCTGGAAGAGCTCTAGCCAGCAGCTGCAGCGATGGGCACTCATTTCTGCAGCACCAGAGCTGGAGAAGGGCAGAGTGCTTGGAACACAGGCAGGGCCAGGGCAGCTGGAATGAGGAAAGGCTGCCTTTCTGAGAGAGAAAAGAAGGAAAGGCAGTGTGATGTCTTCATCCTTGTGAGCTCTGGTTCCTGGCACCAGATCTATTCCTCTGCCTGTCTTTGTCAGCTGGGCTCAAAGAGAATGATATATCCTCCCACTGGTCCATTCCCATCACAATGCCCTCACCATTGTTGCCCTGACCCTTGATGAATCTCAGCATCTTCAGGGCTTGTTCTTCCTCCCTGCAGCAGTCACTGGCCAGTTGACCTTGGAGCAGCCCATCAGGAAAGTGGCCGTGCGAGAGGGAGATGGAGTCACCTTCCAGTGCCACATTCGTAGCGAGACTAGAAACAGACCCTACGTGTTCTGGTACCGGTTGGAACCTCATGGTACTCTGGACTGGATTTGCTGGGTGGGTGGTGCCTATGCTGTAGGTTTCCAGGATCGCTTTACGGCATCAGTGGTGAATTCCCAGAACAGAGTCACACTGGAGATCCAGGCAGCAGAGCCAGGGGATCAAGGAGTTTATTACTGTGCTGCTAAATCTCACCCTGGTGCAGCTCTGCAGTAGAAGGGACCAAAAACTGCCTGAGAGAGAATACAAATGTGGCAGTGTTTCTTTCTCACAGCCTCTAAGCGGCCGTTGGTGTCAGGCAAGGACAGGTGCCAGAAGCAGAGCTTTGGTGTGACCTGGTTCCTGGCACCACATCTATTTCTCTGCCTGTCTTTGTCAGCTGGGCTCAAAGAGAATGATATATCCTCCCACTGGTCCATTCCCATCACAATGCCCTCACCACTGTTGCCCTGACCCTTGATGAATCTCGGAATCTTCAGGGCTTGTTCTTCATCTCTGCAGCAGTCACTGGCCAGTTGACCTTGGAGCAGCCCATCAGGAAAGTGGCCGTGCGAGAGGGAGATGGAGTCACCTTCCAGTGCAGCATGAAAGGAGACAGGATGAGCACAGACTTCATTCTCTGCTACAAGATCGGGCCACAAGGCACCCTGAAATGTATTTTCCCAAAGGATGATGTCTATAAAGGAGGTTTCCACCATCATTTTAAGGTATCCGTGGAGAGTCACAAGAACAGATTCAGAGTGCATATCCAGGCAGCAAAGCAAGGGGATCAAACAGTTTATTACTGTGCTGCTGCAGAACCAGCAATGCAGCTCACCGTGGTGCAGCTCTGCAGTCGAGGGGGCCAAAACCTGAGTTAGAGAGCAGACAGAATACAGGATTGTACCCTATCAGTTTACAGGGGTGGTTCCTCCCCAGAGGTAGGGCTTTGCTGTGTCTGGAGGTGGTGGAGGTCGTCGCTGCCAGCCCATTTGCGGTGGCTGTCAGGGTTCTTGGGGAGGGCAGGATGGAGAACTTGGTTGGACCATGGCTCCTGGCTTTGTCCTTGGCCACAGAGCCAGGAGGTGAGAGCCAGGCGGGGAGGACAGAGATCCTGGGGCTGGGGAAGGGTTGAGAAGAGAGGGAGAGGGATAGAGACTTGGAGTGAGAGAGGGAGTGGAGAGGGATGGGAGGGAGATGAAGAAAGAGAGCTGTCAGTGCCATGATCACAGCTTGCCTGGCTTCCTACAATCTCCATCCGCAGGGCTGTTGGCTCAGAGGAGGCTGACGGAAGCTGGCGGGGGGCTGCGAGAGCCAGGGGACTCCGTACTCCTCTCCTGCCACGGCACAGGCTTCACCTTCAAAAATTCTGCAGTTTGGTGGTACCACCAGGTACCTGATGATAAACTCAAGTGGGTGTCTGCTATCGAGTATGATTCCAGCATCATTAAATATGGACCCTCAGTGCGAGGTCGAGCCACAGTTTCCCGGGACAATTCCCAGTCCAAATCATTTCTTTCCCTGCATGCCCTGAACACCCACGACTCTGGCTGCTACTTCTGCGCTGTTGGCACAGAGACGGGAAATGCAGCTGAGTTTGAACAGAAACCGGCTGGGGCCCAGGAGAGGGTGCACCAGGTGTGGAGCAGCCGAGTGCTGAGGTGGCTCAGAGCTCTTCCCCAAGATTTTCGTGACTTTTTTACCAACAGCTCCTTCCCCAGCACTGCCAGTTTCCCTCTTCTCACTCCCACATGCTCTGTTTTATCCCATGGAGGTGGTTCAGTGAGTTCCTGTCACCCAAGCAGCCTGGTCACCTTCCTTGCCTGCAGATCCTCTCTGCCTTCCCTCCGTCGCCTTCTTCCCTGGGGCTCCATGAAAGCCTGGGCTTCAGGGACAATCAGTCCCTTGTGTGATTCCTTGTGCCAGTGAGAGCAAAGTCCTAGGGGAATAGTCCTGATTTTTGTTCCAGGTGCATTTCAGGGTGCTGAGATCCAAGGAACCAAATCTGCGGTGTGGTGGTGAGCAGGGGAGACCGGGATCCTGTGATGAACTTACAGATCCAACTCCTCCTATATTTATGTGGCCTGGTACCGTCAGCATCCTGGAGAAGCCCTGCAGTACCAGCCTATGAAGAAGGTTTCCAGGATCGCTTTAAGGGATCAGTGAGTAGATCCTCAGGAGGATTCACACTGGCGTAGTTCCTCCCCAGGGGCAGGACTTTGCTGCGCCTGGGGTGGGGGAGGGGGTCGCTGCCAGCCCATTTGTGGCAGCTGCTGAGGTCCCTCAGGAGGGCAGGATGAAGAACTTGGTGGGGCTGTGGCTCCTGGTCTTGTCCTTGGCCACAGGGCCAGGAGGTGAGAGCCAAGTGCAGACGTCAAAGATCCTGGGTCTGGGGAAGAGTTGAGAAGACAAGGGGGAGGGAGAGAGACTTGGAGTGAGAGAGGGAGTGGAGAGGGAGAGGGATGGGAAGGAGAGGAAGAAAAAGAGCTGTCAGTGCTGTGATTGCAGCTTGCCTGGCTTCCTACGATCTCCATCCACAGGGCTGTGGGCACAGAGGAGGCTGATGGAGGCCGGCGGGGGGCTGCGAGAGCCTGGGGACTCCATGCTCCTCTCCTGCCACGGCACCGGCTTCACCTTCGATATCCTTGGAGTTTGGTGGTACCGCCAACTAACCAGCACCACACTCGAGGCACTGTCTGTTATGAGCTATGACTCTTCATACATTCTATATGGCCGAACAGTGCAGGGTAGAGCCACGGTATCCCGGGACAATTCCCAGTCCAAGGCATTTCTGTCCCTGCATACCCTGAATACCCACGACTCTGCCCGCTACTTCTGCGCCGTTGACACAGAGATGGGAAATGCAGCTGAGCTTGAACACAAACCTCCTGGGGCCTAAGAGAGGGTGCACCAGGTTTGGAGCAGCTGAGTGCTGAGGTGGCTAAGGGCTCTTCCCCAAGGTTTTCCTTACCTTTTGCCAAGATCCCCTTTCACAGCGCTACCTATTTCTCTGCTCACTCCCACATGCTCTGCTTTATCCCATGGAGGTAGTTCAGTTAGTTCCTGTCACCCAAGCAGCCTGGTCACCTTCATTGCCTGCAGATCCTCTCTGCCTTCCCTCCGTCGCCTTCTTCCCTGGGGCTCCATGAAAGCCTGGGCTTCAGGGACAATCAGTCCCTTCTGTGATTCCTTGTGCCAGTGAGAGTGAAGCCCTCAGGGAACAGCCCTGCTTTTTGTTCCAGGTGCATTTCAGGGTGCTGAGATCCAAGCAACCAAATCTGCGGTGTGGTGGCGAGCAGGGGAGACCAGGACTCTGCGATGCACTTACAGCTCCAACTCCTCCTATATTTATGTGGCCTGGTACTGACAGCGTCCTGGAGGAGCCCTGCAGTACCTGCTGCAGAGCAAGGGCCACGGAGGCTCCTACAGCCACACGGCCCCTTTTGCTCGTAAGAGGTACTCCTGCCAGGCTGACAATAGCTCTGTGACCCTGACCATCACCAGGCTGGGGCTGGGGGACACTGTGCACTATTACTGCACCCTGCAAGGACCACAGTGACATACACTGGGCCATGTCTGAGCAACATCAGTGTCCTCCCCTCCTGCTTTGCCCTCCTCCGAGTTACCGGGGACTCAGCCCACTTCTCAGGCACCTCAGTGTGTGGCTGTGACTGGGCTGAGAATTGGTGGGGCTCTAATAGAGGGATCTATCTTATGAGGAACAGCTGATAGAGCTGGGGATGTTTTAGCCTAGAGAAGAGGAGGCTGAGAGGAGACCTCCTTGCTCTCTACAACTACCTGAAAGGAGGTTGTGGAAAGGAGGGAGCTGGGTTCTTCTCCCAAGTGAAAGAATCACAGAATAACCGGGTTGGAGGAGACCCACCAGATCATTGATGAGAGGGAATGGCCTCAAGCTCCACCCGGGGAGGTTCAGGTTGGACATTAGGAAAAATTTTACACAGAAAAGGTCATTGGGCACTGGCAGAGGCTGCCCAGAGAGGGGGTTTAGTCACCATCCCTGAGGGTATTTATAGGACGTGCAGATGAGGTGCTGAGGTGCTGTGGATGAGGTGCTGATGGTTTAATGATTGATAGGAACGGTTAGACTGGATGATCCAATGGGTCTTTTCCAACCTGGTGATTCTATGATTCTATGATAAACAGGAATCATTCATGGGTCACCTCTGTCATCTCAGGCCTTTGGATTGTGCCCTGGGACTTCACATGGTTGGCTCCTCCCCAGGGGAAGGACTTGGCTGTGCCTGGGCGTGGCGAGGGAGGTCTCTGCCAGACCATTTGTGGCGGCTGCCGAGGTTCCTCAGGCATGCAGAATGGAGAACTTGGTGGGACCATGGCTCCTGCTCTTGTCATTGGCCACAGAGCCAGGAGGTGAGAGCTAAGCGGGGAGAGAAGTGGGAGAGGGAATTTGAGGGCGATGGTGATGGAGATGGAAAGATGAAAATCGAGGAAGAGAGAGGACTGGCAGCAGGTACTGGGCAGAGAGTACCTTGGTGGCAGGGAACACCTCAGGCCATGGTCACACCCTGCCCCACTGTCCACGCTCTCCATCCACAGGGCTATGGGCACAGCGGAGGCTGATGGAGTCTGGTGGAGGACTTCGAGCACATGGAGACACTGTGCTCCTCTGCTGCCACGTATCCAACTTCACATTTGAATATTCTTCAGTTTGGTGGTACCGGCAGGCACCCAGTGGCAGACTCGAGTGGGTGTCCCTTATCAGCTTTGATTCCACAGTCATTTGCTTCGGGCCATCAGTGCAGGGTCAAGCCACAGCATCCCAGAATAATACCCTGTCTGAGACATCTCTGACTTTGCGTGCCCTGCACCACCGGGATTCTGCCCGCTATATGTGCGCCATTCCTGTTCATCCCACGGTGATGGGAAACACAGCTGAGCTTGAACAGAAACTCACTGGGGTCCAGCCCATTGTGTAGGAGCTCTGGGGAGGGGAGCGGTGGGCACCTCAGCCTGTGGCAGGGAGACAGGGGCCAGCACTGAGCTGACTTTCCAGCAAGAGCTGCTTTGTCTGCACCACCTCAATCCTTCTCCTGAGTCTCAAAGCATTGCTTCATTCTGCAGAGGGTGTTCAGCATATTCCTTATCGCCCTAACAGCCTGGCCACCCTGCCTGCCTGCAGCCTCTCTCTGCCTTCCCTTGGTCCCTTCCCAGCTGCTCCTTCCTTGGATGTTCATCCTGTTTGCAGAGGAGAAACTGGCTGCTCCCAAGGACTTGTGGTGAATGGAGTAAAGGGCAGTTGGTGGCAGGTCCCAAGTGGTTCCACTCTCCATCCGCAGGGCTGTGGGCGCAGTGGAGGCCGGTGGACCACGAACAGAACTGCAGCCCAAGAGTGTGGTAGTGTCCCTTCACAGGACTCATTGCTTCTCCCTTCCCGCACCGTGTCTCCAGCCATGCAGACCCCTCCAGCAAGCAGCTCTCTCTGGAAGAGCTCTAGCCAGCAGCTGTGGCCACGGACACCAATTCCTGCAGCACCAGAGCTGGAGAAGGCAGAGTGCTAGGAACACAGGCAGGGCCAGGGCAGGGCTGGAGGGAGGGGGTTCACTCCAGGCATGTCTCTCATGCTTGGCTGCCAGGCTGAGCTATTCCCACACTTCTCCAGATGCTTCTCACCTGGCTTTTCCCAGACAGGGCCTGGAGCAGCAGCAGAATCTCCTGCTGGCACTCACAAACCCTGAGAAGACTGGTAACACCCTTCCTTCCTTCTCAGTGTCTCCCACAGGCACAAAGTTGCAGAACACAACTTTGAGCATAGAAAGATGGAGTTGAATTGAGTTTTGAAACCTCATCTAGTTGAGGGAGCCCTCCAGCTGGGCAGCAGCAGGAACTGAGGGCAGAGCATCTTTTCCCCTGGACAATATCACGAATCATAGAAATCAGAGAATTCTATGGAAAGTCTAGAATTCTGTTCTATGGTTGGAAAAGATCTCTTGGATCATCGAGTCAAACCATTCCTATCAGTCCCCTCCATTCCTATGAGTCTCTTTGCTGTGGTTTTTGTGTTTGCTCCTTGGAGGATCTGACAAGCTAACGCCAGAGAAGAGGCAACTGGAGAAGGGTCGGCATGAGGGAGTGAGTGGAGCAGTGGGGTATAGGGTCTGGAGTGTGGATCTGCTTGAGTGTAGAAAGGGAGGAGAGACGTGGACAGGGCAGGATGGGGAGCAGCTTGGGCTCTGGGTTCTGGCATTGAGTTTGGCAGTAAGATCAGGGGTGAAGAGCGAGTGGCGAGGGCAGCAGTGCTGGGGTTAGGGAAAGGGGAGCACAGAGGTACAGGAGAGGCAGAAGGGAAAGAAGAAGGAGAAGGAATTGGAATGGTTAAGGGAGATCCAGGGCTAGGAGCTGGCACTTGGCTGGGGCACTGAGAGATTGCAGGAACAGCCTTGGGCCATGGGCGCACCCTTTCCACCTGCTGATATTTTTGTCCACAGGCCTGTGGGCACAGTGGAAGTTAACAGAGGCTGGTGGAGGACTGCGAGCACCTGGGGACTCTGGTTTCTTCTCCTGCCAATGGTCTGGCTTCAACTTCCAATATTATCCAGTTTTGTGGTATCGCCACGTACCTCATTCCAAACTCAAGATGGTGTCTCCAATCGAGTATGATTCAACCATCATTGCCTATGATCCATCAGTGCAGGGCAGAGCCACGGTTTCCCGGGACAATTCCCAGTCCAAGGCATTTCTGTCCCTGCATGACCTGAACCACCACGACTCTGGCCGCTACTTCTGCACCGTTAACACAGAGACGGGAAATGCGGCTGAGTTTGAACACAAACCTGCAGGGGCCCGGGAGAGGGTGCACCAGCTTTAGAGCAGCTGAGTGCTAATTTCTCTAAGGGCTCTTCCCCAAGGTTTTCAAGACCTTTTGCTAACAGCTCCTTTCCCCACACTACCAGTTTCCCTCTTCTCACTCCCACATGTTCTGCTTTATCCCATGGAGGTGGTTCAGTGAGTTCCTGTCACCCAAGCAGCCTGGTCACCTTCCTTGCCTGCAGATCCTCTCTGCCTTCCCCTGCTGCCTTTCTTCCCTGGGGCTCCATGAAAGCCTGGACTTCAGAGACAATAAGTCCCTTGTGTTCTTCCTTGTGCCAGTGAGAGTGAAGCCCTCAGGGAACTGCCCTGTTTTTTGTTCCAGGTGCATTTCAGGGTGCTGAGATCCAAGCAACCAAGTCTGCGGTGTGGTGGCGAGCAGGGGAGACTGGGACCCTGTGATGCACTTACAGGTCCAGCTCCTCCTATATTTACGTGGCCTGATACTGACAGTGTCCTGGAGGAGCCCTGCAGTACCTGATGCAGAGCTAGGGCCACGGAGGCTCCTACAGCCACACGGCCCCTTTTGTCCACAAGAGGTTCTCCTGCCAGGCTGATAATAGCTCTGGGACCCTGACCATCACCAGGCTGGGGCTGGGGGACACTGCGCTCTATTACTGCACCCTGCAGGGACCACAGTGACAGACACTGGGCTGTGCCTGAGAACTATCCGTGTCCTCCCCTCCTGCTTTGCCCTCCTCTGAGTTACTGGGGTCTCAGCCAGTTTCTGAGGCAAATCAGTGTGCAGCTGTGACTGGGCTGAGAGATGGAGGGCTCTAAGAGAAGGATTCATCCTCCCACTCCTCCATTCCCATCACAATGCCCTCACCATGTTGCCCTGACCCTTGATGAATCTCGCTGTCCTCAGGATTTGTTCTTCCTCCCTGCAGTAGTCACTGGCTCGGGGGGTCTTGGAGCAGCCCAGCAGGAAAGGGATCATGCAAGAGGGAAATCGAATCACCTTCCATTGTAGCATGAGGGGAGACAGGATGAACAGATATTTAATGTTCTGGTATCAGCTGGGGCCACAAGGCACTCTGGACTGGATTTTCAGGGAGGATGCTGCATATGCAGAAGGTTTCCAGGATTGATTTAAGGCATCTGTGGAGAACTCCCAGAACAGATTCACACTAGAGATCCAGGCAGCAAAGCAAGGGGATCAAGCAGTTTATTACTGTGCTGCTGCTCTCACTCTGGTGCCACCCTGCAGTAGAGGGGATGAAAAAAACGAGTGTACAGAGAACACAGACGTGGCAGCGTATCTTTCTCACAGCCTCTAAGCAGCCATTGGTGTCAGGCAAGGGCAGGTGTGGGAAGCAGAGCTTTGGTGCGCTTGCAGTGCAATGCGGTGGGGACAGCGTGCTTGAAGGGCTGAGAGTATTTGTGATGCAGGAGGACGAGTTGTGGGAAGTGCCGAGGGTGAATGGTGGCACACAGGTTGGTGCTTGGTGCCTGGGCTCCTCTCTCCCATGGGTCAGTGTTACAGATGGACCAGCACACACAGCAAGGCAACACGAGTTCCCTCTGGAGCACCCTCACTGCTCTTTGCCTGTTGATAGGTGCTGTCCCTTCATTCCACGCTCAGACCAATAGGGAATTCATATCCTGAAGAATTCATTCATTCATAATCTATGTCTGCCATATAAATAGTCTAATTCATCTCAACAGGAATCATTCATGGGTCACGTCTTTCATCTCAAGCCTTTGGATTTTGCAGTGGGACTTGACATGATTGGTTCCTCCCCCGGGGAAGGACTTGACTGTGCCTGGGGGTGGAGGGGGAGGTCTCTGCCAGCCCATTTGTGGAGGCTGCCGAGGTCCCTCAGACAGGCAGGATGGAGAACTTGGTGGGGTCGTGGCTCCTGCTCTTGTCCTTGGCCACGAAGCCAGGAGGTGAGAGCTAAGCACGCAGAGATCCTGGGGCTGGGGAAGCGTGACAGGGCCAGTGGAGCAGTGGGATACTGGGTCTGGAGTGTGGGTCTGCTTGAGTGTAGAAAGGGAGGAGAGAGGTGGACAGGGCAGGATGGGGAGCAGCTTGAGCTGTGGGTTCTGGCACTGAGCTCGGCTGTGGGGTCAGAGGGTGAGGGGCAAGTGGTGATGGCAGCAATGCTGGGGTTAGGGAAAGGGGAGCACAGAGGTACAGGAGAAGCAGAAGGGAAAGAAGAAGGAGAAGGACTGGGAATGGTTAAGGGAGATCCAGGGCTAGGAGCTGGCACTTGGCTGTGGCACTGAGAGAGTGCAGGAACAGCCTTGGGCCATGGGCGCACCCTGTCCAGCTGATCGTATTTTTGTCCACAGGCCTGTGGGCACAGTGGAGGTTAACGGAGGCTGGTGGAGGACTGCGAGCACCTGGGGACTCCGTGCTCCTCTCCTGCCATGGGACTGGCTTCGACTTCGAAAAATATTCAGTTCGGTGGTACCGTCAGCCACCAGGAGCTACACTCGAGTGGGTGTCTTATATGAGATATGATTCTTCAGTCATTAAATATGGTCCATCCGTGCAGGGTAGAGCCACTGTTTCCCGGGACAATTCCCAGTCCAAGGCATTTCTTTCCTTGCTTGCCCTGAAACACCATGACTCTGCCCGCTACTTCTGCGCCGTTGACACAGAGATGGGAAATGCAGCTGAGCTTGAACAGAAACCTGCTGGGGCCCGAGAGAGGGTGCACCAGCTTTAGAGAAGCTGAGTACTAATTTGTCTAAGGGCTCTTCCCCAAGGTTTTCCTTACCTTTTGCCAAGATCCCCTTTCACAGCACTACCAATTTCTCTGCTCACTCCCACATGTTCTGCTTTATCCCATGGAGGTGGTTCAGTGAGTTCCTGTCACCCAAGCAGCCTGGTCACCTTCCTTGCTTGCAGATCCTCTCTGCCTTCCCTTGGTCACCTTCTTCCCTGGGGCTCCATGAAAGCCTGGGTTTCAGGGACAATCAGTCCCTTGTGTGATTCCTTGTGCCAGTGAGAGCAAAGACCTCAGGGAACAGTCCTGATTTTTGTTCCAGGTGCATTTCAGGGTGCTGAGATCCAAGCAACCAAGTCTACAGTGTGGTGGCGAGCAGGGGAGACCAGGACCCTGCGATGCACTTACAGCTCCAACTCCTCCTATATTTATGTGGTGTCCTGGAGGAGCCCTGCAGTACCTGCTGCAGAGCAAGGGCCGCGGAGGCTCCTACAGCCACACGGCCCCTTTTGCTCGCAACAGATTTTCCTGCCAGGCTGACAATAGCTCTGGGACCCTGATCATCACCAGGCTGGGGCTGGGGGACACTGTGCACTATTACTGTGCCCTGCAGGGACCACAGTGACAGACACTGGTCTGTGCCTGAGAACTATCAGTGTCTTCCCCTCCTGCTTTGCCCTCCTCTGAGTTACTTGGGTATCAACCAATTCTGTGGCAAGTGAGTGTGTGGCTGTGACTGGGCTGAGACATGGGAGGGCTCTTAGAGAGGGATTTATCTTATGAGGAACAGCTGATAGAGCTGGGGATGTTTTAGCCTTGAGAAGAGGAGGCTGAGAGGAGACCTCCTTGCTCTCTACAACTACCTGAAAGGAGGTTGTAGAGAGGAGGGAGCTGGGCCCTTCTCCCAAGTGAGAGAATCACAGAATAACGAGGTTGGAAGAGACTGACCGGATCATCGATGAGACCTTTTAACAGAAAAGCTCATTGGGCACTGGCAGAGGCTGCCCAGAGAGGGGGTTTAGTCACCATCCCTGGGGGTTTTTATAGGACGTGTGGATGAGGTGCTGAGGTGCTGTGGATGAGGTGCTGACGGTTTAATGATTGATAGGAATGGTTAGACTGGATGATCCAATGGGTCTTTTCCAACCTGGTGATTCTATGATTCTGTGATAAACAGGAATCATTCATGGGTCACCTCTGTCATCTCAGGCCTTTGGATTGTGCCCTGGGACTTCACATGGTTGGTTCCTCCCCAGGGGAAGGACTTGGCTGTGCCTGGGCGTGGTGGGCCCCTTTTGCCCACAAGAGCTTTTCCGGACAGGCTGACAATAGCTCTGGGACCCTGACCATCACCAGGCTGGGGCTGGGGGACACTGTGCACTATTACTGCGCCCTGCAGGAACCACAGTGACATACACTGGGCCATGTCTGAGCAACATCAGTGTCTTCCCCTCCTGCTTTGCCCTCCTCTGAGTTACTGGGGTCTCAGTCCATTTCTCAGGCAAATCAGTGTGCAGCTGTGACTGAGCTGAGAGATTGAGGGGCCTCTAAAAAAGGGATTTATCTTATGAGGAACAGCTGAGAGAGCTGAGGGTGTTTTAGCCTGGAGAAGAGGAGGCTGAGAGGAGACCTCCTTGCTCTCTACAACTACCTGAGAGGAGGTTGTAGAGAGGAGGGAGCTGGGCTCTCCTCCCAAGTGACAGGGGACAGGACAAGAGGGAATGGCCTCAAGCTCCGCAGACACCAACTCGAGTTTAGACCAAGGTACATGGCAGTACCACAAAACTGGATAATATTGGAAGTTGAAGCCAGACCATTGGCAGGAGAAGAAACCAGAGTCTGCAGGTGCTCGCAGTCCTCCACAAGCCTCCGTTAACCTCCACTGTGCCCACAAGTTCCTTATCACCCAAACAGCCTGTCCGCCCTGCCTGCCTGCAGCCTCTCTCTGCCTTCCCTTGGTCCCTTCAAAGCCCTGAGGGAACAGCCCTGCTTTTTGTTCCAGGTACATTCAGGGTGCTCACCATCCCTCACACTTACCTACCACATCTCTGTCCCTGCCTGACCTGCACCCCCAGGACTCTGCCCGCTGCTTCTGCACTGTTCACATGGAGATGGGAAATGCAGCTGAGCTTGAACAGAAAACCACTGGGTCCCAGGACACGAGTGTGTGAGGTTTGGATCCAGTGAGTACTGAGGTGGCTCACCAAAGGCACAAAATGACCTCACTGAACAGTGCAGGTTGTCCTGGTCTTTCTCCAAGAACTCCTTTCCCAACACTTCCAGCTTCCATCATCTCATTCCACATTCTCTGTCTGCAGGGCTGTGGGCACAGCTGAGGGTGATGGAGGCTGGTGGCGGGTTGAACGCACCGGGGGACTCTGTGCTCCTCTCGTGTCGTTCGTTTGGCTTATCCTTCAAGAATTCTACAGTTCGGTGGTACCGCCAGGCAGCCGTAGCCAGACTCGAGTGGGTCTCCATCATCAGCGCTTCTTCCTCAGTCATTAGATTCGGGCCATCAGTGCAGGGCCATCAGCCACAATATCCAACAATCGTCCCACTGATCCATTCCCATCACAATGCCCTCACCAGTGTTGCCCTGACCCTTGATGAATCTTGGTGTGCTCAGGACTTGTTCTTCCTCCCTACAGCAGTCACTGGCCACATGTCCTTGGAGCAACCCAGCAGGGAAGTGGCCGTGCAAGAGGGAGATGGAGTCACCTTCCATGGTCACGTGCGTGGAGAGATTACAATCAGTTACTTCATGTTCTGGTACCAGTGGGGACCATGTGGTAATCTGGACTGGATTTGCCAGGTTGGTGGTGCCTATGGAGAAGGTTTCTAGGATTGCTTTAAGGGATCAGTGAGAAGATCCTCAGAAGTATCCACACTGACGTGGTTCCTCCCCCAGGGCAGGACTTTACTGTGCTTAGGGGTGGCACGGGGAGGTCACAACCAGCCCATTTGTGGCAGCTGCTGAGGTCCCTCGAGAGGGCAGGATGGAGAATTTGGTGGGGCTGTGGCTTCAGGTGTTGTCCTTGGCCACAGGGCTAGGAGGTGAGAGCCAGGTGGGGAGGGCAGAGATCCGGGGGCTCGGGAAGGGTTGAGAAGAGAGGGAGAGGTATAGGGAGATGTGAGGAGAAGGAGAAGGAGAAGAAGGAGAGGGACAGAAAGCAGAGGAAGAAAGAGAGGTGGAAGCACTATGGTCACCCAATGCCTGGCTTCCCATGATCTCTGTCCGCAGGGCTCTGGGCACAGATGAGGCTGGCAGAGGCCGGTGGGGGGCTGCGAGCACCCGGGGACTCCGTGCTCCTCTCCTGCCACGGGGCCGGCTTCACCTTTGAGAACCATTATGTCCGGTGGTACCGCCAGGCACCCAGTGCGGGGATCGAGTGGGTGTCCTGGATCAGCCATTATTCATCACAGACGGAATTCAGTCCAGCAGTGCAGGGTCGAGCCAATGCCTCCCGAGACAATGCACGGTCCGAGGCAGCTCTCAGCCTGCACCTCCTGCACCATGGGGACTGTGCCCGCTACTTCTGTGCCATTCGCATAGTGACTGGAAATCCCCCTGAGCTTTAACACAAAGCTCCCAGCAGGGTCCCAGCTCTGGAGCTCAGAGCTGGAAGGGAGGAGTGGACCATCCTCACCAGCAACTATGCTTGGGACTGGGTCCGCAAGACTCCTGGCAATGACCTGATGCTGGACAGTGTGGCAGTGTCCTTTCACAGGACTCATTGCTCCCCCCTTCTCGTGCAGTGTTTCCAGCCATGCAGAACCCTCCAGCAAGCAGCTCTCTCTGGAAGAGCTCTAGCCAGCAGCTGCAGCGATGGGCACTCATTTCTGCAGCATCAGAGCTGGAGAAGGGCAGAGTGCTTGGAACACAGGCAGGGCCAGGGCAGTGGAATGAGGAAAGGCTGCCTTTCTGAGAGAGAAAAGAAGGAAAGGCAGTGTGGTGTCTTCATCCTTGTGAGCTCTGGTTCCTGGCACCAGATCTATTCCTCTGCCTGTCTTTGTCAGCTGGGCTCAAAGAGAATGATATATCCTCCCACTGATCCATTCCCATCACAATGCCCTCACCAGTTGCCCTGACCCTTGATGAATCTCAGCATCTTCAGGGCTTGTTCTTCCTCCCTGCAGCAGTCACTGGCCAGTTGACCTTGGAGCAGCCCATCAGGAAAGTGGCCGTGCGAGAGGGAGATGGAGTCACCTTCCAGTGCCACATTCGTAGCGAGACTAGAAGCAGACCCTACGTGTTCTGGTACCGGTTGGAACCTCATGGTACTCTGGACTGGATTTGCTGGGTGGGTGGTGCCTATGCTGTAGGTTTCCAGGATCGCTTTACGGCATCAGTGGTGAATTCCCAGAACAGAGTCACACTGGAGATCCAGGCAGCAGAGCCAGGGGATCAAGGAGTTTATTACTGTGCTGCTAAATCTCACCCTGGTGCAGCTCTGCAGTAGAAGGGACCAAAAACTGCCTGAGAGAGAATACAAATGTGGCAGTGTTTCTTTCTCACAGCCTCTAAGCGGCCGTTGGTGTCAGGCAAGGACAGGTGCCAGAAGCAGAGCTTTGGTGTGACCCGGTTCCTGGCACCACATCTATTTCTCTGCCTGTCTTTGTCAGCTGGGCTCAAAGAGAATGATATATCCTCCCACTGGTCCATTCCCATCACAATGCCCTCACCCTTGATGAATCTCGGAATCTTCAGGGCTTGTTCCTCCTCTCTGCAGCAGTCACTGGCCAGTTGACCTTGGAGCAGCCCATCAGGAAAGTGGCCGTGCGAGAGGGAGATGGAGTCACCTTCCAGTGCAGCATGAAAGGAGACAGGATGAGCACAGACTTCATGCTCTGCTACCAGATCGGGCCACAAGGCACCCTGAACTGTATTTTCCCAAAGGATGATGCCTATAAAGGAGGTTTCCACCATCATTTTAAGGTATCCGTGGAGAGTCACAAGAACAGATTCAGAGTGCATATCCAGGCAGCAAAGCAAGGGGATCAAACAGTTTATCACTGTGCTGCTGCAGAACCATCAATGCAGCTCACCGTGGTGCAGCTCTGCAGTCGAGGGGGCCAAAACCTGAGTTAGAGAGCAGACAGAATACAGGATTGTACCCTATCAGTTTACAGGCGTGGTTCCTCCCCAGAGGTAGGGCTTTGCTGTGTCTGGAGGTGGTGGAGGAGGTCACTGCCAGCTCATTTGAGGAGGCTGTCAGGGTCATTGGGGAGGGCAGGATGGAGAACTTGGTTGGACCATGGCTCCTGGCTTTGTCCTTGGCCACAGAGCCAGGAGGTGAGAGCCAGGCGGTGAGAGCCAGGCGGGGAGGGCAGAGATCCTGGGGCTGGGGAAGGGTTGAGAAGAGAGGGAGAGGGATAGAGACTTGGAGTGAGAGAGGGAGTGGAGAGGGATGGGAGCGAAGAAGAGAGCTGTCAGTGCCATGATCGCAGCTTGCCTGGCTTCCTACAATCTCCACCCGCAGGGCTGTTGGCTCAGAGGAGGCTGACGGAAGCCGGCGGGGGGCTGCGAGAGCCAGGGGACTCCGTGCTCCTCTCCTGCCACGGCACCGGCTTCACCTTCAAAAATTCTGCAGTTTGGTGGTACCACCAGGTACCTGATGATAAACTCAAGTGGGTGTCTGCTATCGAGTATGATTCTAGCATCATTAAATATGGACCGTCAGTGCGAGGTCGAGCCACAGTTTCCCGGGACAATTCCCAGTCCAAATCATCTCTTTCCCTGCATGCCCTGAACACCCACGACTCTGGCCGCTACTTCTGCGCTGTTGGCACAGAGACGGGAAATGCAGCTGAGCTTGAACAGAAACCGGCTGGGGCCCGGGAGAGGGTGCACCAGGTGTGGAGCAGCTGAGTGCTGAGGTGGCTCAGAGCTCTTCCCCAAGATTTTCGTGACTTTTTTACCAACAGCTCGTTCTCCAGCACTGCCAGTTTCCCTCTTCTCACTCCCACATGCTCTGCTTTATCCCATGGAGGTGGTTCAGTGAGTTCCTGTCACCCAAGCAGCCTGGTCACCTTCCTTGCCTGCCAATCCTCTCTGCCTTCCCTTGGTCGCCTTCTTCCCTGGGGCTCCATGAAAGCCTGGGTTTCAGGGACAATCAGTCGCTTGTGTGATTCCTTGTGCCAGTGAGAGCAAAGTCCTCAGGGAACAGTCCTGCTTTTTGTTCCAGGTGCATTTCAGGGTGCTGAGATCCAAGCAACCAAGTCTGCGGTGTGGTGGCGAGCAGGGGAGACCGGGACCCTGCGATGCACTTACAGCTCCAACTCCTCCTATATTTACGTGGCCTGGTACCGACAGCGTCCTGGAGGAGCCCTGCAGTACCTGCTGCAGAGCAAGGGCCACGGAGGCTCCTACAGCCACACGGCCCCTTTTGCTCGCAACAGATTTTCATGCCAGGCTGACAATAGCTCTGGGACCCTGACCATCACCAGCCTGGGGCTGGGGGACACTGCGCTCTATTACTGCGCCCTGCAAGGACCACAGTGACAGACACTGGGCTGTGCCTGAGCAAAATTGGCATCCTCCCCTCCTGCTTTGCCCTCCTCTATGTTACCGGGGTCTCAGCCCATTTCTGAGGCAACTCAGTGTGTGGCTGTGACTGGGCTGAGAGATGGAGGGGCTCTAAGAGAGGGATTTATCTTGTGAGGAACAACTGATAGAGCTGGGGGTTTTAGCCTTGAGAACAGGAGGCTGAGAGGAGACCTCCTTGCTCTCTACAACTACCTGAGAGGAGGTTGTGGAAAGGAGGGAGCTGGGCTTTTCTCCCAAGTGACAAGGGACAGGACGAAAGGGAATGGCCTCAAGCTTTGCCTGGGGAGATTCAGGCTGGAGATTGGGCACTGGCAGAGGCTGCCCAGGGAGGAGGTTGAGTCACCTTCCCTGGAGGGGTTTAAGGAACAGGAGGATGAGGTACTGAGGGACATGGTTTAGCGGCTGATAGGAATGGTTGGACTCAATTATCTGGTGCTTCTTCCCCATCCTAGTGATTCTATGATTCTATGATAAACAAGAATCATTCATGGGTCACCTCAGTCATCTCAGGCCCTTGGATTGTGTCTGGTCACTTCACTGGGGTGGCTCCTCCCGAGAGGCAGGTAATTTTGCTGTTCCTGGAGTGGTGGGGGAGGTCTCTGCCAGCCCATTTGTGGAGGCTGCCGAGGTCCCTCAGACAGGCAGGATGGAGAACTTGGTGGGGTCGTGGCTCCTGCTCTTGTCCTTGGCCACAGAGCCAGGAGGTGAGAGCTAAGCACGCAGAGATCCTGGGGCTGGGGAAGCGTGACAGGGCGAGTGGAGCAGTGGGATACTGGGTCTGGAGTGTGGGTCTGCTTGAGTGTAGAAAGGGAGGACAGAGGTGGACAGGGCAGGATGGGGAGCAGCTTGGGCTCTGGGTTCTGGCATTGTGTTTGGTTGTAAGGTCAGGGGTGAAGGGCGAGTGGCGAGGGCAGCAATGCTGTGGCTAGGGAAAGGGGACCAGAGAGGTACAGGAGAGGCAGAAGGGAAAGAAGAAGGAGAAGGAATTGGAATGGTTAAGGGAGATCCAGGGCTAGGAGCTGGCACTTGGCTGGGGCACTGAGTGTGCAAGAAGAGCCTTGGGCCATGGGCTCTCCCTGTCCAGCTGATCGTACTTTTGTCCACAGGCCTGTGGGCGCAGTGGAGGTTAACGGAGGCTGGTGGAGGACTGCGAGCACCTGGGGACTCCGTGCTCCTCTCCTGCCATGGGACTGGCTTCGACTTCAAATATTCTGCAGTTTGGTGGTACCGTCAGCCACCAGGCGCTACACTCGAGTGGGTGTCTGCTATGACCTCTGATTCTTCATTCGTTAAATATGATCCATCAGTGCAGGGTAGAGCCAGAGTTTCCCGGGACAATTCCCAGTCCAAGGCATTTCTTTCCTTGCTTGCCGTGAAACACCACGATTCTGCCCGCTACTTCTGTGCAGTTGACACAGAGACGGGAAATGCAGCTGAGTTTGAACAGAAACCGGCTGGGGGCCCCATGAGTGTGCACCAGCTTTGGAGCAGCTGAGTGCTGAGGTGGCTCTGGACTCTTCCCCAAGAAAAGCGTGACTTCTCCCAAGGGCTCCATCCCCAGCACTGCCAGTTTCCCTCTTCTCACTCCCACATGCTCTGCTTTATCCCATGGAGGTGGTTCAGTGAGTTCCTGTCACCCAAGCAGCCTGGTCACCTTCCTTGCCTGCCGATCCTCTCTGCCTTCCCTCCGTCGCCTTCTTCCCTGGGGCTCCATGAAAGCCTGGGCTTCAGGGACAATCCATCCCTTGTGTGATTCCTTGTGCCAGTGAGAGCAAAGTCCTAGGGGAATAGTCCTGATTTTTGTTCCAGGTGCATTTCAGGGTGCTGAGATCCAAGCAACCAAGTCTGCAGTGTGGTGGCGAGCAGGGGAGACCGGGACCCTGTGATGAACTTATAGTTCCAACTCCTCCTATATTTACGTGGCCTGGTACCGTCAGCATCCTGGAGAAGCCCTGCAGTATCAGCCTATGAAGAAGGTTTCCAGGATCGCTTTAAGGGATCAGTGAGTAGATCCTCAGGAGGATTCACACTGGCGTAGTTCCTCCCCAGGGGCAGGACTTTGCTGCACCTGGGGTGGGGGAGGGGGTCGCTGCCAGCCCATTTGTGGCAGCTGCTGAGGTCCCTCAGGAGGGCAGGATGAAGAACTTGGTGGGGCTGTGGCTCCTGGTCTTGTCCTTGGCCACAGGGCCAGGAGGTGAGAGCCAAGTGCAGACGTCAGAGATCCTGGGTCTGGGGAAGAGTTGAGAAGACAGGGGGGAGGGAGAGAAACTTGGAGTGAGAGAGGGAGTGGAGAGGGAGAGGGATGGGAAGGAGAGGAAGAAAAAGAGCTGTAAGTGCTGTGATTGCAGCTTGCCTGGCTTCCTACGATCTCCATCCACAGGGCTGTGGGCACAGAGGAGGCTGATGGAGGCCGGCGGGGGGCTGCGAGAGCCTGGGGACTCCATGCTCCTCTCCTGCCACGGCACCGGCTTCACCTTCGATATTCTTGGAGTTTGGTGGTACCGCCAGCCAACCGGCACCACACTCGAGGCACTGTCTGTTATGAGCTATGACTCTTCATACATTCTATATGGCCGAACAGTGCAGGGTAGAGCCACGGTATCCCGGGACAATTCCCAGTCCAAGGCATTTCTGTCCCTGCATACCCTGAATACCCACGACTCTGGCCGCTACTTCTGTGCCGTTGACACAGAGATGGGAAATGCAGCTGAGCTTGAACAAAAACCTGCTGGGGCCCAAGAGAGGGTGCACTAGGTTTGGAGCAGCTGAGTGCTGAGGTGGCTAAGGGCTCTTCCCCAAGGTTTTCCTTACCTTTTGCCAAGATCCCCTTTCACAGTGCTACCTATTTCTCTGCTCACTCCCACATGCTATGCTTTATCCCATGGAGGTGGTTCAGATAGTTCCTGTCACCCAGGAAGTGACAGTCCTCAGGGAACAGTCCTGCTTTTTGCTCCAGGTGCATTTCAGGGTGCTGAGATCCAAGCAACCAAATCTGCGGTGTGGTGGCGAGCAGGGGAGACCGGGACCCTGCGATGCACTTACAGCTCCAACTCCTCCTATATTTACGTGGCCTGGTACTGACAGAGTCCTGGAGGAGCCCTGCAGTACCTGCTGCAGAGCAAGGGCCGCGGAGGCTCCTACAGCCACATGGCCCCTTTTGCTCGCAACAGATTTTCCTGCCAGGCTGACAATAGCTCTGTGACCCTGACCATCACCAGGCTGGGGCTGGGGGACACTGCGCTCTATTACTGCACCCTGCAGGGACCACAGTGACAGAAACTGGGCTCTGCCTGAGCAAAATTGGCATCCTCCCCTCCTGCTTTGCCCTCCTCCAAGTTACCGGGGTCTCAGCCCATTTCTGAGGCAACTCAGTGTGTGGCTGTGACTGGGCTGAGAGATGGAGGGGCTCTAAGAGAGGGATTTATCTTGTGAGGAACAGCTGATAGAGCTGGGGATGTTTAGCCTTGAGAACAGGAGGCTGAGAGGAGACCTCCTTGCTTTCTACAACTACCTGAGAGGAGGTTGTGGAAAGGAGGGAGCTGGGCTTTTCTCCCAAGTGACAAGGGACAGGACGAGAGAGAATGGCCTCAGGCTTTGCCTGGGGAGATTCAGGCTGGAGACTGGGCACTGGCAGAGGCTGCCCAGGGAGGGGGTGGAGTCACCTTCCCTGGAGGGGTTTAAGGAACAGGAGGATGAGGTACTGAGGGACATGGTTTAGCGGCTGATAGGAATGGTTGGACTCAATTATCTGGTGCTTCTTCCCCATCCTAGTGATTCTATGATTCTATGATAAACAAGAATCATTCATGGGTCACCTCAGTCATCTCAGGCCCTTGGATTGTGTCTGGTCACTTCACTGGGGTGGCTCCTCCCGAGAGGCAGGTAATTTTGCTGTTCCTGGAGTGGTGGGGGAGGTCTCTGCCAGCCCATTTGTGGAGGCTGCCGACGTCCCTCAGACAGGCAGGATGGAGAACTTGGTGGGGTCGTGGCTCCTGCTCTTGTCCTTGGCCACAGAGCCAGGAGGTGAGAGCTAAGCACGCAGAGATCCTGGGGCTGGGGAAGCGTGACAGGGCGAGTGGAGCAGTGGGATACTGGGTCTGGAGTGTGGGTCTGCTTGAGTGTAGAAAGGGAGGACAGAGGTGGACAGGGCAGGATGGGGAGCAGCTTGGGCTCTGGGTTCTGGCATTGTGTTTGGTTGTAAGGTCAGGGGTGAAGGGCGAGTGGCGAGGGCAGCAATGCTGAGGCTAGGGAAAGGGGACCAGAGAGGTACAGGAGAGGCAGAAGGGAAAGAAGAAGGAGAAGGACTGGGAATGGTTAAGGGAGATCCTGGGCTAGGAGCTGGCACTTGGCTGGGGCACTGAGAGAGTGCAGGAACAGCCTTGGGCCATGGGCTCTCCCTGTCCAGCTGATCGTACTTTTGTCCACAGGCCTGTGGGCGCAGTGGAGGTTAACGGAGGCTGGTGGAGGACTGCGAGCACCTGGGGACTCCGTGCTCCTCTCCTGCCATGGGACTGGCTTCACTTTCAAAAATTCTGCAGTTTGGTGGTACCGTCAGCCACCAGGTGCTACACTCGAGTGGGTGTCTGCTATGACCTCTGATTCTTCATTCGTTAAATATGATCCATCAGTGCACTGTAGAGCCAGAGTTTCCCGGGACAATTCCCAGTCCAAGGCATTTCTTTCCTTGCTTGCCCTGAAACACCATGACTCTGCCCGCTACTTCTGCGCCGTTAACACAGAGACGGGAAATGCAGCTGAGCTTGAACAGAAACCTGCTGGGGCCTGGGAGAGGGTGAACCAGGTTTGGAGCAGCTGAGTGCTGAGGTGGCTAAGAGCTCTTCCCCAAGGTTTTCGTGACTTTTTTGCCAAAAGCTCCTTCCCCAGCACTGCCAGTTCCCCTCTTCTCACTCCCACATGCTCTGCTTTATCCCATGGAGGTGGTTCAGTGAGTTCCTGTCACCCAAGCAGCCTGGTCACCTTCCTTGCCTGCCGATCCTCTCTGCCTTCCCTCCGTCGCCTTCTTCCCTGGGGCTCCATGAAAGCCTGGGCTTCAGGGACAATCAGTCCCTTCTGTGATTCCTTGTGCCAGTGAGAGCAAAGACCTCAGGGAACAGTCCTGCTTTTTGTTCCAGGTGCATTTCAGGGTGCTGAGATCCAAGCAATCAAGTCTGCGGTGTGGTGGTGAGCAGGGGAGACCGGGACCCTGCAATGAACTTACAGCTCCAACTCCTCCTATATTTACGTGGCCTGGTACTGACAGTGTCCTGGGGGAGCCCTGCAGTACCTGCTGCAGAGCAACTATTACTGTGCCCTGCAGGGACCACAGTGACAGACATTGGGCTGTGCCTGAGAACTATCAGTGTCCTCCCCTCCTGCTTTGCCCTCCTCTGAGTTACTTTGGTATCAACCAATTCTGTTGCTAGTGAGTGTGTGGCTGTGACTGGGCTGAGAGTTGGGAGGGCTCTTAGAGTGGGATTTATTTATGAGGAACAGCCGATAGAGCTGGGGATATTGTAGCCTTGAGAAGAGGAGGCTGAGAGGAGACCTCCTTGCTCTCTACAACTACATGAGAGGAGGTTGTAGAGAGGAGGGAGCTGGGCCCTTGTCCCAGGTGAGAGAATCACAGAATAACCAGGTTGGAAGAGACTCACCGGATCATCGATGAGACCTTTTAACAGAAAAGCTCATTGGGCACTGGCAGAGGCTGCCCAGAGAGGGGGTATAGTCACCATCCCTGGGGGTTTTTATAGGACGTGTGGATGAGGTGCTGAGGTGCTGTGGATGAGGTGCTGATGGGTTAATGATTGATAGGAATGGTTAGACTGGATGATCCAATGGGTCTTTTCCAACCTGGTGATTCTATGATTCTATGATAAACAGGAATCATTCATGGGTCACCTCTGTCATCTCAGGCCTGGGACTTCACATGGTTGGTTCCTCCCCAGGGGAAGGACTTGGCTGTGCCTGGGCGTGGCGAGGGAGGTCTCTGCCAGACCATTTGTGGAGGCTGCCGAGGTTCCTCAGACCGGCAGGATGGAGAACTTGGTGGGACCATGGCTCCTGCTCTTGTCATTGGCCACAGAGCCAGGAGGTGAGAGCTAAGCGGGGAGAGAAGTGGGAGAGGGAAATTGAGGGAGATGGTGATGGAGAGGGAGAAGGAAAGCTAAAAATAGAGGAAGAGAGAGGACTGGCAGCAGGTACTGGGCAGAGGGTACCTTGGTGGCAGGGAGCATCTCAGGCCATGGTCACACCCTGCCCCATTGTCCACACTCTCCATCCACAGGGCTATGGGCACAGCGGAGGCTGATGGAGTCTGGTGGAGGACTTCGAGCACATGGAGACACTGTGCTCCTCTGCTGCCACGTATCCAACTTCACATTTGAATATTCTTCAGTTTGGTGGTACCGGCAGGCACCCGGTGGCAGACTCGAGTGGGTGTCCCTTATCAGCTTTGATTCCACAGTCATTTGCTTCGGGCCATCAGTGCAGGGTCGAGCCACGGCATCCCGGAATAATACCCTGTCTGAGACATCTCTGACTTTGCGTGCCCTGCACCACCGGGATTCTGCCCGCTATATGTGCGCCATTCCTGTTCATCCCACGGTGATGGGAAACACAGCTGAGCTTGAACAGAAACTCACTGGGGCCCGGCCCATGGTGTAGGAGCTCTGGGGAGGGGAGCGGTGGGCACCTCAGCCTGTGGCAGGGAGACAGGGGCCAGCACTGAGCTGACTTTCCAGCAAGAGCTGCTTTGTCTGCACCACCTCGATCCTTCTCCTGAGTCTCAAAGCATTGCTTCATTCTGCAGAGGGTGTTCAGCATATTCCTTATCGCCCTAACAGCCTGGCTGCCCTGCCTGCCTGCAGCCTCTCTCTGCCTTCCCTTGGTCCCTTCCCAGCTGCTCCTTCCTTGGATGTTCATCCTGTTTGCAGAGGAGAAACTGGCTGCTCCCAAGGACTTGTGGTGAATGGAGTAAAGGGCAGTTGGTGGCAGGTCCCAAGTGGTTCCACTCTCCATCCGCAGGGCTGTGGGCGCAGTGGAGGCCGGTGGACCACGAACAGAACTGCAGCCCAAGAGTGTGGCAGTGTCCCTTCACAGGACTCGTTGCTTCCCCCTTCCCGCACCGTGTCTCCAGCCATGCAGACCCCTCCAGCAAGCAGCTCTCTCTGGAAGAGCTCTAGCCAGCAGCTGTGGCCACGGACACCAATTCCTGCAGCACCAGAGCTGGAGAAGGCAGAGTGCAAGGAACACAGGCAGGGCCAGGGCAGGGCTGGAGGGACGAGGTTCACTCCAGGCATGTCTCTCATGCTTGGCTGCCAGGCTGAGCTATTTCCTCACTTCTCCAGATGCTTCTCACCTGGCTTTTCCCAGACAGGGCCTGGAGCAGCAGCAGAATCTCCTGCCGGCACTCACAAACCCTGAGAAGACTGGTAACCCTCTTCCTTCCTTCTCAGTGTCTCCCACAGGCACAAAGTTGCAGAACACAACTTTGAGCATAGAAAGATGGAGTTGAATTGAGTTTTGAAACCTCATCTAGTTGAGGGAGCCCTCCAGCTGGGCAGCAGCAGGAACTGAGGGCAGAGCATCTTTTCCCCTGGACAATATCACGAATCATAGAAATCAGAGAATTCTATGGAAAGTCTAGAATTCTGTTCTATGGTTGGAAAAGATCTCTTGGATCATCGAGTCAAACCATTCCTATCAGTCCCCTCCATTCCTATGAGTCTCTTTGCTGTGGTTTTTGTGTTTGCTCCTTGGAGGATCTGACAAGCCAGCGCCAGAGAAGAGGCAGCTGGAGAAGGGTCGGCATGAGGGAGTGAGTGGAGCAGTGGGCTACGGGGTCTGGAGTGTGGATCTGCTTGAGTGTAGAAAGGGAGGAGAGAGGTGGACAAGGCAGGATGGAGAGCAGCTTGAGCAGTAGATTCTGGCGTTGAGTTTAGCAGTAGGGTCAGGGGCGAGGGGCAAGTGGACAGGACAGCAATGCTGGGGTTAGGGAAAGGGGAGCACAGAGGTACAGGAGAGGCAGAAGGGAAAGAAAAAGGAGAAGGACTGGGAATCGTTAAGGGAGATCCAGGGCTAGGAGCTGGAACTTGGCTGGGGCACTGAGAGAGTGCAGGAACAGCCTTGGGCCATGGGCGCACCCTGTCCAGCTGATCGTATTTTTGTCCACAGGCCTGTGGGCACAGTGGAGGTTAACGGAGGCTGGTGGAGGACTGCGAGCACCTGGGGACTCCGTGCTCCTCTCCTGCCATGGGACTGGCTTCTCCTATGAAAATTTTGCATTTCAGTGGTACCGCCAGCCACCAGGTGCTACACTTGAGTGGGTGTCTACTATGACCTCTGATTCTTCATTCATTAAATATGGTCCATCAGTGCAGGGTAGAGCTACATTATCCTGGGACAATTCCCAGTCCAAGGCATTTCTTTCCTTGCTTGCCCTGAACACCCACGACTCTGCCCGCTACTTCTGCGCCGTTAACACAGAGACGGGAAATCCAGCTGAGTTTGAACACAAACCTGCTGGGGCCCCCCAGAGGGTGCACTGGCTTTAGAGCAGCTGATTGCTAATTTGTCTCAGAACTCTTCCCCAAGGTTTTTGTGACCTTTTCCCAACAGCTCTGTTCCCAACACGACCAGTTTCCCTCTTCTCACTCCCACATGCTCTGCTTTATCCCATGGAGGTGGTTCAGTGAGTTCCAGTCACCCAAGCAGCCTGGTCACCTTCCTTGCCTGCCGATCCTCTCTGCCTTCCCTCCGTCGCCTTCTTCCCTGGGGCTCCATGAAAGCCTGGGCTTCAGGGACAATCCATCCCTTGTGTTCTTCCTTGTGCCAGTGAGAGTGAAGCCCTCAGGGAATAGACTTACTTTGTGTTCCAGGTGCATTTCAGGGTGCTGAGATCCAAGCAACCAAGTCTGCAGTGTGGTGGCGAGCAGGGGAGACCAGGACCCTGCGATGCACTTACAGCTCCAACTCCTCCTATATTTACGTGGCCTGGTACTGACAGTGTCCTGGAGGAGCCCTGCAGTACCTGCTGCAGAGCAAGGGCCACAGAGGCTCCTACAGCCACACAGCCCCTTTTGTCCACAAGAGCTTTTCCTGCCAGGCTGACAATAGCTCTGGGACCCTGACCATCACCAGCCTGGGGCTGGGGGACACTGTGCACTATTACTGCGCCCTGCAGGAACCACAGTGACAGACACTGGGCCATGTCTGAGCAACATCAGTGTCTTCCCCTCCTGCTTTGCCCTCCTCTGAGTTACTGGGGTCTCAGTCCATTTCTCAGGCAAATCAGTGTGCAGCTGTGACTGAGCTGAGAGATTGGGGGGCCTCTAAAAAAGGGATTTATCTTATGAGGAACACCTGAGAGAGCTGAGGGTGTTTTAGCCTGGAGAAGAGGAGGCTGAGAGGAGACCTCCTTGCTCTCTACAACTACCTGAGAGGAGGTTGTAGAGAGGAGGGAGCTGGGCTCTCCTCCCAAGTGACAGGGGACAGGACAAGAGGGAATGGCCTCAAGCTCCGCAGACACCAACTCGAGTTTAGACCAAGGTACATGGCAGTACCACAAAACTGGATAATATTGGAAGTTGAAGCCAGACCATTGGCAGGAGAAGAAACCAGAGTCTGCAGGTGCTCACAGTCCTCCACCAGCCTCCGTTAACCTCCACTGTGCCCACAGGTTCCTTATCACCCAAACAGCCTGGCCACCCTGCCTGCCTGCAGCCTCTCTCTGCCTTCCCTTGGTCCCTTCAAAGCCCTGAGGGAACAGCCCTGCTTTTTGTTCCAGGTACATTCAGGGTGCTCACCATCCCTCACACTTACCTACCACATCTCTGTCCCTGCCTGACCTGCACCCCCAGGACTCTGCCCGCTGCTTCTGCACTGTTCACATGGAGATGGGAAATGCAGCTGAGCTTGAACAGAAAACCACTGGGTCCCAGGATACGAGTGTGTGAGGTTTGGATCCAGTGAGTGCTGAGGTGGCTCACCAAAGGCACAAAATGACCTCACTGAACAGTGCAGGTTGTCCTGGTCTTTCTCCAAGAACTCCTTTCCCAACACTTCCAGCTTCCATCATCTCATTCCACATTCTCTGTCTGCAGAGCTGTGGGCACAGCTGAGGGTGATGGAGGCTGGTGGCGGGTTGAACGCACCGGGGGACTCTGTGCTCCTCTCGTGTCGTTCGTTTGGCTTATCCTTCAAGAATTCTACAGTTCGGTGGTACCGCCAGGCAGCCGTAGCCAGACTCGAGTGGGTCTCCATCATCAGCGCTTCTTCCTCAGTCATTAGATTTCGGCCATCAGTGCAGGGTCGAGCCACAATATCCAACAATCATCCCACTGGTCCATTCCCATCACAATGCCCTCACCAGTGTTGCCCTGACCCTTGATGAATCTTGGTGTGCTCAGGAATTGTTCTTCCTCCCTACAGCAGTCACTGGCCACGAGTCCTTGGAGCAACCCATCAGGGAAGTGGCTGTGCAAGAGGGAGATGGAGTCACCTTCCATGGTCACGTGTGTGGAGAGATTACAATCAGTTACTTCATGTTCTGGTACCAGTGGGGACCATGTGGTAATCTGGACTGGATTTGCCAGGTTGGTGGTGCCTATGGAGAAGGTTTCTAGGATTGCTTTAAGGGATCAGTGAGAAGATCCTCAGAAGGATTCACACTGGCGTGGTTCCTCCCCTGGGGCAGGACTTTACTGTGCTTAGGGGTGGCACGGGGAGGTCACCACCAGCCCATTTGTGGCAGCTGCTGAGGTCCCTCGAGAGGGCAGGATGGAGAATTTGGTGGGGCTGTGGCTTCAGGTGTTGTCCTTGGCCACAGGGCTAGGAGGTGAGAGCCAGGTGGGGAGGGCAGAGATCCAGGGGCTGGGGAAGGGTTGAGAAGAGAGGGAGAGGTATAGGGAGATGTGAGGAGAAGGAGAAGGAGAAGAAGGAGAGGGACAGAAAGCAGAGGAAGAAAGAGAGGTGGAAGCACTATGGTCACCCAATGCCTGGCTTCCCATGATCTCTGTCTGCAGGGCTCTGGGCACAGATGAGGCTGGCAGAGGCCGGTGGGGGGCTGCAAGAACCCGGGGACTCTGTGCTCCTCTCCTGCCACGGGGCCGGCTTCACCTTTGAGAACCATTATGTCCGGTGGTACCGCCAGGCACCCAGTGCGGGGATCGAGTGGGTGTCCTGGATCAGCCATTATTCATCACAGACGGAATTCAGTCCAGCAGTGCAGGGTCGAGCCAATGCCTCCCGAGACAATGCGCGGTCCGAGGCAGCTCTCAGCCTGCACCTCCTGCACCATGGGGACTGTGCCCGCTACTTCTGTGCCGTTCGCACAGTGACTGGAAATCCCCCTGAGCTTTAACACAAAGCTCCCAGCAGGGTCCCAGCTCTGGAGCTCAGAGCTGGAAGGGAGGAGTGGACCATCCTCACCAGCAACTATGCTTGGGACTGGGTCCGCAAGACTCCTGGCAATGACCTGATGCTGGACAGTGTGGCAGTGTCCTTTCACAGGACTCATTGCTTCCCCCTTCCCGCGCAGTGTTTCCAGCCATTCAGAACCCTCCAGCAAGCAGCTCTCTCTGGAAGAGCTCTAGCCAGCAGCTGCAGCGATGGGCACTCATTTCTGCAGCACCAGAGCTGGAGAAGGGCAGAGTGCTTGGAACACAGGCAGGGCCAGGGCAGCTGGAATGAGGAAAGGCTGCCTTTCTGAGAGAGAAAAGAAGGAAAGGCAGTGTGATGTCTTCATCCTTGTGAGCTCTGGTTCCTGGCACCAGATCTATTCCTCTGCCTGTCTTTGTCAGCTGGGCTCAAAGAGAATGATATATCCTCCCACTGGTCCATTCCCATCACAATGCCCTCACCACTGTTGCCCTGACCCTTGATGAATCTCAGCATCTTCAGGGCTTGTTCTTCCTCCCTGCAGCAGTCACTGGCCAGTTGACCTTGGAGCAGCCCATCAGGAAAGTGGCCGTGCGAGAGGGAGATGGAGTCACCTTCCAGTGCCACATTCGTAGCGAGACTAGAAACAGACCCTACGTGTTCTGGTACCGGTTGGAACCTCATGGTACTCTGGACTGGATTTGCTGGGTGGGTGGTGCCTATGCTGTAGGTTTCCAGGATCGCTTTACGGCATCAGTGGTGAATTCCCAGAACAGAGTCACACTGGAGATCCAGGCAGCAGAGCCAGGGGATCAAGGAGTTTATTACTGTGCTGCTAAATCTCACCCTGGTGCAGCTCTGCAGTAGAAGGGACCAAAAACTGCCTGAAAGAGAATACAAATGTGGCAGTGTTTCTTTCTCACAGCCTCTAAGCCGTTGGTGTCAGGCAAGGACAGGTGCCAGAAGCAGAGCTTTGGTGTGACCTGGTTCCTGGCACCACATCTATTTCTCTGCCTGTCTTTGTCAGCTGGGCTCAAAGAGAATGATATATCCTCCCACTGGTCCATTCCCATCACAATGCCCTCACCACTGTTGCCCTGACCCTTGATGAATCTCGGAATCTTCAGGGCTTGTTCTTCATCTCTGCAGCAGTCACTGGCCAGTTGACCTTGGAGCAGCCCATCAGGAAAGTGGCCGTGCGAGAGGGAGATGGAGTCACCTTCCAGTGCAGCATGAAAGGAGACAGGATGAGCACAGACTTCATGCTCTGCTACAAGATCGGGCCACAAGGCACCCTGAAATGTATTTTCCCAAAGGATGATGTCTATAAAGGAGGTTTCCACCATCATTTTAAGGTATCCGTGGAGAGTCACAAGAACAGATTCAGAGTGCATATCCAGGCAGCAAAGCAAGGGGATCAAACAGTTTATTACTGTGCTGCTGCAGAACCAGCAATGCAGCTCACCGTGGTGCAGCTCTGCAGTCGAGGGGGCCAAAACCTGAGTTAGAGAGCAGACAGAATACAGGATTGTACCCTATCAGTTTACAGGGGTGGTTCCTCCCCAGAGGTAGGGCTTTGCTGTGTCTGGAGGTGGTGGAGGTCGTCGCTGCCAGCCCATTTGCGGTGGCTGTCAGGGTTCTTGGGGAGGGCAGGATGGAGAACTTGGTTGGACCATGGCTCCTGGCTTTGTCCTTGGCCACAGAGCCAGGAGGTGAGAGCCAGGCGGGGAGGACAGAGATCCTGGGGCTGGGCAAGGGTTGAGAAGAGAGGGAGAGGGATAGAGACTTGGAGTGAGAGAGGGAGTGGAGAGGGATGGGAGGGAGATGAAGAAAGAGAGCTGTCAGTGCCATGATCGCAGCTTGCCTGGCTTCCTACAATCTCCACCCGCAGGGCTGTTGGCTCAGAGGAGGCTGACGGAAGCTGGCGGGGGGCTGCGAGAGCCAGGGGACTCCGTACTCCTCTCCTGCCACGGCACAGGCTTCACCTTCAAAAATTCTGCAGTTTGGTGGTACCACCAGGTACCTGATGATAAACTCAAGTGGGTGTCTGCTATCGAGTATGATTCCAGCATCATTAAATATGGACCGTCAGTGCGAGGTCGAGCCACAGTTTCCCGGGACAATTCCCAGTCCAAATCATCTCTTTCCCTGCATGCCCTGAACACCCACGACTCTGGCCGCTACTTCTGCGCTGTTGGCACAGAGACGGGAAATGCAGCTGAGTTTGAACAGAAACCGGCTGGGGCCAGGGAGAGGGTGCACCAGGTGTGGAGCAGCCGAGTGCTGAGGTGGCTCAGAGCTCTTCCCCAAGATTTTCGTGACTTTTTTACCAACAGCTCCTTCCCCAGCACTGCCAGTTTCCCTCTTCTCACTCCCACATGCTCTGCTTTATCCCATGGAGGTGATTCAGTGAGTTCCTGTCACCCAAGCAGCCTGGTCACCTTCCTTGCCTGCAGATCCTCTCTGCCTTCCCTCCGTCGCCTTCTTCCCTGGGGCTCCATGAAAGCCTGGGCTTCAGGGACAATCAGTCCCTTGTGTGATTCCTTGTGCCAGTGAGAGCAAAGTCCTAGGGGAATAGTCCTGATTTTTGTTCCAGGTGCATTTCAGGGTGCTGAGATCCAAGCAACCAAATCTGCGGTGTGGTGGTGAGCAGGGGAGACCGGGACCCTGTGATGAACTTACAGATCCAACTCCTCCTATATTTATGTGGCCTGGTACCGTCAGCATCCTGGAGAAGCCCTGCAGTACCAGCCTATGAAGAAGGTTTCCAGGATCGCTTTAAGGGATCAGTGAGTAGATCCTCAGGAGGATTCACACTGGCATAGTTCCTCCCCAGGGGCAGGACTTTGCTGCGCCTGGGGTGGGGGAGGGGGTCGCTGCCAGCCCATTTGTGGCAGCTGCTGAGGTCCCTCAGGAGGGCAGGATGAAGAACTTGGTGGGGCTGTGGCTCCTGGTCTTGTCCTTGGCCACAGGGCCAGGAGGTGAGAGCCAAGTGCAGACGTCAGAGATCCTGGGTCTGGGGGAAGAGTTGAGAAGACAAGGGGGAGGGAGAGAGACTTGGAGTGGGAGAGGGAGTGGAGAGGGAGGGGGATGGGAAGGAGAGGAAGAAAAAGAGCTGTCAGTGCTGTGATTGCAGCTTGCCTGGCTTCCTACGATCTCCATCCACAGGGCTGTGGGCACAGAGGAGGCTGATGGAGGCCGGCGGGGGGCTGCGAGAGCCTGGGGACTCCATGCTCCTCTCCTGCCACGGCACCGGCTTCACCTTCGATATTCTTGGAGTTTGGTGGTACCGCCAGCCAACCAGCACCACACTCGAGGCACTGTCTGTTATGAGCTATGACTCTTCATACATTCTATATGGCCGAACAGTGCAGGGTAGAGCCACGGTAACCCGGGACAATTCCCAGTCCAAGGCATTTCTGTCCCTGCATACCCTGAATACCCACGACTCTGCCCGCTACTTCTGTGCCGTTGACACAGAGATGGGAAATGCAGCTGAGCTTGAACAGAAACCTGCTGGGGCCTGGGAGAGGGTGCACCAGGTTTGGAGCAGCTGAGTGCTGAGGTGGCTAAGGGCTCTTCCCCAAGGTTTTCCTTACCTTTTGCCAAGATCCCCTTTCCCAGCACTACCAATTTCTCTGCTCACTCCCACATGCTCTGCTTTATCCCAGGGAGGTGGTTCAGATAGTTCCTGTCACCCAAGCAGCCTGGTCACCTTCCTTGCCTGCAGATCCTCTCTGCCTTCCCTCCGTCGCCTTCTTCCCTGGGGCTCCATGAAAGCCTGGGTTTCAGGGACAATCAGTCCTTTGTGTGATTCCTTGTGCCAGTGAGAGCAAAGTCCTCAGGGAACAGTCCTGCTTTTTGTTCCAGGTGCATTTCAGGGTGCTGAGATCCAAGCAAGCAAATCTGCGGTGTGGTGGCGAGCAGGGGAGACCGGGACCCTGCGATGCACTTACAGCTCCAACTCCTCCTATATTTACGTGGCCTGGTACTGACAGAGTCCTGGAGGAGCCCTGCAGTACCTGCTGCAGAGCAAGGGCCGCGGAGGCTCCTACAGCCACACGGCCCCTTTTGTTCGCAACAGATTTTCCTGCCAGGCTGACAATAGCTCTGGGACCCTGACCATCACCAGCCTGGGGCTGGGGGACATTGCGCTCTATTACTGCGCCCTGCAGGGACCACAGTGACAGACACTGGGCTGTGCCTGAGCAAAATTGGCATCCTCCCCTCCTGCTTTGCCCTCCTCCAAGTTACCGGGATCTCAGCCCATTTCTGAGGCAACTCAGTGTGTGGCTGTGACTGGGCTGAGAGATGGAGGGGCTCTAAGAGAGGGATTTATCTTGTGAGGAACAGCTGATAGAGCTGGGGATGTTTAGCCTGGAGAAGAGGAGGCTGAGAAGAGACCTCATTGCTCTCTACAACTACCTGAGAGGAGGTTGTGGAAAGGAGGGAGCGGGGCTTTTCTCCCAAGTGACAAGGGACAGGATGAGAGGGAATGGCCTCAGGATTTGCCTGGGGAGATTCAGGCTGGAGACTGGGCACTAGCAGAGGCTGCCCAGGGAGGGGGTGGTGTCACCTTCCCTGGAGGGGTTTAAGGAACAGGAGGATGAGGTACTGAGGGACATGGTTTAGTGGCTGATAGGAATGGTTGGACTCAATTATCTGGTGCTTCTTCCCCATCCTGGTGATTCTATGATTCTATGATAAACAAGAATCATTCATGGGTCACCTCAGTCATCTCAAGCCCTTGGATTGTGTCCGGTCACTTCACTGGGGTGATTCCTCCCGAGAGGCAGGTAATTTTGCTGTTCCTGGGGTGGTGGGGGAGGTCTCTGCCAGCCCATTTGTGGAGGCTGCCGAGGTCCCTCAGACAGGCAGAATGGAGAACTTGGTGGGGTCGTGGCTCCTGCTCTTGTCCTTGGCCACAGAGCCAGGAGGTGAGAGCTAAGCACGCAGAGATCCTGGGGCTGGGGAAGCGTGAGGGGGTGAGTGGAGCAGTGGGATACTGGGTCTGGAGTGTGGGTCTGCTTGAGTGTAGAAAGGGAGGAGAGAGGTGGACAGGGCAGGATGGGGAGCAGCTTGGGCTGTGGGTTCTGGCGTTGAGCTTGGCTGTGGGTTCAGGCAGTGAGGGTCAGGTGGTGATGGCAGCAGCACTGGGGCTGCACAGAGGAACAGTAGAGGAAGAAGGGAAAGAAGAAGGAGAGGGACTGGGAATGGTCAAGGGAGATCCTGGGCTAGGAGCTGGTATTTGGCTGGGGCACTGAGAGAGTGCAGGAACAGCCTTGGGCCATGGGCGCTCCCTGTCCAGCTGATCGTACTTTTGTCCACAGGCTTGTGGGCGCAGTGGAGGTTAACGGAGGCTGGTGGAGGACTGCGAGCACCTGGGGACTCTGTGCTCCTCTCCTGCCATGGGACTGGCTTCGCCTTCAAATATTCTGCAGTTTGGTGGTACCGTTAGCCACCAGGAGCTACACTTGAGTGGGTGTCTTATATGAGCTATGATTCTTCAGACATTAAATATGGTCCATCTGTGCAGGGTAGAGCCACTGTTTCCCGGGACAATTCCCAGTCCAAGGCATTTCTTTCCTTGCTTGCCCTGAAACATCATGACTCTGCCCGCTACTTCTGCGCCGTTAACACAGAGACGGGAAATGCAGCTGAGCTTGAACAGAAACCTGCTGGGGCCCCCATGAGGGTGCACCAGGTATGGAGCAGCTGAGTGATGAGGTGGCTAAGGGCTCTTCCCCAAGGTTTTCATGACCTTTTTCCAAGAGCTCCTTTCCCAGCACTGCCAGTATCTCTGCTCACTCTCACATGCTCTGCTTTATCCCATGGAGGTGGTTCAGATAGTTCCAGTCACCCAAGCAGCTTGGTCACCTTCCTTGCCTGCAGATCCTCTCTGCCTTCCCTTGGTCGCCTTCTTCCCTGGGGCTCCATGAAAGCCTGGGCTTCAGGGACAAACTTCAGGGACACTGCGCTCTATTACTGTGCCCTGCAGTGACCACAGTGACAGACATTGGGCTGTGCCTGAGAACTATCAGTGTCCTCCCCTCCTGCTTTGCCCTCCTCTAAGTTAATTGGGTCTCAATCCATTTCTGTGGCAAGTGAGTGTGTGGCTGTGACTGGACTGAGAGATAGGAGGGCTCTTAGAGAGGGATTTATCTTATGAGGAACAGCTGAGAGAGCTGGGGGGTTTAGCCTTGAGAAGAGGAGGCTGAGAGGAGACCTCCTTGCTCTCTACAACTACCTGAAAGGAGGTTGTGGAAAGGAGGGAGCTGGGCTCTTCTCCCAAGTCTGAGAATCACAGAATAACCAGGCTGGAAGAGACTCACCGGATCATCGATGAGACCTTTTAACAGAAAAGCTCATTGAGCACTGGCAGAGGCTGCCCAGAGAGGGGGTATAGTCACCATCCCTGGGGGTTTTTATAGGACGTGTGGATGAGGTGCTGAGGTGCTGTGGATGCGGTGCTGAGGTGCTGTGGATGCAGTGCTGATGCTTTAATGATTGATAGGAATGGTTGGACTGGATGATCCAATGGGTCTATTCCAACATGGTGATTCTATGATTCTATGATAAACAGGAATCATTCATGGGTCACTTCTGTCATCTCAGGCCTTTGGATTGTGCCCTGGGATTTCACGTGGTTGGTTCCTCCCCAGGGGAAGGACTTGGCTGTGCCTGGGCATGGCGGGGGAGGTCTCTGCCAGCACATTTGTGGCGGCTGCCGAGGTTCCTCAGACCAGCAGGATGGAGAACTTGGTGGGACCATGGCTCCTGCTCTTGTCCATGGCCACAGAGCCAGGAGGTGAGAGCCAAGTGAGGAGAGATCCTGGGGCTGGGGAAGTGGGGAGAGAAGTGGGAGAGGGAAATTGAGGGAGATGGTGATGGAGAGGGAGAAGGAAAGCTAAAAATAGAGGAAGAGAGAGGACTGGCAGCAGGTACTGGGCAGAGGGTACCTTGGTGGCAGGGAACACCTCAGGCCATGGTCACACCCTGCCCCACTGTCCACACTCTCCATCCACAGGGCTATGGGCACAGCGGAGGCTGATGGAGTCTGGTGGAGGACTTCGAGCACATTGAGACACTCTGCTCCTCTGCTGCCACGCATCCAACTTCACATTTGAATATTCTTCAGTTTGGTGGTACCGGCAGGCACCCGGTGGCAGACTCGAGTGGGTGTCCCTTATCAGCTTTGATTCCACAGTCATTCGCTTCAGGCCATCAGTGCAGGGTCGAGCCACAGCATCCCAGAATAATACCCTGTCTGAGACATCTCTGACTTTGCGTGCCCTGCACCACCGGGATTCTGCCCGCTATATGTGCGCCATTCCTGTTCATCCCACGGTGATGGGAAACACAGCTGAGCTTGAACAGAAACCCACTGGGGCCCGGCCCATTGTGTAGGAGCTCTGGGGAGGGGAGCGGTGGGCACCTCAGCCTGTGGCAGGGAGACAGGGGCCAGCACTGAGCTGACTTTCCAGCAAGAGCTGCTTTGTCTGCACCACCTCGATCATTCTCTTGAGTCTCAAAGCATTGCTTCATTCTGCAGAGGGTGTTCAGCATATTCCTTATAGCCCTAACAGCCTGGCCGCCCTGCCTGCCTGCAGCCTCTCTCTGCCTTCCCTTGGTCCCTTCAAAGCCCTGAGGGAACAGCCCTGCTTTTTTTTCCTGGTACATTCAGGGTGCTCACCATCCCTCACACTTACCTACCACATCTCTGTCCCTGCCTGACCTGCACCCCCAGGACTCTGCCCGCTGCTTCTGCACTGTTCACATGGAGATGGGAAATGCAGCTGAGCTTGAACAGAAACCCACTGGGTCCCAGGATACGAGTGTGTGAGGTTTGGATCCAGTGAGCACTGAGGTGGCTCACCAAAGGCACAAAATGACCTCACTGAACAGTGCAGGTTGTCCTGGTCTTTCTCCAAGAACTCCTTTCCCAACACTTCCAGCTTCCATCATCTCATTCCACATTCTCTGTCTGCAGGGCTGTGGGCACAGCTGAGGGTGATGGAGGCTGGTGGCGGGTTGAAAGCACCGGGGGACTCTGTGCTCCTCTCGTGTTGTTCGTTTGGCTTATCCTTCAAGAATTCTGCAGTTCGGTGGTACCGCCAGGCAGCCGGAGCCAGACTCGAGTGGGTCTCCATCATCAGCGCTTCTTCCTCAGTCATTAGACTTGGGCCATCAGTGCAGGGTCGAACCACAATATCCAACAATCATCCTACTGATCCATTCCCATCACAATGCCCTCACCAGTGTTGCCCTGACCCTTGATGAATCTTGGTGTGCTCAGGAATTGTTCTTCCTCCCTACAGCAGTCACTGGCCACGAGTCCTTGGAGCAACCCATCAGGGAAGTGGCCGTGCAAGAGGGAGATGGAGTCACCTTCCATGGTCACGTGTGTGGAGAGATTACAATCAGTTACTTCATGTTCTGGTACCAGTGGGGACCATGTGGTAATCTGGACTGGATTTGCCAGGTTGGTGGTGCCTATGGAGAAGGTTTCTAGGATTGCTTTAAGGGATCAGTGAGAAGATCCTCAGAAGGATTCACACTGGCGTGGTTCCTCCCCCGGGGCAGGACTTTACTGTGCTTAGGGGTGGCACGGGGAGGTCACCACCAGCCCATTTGTGGCAGCTGCTGAGGTCCCTCGAGAGGGCAGGATGGAGAATTTGGTGGGGCTGTGGCTTCAGGTGTTGTCCTTGGCCACAGGGCTAGGAGGTGAGAGCCAGGTGGGGAGGGCAGAGATCCGGGCGCTGGGGAAGGGTTGAGAAGAGAGGGAGAGGTATAGGGAGATGTGAGGAGAAGGAGAAGGAGAAGAAGGAGAGAGACAGAAAGCAGAGGAAGAAAGAGAGGTGGAAGCACTATGGTCACCCAATGCCTGGCTTCCCATGATCTCTGTCCGCAGGGCTCTGGGCACAGATGAGGCTGGCAGAGGCCGGTGGGGGGCTGCGAGCACCCGGGGACTCCGTGCTCCTCTCCTGCCACGGGGCCGGCTTCACCTTCGAGAACCATTATGTCCGGTGGTACCGCCAGGCACCCAGTGCGGGGATCGAGTGGGTGTCCTGGATCAGCCATTATTCATCACAGACGAAATTCAGTCCAGCAGTGCAGGGTCGAGCCAATGCCTCCCGAGACAATGCGCGGTCCGAGGCAGCTCTCAGCCTGCACCTCCTGCACCATGGGGACTGTGCCCGCTACTTCTGCGCCGTTCGCACAGTGACTGGAAATCCCCCTGAGCTTTAACACAAAGCTCCCAGCAGGGTCCCAGCTCTGGAGCTCAGAGCTGGAAGGGAGGAGTGGACCATCCTCACCAGCAACTATGCTTGGGACTGGGTCCGCAAGACTCCTGGCAATGACCTGATGCTGGACAGTGTAGCAGTGTCCTTTCACAGGACTCATTGATTCCCCCTTCCCACACAGTGTTTCCAGCCATGCAGAACCCTCCACCAAGCAGCTCTCTCTGGAAGAGCTCTAGCCAGCAGCTGCAGCGATGGGCACTCATTTCTGCAGCACCAGAGCTGGAGAAGGGCAGAGTGCTTGGAACACAGGCAGGGCCAGGGCAGTGGAATGAGGAAAGGCTGCCTTTCTGAGAGAGAGAAGAAGGAAAGGCAGTGTGGTGTCTTCATCCTTGTGAGCTCTGGTTCCTGGCACCAGATCTATTCCTCTGCCTGTCTTTGTCAGCTGGGCTCAAAGAGAATGATATATCCTCCCACTGGTCCATTCCCATCACAATGCCCTCACCACTGTTGCCCTGACCCTTGATGAATCTCGGAATCTTCAGGGCTTGTTCTTCCTCTCTGCAGCAGTCACTGGCCAGTTGACCTTGGAGCAGCCCATCAGGAAAGTGGCCGTGCGAGAGGGAGATGGAGTCACCTTCCATTGCCGCATGAAAGGAGACAGGATGAGCACAGACTTCATGCTCTGCTGCAAGATCGGGCCACAAGGCACCCTGAACTGTATTTTCCCAAAGGATGATGCCTATAAAGGAGGTTTCCACCATCATTTCAAGGTATCCGTGGAGAGTCACAAGAACAGATTCAGAGTGCATATCCAGGCAGCAAACCAAGGGGATCAAACAGTTTATTACTGTGCTGCTGCAGAACCAGCAATGCAGCTCACCGTGGTGCAGCTCTGCAGTCGAGGGGGCCAAAACCTGAGTTAGAAAGCATACAGAATACAGGATTGTACCCTATCAGTTTACAGGGGTGGTTCCTCCCCAGAGGTAGGGCTTTGCTGTGTCTGGAGGTGGTGGAGGTCGTCGCTGCCAGCCCATTTGCGGTGGCTGTCAGGGTTCTTGGGGAGGGCAGGATGGAGAACTTGGTTGGACCATGGCTCCTGGCTTTGTCCTTGGCCACAGAGCCAGGAGGTGAGAGCCAGGCGGGGAGGACAGAGATCCTGGGGCTGGGCAAGGGTTGAGAAGAGAGGGAGAGGGATAGAGACTTGGAGTGAGAGAGGGAGTGGAGAGGGATGGGAGGGAGATGAAGAAAGAGAGCTGTCAGTGCCATGATCACAGCTTGCCTGGCTTCCTACGATCTCCATCCGCAGGGCTGTTGGCTCAGAGGAGGCTGACGGAAGCCGGTGGGGGGCTGTGAGAGCCAGGGGACTCCGTACTCCTCTCCTGCCACGGCACAGGCTTCACCTTCAAAAATTCTGCAGTTTGGTGGTACCACCAGGTACCTGATGATAAACTCAAGTGGGTGTCTGCTATCGAGTATGATTCTAGCATCATTAAATATGGACCGTCAGTGCGAGGTCGAGCCACAGTTTCCCGGGACAATTCCCAGTCCAAATCATCTCTTTCCCTGCATGCCCTGAACACCCACGACTCTGGCCGCTACTTCTGCGCTGTTGGCACAGAGACGGGAAATGCAGCTGAGCTTGAACAGAAACCGGCTGGGGCCCGGGAGAGGGTGCACCAGGTGTGGAGCAGCTGAGTGCTGAGGTGGCTCAGAGCTCTTCCCCAAGATTTTCGTGACTTTTTTACCAACAGCTCGTTCTCCAGCACTGCCAGTTTCCCTCTTCTCACTCCCACATGCTCTGCTTTATCCCATGGAGGTGGTTCAGTGAGTTCCTGTCACCCAAGCAGCCTGGTCACCTTCCTTGCCTGCCAATCCTCTCTGCCTTCCCTTGGTCGCCTTCTTCCCTGGGGCTCCATGAAAGCCTGGGTTTCAGGGACAATCAGTCGCTTGTGTGATTCCTTGTGCCAGTGAGAGCAAAGTCCTCAGGGAACAGTCCTGCTTTTTGTTCCAGGTGCATTTCAGGGTGCTGAGATCCAAGCAACCAAGTCTGCGGTGTGGTGGCGAGCAGGGGAGACCGGGACCCTGCGATGCACTTACAGCTCCAACTCCTCCTATATTTACGTGGCCTGGTACCGACAGCGTCCTGGAGGAGCCCTGCAGTACCTGCTGCAGAGCAAGGGCCACGGAGGCTCCTACAGCCACACGGCCCCTTTTGCTCGCAACAGATTTTCATGCCAGGCTGACAATAGCTCTGGGACCCTGACCATCACCAGCCTGGGGCTGGGGGACACTGCGCTCTATTACTGCGCCCTGCAAGGACCACAGTGACAGACACTGGGCTCTGCCTGAGCAAAATTGGCATCCTCCCCTCCTGCTTTGCCCTCCTCTATGTTACCGGGGTCTCAGCCCATTTCTGAGGCAACTCAGTGTGTGGCTGTGACTGGGCTGAGAGATGGAGGGGCTCTAAGAGAGGGATTTATCTTGTGAGGAACAACTGATAGAGCTGGGGGTTTTAGCCTTGAGAACAGGAGGCTGAGAGGAGACCTCCTTGCTCTCTACAACTACCTGAGAGGAGGTTGTGGAAAGGAGGGAGCTGGGCTTTTCTCCCAAGTGACAAGGGACAGGACGAAAGGGAATGGCCTCAAGCTTTGCCTGGGGAGATTCAGGCTGGAGATTGGGCACTGGCAGAGGCTGCCCAGGGAGGAGGTTGAGTCACCTTCCCTGGAGGGGTTTAAGGAACAGGAGGATGAGGTACTGAGGGACATGGTTTAGCGGCTGATAGGAATGGTTGGACTCAATTATCTGGTGCTTCTTCCCCATCCTAGTGATTCTATGATTCTATGATAAACAAGAATCATTCATGGGTCACCTCAGTCATCTCAGGCCCTTGGATTGTGTCTGGTCACTTCACTGGGGTGGCTCCTCCCGAGAGGCAGGTAATTTTGCTGTTCCTGGAGTGGTGGGGGAGGTCTCTGCCAGCCCATTTGTGGAGGCTGCCGAGGTCCCTCAGACAGGCAGGATGGAGAACTTGGTGGGGTCGTGGCTCCTGCTCTTGTCCTTGGCCACAGAGCCAGGAGGTGAGAGCTAAGCACGCAGAGATCCTGGGGCTGGGGAAGCGTGAGGGGGTGAGTGGAGCAGTGGGATACTGGGTCTGGAGTGTGGGTCTGCTTGAGTGTAGAAAGGGAGGACAGAGGTGGACAGGGCAGGATGGGGAGCAGCTTGGGCTCTGGGTTCTGGCATTGTGTTTGGTTGTAAGGTCAGGGGTGAAGGGCGAGTGGCGAGGGCAGCAATGCTGTGGCTAGGGAAAGGGGACCAGAGAGGTACAGGAGAGGCAGAAGGGAAAGAAGAAGGAGAAGGAATTGGAATGGTTAAGGGAGATCCAGGGCTAGGAGCTGGCACTTGACTGGGGCACTGAATGTGCAAGAAGAGCCTTGGGCCATGGGCGCTCCCTGTCCAGCTGATCGTACTTTTGTCCACAGGCCTGTGGGCGCAGTGGAGGTTAACGGAGGCTGGTGGAGGACTGCGAGCACCTGGGGACTCCGTGCTCCTCTCCTGCCATGGGACTGGCTTCGACTTCAAATATTCTGCAGTTTGGTGGTACCGTCAGCCACCAGGCGCTACACTCGAGTGGGTGTCTGCTATGACCTCTGATTCTTCATTCGTTAAATATGATCCATCAGTGCAGGGTAGAGCCAGAGTTTCCCGGGACAATTCCCAGTCCAAGGCATTTCTTTCCTTGCTTGCCGTGAAACACCACGATTCTGCCAGCTACTTCTGTGCAGTTGACACAGAGACGGGAAATGCAGCTGAGTTTGAACAGAAACCGGCTGGGGGCCCCATGAGTGTGCACCAGCTTTAGAGCAGCTGAGTGCTGAGGTGGCTCTGGACTCTTCCCCAAGAAAAGCGTGACTTCTCCCAAGGGCTCCATCCCCAGCACTGCCAGTTTCCCTCTTCTCACTCCCACATGCTCTGCTTTATCCCATGGAGGTGGTTCAGTGAGTTCCTGTCACCCAAGCAGCCTGGTCACCTTCCTTGCCTGCCAATCCTCTCTGCCTTCCCTCCGTCGCCTTCTTCCCTGGGGCTCCATGAAAGCCTGGGCTTCAGGGACAATCAGTCCCTTCTGTGATTCCTTGTGCCAGTGAGAGCAAAGTCCTAGGGGAATAGTCCTGATTTTTGTTCCAGGTGCATTTCAGGGTGCTGAGATCCAAGCAACCAAGTCTGCAGTGTGGTGGCGAGCAGGGGAGACCGGGACCCTGTGATGAACTTACAGATCCAACTCCTCCTATATTTATGTGGCCTGGTACCGTCAGCATCCTGGAGAAGCCCTGCAGTATCAGCCTATGAAGAAGGTTTCCAGGATCGCTTTAAGGGATCAGTGCGTAGATCCTCAGGAGGATTCACACTGGCGTAGTTCCTCCCCAGGGGCAGGACTTTGCTGCGCCTGGGGTGGGGGAGGGGGTCGCTGCCAGCCCATTTGTGGCAGCTGCTGAGGTCCCTCAGGAGGGCAGGATGAAGAACTTGGTGGGGCTGTGGCTCCTGGTCTTGTCCTTGGCCACAGGGCCAGGAGGTGAGAGCCAAGTGCAGACGTCAGAGATCCTGGGTCTGGGGAAGAGTTGAGAAGACAGGGGGGAGGGAGAGAAACTTGGAGTGAGAGAGGGAGTGGAGAGGGAGAGGGATGGGAAGGAGAGGAAGAAAAAGAGCTGTAAGTGCTGTGATTGCAGCTTGCCTGGCTTCCTACGATCTCCATCCACAGGGCTGTGGGCACAGAGGAGGCTGATGGAGGCCGGCGGGGGGCTGCGAGAGCCTGGGGACTCCATGCTCCTCTCCTGCCACGGCACCGGCTTCACCTTCGATATTCTTGGAGTTTGGTGGTACCGCCAGCCAACCAGCACCACACTCGAGGCACTGTCTGTTATGAGCTATGACTCTTCATACATTCTATATGGCCGAACAGTGCAGGGTAGAGCCACGGTATCCCGGGACAATTCCCAGTCCAAGGCATTTCTGTCCCTGCATACCCTGAATACCCACGACTCTGGCCGCTACTTCTGTGCCGTTGACACAGAGATGGGAAATGCAGCTGAGCTTGAACAAAAACTTGCTGGGGCCCAAGAGAGGGTGCACTAGGTTTGGAGCAGCTGAGTGCTGAGGTGGCTAAGGGCTCTTCCCCAAGGTTTTCCTTACCTTTTGCCAAGATCCCCTTTCACAGTGCTACCTATTTCTCTGCTCACTCCCACATGCTATGCTTTATCCCATGGAGGTGGTTCAGATAGTTCCTGTCACCCAGGAAGTGACAGTCCTCAGGGAACAGTCCTGCTTTTTGCTCCAGGTGCATTTCAGGGTGCTGAGATCCAAGCAACCAAATCTGCGGTGTGGTGGCGAGCAGGGGAGACCGGGACCCTGCGATGCACTTACAGCTCCAACTCCTCCTATATTTACGTGGCCTGGTACTGACAGAGTCCTGGAGGAGCCCTGCAGTACCTGCTGCAGAGCAAGGGCCGCGGAGGCTCCTACAGCCACATGGCCCCTTTTGCTTGCAACAGATTTTCCTGCCAGGCTGACAATAGCTCTGGGACCCTGACCATCACCAGCCTGGGGCTGGGGGACACTGCGCTCTATTACTGCACCCTGCAGGGACCACAGTGACAGAAACTGGGCTCTGCCTGAGCAAAATTGGCATCCTCCCCTCCTGCTTTGCCCTCCTCCAAGTTACCGGGGTCTCAGCCCATTTCTGAGGCAACTCAGTGTGTGGCTGTGACTGGGCTGAGAGATGGAGGGGCTCTAAGAGAGGGATTTATCTTGTGAGGAACAGCTGATAGAGCTGGGGATGTTTAGCCTGGAGAAGAGGAGGCTGAGAGGAGACCTCCTTGCTTTCTACAACTACCTGAGAGGAGGTTGTGGAAAGGAGGGAGCTGGGCTTTTCTCCCAAGTGACAAGGGACAGGACGAGAGAGAATGGCCTCAGGCTTTGCCTGGGGAGATTCAGGCTGGAGACTGGGCACTGGCAGAGGCTGCCCAGGGAGGGGGTGGAGTCACCTTCCCTGGAGGGGTTTAAGGAACAGGAGGATGAGGTACTGAGGGACATGGTTTAGCGGCTGATAGGAATGGTTGGACTCAATTATCTGGTGCTTCTTCCCCATCCTAGTGATTCTATGATTCTATGATAAACAAGAATCATTCATGGGTCACCTCAGTCATCTCAGGCCCTTGGATTGTGTCTGGTCACTTCACTGGGGTGGCTCCTCCCGAGAGGCAGGTAATTTTGCTGTTCCTGGAGTGGTGGGGGAGGTCTCTGCCAGCCCATTTGTGGAGGCTGCCGAGGTCCCTCAGACAGGCAGGATGGGGAACTTGGTGGGGTCGTGGCTCCTGCTCTTGTCCTTGGCCACAGAGCCAGGAGGTGAGAGCTAAGCACGCAGAGATCCTGGGGCTGGGGAAGCGTGACAGGGCGAGTGGAGCAGTGGGATACTGGCTCTGGAGTGTGGGTCTGCTTGAGTGTAGAAAGGGAGGACAGAGGTGGACAGGGCAGGATGGGGAGCAGCTTGGGCTCTGGGTTCTGGCATTGTGTTTGGTTGTAAGGTCAGGGGTGAAGGGCGAGTGGCGAGGGCAGCAATGCTGAGGCTAGGGAAAGGGGACCAGAGAGGTACAGGAGAGGCAGAAGGGAAAGAAGAAGAAGAAGGACTGGGAATGGTTAAGGGAGATCCTGGGCTAGGAGCTGGCACTTGGCTGGGGCACTGAGAGAGTGCAGGAACAGCCTTGGGCCATGGGCTCTCCCTGTCCAGCTGATCGTACTTTTGTCCACAGGCCTGTGGGCGCAGTGGAGGTTAACGGAGGCTGGTGGAGGACTGCGAGCACCTGGGGACTCCGTGCTCCTCTCCTGCCATGGGACTGGCTTCACCTTCAAAAATTCTGCAGTTTGGTGGTACCGTCAGCCACCAGGTGCTACACTCGAGTGGGTGTCTGCTATGACCTCTGATTCTTCATTCGTTAAATATGATCCATCAGTGCACTGTAGAGCCAGAGTTTCCCGGGACAATTCCCAGTCCAAGGCATTTCTTTCCTTGCTTGCCCTGAAACACCATGACTCTACCCGCTACTTCTGCGCCGTTTACACAGAGATGGGAAATGCAGCTGAGCTTGAACAGAAACCTGCTGGGGCCTGGGAGAGGGTGAACCAGGTTTGGAGCAGCTGAGTGCTGAGGTGGCTAAGAGCTCTTCCCCAAGGTTTTCGTGACTTTTTTGCCAAAAGCTCCTTCCCCAGCACTGCCAGTTCCCCTCTTCTCACTCCCACATGCTCTGCTTTATCCCATGGAGGTGGTTCAGTGAGTTCCTGTCACCCAAGCAGCCTGGTCACCTTCCTTGCCTGCCGATCCTCTCTGCCTTCCCTCCGTCGCCTTCTTCCCTGGGGCTCCATGAAAGCCTGGGCTTCAGGGACAATCAGTCCCTTCTGTGATTCCTTGTGCCAGTGAGAGCAAAGACCTCAGGGAACAGCCCTGCTTTTTGTTCCAGGTGCATTTCAGGGTGCTGAGATCCAAGCAATCAAGTCTGCGGTGTGGTGGTGAGCAGGGGAGACCGGGACCCTGCAATGAACTTACAGCTCCAACTCCTCCTATATTTACGTGGCCTGGTACTGACAGTGTCCTGGGGGAGCCCTGCAGTACCTGCTGCAGAGCAACTATTACTGTGCCCTGCAGGGACCACAGTGACAGACATTGGGCTGTGCCTGAGAACTATCAGTGTCCTCCCCTCCTGCTTTGCCCTCCTCTGAGTTACTTTGGTATCAACCAATTCTGTTGCTAGTGAGTGTGTGGCTGTGACTGGGCTGAGAGTTGGGAGGGCTCTTAGAGTGGGATTTATTTATGAGGAACAGCCGATAGAGCTGGGGATATTGTAGCCTTGAGAAGAGGAGGCTGAGAGGAGACCTCCTTGCTCTCTACAACTACATGAGAGGAGGTTGTAGAGAGGAGGGAGCTGGGCCCTTGTCCCAAGTGAGAGAATCACAGAATAACCAGGTTGGAAGAGACTCACCGGATCATCGATGAGACCTTTTAACAGAAAAGCTCATTGGGAACTGGCAGAGGCTGCCCAGAGAGGGGGTATAGTCACCATCCCTGGGGGTTTCTATAGGACGTGTGGATGAGGTGCTGAGGTGCTGTGGATGAGGTGCTGATGGGTTAATGATTGATAGGAATGGTTAGACTGGATGATCCAATGGGTCTTTTCCAACCTGGTGATTCTATGATTCTATGATAAACAGGAATCATTCATGGGTCACCTCTGTCATCTCAGGCCTGGGACTTCACATGGTTGGTTCCTCCCCAGGGGAAGGACTTGGCTGTGCCTGGGCGTGGCGAGGGAGGTCTCTGCCAGACCATTTGTGGAGGCTGCCGAGGTTCCTCAGACCGGCAGGATGGAGAACTTGGTGGGACCATGGCTCCTGCTCTTGTCATTGGCCACAGAGCCAGGAGGTGAGAGCTAAGCGGGGAGAGAAGTGGGAGAGGGAAATTGAGGGAGATGGTGATGGAGAGGGAGAAGGAAAGCTAAAAATAGAGGAAGAGAGAGGACTGGCAGCAGGTACTGGGCAGAGGGTACCTTGGTGGCAGGGAGCACCTCAGGCCATGGTCACACCCTGCCCCATTGTCCACACTCTCCATCCACAGGGCTATGGGCACAGCGGAGGCTGATTGAGTCCGGTGGAGGACTTCGAGCACATGGAGACACTGTGCTCCTCTGCTGCCACGTATCCAACTTCACATTTGAATATTCTTCAGTTTGGTGGTAACGGCAGGCACCCGGTGGCAGACTCGAGTGGGTGTCCCTTATCAGCTTTGATTCCACAGTCATTTGCTTCGGGCCATCAGTGCAGGGTCGAGCCACAGCATCCCGGAATAATACCCTGTCTGAGACATCTCTGACTTTGCGTGCCCTGCACCACCGGGATTCTGCCCGCTATATGTGCGCCATTCCTGTTCATCCCACGGTGATGGGAAACACAGCTGAGCTTGAACAGAAACCCACTGGGGCCCGGCCCATGGTGTAGGAGCTCTGGGGAGGGGAGCGGTGGGCACCTCAGCCTGTGGCAGGGAGACAGGGGCCAGCACTGAGCTGACTTTCCAGCAAGAGCTGCTTTGTCTGCACCACCTCGATCCTTCTCCTGAGTCTCAAAGCATTGCTTCATTCTGCAGAGGGTGTTCAGCATATTCCTTATCGCCCTAACAGCCTGGCTGCCCTGCCTGCCTGCAGCCTCTCTCTGCCTTCCCTTGGTCCCTTCCCAGCTGCTCCTTCCTTGGATGTTCATCCTGTTTGCAGAGGAGAAACTGGCTGCTCCCAAGGACTTGTGGTGAATGGAGTAAAGGGCAGTTGGTGGCAGGTCCCAAGTGGTTCCACTCTCCATCCGCAGGGCTGTGGGCGCAGTGGAGGCCGGTGGACCACGAACAGAACTGCAGCCCAAGAGTGTGGCAGTGTCCCTTCACAGGACTCGTTGCTTCCCCCTTCCCGCACCGTGTCTCCAGCCATGCAGACCCCTCCAGCAAGCAGCTCTCTCTGGAAGAGCTCTAGCCAGCAGCTGTGGCCACGGACACCAATTCCTGCAGCACCAGAGCTGGAGAAGGCAGAGTGCTTGGAACACAGGCAGGGCCAGGGCAGGGCTGGAGGGAGGGGGTTCACTCCAGGCATGTCTCTCATGCTTGGCTGCCAGGCTGAGCTATTTCCTCACTTCTCCAGATGCTTCTTACCTGGCTTTTCCCAGACAGGGCCTGGAGCAGCAGCAGAATCTCCTGCCGGCACTCACAAACCCTGAGAAGACTGGTAACCCTCTTCCTTCCTTCTCAGTGTCTCCCACAGGCACAAAGTTGCAGAACACAACTTTGAGCATAGAAAGATGGAGTTGAATTGAGTTTTGAAACCTCATCTAGTTGAGGGAGCCCTCCAGCTGGGCAGCAGCAGGAACTGAGGGCAGAGCATCTTTTCCCCTGGACAATATCACGAATCATAGAAATCAGAGAATTCTATGGAAAGTCTAGAATTCTGTTCTATGGTTGGAAAAGATCTCTTGGATCATCGAGTCAAACCATTCCTATCAGTCTCCTCCATTCCTATGAGTCTCTTTGCTGTGGTTTTTGTGTTTGCTCCTTGGAGGATCTGACAAGCCAGCGCCAGAGAAGAGGCAGCTGGAGAAGGGTCGGCATGAGGGAGTGAGTGGAGCAGTGGGCTACGGGGTCTGGAGTGTGGATCTGCTTGAGTGTAGAAAGGGAGGAGAGAGGTGGACAAGGCAGGATGGAGAGCAGCTTGAGCAGTAGATTCTGGCGTTGAGTTTAGCAGTAGGGTCAGGGGCGAGGGGCAAGTGGACAGGACAGCAATGCTGGGGTTAGGGAAAGGGGAGCACAGAGGTACAGGAGAGGCAGAAGGGAAAGAAAAAGGAGAAGGACTGGGAATCGTTAAGGGAGATCCAGGGCTAGGAGCTGGAACTTGGCTGGGGCACTGAGAGAGTGCAGGAACAGCCTTGGGCCATGGGCGCACCCTGTCCAGCTGATCGTATTTTTGTCCACAGGCCTGTGGGCACAGTGGAGGTTAACGGAGGCTGGTGGAGGACTGCGAGCACCTGGGGACTCCGTGCTCCTCTCCTGCCATGGGACTGGCTTCTCCTATGAAAATTTTGCATTTCAGTGGTACCGCCAGCCACCAGGTGCTACACTTGAGTGGGTGTCTACTATGACCTCTGATTCTTCATTCGTTAAATATGGTCCATCAGTGCAGGGTAGAGCTACATTATCCTGGGACAATTCCCAGTCCAAGGCATTTCTTTCCTTGCTTGCCCTGAACACCCACGACTCTGGCAGCTACTTCTGCGCCGTTAACACAGAGACGGGAAATCCAGCTGAGTTTGAACACAAACCTGCTGGGGCCCCCCAGAGGGTGCACTGCCTTTAGAGCAGCTGATTGCTAATTTGTCTCAGAACTCTTCCCCAAGGTTTTTGTGACCTTTTCCCAACAGCTCTGTTCCCAACACGACCAGTTTCCCTCTTCTCACTCCCACATGCTCTGCTTTATCCCATGGAGGTGGTTCAGTGAGTTCCAGTCACCCAAGCAGCCTGGTCACCTTCATTGCCTGCAGATCCTCTCTGCCTTCCCTCCGTCGCCTTCTTCCCTGGGGCTCCATGAAAGCCTGGGCTTCAGGGACAATCCATCCCTTGTGTTCTTCCTTGTGCCAGTGAGAGTGAAGCCCTCAGGGAATAGACTTACTTTGTGTTCCAGGTGCATTTCAGGGTGCTGAGATCCAAGCAACCAAGTCTGCAGTGTGGTGGCGAGCAGGGGAGACCAGGACCCTGCGATGCACTTACAGCTCCAACTCCTCCTATATTTACGTGGCCTGGTACTGACAGCGTCCTGGAGGAGCCCTGCAGTACCTGCTGCAGAGCAAGGGCCACAGAGGCTCCTACAGCCACACAGCCCCTTTTGCCCACAAGAGCTTTTCCTGCCAGGCTGACAATAGCTCTGGGACCCTGACCATCACCAGCCTGGGGCTGGGGGACACTGTGCACTATTACTGCGCCCTGCAGGAACCACAGTGACAGACACTGGGCCATGTCTGAGCAACATCAGTGTCTTCCCCTCCTGCTTTGCCCTCCTCTGAGTTACTGGGGTCTCAGTCCATTTCTCAGGCAAATCAGTGTGCAGCTGTGACTGAGCTGAGAGATTGGGGGGCCTCTAAAAAAGGGATTTATCTTATGAGGAACACCTGAGAGAGCTGAGGGTGTTTTAGCCTGGAGAAGAGGAGGCTGAGAGGAGACCTCCTTGCTCTCTACAACTACCTGAGAGGAGGTTGTAGAGAGGAGGGAGCTGGGCTCTCCTCCCAAGTGACAGGGGACAGGACAAGAGGGAATGGCCTCAAGCTCCGCAGACACCAACTCGAGTTTAGACCAAGGTACATGGCAGTACCACAAAACTGGATAATATTGGAAGTTGAAGCCAGACCATTGGCAGGAGAAGAAACCAGAGTCTGCAGGTGCTCACAGTCCTCCACCAGCCTCCGTTAACCTCCACTGTGCCCACAGGTTCCTTATCACCCAAACAGCCTGGCCACCCTGCCTGCCTGCAGCCTCTCTCTGCCTTCCCTTGGTCCCTTCAAAGCCCTGAGGGAACAGCCCTGCTTTTTGTTCCAGGTACATTCAGGGTGCTCACCATCCCTCACACTTACCTACCACATCTCTGTCCCTGCCTGACCTGCACCCCCAGGACTCTGCCCGCTGCTTCTGCACTGTTCACATGGAGATGGGAAATGCAGCTGAGCTTGAACAGAAAACCACTGGGTCCCAGGACACGAGTGTGTGAGGTTTGGATCCAGTGAGTGCTGAGGTGGCTCACCAAAGGCACAAAATGACCTCACTGAACAGTGCAGGTTGTCCTGGTCTTTCTCCAAGAACTCCTTTCCCAACACTTCCAGCTTCCATCATCTCATTCCACATTCTCTGTCTGCAGGGCTGTGGGCACAGCTGAGGGTGATGGAGGCTGGTGGCGGGCTGAAAGCACCAGAGGACTCTGTGCTCCTCTCGTGTCGTTCGTTTGGCTTATCCTTCAAGAATTCTGCAGTTCGGTGGTACCGCCAGGCAGCCGGAGCCAGACTCGAGTGGGTCTCCATCATCAGCGCTTCTTCCTCAGTCATTAGATTTCGGCCATCAGTGCAGGGTCGAGCCACAATATCCAACAATCATCCCACTGGTCCATTCCCATCACAATGCCCTCACCAGTGTTGCCCTGACCCTTGATGAATCTTGGTGTGCTCAGGAATTGTTCTTCCTCCCTACAGCAGTCACTGGCCACGAGTCCTTGGAGCAACCCATCAGGGAAGTGGCCGTGCAAGAGGGAGATGGAGTCACCTTCCATGGTCACGTGTGTGGAGAGATTACAATCAGTTACTTCATGTTCTGGTACCAGTGGGGACCATGTGGTAATCTGGACTGGATTTGCCAGGTTGGTGGTGCCTATGGAGAAGGTTTCTAGGATTGCTTTAAGGGATCAGTGAGAAGATCCTCAGAAGGATTCACACTGGCGTGGTTCCTCCCCCGGGGCAGGACTTTACTGTGCTTAGGGGTGGCACGGGGAGGTCACCACCAGCCCATTTGTGGCAGCTGCTGAGGTCCCTCGAGAGGGCAGGATGGAGAATTTGGTGGGGCTGTGGCTTCAGGTGTTGTCCTTGGCCACAGGGCTAGGAGGTGAGAGCCAGGTGGGGAGGGCAGAGATCCAGGGGCTGGGGAAGGGTTGAGAAGAGAGGGAGAGGTATAGGGAGATGTGAGGAGAAGGAGAAGAAGGAGAGGGACAGAAAGCAGAGGAAGAAAGAGAGGTGGAAGCACTATGGTCGCCCAATGCCTGGCTTCCCATGATCTCTGTCCGCAGGGCTCAGGGCACAGATGAGGCTGGCAGAGGCCGGTGGGGGGCTGCGAGCACCCGGGGACTCCGTGCTCCTCTCCTGCCACGGGGCCGGCTTCACCTTCGAGAACCATTATGTCCGGTGGTACCGCCAGGCACCCAGTGCGGGGATCGAGTGGGTGTCCTGGATCAGCCATTATTCATCACAGACGGAATTCAGTCCAGCAGTGCAGGGTCGAGCCAATGCCTCCCGAGACAATGCGCGGTCCGAGGCAGCTCTCAGCCTGCACCTCCTGCACCATGGGGACTGTGCCCGCTACTTCTGTGCCGTTCGCACAGTGACTGGAAATCCCCCTGAGCTTTAACACAAAGCTCCCAGCAGGGTCCCAGCTCTGGAGCTCAGAGATGGAAGGGAGGAGTGGACCATCCTCACCAGCAACTATGCTTGGGACTGGGTCTGCAAGACTCCTGGCAATGACCTGATGCTGGACAGTGTGGCAGTGTCCTTTCACAGGACTCATTGCTCCCCCCTTCCCGCACAGTGTTTCCAGCCATGCAGAACCCTCCAGCAAGAAGCTGTCTCTGGAAGAGCTCTAGCCAGCATTTGCAGCGATGGGCACTCATTTCTGCAGCACCAGAGCTGGAGAAGGGCAGAGTGCTTGGAACACAGGCAGGGCCAGGGCAGTGGAATGAGGAAAGGCTGCCTTTCTGAGAGAGAAAAGAAGGAAAGGCAGTGTGGTGTCTTCATCCTTGTGAGCTCTGGTTCCTGGCACCAGATCTATTCCTCTGCCTGTCTTTGTCAGCTGGGCTCAAAGAGAATGATATATCCTCCCACTGGTCCATTCCCATCACAATGCCCTCACCACTGTTGCCCTGACCCTTGATGAATCTCAGCATCTTCAGGGCTTGTTCTTCCTCTCTGCAGCAGTCACTGGCCAGTTGACCTTGGAGCAGCCCATCAGGAAAGTGGCCGTGCGAGAGGGAGATGGAGTCACCTTCCAGTGCAGCATGAAAGGAGACAGGATGAGCACAGACTTCATGCTCTGCTGCAAGATCGGGCCACAAGGCACCCTGAACTGTATTTTCCCAAAGGATGATGCCTATAAAGGAGGTTTCCACCATCATTTCAAGGTATCCGTGGAGAGTCACAAGAACAGATTCAGAGTGCATATCCAGGCAGCAAACCAAGGGGATCAAACAGTTTATTACTGTGCTGCTGCAGAACCATCAATACAGCTCACCGTGGTGCAGCTCTGCAGTCGAGGGGGCCAAAACCTGAGTTAGAAAGCATAGAGAATACAGGATTGTACCCTATCAGTTTACAGGGGTGGTTCCTCCCCAGAGGTAGGGCTTTGCTGTGTCTGGAGGTGGTGGAGGTCGTCGCTGCCAGCCCATTTGCGGTGGCTGTCAGGGTTCTTGGGGAGGGCAGGATGGAGAACTTGGTTGGACCATGGCTCCTGGCTTTGTCCTTGGCCACAAATCCAGGAGGTGAGAGCCAGGCGGGGAGGACAGAGATCCTGGGGCTGGGCAAGGGTTGAGAAGAGAGGGAGAGGGATAGAGACTTGGAGTGAGAGAGGGAGTGGAGAGGGATGGGAGGGAGATGAAGAAAGAGAGCTGTCAGTGCCATGATCACAGCTTGCCTGGCTTCCTACGATCTCCATCCGCAGGGCTGTTGGCTCAGAGGAGGCTGACAGAAGCCGGTGGGGGGCTGTGAGAGCCAGGGGACTCCGTACTCCTCTCCTGCCACGGCACAGGCTTCACCTTCAAAAATTCTGCAGTTTGGTGGTACCACCAGGTACCTGATGATAAACTCAAGTGGGTGTCTGCTATCGAGTATGATTCCAGCATCATTAAATATGGACCGTCAGTGCGAGGTCGAGCCACAGTTTCCCGGGACAATTCCCAGTCCAAATCATCCCTTTCCCTGCATGCCCTGAACACCCACGACTCTGGCCGCTACTTCTGTGCTGTTGGCACAGAGACGGGAAATGCAGCTGAGTTTGAACAGAAACCGGCTGGGGCCCAGGAGAGGATGCACCAGGTGTGGAGCAGCTGAGTGCTGAGGTGGCTAAGAGCTCTTCCCCAAGATTTTCGTGACTTTTTTACCAACAGCTCGTTCTCCAGCACTGCCAGTTTCCCTCTTCTCACTCCCACATGTTCTGCTTTATCCCATGGAGGTGGTTCAGTGAGTTCCTGTCACCCAAGCAGCCTGGTCACCTTCCTTGCCTGCCGATCCTCTCTGCCTTCCCTCCGTCGCCTTCTTCCCTAGGGCTCCATGAAAGCCTGGGCTTCAGGGACAATCAGTCCCTTCTGTGATTCCTTGTGCCAGTGAGAGCAAAGACCTCAGGGAACAGCCCTGCTTTTTGTTCCAGGTGCATTTCAGGGTGCTGAGATCCAAGCAACCAAATCTGCGGTGTGGTGGCGAGCAGGGGAGACCGGGACCCTGCGATGCACTTACAGCTCCAACTCCTCCTATATTTACGTGGCCTGGTACTGACAGTGTCCTGGAGGAGCCCTGCAGTACCTGCTGCAGAGCAAGGGCCGCGGAGGCTCCTACAGCCACACGGCCCCTTTTGCTCGCAACAGATTTTCCTGCCAGGCTGACAATAGCTCTGGGACCCTGACCATCACCAGCCTGGGGCTGGGGGACACTGCGCTCTATTACTGCGCCCTGCAGGGACCACAGTGACAGAAACTGGGCTGTGCCTGAGCAAAATCGGCATCCTCCCCTCCTGCTTTGCCCTCCTCCATGTTACCGGGGTCTCAGCCCATTTCTGAGGCAACTCAGTGTGTGGCTGTGACTGGGTTGAGAGATTGGAGGGGCTCTAAGAGAGGGATTTATCTTGTGAGGAACAACTGATAGAGCTGGGGATGTTTAGCCTGGAGAAGAGGAGGCTGAGAGGAGACCTCCTTGCTCTATACAACTACCTGAGAAGAGGTTGTGGAAAGGAGGGAGCTGGGCTTTTCTCCCAAGTGACAAGGGACAGGACGAGAGAGAATGGCCTCAGGCTTTGCCTGGGGAGATTCAGGCTGGAGACTGGGCACTGGCAGAGGCTGCCCAGGGAGGGGGTGGAGTCACCTTCCCTGGAGGGGTTTAAGGAACAGGAGGATGAGGTACTGAGGGACATGGTTTAGCGGCTGATAGGAATGGTTGGACTCAATTATCTGGTGCTTCTTCCCCATCCTGGTGATTCTATGATTCTATGATAAACAAGAATCATTCATGGGTCACCTCAGTCATCTCAGGCCCTTGGATTGTGTCCGGTCACTTCACTGGGGTGATTCCTCCCGAGAGGCAGGTAATTTTGCTGTTCCTGGAGTGGTGGGGGAGGTCTCTGCCAGCCCATTTGTGGAGGCTGCCGACGTCCCTCAGACAGGCAGGATGGAGAACTTGGTGGGGTCGTGGCTCCTGCTCTTGTCCTTGGCCACAGAGCCAGGAGGTGAGAGCTAAGCACACAGAGATCCTGGGGCTGGGGAAGCGTGACAGGGCGAGTGGAGCAGTGGGATACTGGGTCTGGAGTGTGGGTCTGCTTGAGTGTAGAAAGGGAGGAGAGAGGTGGACAGGGCAGGATGGAGAGCAGCTTGGGCTGTGGGTTCTGGCGTTGAGCTTGGCTGTGGGTTCAGGGAGTGAGAGTCAAGTGGCGAGGGCAGCAATGCTGGGGTTAGGGAAAGGGAAGCACAGAGGTACAGGAGAAGCAGAAGGGAAAGAAGAAGGAGAAGGACTGGGAATGGTTAAGGGAGATCCAGGGCTAGGAGCTGGCACTTGGCTGGGGCACTGAGAGAGTGCAGGAACAGCCTTGGGCCATGGGCTCTCCCTGTCCAGTTGATCGTACTTTTGTCCACAGGCCTGTGGGCGCAGTGGAGGTTAACGGAGGCTGGTGGAGGACTGCGAGCACCTGGGGACTCCGTGCTCCTCTCCTGCCATGGGACTGGCTTCGACTTCAAAAATTCTGCAGTTTGGTGGTACCGTCAGCCACCAGGCGCTACACTCGAGTGGGTGTCTGCTATGAGCTATGATTCTTCAGTTATTAAATATGGTCCATCTGTGGAGGGTAGAGCCAGTGTTTCCCGGGACAATTCCCAGTCCAAGGCATTTCTTTCCTTGCTTGCCCTGAAACACCATGACTCTGCCCGCTACTTCTGCGCCGTTAACACAGAGACGGGAAATGCAGCTGAGCTTGAACAGAAACCTGCTGGGGCACCTAAGAGGGTGAACCAGGTTTGGAGCAGCTGAGTGCTGAGGTGGCTAAGAGCTCTTCCCCAAGGTTTTCGTGACTTTTTTGCCAAAAGCTCCTTCCCCAGCACTGCCAGTTCCCCTCTTCTCACTCCCACATGCTCTGCTTTATCCCATGGAGGTGGTTCAGTGAGTTCCTGTCACCCAAGCAGCCTGGTCACCTTCATTGCCTGCCGATCCTCTCTGCCTTCCCTTGGTCACCTTCTTCCCTAGGGCTCCATAAAAGCCTGGGCTTCAGGGACAATCAGTCCCTTCTGTGATTCCTTGTGCCAGTGAGAGCAAAGTCCTCAGGGAACAGCCCTGCTTTTTGTTCCAGGTGCATTTCAGGGTGCTGAGATCCAAGCAACCAAGTCTGATGTGTGGTGGCGAGCAGGGGAGACCAGGACCCTGCAATGAACTTACAGCTCCAACTCCTCCTATATTTACGTGGCCTGGTACTGACAGTGTCCTGGGGGAGCCCTGCAGTACCTGCTGCAGAGCAACTATTACTGTGCCCTGCAGGGACCACAGTGACAGACATTGGGCTGTGCCTGAGAACTATCAGTGTCCTCCCCACCTCCTTTGCCCTCCTCTGTGTTACTTTGGTATCAACCAATTCTGTTGCTAGTGAGTGTGTGGCTGTGACTGGGCTGAGACATGGGAGGGCTCTTAGAGTGGGATTTATCTTATGAGGAACAGCTGGTAGAGCTGGGGATATTGTAGCCTTGAGAAGAGGAGGCTGAGAGGAGACCTCCTTGCTCTCTACAACTACATGAGAGGAGGTTGTAGAGAGGAGGGAGCTGGGCCCTTGTCCCAAGTGAGAGAATCACAGAATAACCAGGTTGGAAGAGACTCACCGGATCATCGATGAGACCTTTTAACAGAAAAGCTCATTGGGCACTGGCAGAGGCTGCCCAGAGAGGGGGTATAGTCACCATCCCTGGGGGTTTCTATAGGACGTGTGGATGAGGTGCTGAGGTGCTGTGGATGAGGTGCTGATGGTTTAATGATTGATAGGAATGGTTAGACTGGATGATCCAATGGGTCTTTTCCAACCTGGTGATTCTATGATTCTATGATAAACAGGAATCATTCATGGGTCACCTCTGTCATCTCAGGCCTGGGACTTCACATGGTTGGTTCCTCCCCAGGGGAAGGACTTGGCTGTGCTTGGGCGTGGCGGGGGAGGTCTCTGCCAGACCATTTGTGGAGGCTGCCGAGGTTCCTCAGACCGGCAGGATGGAGAACTTGGTGGGACCATGGCTCCTGCTCTTGTCATTGGCCACAGAGCCAGGAGGTGAGAGCTAAGCGGGGAGAGAAGTGGGAGAGGGAAATTGAGGGAGATGGTGATGGAGAGGGAGAAGGAAAGCTAAAAATAGAGGAAGAGAGAGGACTGGCAGAAGGTACTGGGCAGAGGGTACCTTGGTAGTAGGAAACACCTCAGGCCATGGTCACACTCTGCCCCATTGTCCACACTCTCCATCCACAGGGCTATGGGCACAGCGGAGGCTGATGGAGTCTGGTGGAGGACTTCGAGCACATGGAGACACTGTGCTCCTCTGCTGCCACGTATCCAACTTCACATTTGAATATTCTTCAGTTTGGTGGTACGGCAGGCACCCGGTGGCAGACTCGAGTGGGTGTCCCTTATCAGCTTTGATTCCACAGTCATTCGCTTCAGGCCATCAGTGCAGGGTCGAGCCACAGCATCCCGGAATAATACCCTGTCTGAGACATCTCTGACTTTGCGTGCCCTGCACCACCGGGATTCTGCCCGCTATATGTGCGCCATTCCTGTTCATCCCACGGTGATGGGAAACACAGCTGAGCTTGAACAGAAACCCACTGGGGCCCGGCCCATGGTGTAGGAGCTCTGGGGAGGGGAGCGGTGGGCACCTCAGCCTGTGGCAGGGAGACAGGGGCCAGCACTGAGCTGACTTTCCAGCAAGAGCTGCTTTGTCTGCACCACCTCGATCATTCTCTTGAGTCTCAAAGCATTGCTTCATTCTGCAGAGGGTGTTCAGCATATTCCTTATCGCCCTAACAGCCTGGCTGCCCTGCCTGCCTGCAGCCTCTCTCTGCCTTCCCTTGGTCCCTTCCCAGCTGCTCCTTCCTTGGATGTTCATCCTGTTTGCAGAGGAGAAACTGGCTGCTCCCAAGGACTTGTGGTGAATGGAGTAAAGGGCAGTTGGTGGCAGGTCCCAAGTGGTTCCACTCTCCATCCGCAGGGCTGTGGGCGCAGTGGAGGCCGGTGGACCACGAACAGAACTGCAGCCCAAGAGTGTGGCAGTGTCCCTTCACAGGACTCGTTGCTTCCCCCTTCCCGCACCGTGTCTCCAGCCATGCAGACCCCTCCAGCAAGCAGCTCTCTCTGGAAGAGCTCTAGCCAGCAGCTGTGGCCACGGACACCAATTCCTGCAGCACCAGAGCTGGAGAAGGCAGAGTGCTAGGAACACAGGCAGGGCCAGGGCAGGGCTGGAGGGAGGGGGTTCACTCCAGGCATGTCTCTCATGCTTGGCTGCCAGGCTGAGCTATTCCCACACTTCTTCAGATGCTTCTCACCTGGCTTTTCCCAGACAGGGCCTGGAGCAGCAGCAGAATCTCCTGCCAGCACTCACAAACCCTGAGAAGACTGGTAACCTTCTTCCTTCCTTCTCAGTGTCTCCCACAGGCACAAAGTTGCAGAACACAACTTTGAGCATAGAAAGATGGAGTTGAATTGAGTTTTGAAACCTCATCTAGTTGAGGGAGCCCTCCAGCTGGGCAGCAGCAGGAACTGAGGGCAGAGCATCTTTTCCCCTGGACAATATCACGAATCATAGAAATCAGAGAATTCTATGAAAAGTCAAGAATTCTGTTCTATGGTTGGAAAAGATCTCTTGGATCATCGAGTCAAACCATTCCTATCAGTCCCCTCCATTCCTATGAGTCTCTTTGCTGTGGTTTTTGTGTTTGCTCCTTGGAGGATCTGACAAGCCAACGCCAGAGAAGAGGCAACTGGAGAAGGGTCGGCATGAGGGAGTGAGTGCAGCAGTGGGCTACGGGGTCTGGAGTGTGGATCTGCTTGAGTGTAGAAAGGGAGGAGAGACGTGGACAGGGCAGGATGGGGAGCAGCTTGGGCTCTGGGTTCTGGCATTGAGTTTGGCAGTAAGGTCAGGGGTGAAGGGCGAATGGCGAGGGCAGCAATGCTGGGGCTAGGGAAAGGGGAGCACAGAGGTACAGGAGAGGCAGAAGGGAAAGAAGAAGGAGAAGGAATTGGAATGGTTAAGGGAGATCCAGGGCTACGAGCTGGCACTTGGCTGGGGCACTGAGAGATTGCAGGAACAGCCTTGGGCCATGGGCGCACCCTTTCCACCTGCTGATAATTTTGTCCACAGGCCTGTGGGCACAGTGGAGGTTAATGGAGGCTGGTAGAGGACTGTGAGCACCTGGGGACTCTGGTTTCTTCTCCTGCCAATGGTCTGGCTTCAACTTCCAATATTATCCAGTTTTGTGGTATCGCCACGTACCTCATTCCAAACTCGAGATGGTGTCTGCAATCGAGTATGATTCAACCATCATTGCCTATGATCCATCAGTGCAGGGTAGAGCCATGGTTTCCCGGGACAATTCCCAGTCCAAGGCATTTCTGTCCCTGCATGACCTGAACACCCACGACTCTGCCCGCTACTTCTGCGCCGTTAACACAGAGACGGGAAATGCGGCTGAGTTCGAACACAAACCTGCAGGGGCCCGGGAGAGGGTGCACCAGCTTTAGAGCAGCTGAGTGCTAATTTCTCTAAGGGCTCTTCCCCAAGGTTTTCAAGACCTTTTGCTAACAGCTCCTTTCCCCACACTACCAGTTTCCCTCTTCTCACTCCCACATGTTCTGTTTTATCCCGTGGAGGTGGTTCAGTGAGTTCCTGTCACCCAAGCAGCCTGGTCACCTTCCTTGCCTGCAGATCCTCTCTGCCTTCCCCTGCTGCCTTTCTTCCCTGGGGCTCCATGAAAGCCTGGGCTTCAGAGACAATCAGTCCCTTGTGTTCTTCCTTGTGCCAGTGAGAGTGAAGCCCTCAGGGAACTGCCCTGTTTTTTGTTCCAGGTGCATTTCAGGGTGTTGAGATCCAAGCAACCAAGTCTGCGGTGTGGTGGCGAGCAGGGGAGACCGGGACCCTGCGATGCACTTACAGGTCCAGCTCCTCCTATATTTACGTGGCCTGGTACCGACAGCGTCCTGGAGGAGCCCTGCAGTACCTGCTGCAGAGCAAGGGCCACGGAGGCTCCTACAGCCACACGGCCCCTTTTGTCCACAAGAGGTTCTCCTGCCAGGCTGATAATAGCTCTGGGACCCTGACCATCACCAGGCTGGGGCTGGGGGACACTGTGCTCTATTACTGCGCCCTGCAGGGACCACAGTGACAGACACTGGGCTGTGCCTGAGAACTATCCGTGTCCTCCCCTCCTGCTTTGCCCTCCTCTGAGTTACTGGGGTCTCAGCCAGTTTCTGAGGCAACTCAGTGTGTGGCTGTGACTGGGCTGAGAGATGGAGGGCTCTAAGAGAAGGATTCATCCTCCCACTCCTCCATTCCCATCACAATGCCCTCACCAGTGTTGCCCTGACCCTTGATGAATCTCGCTGTCCTCAGGATTTGTTCTTCCTCCCTGCAGCAGTCACTGGCTTGGGGGGTCTTGGAGCAGCCCAGCAGGAAAGGGATCATGCAAGAGGGAAATCGAATCACCTTCCATTGTAGCATGAAGGGAGACAGTACGAACAGATATTCATTGTCCTGGTATCGGCTGGGGCCACAAGGCACTCTGGACTGGATTTTCTGGGAGGGTGGCGTGTATGCAGAAGGTTTCTGGGATCGCTTTAAGGGATCTGTGGAGAACTCCCAGAACAGAGTCATGCTGGAGATCCAGGCAGCAAAGCAAGGGGATCAAGCAGTTTATTACTGTGCTGCTGCTCTCGCTCTGGTGCTACCCTGCAGTAGAGGGGATGAGAAAAATGAGTGTGCAGAGAATACAGATGTGGCAGCATTTCATTCTCACAGGCTCTAAGCAGCCATTGATATCAGGCAAGGGCAGGTGTGGGAAGCAGAGCTTTGGTGCGCTTGCAGTGCAGGGTGGTGGAGGGCACCGTGCTTGAAGGGCTGAGAGTATTTGTGATGCAGGAGGACGAGTTGTGGGAAGTGCCGAGGGTGAATGGTGGCACACAGGTTGGTGCTTGGTGCCTGGGCTCCTCTCTCCCATGGGTCAGTGTTACAGATGGACCAGCACACACAGCAAGGCAACACGAGTTCCCTCTGGAGCACCCTCACTGCTCTTTGCCTGTTGATAGGTGCTGTCCCTTCATTCCACGCTCAGACCAATAGGGAATTCATATCCTGAAGAATTCATTCATTCATAATCTATGTCTGCCATATAAATAGTCTAATTCATCTCAACAGGAATCATTCATGGGTCACGTCTGTCATCTCAAGCCTTTGGATTCTGCCCTGTCACTTTACCAGGGTGGATTCTCCCCAGGAACAGGACTTTGCTGTTCCTGGGGTGGCAGGGGAGGTCTCTGCCAGCCCATTTGTGGAGGTTGCCGAGGTCCCTCAGACAGGCAGGATGGAGAACTTGGTGGGGTCGTGGCTCCTGCTCTTGTCCTTGGCCACAGAGCCAGGAGGTGAGAGCTAAGCACACAGAGATCCTGGGGCTGGGGAAGCGTGAGGGAGTGAGTGGAGCAGTGGGATACTGGGTCTGGAGTGTGGGTCTGCTTGAGTGTAGAAAGGGAGGAGAGAGGTGGAGAGGGGAGGATGGGGAGCAGCTTGAGCTGTGGGTTCTGGCACTGAGCTCGGCTGTGGGGTCAGAGGGTGAGGGGCGAGTGGTGATGGCAGCAGTGCTGGGGCTAAGGAAAGGGGAGCACAGAGGTACAGGAGAGGCAGAAGGGAAAGAAGAAGGAGAAGGACTGGGAATGGTTAAGGGAGATCCAGGGCTAGGAGCTGGCACTTGGCTGGGGCACAGAGAGAATGCAGGAACAGCCTTGGGCCATGGGCTCACCCTGTCCAGCAGATCGTACTTTTGTCCACAGGCCTGTGGGCGCAGTGGAGGTTAACGGAGGCTGGTGGAGGACTGTGAGCACCTGGGGACTCCGTGCTCCTCTCCTGCCATGGGACTGGCTTCGACTTCGCAATTTACATAGTTCAATGGTACCGTCAGCCACCAGGCGCTACACTCGAGTGGGTGTCTGCTATGAGCTATGATTCTTCAGTCATTAAATATAGTCCATCAGTGCAGGGTAGAGCCACTGTTTCCCGGGACAATTCCCAGTCCAAGGCATTTCTTTCCTTGCTTGCCTTGAAACACCACGATTCTGCCCGCTACTTCTGTGCAGTTGTCACAGAGATGGTAAATGCAGCTGAGCATGAACAGAAACCTGCTGGGGCCCCCCAGATGGTGAACCAGGTTTGGAGCAGCTGAGTGATGAGGTGGCTAAGGGCTCTTCCCCAAGTTTTTCGTGACTTTTTTGCCCACAGCTCCTTCCCCAGCACTGCCAGTTCCCCTCTTCTCACTCCCACATGCTCTGCTTTATCCCATGGAGGTGGTTCAGTGAGTTCCTGTCACCCAAGCAGCCTGGTCACCTTCATTGCCTGCAGATCCTCTCTGCCTTCCCTCCGTCGCCTTCTTCCCTGGGGCTCCATGAAAGCCTGGGTTTCAGGGACAATCAGTCCCTTCTGTGATTCCTTGTGCCAGTGAGAGCAAAGACCTCAGGGAACAGCCCTGCTTTTTGTTCCAGGTGCATTTCAGGGTGCTGAGATCCAAGCAACCAAGTCTGATGTGTGGTGGCGAGCAGGGGAGACCAGGACCCTGCAAAGAACTTACAGCTCCAACTCCTCCTATATTTATGTGGCCTGGTACTGACAGAGTCCTGGGGGAGCCCTGCAGTACCTGCTGCAGAGCAAGGGCCGCGGAGGCTCCCACAGCCACACGGCCCCTTTTGATCGTAAGAGGTTCTCCTGCCAGGCTGACAATAGCTCTGGGACCCTGACCATCACCAGCCTGGGGCTGGGGGACACTGTGCACTATTACTGCGCCCTGTAGGGACCACAGTGACAGACACTGGGCCATGTCTGAGCAACATCAGTGTCCTCCCCTCCTGCTTTGCCCTCCTCCGAGTTACCGGGGACTCAGCCCACTTCTTAGGCAACTCAGTGTGTGGCTGTGACTGGGCTGAGAGTTGGTGGGGCTCTAATAGAGGGATCTGTCTTGTGAGGAACAGCTGATAGAGCTGGGGATGTTTTAGCCTTGAGAAGAGGAGGCTGAGAGGAGACCTCCTTGCTCTCTACAACTACCTGAGAGGAGGTTGTGGAAAGGAGGGAGCTGGGCTCTTCTCCCAAGTGAAAGAATCACAGAATAACCCGGTTGGAGGAGACCCACCAGATCATTGATGAGAGGGAATGGCCTCAAGCTCCGCCCAGGGAGGTTCAGGCTGGACATTAGGAAAAATTTTACACAGAAAAGGTCATTGGGCACTGGCAGAGGCTGCCCAGAGAGGGGGTTTAGTCACCATCCCTGAGGGTATTTATAGGACGTGCAGATGAGGTGGTGAGGTGCTGTGGATGAGGTGCTGATGGTTTAATGATTGATAGGAATGGTTAGACTGGATGATCCAATGGGTCTTTTCCAACCTGGTGATTCTATGATTCTATGATAAATAGGAATCATTCATGGGTCACCTCTGTCATCTCAGGCCTTTGGATTGTGCTCTGGGACTTCACGTGGTTGGTCCCTCCCCAGGGGAAGGACTTGGCTGTGCCTGGGCGTGGCGAGGGAGGTCTCTGCCAGACCATTTGTGGAGGCTGCCGAGGTTCCTCAGACAGGCAGGATGGAGAACTTGGTGGGACCATGGCTCCTGCTCTTGTCCTTGGCCACGGAGCCAGGAGGTGAGAGCTAAGTGGGGAGAGAAGTGGGAGAGGGAATTTGAGGGCGATGGTGATGGAGAGGGAAAGATGAAAATCGAGGAAGAGAGAGGACTGGCAGCAGGTACTGGGCAGAGGGTACCTTGGTGGCAGGGAACACCTCAGGCCATGGTCACACCCTGCCCCACTGTCCACGCTCTCCATCCACAGGGCTATGGGCACAGCGGAGGCTGATGGAGTCTGGTGGAGGACTTCGAGCACATGGAGACACTGTGCTCCTCTGCTGCCACGCATCCAACTTCACATTTGAATATTCTTCAGTTTGGTGGTACCGGCAGGCACCCGGTGGCAGACTCGAGTGGGTGTCCCTTATCAGCTTTGATTCCACAGTCATTCGCTTCGGGCCATCAGTGCAGGGTTGAGCCACGGCATCCTGGAATAATACCCTGTCTGAGACATCTCTGACTTTGCGTGCCCTGCACCACCGGGATTCTGCCCGCTATATGTGCGCCATTCCTGTTCATCCCACGGTGATGGGAAACACAGCTGAGCTTGAACAGAAACTCACTGGGGCCCAGCCCATGGTGTAGGAGCTCTGGGGAGGGGAGCGGTGGGCACCTCAGCCTGTGGCAGGGAGACAGGGGCCAGCACTGAGCTGACTTTCCAGCAAGAGCTGCTTTGCCTACACCACCTCGATCCTTCTCCTGAGTCTCAAAGCATTGCTTCATTCTGCAGAGGGTGTTCAGCATATTCCTTATCGCCCTAACAGCCTGGCTGCCCTGCCTGCCTGCAGCCTCTCTCTGCCTTCCCTTGGTCCCTTCAAAGCCCTGAGGGAACAGCCCTGCTTTTTTTTCCAGGTACATTCAGGGTGCTCAACATCCCTCACATTTACCTACCACATCTCTGTCCCTGCATGCCCTGCACCCCCAGGACTCTCCAGAACCTGAGCCTGCCACTGGGCTGAGCAGGGCTCTGGGGAGCTGGGAGTGTTTGCAGCTGAGCTGCCCCCCAGCTCTGCCAGCCCTGCAGATCACAATGGGCAGAGCCCGCCTTCTTTTCTCCTTGGGGGTGAGGCAACTCCATCCAGCCTGCATCCTCTCTTTTGTGGATACAAGCAGGGCACCCACTGCTGCTCCCACTCTCTTGAGGCCTAAGGTTTTGCTCTTGGCTGGGACCAACTGATTGCAGGGCATTGGGCATCCCCTGGGAAAGGGCAGGTTGAGGCTGGCAGTGTGGAGGAGGGCAGTGTGGTTTCTTCTTCCTCACAAGCCCCATTTTCTGGTACCAGCTCTATTTCTCTGCTCAGGGGCCAGCACTGCAGGTGGTCCTGACTTCCCAGTAAGAGCTGCATTCCCTTCACCATCCCTTTCCTCCTCCTGAGTCTCATAGTGTTGCTTTATTCTGTGGAGCATGTTCAGTATATTCCTTATCACCCAAGCAGCCTGGCCGACCTGCCTACTTGCAGCCCCTCTCTGCCTTCCCCTAGTCCCTTCCTGAAGCAGCGATGCTGGCGATGGGGATGGGGAAGGAGAAGGGGAAGAAGAGAGGGGACAGGTAGGGCACCTCCTGCTGCTCTCACCTTCTTGGGACCTAAGGTTTTGTCCTTGGCTGGTCCCGTCTGATCCAGGGCATTGGACCTCCCTTGGGAAAGAGCAGGTTGAGGCTGGCAGCATAGCAGAGGGCAGTGTGGTTCCTTCTTCCTTGCAAGCCCCATTTTCTGGTACCAGCTCTGTTTCTCTGCTCATCTTTCATTGCCTGGAGGAGAAGTACCTGGCCAGTGACTGCTGCAGGGAGGAAGAACAAGTCCTGAGCACAGCAAGATTCATCAAGGGTCAGGGCAACACTGGTGAGGACGTGAGGACATTGTGATGGGAATGGACCAGTGGGAGGATGAATCTTTCTCTTTGAGCCCAGCTGGCAAAGATCATAAAATCATCAGGGTGGAAAAGACCTCTTAGTTCATTGACTCCAACCATTCCTATCTGCCACTAAACGATGTCCCTCAGAGCCTTGTCCACCTGTCCCTTAAACACCTCCAGGGAAGGTGACTCAATCCCCTCCCTAGGCAGCCTCTGACAGTGCCCAATGACCTTTTCCATGAAAATTTTTTTCCTAATGTTCAGCCTAAACCTCCCCTGGTGCAGCTTGAGGCCATTCCCTCTCGTCCTGTGCCCTGTCACTTGGAAGAAGAGCCCAGCTCCCTCCTCTCCACAACCTCCTCTCAGGGAGTTGGAGAGAGCAATGAGGTCTCCCCTCAGCCTCCTCTTCTCCAGGCTAAACACCCCCAGCTCTCTCAGATGCTCCTCTTGTTCTCCAGCCCCTTCACCAACTTCATTGCTCTTCTCTGGACTCACTCCAGAGCCTCAACATCCTTCTTGTGGTGAGGGGCCCAGAACTGAACACAGGATTCGAGGTTTGGTCTCCCCAGTGCCGAGTCCAGAGGGAGAAGAACCTCCCTGGACCTGCTGGTCACGCCGTTTCTGATCCAAGCCAAGATGCCATTGGCCTTCTTGGCCACCTGGGCCACTGCTGGCTCATGTTCAGTCACTGTCAACCAACACCCCCAGGTCCTTCTCCCCCAGGCAGCTTCCCAGCCAGAAAGGAAAGGCGTTAATGCTGGAAAGGCCAGGGTAGTTTCGTCTGAAATCAGCAGAATAGATTCAAACACCATGTATGCACCACCACTGGCTGGCTCCCCTCCAAAACGTATCTTTATCTGCCTAGAGCACTCCCCTGGAGGAAAGGAGGACTCTTTCTCATCTCATTTCCTCTGAAGTGGAACTCAAAGAGAGGTCTTTAGATTCACCTAGTGGAACAGAGGTAGCCTAAACCTTCTCTCCAGCTCATCGCCGGCAGGACTGGAGCGCCTCCTGCAATTGTTTGGAGGAGACGCACTGGAGTGGAGATTTAAAACAAAGGCAGAACTCAACTTTTAAACCAAACAAATCCAAGCATGTGGCTTGTCTGTGAAGGCAGGTGTGTTCCTGTGGCCACCCAGAAGGGAAAAGGCTGTTTAACTGCATCTGAGATATCCATGATGGGCTCACTGCCCTAGGAAGACTTGGCAGCAAGTGAAGGGTGTGGGAGAGGCACCTGTATGTTCCCAGGCCTATTGCAGGAGGCAGGCTTGTTTTCTTTGCCCTGCCAACAGTTCAAGAGACTGAAAGTATCATATTAGCCAACTTGACAACTTTCCTGGGGAGAGGGAAAACACTTTGACACAGTAAAGGGAACAGAGATGAACAAGCCTATGTTAAAAGCTGAAAATATAGCATCACAGGTAGGAAAATGAGTGTTTGAAAATGAGAAATACACCTTTGTGCCTGGGAACAACAATAATACAAATACACATATTGAGTACAATACAAACTTGTGACCAGGCTGAACTAATGCTGTTAGGATGAGGGGAGACGGCCTCAGGCTACACCAGAGGGGGTTTAGGTTGGATATTAGATAAAACTTCTTCACAAAAAGAGGAGGGAAGCATTGGAACAAGTTGCCCCGGACAGTGGTGGAGTCCTCACCCCTGGATGGGTTAAAAAAACATGTGGACGTGGCACTTTGGGACATGGTTTAGTAGAAACAGTGAGATTCGGATGACAGTTGGACTGGGTGAGCTTAGAGGTCTTTTCCAACCTCAATGATTTTATGATTCTATTTAGTTTTGTGTCTTCGAACTGGACTTGAGGATTCAGAAAGTACTCAACAATTCCAGGTAACCATTAATGTAAAACATTAATATAAGAGAAAAATCAAATTAAAGCCAGCTTTAGTCAACCATAACTTAATGTTCCCCTCCTTCAAACTCAGTTAAAGACACATAAATAAATCAGAAGTTCACAGCATGTCCGTATCAGTGGTCAAATAATCCAGTTCACAGGATCAAAGAAACTGAGAAAAAAATAGTGTATATAATCAGGGAAAAAAAATCCCAAGACCCTTATAAGAATATCAAACAAGGAATATTAAAAGTCAAATACCTGAGTAACTAAGCAACTTCAGCACATCAAGGCATGCAGAGACCATTAAAACGCCATCAGCAAAACCAAAACAACTTTTGAACAATTCATAAACATGATTTTTTATTTAGCATGAAAGTAGGCTTTGAGGACAGAAATATTTGAAAGTGCAGAATGATTTAGGAAATGTGAAATGAAACTAAATTAAAAATTAATAAGACTGGTGCAGCTGGTCCCCAGTTATTCTTTAAAATATAATATTTCACCCTAAGTGTGTTGATGGTCGTCAAAAGACAAGGTAAGAATTGATTCCTGTAAGTGAGCACAGCTCAAAAGCAACTATATTCCTTTTTTCCAAGTATGGCAATATTTTAATGAGAAATTAATATTACCCTACTTGCCCCAAAAAACAATGCTGATAATGTTATTTTTAGTGTAGAGCAACCTCTCTGGCTTTTAGATTGTTTTAGGTTGTTCAGAAATAGAACGATATAGAGGAAGAGGGAAATGAACCCCAACTCTTCAAAGGACATGAAAGCGGATTCAGCACTAGGCATTGAAAAAAAAAGAACATGTTTTTGTACAGCTTTCTATCATCGTGGAAACTACGTTTCACAGTGACTAAAAAAGGCAGAACTGCTGCACACAAACCATCTTGCTTGCTGACTTCTCTTGAAGGTGGAACCACGGTGCCCTACAATCTCTTTTTCCTCAGACAGCTGCATGCACAGATGTGGATTTGATCCTCAGATCACTCAGACAGCAGGAAGACCAGTTTCCCCAACATTCAACATCAGTTCTTGTGTCATTTTAAACACTGGAGCATCAGCTCCAGCTGAGCAAATGGGGATTCATGTACCGTGTTTAGATATTTCCCTTTAAGCTTAGCATTATGTTCTTGTCTTTGTGTCAGAGCACAGAGGAGGTAAGACTCGCTCATACTTATTTGGTAAGAACAAAGATCTAAATTTTTATCCACCAGAGGCCAGAAGCATGAAGAACAAGAACAGGAGACTGGAAAGGATACTTCCCACTAGTAACCTCCCAGCTGCCACGCATCAGAACAAGGACTTGGAATCACAGTCAATTCCTTTGTATTTACCATTTATGAGTTTATTCAGGAGCCCCTTGTTCATCATTCTGGCCTTCTGCCACCTTTGTTTGACTTATTGTTTTCTCAAGCTGAGCCATTCTTGAGCTTGAAGAAGCTAATCTCTGAAAATTAAGAAGCATTCCTAGACCCCTTCTCTGTCCAGGATCATATCCCATGGGGTTATTCTGAGGAGATCCCTGGAGAGCCCAAATTCTGCTCTCCTGAAGCCCCCATCTGCGGTCCTGTTTTTCACACTGCTCCCTGTTCTCTGGATCCTGAGCTCCTACACTGCATGTTCACTGCACCCAAGGTTGCTCCTCACCTTCACATCCACCACCAATTCTTCCTTATTTGCAAGCAGGAGCACTGGCAGAGGCTGCCCAGGGAGGGGGTTGAATCACCTTCTCTGGAGGTGTTTAAGGGATGGGTGGACGAGGTGCTGAGGGGATGGTTTTAGTGTTTGATAGGAATGGTTGGACTCTGATCTGGTGGGTCTCTTCCAACCTGGTGATCCTATGATTCTATGATATGCCATTGGCTGCCTTGTGGTACATCTCAAAGCAGAGCTCCATGTGTGCCAGCTGTTCTCTCCTCCCTTTCACCTTCCCAGCTCATCCTTCCTAACATCCATGTTCTACCCACTCTTGTACTCCTGGAAGCTCTCCCAGCACAACTCCGTGATCCCATGGTGGACAGGAGCCCAGGCATCATGCACCAACCTGCACTTCAACAAGCATTGATGATTGGATTGACCTAGGATCATGTGAGCTATCTCACCATGTCTGTGTTATCAATGAGATCATAGCCCTGCAGCTACCAGCAGAGCCCTAATTGCTCTTGTTTGCCCCCCATGGGTTTGTGCACGGGCACTTTAAAGAGGCACCACCCGTGCTAATTGTCCAGAACCTACATGAGGGATTACTTTTCTCCCAGAGACACTTGCTGATTTATATACAGACACTTGAAATGTGCCACTTGCAGCTCTTTTTTCATTATGAATTCTTTCCTGTTTGTATCACTCCTCAGACACTTTGAGCCAACCCTCCCCACCACTTTCTTACCTGATTGTTGATCATCCTCTTCCTCCCCTGTTGTTCCTGCTTTAAAGTTCTGGTTGGCCAACCATTTGTCTCGTTTAGTCAGATGGATCCCATCTCTTCCAAATGGCCCTCAATCCTCTAAAAGGGTCCCATGGTCCTAGAAACCAATTCCCTTTTGTGAATGCCAGCTGTGCAACCTCCTGTTGACCAGCAAGTTCCATCCACTCTTCCTTCTCACCAGCAGGGTCAAAGAGAAACCCACATGGGTTCACCTGCTCCTGACTGTCACCTCCAGAGGCTTTCCAGGTCTGCTTTGTGGTTGTTAATACAACCATGGAAGAGCAGCAATGGGAAATGGTCTGTCAGGGTAATAAGTTTTACAAGCCTTTAACGATGTCCTCAATCCAAATCCATGCAAAGAAGAAAACTTCCACACACAGCAGGTCCAGCTGTCAGAGGAGACTTCTTTTCCTTGCAGCAGGGAGCCTTCCATTACTAACACCCACCAGTTTTTCTGGTGATCCTGTGAAGCTCATGGTCAATGGCACCTTGTTTGACAGAACTCCCAGCTCCTCATTCTGTAGTTGCAAATCTTAAGCACAAGCCTTCCTCTTGGTGCCTGTAGTCACAATCTCCCAGCCTTTCATAGAATCATAGAATCACCAGGTTGGAAAAGGCTCATTGGATCATCGAGTCCAACCATTCCCATCAATCACTAAACCATGTCCCTCAGCACCTCGTCCACCCATGCCTTAAACCCCTCCAGGGAAGGTGACTCAACCACCTCCCTGGGCAGCCTCTGACACTGCCCAGTGACCCTTTCTGTGAAAAATCTTTTCCTAATGTCCAGCCTAAATCTCCCCTGGCAGAGCATGAGGCCATTCCCTCTTGTCCTGTCCCCTCTCCCTTGGGAGAAGAGCCCAGCTCCCTCCTCTCCACAACCTCCTTTGACATCGTGGGAACCTCCATTTCCCATCCTGATGGGCACAGACTCAGCCCGCAACTACTTTGTTAGAAAAAGGATGAGTGGGCTCAGGGATTGAGTCCATCTCTCCCCATCAAGGTCCAGACGGTGCTAGTGATGCAGAAATTTATCCTCACAAAGGATTTGATCAGTTTGAAACATCTCCTTTACTCTAGTAGTTGATTCCATGGGCACAGTGCCCCTGCCCAACAAAGAACAATCATTTTGCTTACTTTCTTTTCTTATTTTTAACAGCATAAAGACTTTCTAAGGCACAAAAAGACCCCCAGACATCAACTATAAGAGCCCAGATGAGGTATATTCCTCATGCTCCTGAGCAATGAAACCAAATTCAAGGTGAAAAAGTAGACAGCTTCCTACAGCCTAGAAGATCTTTCATGAATGCTTTGACATAACACATAAAATAAATGCTTTGACATAACCCTGACCTTGTTTTTCTGCTTTCTTTCCAGCTGAACTCCACAAGACTTTTCAGAAGTGCCGTGATCTGCAAGTTTTCACCTATAATTCAACCCTTTTGGTATTATTTTAAGCCCTTCTTTGAAAACCATGTGATGTTTCTTCATGTGGTGTCTTGGATCAGAAACCACCTGAGAAGTCAGGTGACTGCCTGTAGAATCCAAAACGCAGTGTGGTGCTGAAGAAGGAAGCGACAGTTTTTGTACTGAACTGTATCACTGTGATATTGGGGGCTGGAGCACCACGATGGTAAAAACACCATAGGGCCCTGTACAAAAACCCAAAGATGGCAAAAAGGCAAGTTATTTTGGGGAAGAAAGGAGGTAGGTGGCTGAAATGATTAAAGAGACAAAGACAACACTCTTTTTCTTTTTCTATTTCTCCCAGAAGTACAGAAGTCACAAGATTTCTAAAAGAGAGAAGGGAGAATTCAGCAATTCTGTGCTCAATCAAGCTATTGAAAATCACTGGACTATTCAATTCTTGAGTTTTGTTTTTCCGTTTTGGAAGAAAATGTGGCTCTGGTTACCCTCATGGTGTTGCATTCATGGATAATTAGGACAAATGCCTGGCTTTTCATCTCTTATTTTCACAAGACTTTGCAATATCATGAGGAGAGAGCTGTTTCTTTGAATAAGTGTCCGCAGTGTGAGCAGCGTGGGTGTAGATAAACTGATATTTGGAAGAGGGACCACTCTCATAGTTGAACCAAGTAAGTACCATTATTTTATCTCTAAAAATTACATTAAAATTAAGGGGGTGGGGAAGATAAAGGAATTTAATGGTTTGGGTTCACTCTAAGAATTTTCTGCTGCAATAATCCCTAGAGTGCAGACTCTCTGGGTAAGGATTCAAGCTGAATCCTCAGCTTGTATCTGCTTAGGAAAGCTGTGCAGGAGCACAGCTAAGGATAAAATGAAAATTTCAAAGCTGCACAAAGTCTTTAGGATTATGTGGATTATTATGATTATTATTATATGGCATCTAAGCCACCTGGTGTTTCTTGAAATACTTCATAAGCTGAACCCAAAATTTTCGTAATTTGAGCAACTTCACCTTTTTGTTGTTAAATTTGGAAATGCTAATGGGCATTTTAAGATGCTGAGAACAAACTTTATTACCTGGACATTTTAATAATACACACACACAAAATGACATAGAGAAACATAGGTTAGCAGTCACTGTGGAATATTTGAGACACATTCTTTGAGGACTCAGTTCAGGACAGATAAGGGTCTGTTTTAGTTTGGCTTATTCTAGATAGAACTTTCAATAAGAACACAAAGTCCTATGACATTATGAAACACATAACTCTTCCTGTGGCTTTATAAGAATAGAGGGAAAGAGAACCACAGGTTTTTTGTGCTAATATAATGCCACTGCCAGAGTGGCAATACCAAAAATCCCTCCTAAAGCAAGCAGTGGGAGGAATGCAGGGCTGGGTTTTCAGGACTCAGTGGAAGCTTCTGGGGTCTAACAAAGAGATAGTTCTGCTTTATGAACTCCAGTTGCATGGTTTATAATTGTTTTTGCTGAAGATTTTACCCAGTGAGTTGTGCAGAGAAGCAGCTTGCCAGTGCACTGGCTGCTTGGAAACACAGGAGATCAGAAAATATGAAAAGCTTTTAAAGATCTTCTCAGATAATAGAGAATGCACAGGACTGACAGGCTCTGGCAAACCCATGGTAGAACACCTGGAGGGGAAATGTATGCAGGAGGAATAGCAAAACGATCCTTTTTTGATTTACGCCTTTTAACTGTGGGTTACGGCTGCTCTAATTTTTGGGAAAGGGACCGAACTGACCGTGGAGCCAAGTAAGTGTTATTTCTGCATTATTTTTTTTCTGAGTTGCTAAAGTGTTATTTCTGCATTAACATTTTCTGAGTTGCTACTTTTTGGATTTTCCCTTCCCCTCCTCCCCACTCCCCCAATATTTTCTTTCTTCTAAACTCCTCCTGGCTTTAAAGTCACTAATTAGACTTTAGGCTACGTTTAATGTTTTTAGACACAATCAGTTTAAGTATAAAAAACCATGCCAATGCCATTTCTTGGGGGTTAACAAAGAATTTGGGCTCCACAAGGGCAAGTCCTCTGTGTTCCCATGCTGAATGTCTTCGGGACCTTACACCTATCCATTTATTTGGGCATCTTAACAAACTTTTCATACTAACTGTTAGGTTTTCAAGTCGTGCTTAGAGAGCTTAAAGGGAAATAATGATTTTTGGAGGTTGTCATTTAAGTTCCTGAGAATTTCTGTTCTGTCAGAGTTAGAAATACAACACTGAGAGGAAAGAAGCATGTTGCACAAAAGCATGAAATTCAATCTTATGCAACATTTCTGTACTAGTTTAATCATACTGAATTGCTCAGAGATTGAGTTAAATGCTTTAAGTCAAATTAATTCAGTGGATGGTGCATTCCTGTTAGGGATCTGTTTGCACTAGGTGTTTAGAAGCATGGAGTTGTGTCTATTTTATCAGTGGAGACAAGCCATGAAGTTAAGGCAGACTATTTCTTGGCTTTCACCTCCATTCCCCAGTACTGGAGTGTGAGTGGTGGGGAAAGAGTGAAATCAGTGGTCCCTGATCAAAGACTGAAAAATACTGTGAGGTGAACAAAATGTTAGGTCCGAGGGATCCCAATCAGACTACAGATACCATGCAAAATTCAAAGCCTAATGTACGTCTCATTAGCAAAGAGACCCACCAGTCTGCTTCTGCTGAATTGGATATCTAAATCTTTTTTTATATGCCTGAGAGCTTTTCAGAAGCTGAGCCCTTTTTGGCAAGGAAGCAGGTGAGATGATTCTCTTTGGTTTCATGCTTTTGTTATAATTTATGTTGCTAATCTTGTCCTGACATTGGTGTGTGGAACCCTCCTCGTTTTTCCATCTATGACCTGAGATCAAAGATACATTATTTTAAAAGCAAAGTTGATATCATAATGATTGATTGGCTACTAAATTCATTTGAGACAAACCATTTCCTTAAAAGAGCTTTAAGCTGAAGCAGTTTTATTGCATTACCTGTCTGTCTTATCAGAAATTCCCAGGGAAGGCTGCAGCTCTGTTGTTGACATTCAGGCTTTTGCAGTGGTCAAGACTTTATCATTCGTGTATGTTGCTTGGAATGGGGAATTCAACTCCTAAATTCTTTCAAAACTGAAAAAAATGCATCTAAAAGTTTCCAAGTAACTCTACTAAAAGATGCATGAGAGAGCAAGGATCCCAAGTCCTGTGGAAACTCATCAACATCTTTCAAGGGCTTTCCGAATTTCACTTCTAGGGCAGATTTTTCTTGCTTCCCTGTTTGTCAGCATCTTAAAGCTGAAAGACACCCCTGGTGGGTATTATGCTAATCTAAAGGAAATTGTAAGAAGATTTGTCCATATTCATCAAGTTCACAGGCCTTGGGATGGTCTTCCCTTCAAATTAGTTCATTATACAAATGCTGAATCCTATTTCTAACTGTCCCTGGACCTGTGGGACCAACAATATGGCCCAGCACATGGATGAGACTGGCCATACTTTTTGCATCAGGCACAAGAATTCGTACCAATCGATTCTTTTTTTGTTGCCTCCAGACTGGGTTGGAATGTTTTACACCATGTAGAGCATCTAGTGGGGAAAAACTCCCCTACTTGTAAGTTCTTGGCGTTATTAGAAAGTCCTGGAGAAGTGGAGAGATGCAATTCACAGACTGCTGATCGCTTCTCTCCTGCTTTCCCACCTTACAGACCAAAACCCTTCTTGTGTCTGAGCATTTGTCATGGAAAAATAAGCCTTGTCCCCTCTCCCGATGTAGTGCTTTGTTTCACTTAATTCATTGGAGACACCTTGCACAACAGGGAAGCAACAAAGTGACTTCTCTCTACCACTCCTGCTCTGGTTGGAGCTTTTAGCCATTTCAGAAGGAGATTTGGAGGAGTGGAGGGGCAGTAAAGGGAAACAGTTTTTCCTTCATGCCTGATGAATATGCAAGGCAATCCTTGATAGAAATGCTGTCTTTAGAAATTAAATTCTTGAGAAAGCAGAATAATTTGAATCTTAGAATGACAAGCATAAAAGTTCTCTTCTCCAGGTCCTTTATTGATAAAATAAAGATTTCACACGTAGGCATGAGTGTTGGCAAAAGGAAACTTAGAACCCTGTGAAATTAAAGCTCCTGTTAAAAAAAACTACTCTCACACACCCTTTCTGCCTTTGATCTGATCTTTTGGCAGCAGCAGCAGAAATAATGACAAAAAAATCGTCAGTTAGCCATTGATAATGGTAGGAATTTGTCACAACTTGAGTTTAAAAGAACTTTAGATGACAGGACCCAGGCAAGCTTGCAATAAAATCATATCGGGCTTTGCTTTTCAGACCATCAAAATGATTCTGCCCCAGACTTAATGGTGATGAAATCAGAGAAACCAGAAGAAGACAGTGGCATTGAGAAAGCAGCTTGTTTGGCGAGGAATTTCTATAGAAAGAACATCAACTTGCAGATGTCCTCTGAAGCGGTCGTGTACGAACCGAGTGCACCGTTTCTGACGTCAGATGGGTCGTACGATGCCATCAAGGTGGTCAACGTGACAAAGGGCGCAGAGGTATCCTGCACGGCCAGATTCAGTGGTGGCACCATTACAGTCAACACAATCGAGTCAGGTATGATTTTGTGGTACAGCTATGAGGTATTTCTGGAGGTGATGTCTTTCAGCGTTTGCTGGTCCTCCTGCTGGCAAGCATTGCCCTGGGTAACCATAGAAATGGGGAAGACACCCGGTACTTAAGCAGGTAGAGCTGAAAGATGTTTAAAAGCATCTCAGATAAATGCTCCTAACTGTTTGACATCTCAAAATTACTTTGGGGGATGGTGGGGAAGAAAAAGACACAATCTTCTATTTATTTCTGTATGACTGATCGCACTCACAGCAGCAATCACTCTCCTGAGCAGAGCCTGTCCCAACCTTCTGAAAACCTACACAGAGTAAATGAGGTGCTGTGGGTGAGCTTTGGTGTTTGTTTGGGTTTTTTCGTTTTTTGACTAAAGCAATTTTTATATTTTGGAGGGTTGTTTTTGGCATCGTGAACCTCATTCAGATAGTGAAAGCAAAACAACTCAGAAATTCTTATTCCTGCAATTGCATGAAGAAATTTCCTCCTGACATTAATGTTAGAATTAGTGACCGGTAATCTGAGCCTCAAACGGCACTGTCCACCTGGGCCTGTGGGAAGGGGAATATGTGGTTAATCCTCCTTAAAATTTGGATTATAAATGCCTTTCCTTTATTACACTACAGAAAAGGAGGCTGAAGAACCAGAAATAGAGAAAGTCTGCAACACCACTGACACCTCTGCAGCAGGTCAGTGACCCAAACAGGCTGGGAAGTTACATTGCTGTGCTGGGGATAAATGCACAGAAATGTGTTTGCTCAGGGAGAGAGGAATCAGAATACAACATAGCCATCAAACACAGCCTGCTTTTTCACCACAGGTAGTTCAGTAACAGACAAGCAACAGGAAGCAAAATCCAATCCAGATAGACATCCTCCTCCCTGGTTGTTGCCATGTTTCTTTACCCTCTGTTCCGTTGCTGCTGTTCCTTTCCCTGAAACCATTAACTCTGAAAATCTGAAAAAGGGGAGATTGAGATGAGATCTTAGGAAAAAATGTTTTCCTGTAAGGATGGGGAGGGCCAGGTTTCCCAGAGCAGTGGTGGCAGCTCCGCCAGGGGAGATTTAGGCTTGAGATTAGGAAGAAATTCTTCACGGAGAGGGTGGTTAGGCATTGGAACGGTCTGCCAAGGGAGGTGGTTGAGTCACCGTCCCTGGAGGTGTTTAAGGTTAGGGTAGATGAGGTGCTTAGGAGCATGATTTAGGGAATGGTGGGAATGGTTGGACTCGACGATCCAGTGGGTCTCTTCCAACCTGGTCATTCTGTGATTCTGTGATTCTGTGATCCCTGGAGCAGTTCAAGGCCAGGCTGGATGGGGCTTGGAGCAACCGGATTCAGTGGGAGGTGTCCCTGCCCATGGCAGGGGGGGTGGAACTGGATAATCTTTAAAATGCCTTCTGACCCAAACCGTTCTGTGATTCTGTTTTTTCCCCTTTCTGACACTAGTGCAATGTCAAGTTCTAAACCACGATCTCTCCCACCTTTTCTCTGTCACCAAGCAGATACCAAAGTGGAGAAGGCAAACATGTTGTCTATGGCTGTGTTGGGTTTAAGGGTCCTGCTGGCAAAAAGCATCGCTTTTAATACCCTCATGAGCATCAAGCTGTTTCTTTTCTGAGGTAAGGAAGCATGTAGCTTGATCTGTAGAAATTCTGTATGCACATGACAAGAATCAAAGCCTGTCATTATGTACTTCTCTAATCCCACAGGCTGTGATACCTGTTCACCTGCTCCCATTTTCTTTAAAGAAATCCTGTGGGCTTCTGGGGAAAAAACCCAACAACCATGATAAAAAAAAAAACCAACCAAACAAAAAAAACCCAACACCCTTCTCCCAAAGTAAAATCCCAAAGAACTAACCTGTTCCCCTCCAAAACCCCAGCCACAGAAAGAACAGTCCCTTTCTGTACCCAAAGCCAACTTCTTAGTGACTGATGCCCAGGTTTCCTTTGCAGCAAACTTGTTTTCCCAGACCCACTCAGGTGTTACCAGAAGGGCCTAAAAGCGAGTGGGAGAGCACAAAGCCTGGACAAGACCAGGCTGGAGGAGGCTTTGAGAAACTTGATCCAGAGGGAGGTGTCCCTGCCCATGGCAGGGGTGGAACTGGATGAGCTTTGAGGTCCCTTCCAACCCAAACCATTCCTTGATTCTATGAAAACACAAACATGTGAAGCAGGAAAGAGAAGAGAGGGAGGATTTTTAAATGACAGTATCCTCAGAGGCACAGAAGAGTCCAGCCTAAGTTATATGAGTCTACCTGACAGCTATCAAACAGTGGTACAATTGTGTTAAATGTAGTTTAAACCACACTTTGCTTTTCCAGAGAGCAGGAAAGCAAGGCAACAGCAAACTGAAGAGCAGCAGGAGAGAGTGCGAGCCAGCAGCCAGAGGGGGCAAACAGCCAGCATCAAATCTGCTGACAGCAACCATCCAGAATGCACAGTGAACATTCCCCCTCAGATTTTTTATCCTTTTGAATCCCGCCTAGCTGGTTTATTTAGTTTTAAGATTTATAACTGCTTTTGCTCTTTCTTTTTGTTCTTCCTGCGAATGGAGGACAGTATAATTTCCTTATCCTCCAGCTGAGTAGAAATTGGTCTCCCTATTCTTCCCCCCTTTGCATAGAAACATCCAACCTGCTCCAATAGTTTTGAAAAATCCAATCCTCATCATCAATATAAAAGCCTTTTAAACCTCCTTGTACAAGCACATTGCATGATGTATTACTGCTGAGACAATTCAGGCACATCTGTTTCTATTTAGGGCTTTAATGTTGTTTAGATAGCTTTAAACCCAATGATTTTCTGGTGTAGAGGAGACCTGTGTTGGAGCTGAAGTGATTTGGTTCAACCAGATAATGTTCAGGCATAGAGGCATTCATTTATTAAACCTGTATTTCTTCTGTATGGCCCTTGCATTTTAGGTTGTTGTAGTAGTAACCAAAATAAAGTTTTGCTAAGATGAAATTCTGTGCTTTGTTCTGTGCTTTTCTTCTGAATTTGGAATGTAGATTGCTGAACTCCAGCTGCCTTCCTGTACTTAGAAATTCAGCTTTGCTCTCCCAGATTTCCCATTGGCTGAGTTTGTCTTTTCTAGACTTTGCACAGGGAAGGTGAGATTCCCTTTGGCGCCTTGAAAATCTTCAGCAGGGCTGTGAATTCTAGCCTGAGGGGATTCAGGTGAGGTCTGGTCTTTCTGAGAACTTCGAAGACACCCCAGCAAGACATTTTGCATCATAGCAAAGAGAGACACACGTCTCAAGAAGAAAGCAGTTAAGAGACAGCTTGGTACGAGTGCAAGAAAGGGAAATACACGTATCAGAAGAGAAAAAAGCATGCTGCTTTTTTCCACTCATTGATATTAGGAAGAGGCTAACAGGAAATAATGCACGGTGGATTGATGCAGTGATAGTTTCCAGGGCAACTTGAGTATTAGTCCAACACATGCATCCCCCAACTCAGCTGCCTCTCCGAAGCAGTCGGCAGGATGCTGTGGTCGGCATTTATGAGTAAGTTATACCGTGCAAGATTAACTCCCTCTTGTTCTGAAAAACAAGTTAACCACATCCTGGAGGGGAAATAAGGTTTGTCACATACTGAGTGACAACTGGCTTCAGGACAGGCTCCAGAGAATGCATGGCATGGCCTGTTTAGTTATTCTTTGTCATATTAGTCCCTTAGACCCTGCAGACAGGGAGAGGAGCCCCTCACCCTGTGCAGAAGGGGAGACCTCACTGCTCTCTAACTGAAAGGAGGTTGTGGAGAGGAGGGAGCTGGGCTCTTCTCCCAAGTGACAGGGGACAGGACAAGAGGGAATGGCCTCAAGCTCTGCCAGGGGAGGTTTAGGTTGAACATTAGGGAAAAAAATTTCACAGAAGGTCTCATTGGGCACTGGAACAGGCTGCCCAGGGAGGGGGTTGAGTCACCTTCCCTGGAGGGTTTTAAGGGACGGGTGGATGAGGTGCTGAGGGACATGGTTTAGGGTTTGATAAGAATGGTTGGACTCGATGATCTGATGGGTCTCTTCCCAACCTGGTTATTCTGTGATTCTGTGATTCTGTGAAACACTAAACCGTGTCCCTCAGCACCTCGTCCACTCGTCCCTTAAACCCCTCCAGGGAGGGAAGGTGACTCAATCCCCTCCCTGGGCAGCCTCTGACAGTGCCCAATGACCCCTTCTGTGAAAATTTTTTTCCTAAATCTTTATTGTTTCGACCACCCATCTGCATTGACATAAAACACCAGAGCCCTCATGTTCATCACTAAGAGATGCATGACCTGTGTTATACCTCCATAGTAAGGCTTTCCAGACTCCCCTGTGCACCACTGGAAACCAGTCAGTCTGGGAACATCTATGTCCTCCCTGTCCCTACAATGTCAGTCCCCCAAGTCTTGGTCATCTACATCTCAATTTAAAAAAAAAAAAAAGGAAACTGGTGTCTTTGAACTCTTCATCTCTATGGATCGTGAGAAGGAGGGAATACGCATCCATCAAGCTCTTACCAAAGACTATCATTCACCCATGCTGAGCAGAATTGGTTCCCAGTGGAATGGGTGAGCCTAGTGGCCAGGCCTGTGTCCCTCTTAAGGCTTTATTTCAGGTCAGAGATGTGAATCATAGAGTCATAGAATCATTAAGGTTACAGTGTGAAATAAGAGGGCTGAGTCACTACAATCAAGTTACTGGGACATGATGCCAAGGATGGATACTGGACAGCCCAGGTATCCTCACACTATAGCCGAGGTGGGTGGACTCTGTTTTTCTTACTATATCTGGAAAAAACTTGCTTGGTTGGCTGTGGCAAGAAGCTGGCTAATTGACTAATTGACTAATGGGATAACAAAGGAAGAGAGAACTAACTCCACACATGCACCCTTGGAGAGAGGAGAGGTATCTGTACCTGGTGAGTTTTTGTCAGCTGATATGTGATGGGAAAAGCAGCTCCGTATTAGACCACAAGATCCAGCTGGAAGAAGCACATCTGTGTGCAGATACATAACCCCTTTCCAGCTCCTAAACATCCAGAGAGATTGTCCTGAGGGGTTTTTTTGAGCCATTTTTCCTGTTCAGGAGCTGTCTCAGCCTAATTATTTCAGTTTGGGTTAGGAAAGAGCCTAAAGCTCTGTCTCCTATTTTGTGTCATTGAGGCTTCCTAATTACCTCCCAGGAGCTTTTTTTACATTTGCAAATCTATAATTTGGAGCTAATGCAGTACACGCAGCTTTAGAAAATAAGAGTGTCATTTGTAGAAGACAATCCATAAGAGGGAGGTTTTGTACAGCCCAATGGTAACATTATGCTGGAGTGGCTGATTCCACAGGAGAGAGCAGGATCTGCAGTTTTCCCAGCTGATGTGAACCAAGAGAAAGTTTTTGCAGAGGAACTGTGCTCCACAGTGTTTAACCCCAGCTGGCAACTCAGCACCACCCAGCCACTTGCTCAATCTCCCCGGTGGGGTGGGGGACAGAATCGGAAGAGTAAAAATGAAAAAGCTCATGGGTTGAGATAGTGACAGTTTGATATAAAAAGCAAAAGCCACATAGGTAAGCAAAGTGAAATAAGGAATTCATTCCCATTAGTAGCAGGGCTCTAACACGCATAAAGGTTACTTGTCACCACTCTGAATGTTCCTTTGTTTCCTCTCCCAGCTTTTATTGCTGAGCGTGATGTCACTCAGTACGGAATATCGCTGTAGTCAGTTGGAGTCAGCTGCCCTTGCTGTGTCCCCTCCAAGATTCTCCTGCACTCCCAGCCTGCTCATGGGTGGGATGAGGGGCAGAAAAGGTCTTCATGCTGTGCAAGCGCTGCTCAACACTAACTGCAGCCTCCCTGTGCTGCCAGTGGTGTTTTCAGCACAAATCCAAACCAGCCCCGTCCTAGAGACTCTGAAGGAACCCAACTGTATTCCAGCCCAAATCAACACATACAGTAAAATATTCTCCATTAAAATTAGCACCTTGGGACTTAGAATTATCCTTAAATAGGAAAAAAAACATTGTCCTGTAAGAAATATGATAATACCAGAATAATTGAGGTTAATGACAAGCAGAACTCTTCAGTATTTTAATAGCACTATCCTACATATCTAATTAAGTCCATATTTGATTGTATTCAGAAGGACTTTGGATATCCCAAAGACTGGAGTCACTATCCTTGGAGATATTCAAAAGCCATCGGGACATGATCCTCAGCAAACAGCTCTGGAGAGTCCTGCTTGAGCAGGGGAGACCAGACAACCTCCAGAGCTCCCTTCCAACCTCAATCATTCTGGATGTCCATGATATCTTTTTCACACACAAAGAAAGTTTGTCAAAGAAGAAAACCCAGGGTAGGAGTACAATTCTTTGGATGGGGAAATAAATTGCACATTAACAGTGCAGATCAGTAAGGAAATAAACAGCTGATCTTGCCCTGTAGCTGTTGATAGTATGGTCAGGAGCAGCAACACAGTCAAATAAAACACAAGAAGGTAATTCAGACACAAGATACTCAACAAAAATCAAGAATTCAGTATGGAACTTGATGAGACAGTAACAGTGGTAACACTTAGCACAAGGGCCATCAAGGAGAGATGGAACCTCAAGCGGTTTCGACATTGCTGCTGGGAAGCAGGTTGCTGCCAGTTGAAGCCCACAACTCATGAGTCTGCTCTGAGCAAGCCCTGGGGAGATGTTGCAGGCAGAGAGACAGCAGAAACATAGCTCATGTGGCAATCCAAGCTTACAAAACACAATCTGAAAGTTCTGGAAGACAACCTGAGACACACAATGTCTTCTTAGACAGAGGTATAGGTGGGGTCCCCCTGAAACATACCCAAATATTCAGGCTTGAAGGTCTCTTGACATAATTACCAATAGCAGCCCCTCTGGTACTACACCAAATCATCTCTGTTATTCATCAATTTAATTTTCTCATGGACGTGCATATGCCTAGGTTAGGGCTAGTAATTGTTCAAAGCTGTGAGCAATGTTATAGCATAGAAAATAATTTTAAAATTCACTAGTAATGACTGTGTTTTGAGTTTTCCCTCCAGTCCATCCGACTACACTGTTTTTATTAGAGGGAATGTTCCTTAAACTTCAGTCTGGTGTAGGGTTAAGGAACTACTCCCAGCACTGTTGTTGTTTTCCAGGTAAGAACAACCTCCGGAGATCCATTCACCCAAAGCAGAATCTTGCTCCTGAGACCCTCCAGGTAGTATTCTCACTCCACCCAGTGACAGACCCTGGGAATAGCTGATTAATTGAGGTTAATGACAAGCATAACTTTTTAGTAAACAGTATATTTTAATAGTACTGTCCTACAGATTTTATTGTGTCCATATCCAAGACCGCTGCTCAAATCCTGTGTTCAGTTCTGGGCCCCTCACCACAAGAAGGATGTTGAGGCTCTGGAGCGAGTCCAGAGAAGAGCAACGAAGCTGGTGAAGGGGCTGGAGAACAAAAGAAGCGTCTGAGAGAGCTGGGGGTGTTTAGCCTGGAGAAGAGGAGGCTGAGGGGAGACCTCATTGCTCTTTACAACAGCCTGAAAGGAGGTTGTGGAGAGGAGGGAGCTGGGCGAGAGGGAATGGCCTCAAGCTGCACCAGGGATGGTTTAGGCTGAATATTAGGAAAAAATTTTCACAGCAAGGGTCACTGTGCACTGGCAGAGGCTGCCCAGGGAGGTGGTTGAGTCACCTTCCCTGGAGGGGTTTAAGGCACGGGTGGATGAGGTGCTGAGGGACATGGTTTAGTGATTGATAGGAATGGTTGGACTCGATGATCCAGTGGGTCTTTTCCAATCTGGTGATTCTATGAAACCCAAGTTAATAAAGATGATCATAATGTGGTACATACCAACAGTCAACAGGCCCATAACCCCTAAAGCTGTAATTGAAATCTACTGGAAGTTACAGACATTTACTGATGGAATTACAGAGTGGTTTGGGTTAAAAAGGACCTTAAAGCCCATCCAGTTCCACCCCCTGCCATGGGCAGGGACACCTTCCTCTGGATCCGGGTGCTCCAGCCTGGCCTTGGACACCTCCAGGGATGGGGCAGCCATGACTTGTTGCTGTCCCTGGAGGTGTTTAAGGTTAGGGTGGATGAGGTACTTAGGAGCATGATTTAGGGATTGGTGGGAATGGTTGGACTCGACGACCCAGTGGGTCTCTTCCAACCTGGTTATTCTGTGATTCTGTGATTCTGTGACTTCTCTGAGAAACCTGGGCCAGGGCCTCCCCACCCTCATCATGAAGAATTTCTTTGAAAGATCTCACCTCAATCTTCCCTATTCCAATTTAAAGATATTCCCCCTCATCCTATCACTCCATACCCTTGTGAAAAGTCCCCACCTCAGTTTTATTGTAGGCCACTTCAGGTGCTGGAAGGTCACTATAAAGTCTCCCTGGAGCCTGTGGCTGATGCTGCTTATTGTAACCTGGGTGCAAGAGCTGTGCCTGGAATCAATATTGCATGTGCTCATCTCCTCTTGTGCAAGGGTTGCATTTGGAATGAATCATAGAATCATAGAATAACCTGGTTGGAAGTGACCCACTAAATCATCGAGTCCAACCATTCCTTTCAAAAGAAGATCATATGTGTTCTTGAAAGGATACTCAAAGCGAAACCCAAATGTTCTAGGAGTTTTAACTTCATAAAAGTAATTCAAATGCATGAAATGATGTGAAAAATACCTATTTTTAAAAATCATATTCCATCGGTACATTCTTTTAGATTTAAATTTTATAATTGAGATGGTAAACCCATCTGTATGTTGCTTTCTGGTCACGTTGCCTTTCATAGGTCGTTTTAAGAAGACAAATTGATTGTTTTCTTATTATTAATTTAAACAATGCTAAACTGCATGAGAAGGGTAAATCCTTAATCACTTTTTGTACATCTTCCTGTTGTCTTATACAGCATTAAAAATACAATATAATAAAGATATTCCTGCATTCTGCTGGGCATAATCTGACCTATCAGGACTGTTTCCCCCAAATACTGAAGAGTTCCTGATAAAATTAGATATCTTGATGTAAATTGAATTTGTTTCCTTGATCTCTCCTGCTCCCTGCTGGTCACAGTGTTGTTCTAAAAATGCTTTTGAGTTAATGAAATGCAGTAAGTAGGTCAAATGCGGGGTGGGGGGGACAGGACCAACGAAATTTTATAAAAGTGTTGTGTCTGCACATGCCTCAAGTCAAACTTCTTTGCCCTTTGTTTGCATTCTTGCCTTGCCAGAAGGCGCAGGGGATGAACCCTCACTCTGTGAGGCAGAGGCTTGGGAAGCCCCATGCCAGGAGCACCCAAGTGAAGGGTGAAGAAAAGCTCAGCTGGGAGCCAGAGCAGCTTTACTGGAAGACATAAGCTGAAACAGTTTTAGAGTTGTGGGTGATTTGCAACAGAAGAAATGGAGTACAACACGGGAAACACTTCCAACACTTCAGAAATTCATCCGTGTTCCTAAGGGAGCTTGGAAGTGTCGGCTATTCCAGGACCTCAGTAGTCACAATGAGAAAAGCTGTCTTGCTGAGATTAAGGGATGTGTTTGTGCTTGGAAAAGCTGTTCTGTCTAAAGCAGGTCAGGGTCTTCCAAAGGTACAAATGTGTTACTGGGCAAGGAGGAAATTTGGAAGAGCAAGGAATGCAGTACAAGATTTCTGGCTGCAGGCAATGGAGAAACTGATAAGAAGGTGGATGAACACCAGCACCAGAGTCTGGTGCCCTGTGATAAAGAAATCATGGGGGAATTTTTGCATCTAGGAAGGCAACAGCTGAGCTGCAGTCAGGAGCCGCGTTCTTCTGAGAAGGGTCTCTGCTCCTCTGAAGAGCAAGGTCTTTTGCAGAGAGGGTTCTCCTTGAGGAAGGACCAGCACACGTCAGCTCCATCAAGTTCTGCCTAAGGACCTGACAGCTTCTGGAAACAGGCAAGTCTGTTGTTGTCCCAGAATTCTGTATGCCACAAACCCGTGTATATAATATTTCTTTAATTTAACTGAACTGGGAATTCAGGGTGCCATACACTGGAGCCCTCTGCTTCATCCCTAGAGAGATTTAAAAGAGGTGTAGACGTGCTGCTTAGGGACATGGTTCAGTGGTAGGGTTGGTGGTGGGAGGTTAAGGCTTGGACTTGAGGGTCTTAAAGCTTTTTCCCCACCTATAGAATTCTGTGATTCTATAGTTACCTGGCTGCAGTGACAATAATGACTGTACCAAAGACAGTGCTCGGATTTAGTGGTCCAGCCAAGGGGAGGGTGGATCTTGAAGAACTGGCCTTAAAGATGTTCACTTGCTACAGGACTCTGACACAATGACTTATCCTTTGGTGTCCACTGTGGGTGAAACAGGAGAGAGAGGTTCAATTCCTTCAAACCCCAAATATACACAAATGCTGCAGAGACTCAGAGGAGGAGAGGATGATTTAAGCAGAAAGACAGAACTGCTCTGTTACGGCTTTGAATTTTGTTCTGTTTGTGTATTCCACAGCAGTAATAGTGGAAGAGTTCTACTTGTTGATTAATTTTGTGCATTTGGAACTTCAGGTGAGATGCTTAAGAGTGTTGAGTAAAAACACAACCTCTGCTGCATTTGGTTCCTGAGACATCTGATCAGTCGCATATTCTAATATTTTAGTCTTCAGTTTGCTGCAAATAAGTATGCTTGAGCCTGCTTGGCCAGAGTGGAACTGTTTGGCTTAGCTGTTCTGGAAGAGATGCTAAGAGTTTTTTTCAGTTGATCCTGAATATCAATTCAAAATGGTTTTCTTCTCTCTGGAGTGGGACACAGAAAGAAAGGTTGCAGTCAAGACAAAAGCAAAAATTCAAATAAATGTTCTTTTTGCTCAAAGGAAAATCCGCACACATTCAATTATTTTAGAAGCATTTCTGCAGAATTATTTATTTTATCACGATTCCATCGGTTCCCTTTTCTCAGCAGACAATAGCAGGGCTGGGGGTTGAATTGCTGTTCATTTCAATGGATTTTTTTCATGGCTTTGCATATTTATTCCCAGCATAGAAAAGTTAAGTTGCTTTAACATAAAAATTATCAATGCTTCTATATGATAGGGAATGATAAAATTCATAATATACAATGAAAACATCTTGAGTTTCAGGAGAGGATGGAAGCCGTGTTTTTGTAAAGGGCTGCACTACTGTGGGCAAATACGCTGATAAGCTCACGTTTCTGAGTGGAACATGGCTGAGAGTGCGTTCAGGTAAGCTGCTCATGTGAGGATGGGGTTTCCAACAGTCTCATTCCCATTTCAAATTCCCAAATACGAAAAGATTGACAGGAGAAAATATGACTTGCCTGCCACCTGTAGCTGCCAGGTCTGTGAAAGTAATTAGTAAACCCCTGCTTACAGTGGGGTCTCTCCAAGCTGTCTCTCCTTTCTGAAAGAGATGGTAATGCAGACTTAATTTTTCAACCTTAGCCTGTGAGTTGAAGCAGATTTTCCTTCAGAAGGGCTTTGTGCAGGCTTTATATCTCTAGGTTTAAAAACATTAAAAAGAACTTCTATTGTAATACTAATTGGAAAGAGTAGCTTAACAAAGAGGATGTGTTATTTTGAATGAACCTGAACATCTTACAGTTAGCAAGAGGGGGATGTAAAGATTAAAAAGGAAACGAAGAGACAAATTTTTTTTAATGGGCTGGAAAATGATGAAGGAAAAAGAAATTCATGTCTGGAAGTGGAACAACACTTAAAGTGGCACTGAATGGTTCATTTTCAACCACAAACAATGGTAAAATAGGTAACTGCAGTGGGGACAGGCATTACCCTCCAGGGATGTTTGAAGTTTTTGTAAAGCTGTTAGGTAGTGTGTGAGCAAGGATGGAAAATAACACTTGGGACTGGAACCAGACTAAAAGTAAATCCTGGTAAGACTGGAAGATCCAGGGGTAGAGGTGAATGGGAAAGGTCGCTCTAACAGTTTAACAGTGAAGTCTTGAAAAGAATCAGACCAAGGGTGGAAGGTCAGCTTCCCTTTTTAGAAGAGGTCAGGCTCCTTGAGTCAGCACTGACTAGAGATTAAATGTTTCTGACCCCAATTTCATTGGGAACTGCCTTTGGCAGTGGGAATGCTGGAAGTAGCTTTGAGGCAAGGTCTCTTCTGAAGGTAAATTCAAGTGAGTATGATGAAAGAAGAAGAAAAAAAAAGCCCACGTGCTGGAATAAAGACTTATTGGAGGATAATCCCCTGTTATTTTTGCCTGTAAGTTTTCAGGCTTACTGATGTGAAGACAAGAAAGAGTTCATGCTGAACTTTGGGGTTGCAATGCTCATTTCTAGGAATCGCTGTGGAGATTCTCCATTGGATTGAAAAGAGAGGCAGAAAGTAGGACAGAGTTGTGCTGCAGATTGTCTTTCTACAACTTTAGTTACAAAGGAAGATTATGGAAGTGTTTGTGGTTTTGATATTTTTCCCCCAAAACCATGTATATGAGAACAGAGGAAAATTCCTGTCTTAAAGAGGAATAAACCTCTAAGGCTTGGTCATAATTTTGACTCTGTTCAGGGGATGGAAAAAAATACCCTAGGTGAAGGAACATTGTTGTTTTCAGGCTCTGTTGGATGAGGACTTTGATAGTTTCAATGTAAGGAGCCTCAATGCTGCAGGCATGGGATGAGATAAACACCGAGGAGGATGTGGCAAGTCCTGTAGAATAATTGCCACCCCTGTCTTGCTTTTCTTATCCATCTTCATGGCTTACAGTTAATTATTCTGACTTCTACAGTTGCTGTTATTGTAGAAGGATGCAAACACCGTCTCCTCTGGATAGGCAGAGCCGAGCTGGGGACAGGATCACACAGCAGAGGATTCAGAGTGAGGAATGGCCATGAGAAGTTTTTCTAAGGTTTTGATCTAGGAAGCTTGAGGAGAAACACCCTGGGAGATCTATGTACCCACATCAAAGGTCAGAACTCCTTTAAGTCAAAAGCTGGCAGGCAAAAGTACATTGGTAAAGCTCTTTGTCACCATGAAACTCTGGAGGTGCCCACGGAAAGGTGACCTTTGGGAGGGGAACAAGGCTGGCTGTTCACTCAAGTAAGTGCCAGAAATAAACATCAATCTCAAAAGCTGAGATTGATGATGCTGTGATGAGCTTTGATATTTAGGAATTCTGAGAACAGTTCTTCCCTTAGAGTGAAGCTTTTCAACATTCTGGGTTTCCACAGCTACTGGCTGTGTCACAGCTTAGAGGAAGAAAAAGTAAATATTCATCTTAAAATTGTCAGACTTGCGAGTTCAGGTTTACTCCCTTTAGTACAAGGCATCCAAGGTCAAATCTGCCCCCCACCCCCCAAGGTGATTTTGCTTCAATCACCATCATTGGGTTTAGAGGGTTTTTTTAGAGTTAATTTCTTCAAGATGAGAGCTGTGCTTGAACAATGTCTATATTTTTCTATGGATGATAGAGGGGCCCTGGGACATGGTATGAAGTTCAGAGAATTCGTGTAGGGTATCTTTCTGGTCTGCCCCAAGACATCAAATTTCCTTCACCTTGTGGGTCAGTGTCAGCTTCTTTGCACCAAAAGAAAGCTAGAAAAAAAAAAAAAAAAAAGACTTTTTAGATGGAGTTTTTTACTGGTTTCACAGTTTGGAATTGAAAGACCATGTAGGGAGAAAGTTTGTCATGGAACAACACTTTGCATGGCCAGGATTTTGTAAAGCTCTGCTGCAGTGTAGCTCAGGAGGCAGCAATCAAAAGCGTAAATGTGGAAGAGGAATGCAACTGAAAGTGAGCCCAAAGAAATGGGAAAAGCTTTAGGGGGCAGATGCCTGTGTTTCTGAGGACTGCATGTATACAGATGTGGCCACAGCTGCCCAATGCTAATTCCCCATAGCATTTAACTGATGATTTAGTGTTCAGAAAACATCAGCATGCACAGATTTTGGTCCCAGGCAGAGAACCTGATGTTTGATAGAAGCAGGTAAGAAGTCAGTGTTTTCTAGCAGTGCCTACTAGCTTTTATTTCCAGCTGACTTCTAAAAGTCAGACAAAAAAGCAGGTTTCATCTCACCTACAGATGCTCAGTACTTTGGATGTAGCTCTTCCCATGTGAGCAACTGGATTTGACACAATCCTCAAACAGAAGTAGAAACAATTTGCTGCAGAGTCTTTGGGCAGCATTCGCAGGGTATTGAGTTTTCAGCTAGAATAAATCATGTTTTCCAGCAAATGAGGTACCAGCAGAAACAAAGTTCTTAGAAGCTTTTGTTTCTGCGTGTGCCCTTGCCTGAGTTCTCCCCACAAGGGGTAATTCACTGTAAGGAAGGGAAATAAAGTGCTGGTAAACCTGGATATTGTTTCCTAGTGAAGAACAGTATTTGTATAGTTGAAAGTAGATGTATAGATGAGGTGGAGCGATAGTTGCTTCTTGCTGAAAGAAAGCAGTTTCCAGTTTAAAGTGGAAAGAAAGGGACACAATTCTTTCTAACAGATTTAGGGCAATGTCTGTAGTTAAGCCATGAGTCCCATTCAGTAATAAACTATGGATGTCATCATCTAATGCTCCCATTTGCACTTGGTTCACATCTGTCTTAAGGGAGGAGGTGTTAAGAAGGCAAATCCATTTCTTTACATGGTTTTTGTAAAGCCTTTGATGGCTGTGCGAGTACAGGAAACTTGGCGAAATTAACATTTGGACAAGGAACAAGACTTGTGGTGACACCAAGTAAGTAAGAAGCGACAAATTTCATATATAAACCCTATACAACCTAACAGGTTTTCAAGATTCAGCTTCTCATATCAATTGTTGAAAATGCAGTGAGTGATTTATGCCTTGAGGAGGTGTGAAAAGGAGAACCACATAGGCTTGCATTCATGATATCTTTATTATTGCTTTTCTAAAAGCCTTATATAAACAAGTCATCGAGTTCTATATCTGTGGGACCACAGGGTCTGTGCAATGAACAGCTAAAGTGTGTATAACCATTACAGAAATTGCAGTACAGTTAATTGTTGGACTGCAATGGCAAGGTCTTTCTCTCTCCCTTGTATTTTAGTCTACGTGTAAGATCTGAACTTTTAGGGAGGAACAAAGAATGAAAGCTTGTAGCCAGGGTGCAAGCATTTTCCTTTCCAGGTAGCTTTACAGAATGGAAACATTTTAGTGAGATTTCAAATATTTGCCTAGATTTTCCTTGCTGGATTGAGTAAATCTGGGCTGGGACCATCCTAGTTCATTCCTGTCCAGAAATCATCACAGATCAGGTGTTTCCCTGCTTTGTGTAAAACTGCAGAGCAGGAAAGGTTTTTGCAAAGGGATTAAATGGTGTGCTAACCAGCTATAACCAGATCCAGTTTGGCAAAGGAACAAGGCTCCACGTTAAACCAAGTAAGTGCACGATCTGAACAAAATTGCCTTGAGGAATGTTGGAGAATTTGATGCTTGGTATTGGTAGCACTTAATGATCCTGGGAAGGGACTCTCCTTCCATATCTCATGTTTTTAGGGCTGAAATGATAGTGTGGCCTGAACTTTTGGTGTAAATATAGCCACCAGAAAATATCTAGGGGCTTTTGTAAGGTCCGATAGTAACGCGTATGGAGAGTAACTGTGATGGGAGGTGTTTGCAGTGGAAAGTTTCTAATCACACAAAAGAAGCAAGGACTAGATTCCCAGCAGGATGAAAAACGTCAATCAACATTGAGTGCCAGAAAGCTGAGACAAATCTGCACCCAAACTACAGAATTGTCTCATTTCTCAACCTGTTTGAGCTTCCTCAGTAGAAAGAGACATTGCAGATAACATAAAAGAATGGGTTTTCTTTCTGCTTTTTACATTCAGCCCTTTTGAGAGGTACCTCAAGGGCTCCCTGTGTGTGGAATAACATGAGAAAGGAATAGAGAGGAGGGAAGATGGTTCTCCAGAGAGCTGGGAAGTCTCTGCCCTGTAAAATAACGTTATTTAATATGCATTAGCAGAGACAGAGGGGACTGCAGGAGTTGTGCTCCTGTGAAACACTGGACCGGGTGTCCTGACCAGCTATTCTGATATTCACTTACAGCTTCCCTCGCAGAACTATTCTCAACCAGGGAGTGAAGCGCTTCTGGTAATGTTTCTACTTGCCAAGCTGCAGCTTTGAAAAGAAATGTTAACTGTACGATTTCTGCGGATAAGTGTCTCAGTTTATTCCTGGCAGTGCCAAAGCATCTCATGTTCAGGGCATTGCATCTTTGATCGGTAAAAAGTGTTGATGTGAAACCTACCAGATTACAGGGAAGAGACAACCCAGCCTTCATTTTGTGGAGATGCCCAGCAGGCATCGTGCACACATAGTTTTATTTTGATAATTGGAGCCTCCTGCTGTGGAACCTGAAATGTGCAGAAAAGCAAGGGAGTTTTGGAATGGGAGCTTTTAACAGTGTGTACTAAGGAAATGCAGCCAGACTCATCTTTGGGAGAGGAATCAGGCTGCTGGTAAAGCCCAGGAGGTATCACTTCCCCAGTGCGCTTGGAAAGGCTTCAGGTCTTTTGTCAGATCTTCCTCAAAAAAAGAGCTTCTTTCAAACAAGAAGGAAAGAGAGGATGGGGAAGAAGAGCAGGAACAGGTCAGGAATTGCTCTTGTTCTGCTAAAATCAGTGAATGACCTTTGGGCTCTGCAAGCATTACATTAGTCAGGATGAACCCTACAGGGAATATACTTGAGGTTAGTGATTATGAATAATCTTTGCTTGACTAAAAGATTAGGTGAAACCAGCCTGTAGGATTTAGGTTTGGATTCCTTACTGGGTTTATTGGAAACTGAATAAAAAAGAAAAATAGGACCTTAAACTGCTTTTCTCTGGGAGTTTCCTTCTGTTTATTTTTTCTTGGCTTCTTTCTCTGATGGGTTTGGTCCCTTACTTGGCTCCTAAGATTGATGACCTGGTGGATCTGCCTCAACTCCTTTAGACCACAAGAAGGTTTAGGAACAGCTATGTTAGTTGTTTAAAAAAATGGTGGAAATATCATTCCATTTCCACATCTGACAGCGTGCTCTGGCTTTCAAAGGCTGAAGCTTCTCTCCTTTATAGATCTTGTGCAGGGGTTTACCACTGTGGGACATCGAAGCTCTCCTGGGATATCATCTTTGTGATAGGCACAAAACTAATCGTGAAATCAGGTATATGTTAAAACAAATTGCTTTTTCGCATTATAAATGCAAGGCTGAGATACTCCTGTCCTCCTGGCTATGACAAAATTTGTTCTACTTTAAAAGTTGCTCAAGGAGCTTCAGCTGCATTAGGCTAACAGGGCAATGGGCTTGCATTCTCCTTGCACATGTTTCCAAATTGTTTCTATCTGCATTTCTATGGAAAAAAACCAGTGACATGTACCTAGAAATGCATCCTAATTTTGAGTCAAAGGTGTATGACAAGGGAGATGTGTGTTTTCCCTCTTGATCTCTTTCAAAAAATGCATACACTTGTCTGACCAAGCACTGTGTGGGGTATTTGTTAGGGGATGTGTAAGTGTGTGTCTTCAGCATCCAGCTGGAAAGTCACCTTTGGAAGTGGGACACAACTGATAGTGAAAGTAGGTATGTAGAAACCTGAGGGAGTAACGATAGGAAAGCCTATTGCTCCTTTTTGTGAAACAGCCATTAAAAATTCATTTTTTCTTTTCTTCTGTGGGCAATCAGAGGTCAAGGTTGACCTTGCATCAGGAAAAACAATAATCATTATAAAGCTAAATACCTGTTTGGGGGACTGGACACCCCTGTATGTGCCATTTGTGAATGTTCAAAATGAGTTCAATGCAGGTTCTGGAGCAATGACTATACTAATAATTTTCTGGGCAGCCTCTATTGATGTCAATTGTCCTCATGAGAGGACAGAGAGAGAGCATCCATCCCAACAGACTGTGTGCCAGGTGTTTCTATTTCTGTAAAGCCAATTAGGTCAGTTGTAGCTTTCTACAGCTGGAGAGAGGGGTCCCACTCCAAATACTCCTTTTCTTCACTACTGCATGTCCCCAGGAATATCCCAGACCTGCAGGGACATTCACTATTCTTTCTTTTTCATTGTCTAGATCTTTATTCTCAGTAATTCTCGAAGCTTTAGTCCTTCTCTCTGCTGGGAAAAGTGACTGACCATCTGCTCTGCTGCTTCTGCCACTGGCTACAGCCAGGATTTCTCTCCTTGACTAAAACCACCTCAGCTATTTTGGAAAGAGATCAGAACAAGCAGGGTGTTGTTTGTTTGGGGAATCAAGAAGGGTATTTTGAAGATTTGCACTATGTACAGGAGGGTGCTAGGGGGTATCTCTGCTTTCAGTGTTGCTCTAATACTGAAAGAGATATTTTGCTGCTAATCCTTATAGCATTTCTTCCCATAAATGAAGGACAAATCCTGCAGTCACTGGTCATCTGTTGCAAAAGTTCCATCTAGCAAAATCTGTAAGGACATGTAAGTTCAAGGTGCCAAGGAATTTACTTGATCAGACTAAGATAAAAGATACACCAAGCAGGAACTAGCAAGCAGTGAGTTGGAGGAGTTGGGGTTGGTTTTGAAGACAAATAAGAGTGTGAATATCTATGGCAAGAAATTCACCTTCGGAAGCAGAGTGTGACTTAGGAGGAATGGAGGAGCTGGGCTCTTCTCCCAAGTGACAGGGTACACGGCAAGAGGGAATGGCCTCAAGCTCTGCCAGGGGAGGTTCAGGCTGGACATTAGGAAAAAAAATTTTCACAGAAAGGGTCATTGGGCACTGGCAGAGGCTGCCCAGGGAGGGGGTTGAGTCCCCTTCCCTGGAGGGGTTTAAGGGATGGGTGAACAAGGTGCTGAGGGACATGGTTTAGTGTTTGATGGGAATGGTTGGACTCGATGATCCAGTGGGTCTCTTCCAACCTGATGATTCTATGATTCTATGCTAAGGCTGAAAACAAGTAAGATTTATAACATTTTGTGTTCCATATTGCATAGAACAAGAAAGAGCTGTATGAGTTGAAGAAAGGTGTACTAAGGCATGGTCTCACTTATTGACCTCTGTCAGTGATCTACTGCCTTCTGTTCCCAGAGCAGTGTGTGGTCCTGAACTCATCAGCTCAGGGACAGGCGTTCTGTGCCAGGACCACGTCAGCACAAGTTCTCCTTCTCTCCAAGGACAGGGAACCCAGAAAGGTGCACAAACTTGTGTTCTTGTGCTGCCAAGACCCACTGTCTGACTTATGACAAGCTCACCCTTCAGATTTTGCCCCATAAGTGCCACCACTTCCTCGTAGTCTCCTGCCACACGTGGCAAAGCTCCCCAGTGTCCAACGGGCAGTGAGCTTTCCAGCATCATTGTCCCTGACCTTGAGGCTTCTCATCTGGGGGTTCCCTGCCACCTGCATCCTTACAGTCCGGGCTGTGGCTCAGGGCAGAAGCTCCAATCCTCCCCAGTGAGGTTTGTCCCCATAGGTCCAGGGTTCCTCTGGATCCCCCAGACACAAGAGGCAGAGTTTCACCTCAGGCCTGGCTGATTTGGAGCGACATTCAGCCTGGTCTATTTGGGCTGTGGATGCCCCATGGTGGGGACGGTTTTTGTTGAGAGAGGAAACACTGTGGGTACACGGGAGGAGCTGCGAGGTATCGATCTACTTTTGGCTCTGGAACAAGACTCACTGTCAGGCCACGTAAGTCAAGTTCTGCTGCTCTGCTTTCTGTTTCTGAGCAGCCTTTCTTAGGGTGGTGGAGAGCGGCAGCGGGACTGGGTGTTTTATCATTTATGGGTGATCAGACCTAGGAATGCACTTTGGTATAACAGAATGGTATAAGACTTTGGTGTAAGAGACTTTGGTATAACAGAATGTGCCCGCTGGGTCCACAATGACTCTGACTGCTCTCAGTTTGACTGGGGTAGACAAAGTGGTCACACGCCTGCTCCCCATTGTCCCAGCTGCCCCATGGGGTGGCTGTCGCATTGCACTGTGTCTCAGTGGGGTTTGTCCTGCAGTGGGAGGCACTGTCCCTGCTCTCGTGCCCCTCCTGAGCTGGACACAGCTGAACCAAGGCTTAGGCAGAGATGCTGCTGCTGAAGGGGCTCCCTGGGCTTTTTGTTATGGGAGGAAATGCTGTGTGAAGGGGGCTATGTGAGCAGCAAGGTGACCTTCGGTGCAGGAACCAGCCTCTCCGTCCAGCCGCGTGAGTGTGCAGATTCCCCTTCCTTTGGGATCAAAGCCAAGGGCTCGGTCTCCTGATGACCAAGGGTTCCTGGCCTTTCTCTGCAAGGACAGTAGACACCTTTTGTTCTTTTGTCCCTGAAAACCATTGTATGACCTATGCCAACCTCCACCTTTGGACAAGACTTGGACACAGCCCTGGACACAGCTGGACCAAGGCTTGGGCAGAGGTGCTGCTACTGAAGGGGCTCCTGGGCTTTTTGTTATGGGAGGAAATGCTGTGTGATGCTGGCTATGGCAGCAGCAAGGTGACCTTCGGCGCAGGGACCAGTCTCTCTGTTCAGCCTCGTGAGTGTGCAGCTTCCATCTCTGTCCTTTGTCCAAAGTCCTTGAGCGCTCACCAGAATGTATTTCTCTCTGTATCGTATTTCTCTCTGTATCATATTTCAGGTGGGAAGGGGCTGTTTCAAGGTGTTTTCATTTATTTCAATCCTTGATCCTAGAAGGGAGACAGCAGGACAAGGAGGCTTGGAGGGGCTGCAGAAGGGGCTTACTGGGCTTTTTGTTATGGGAGGAAATGCTGTGTGATAACAACTTCGGCAACAAGGTGACTTTTGGTGCAGGAACCAGCCTGTCCGTCCAGCCCCGTGAGTGTGCAGTTTCCTTGTGCATACTTTCTCCAAAGTCCTTGGGTGCTCACTAGAATGCATTTCCATCTGTCTCATATTTCATGGGGGAAGGGGCTCTTTCAAGGAGTTTTCATTTAGTTAAAGCCTTGATCCTGGAAGGGGGACAGCAGGACAAGGAGGCTTGGAGATGTCTATTAGTTCTGGTCACTGTCCTGTCTCACCCCACACAAGCACATGGGTAACCTCTGCTCTTTCCCTGCGTCCTCCTGCCCCATGTCCCCCCTCAGCTCTCCCTTCACGCCTGACCTCTGCCTAACAAAGGCTTGGGAAGAGGTGAAGCTGCTGAAGGAGCTCACTGCGCTTTTTGTTATGGGAGGAAATGCTGTGTGATAACAACTACGGCAACAAGGTGATCTTTGGCGAAGGAACCAGCCTGTCCGTCCAGCCCCGTGAGTGTGCAGCTTCCCTGTGTCTCCTCTGCCAACACTCCCTGCCTCAGTGACCACTCGACAGCCCTGGAGATGAACTTGTTTAGTCCATGTCACCTTTATAATAGGGGAAGGGGAATGCAAGTGCCCTTTCAAGATCATCTCGTGCTTAGAGATGTTTCCAGGGTGTGTTCTCTTCAGAGAAATGTGCTACAGTTGTGGTGTTCCAGTGAGCCGATATTCCATCAGCGAGCAGGAACAGGAGCATGGTTGACGACAGAGGGACAGACTAACGAGGGTAGCAGCTGTGATTAGCACGGGGAGGCTGTCAGTGATAAGGAAAGGGGGTTCAGTTCTGTTCCTCACTTTCAGAATTTCATGTGATCCAGGCAAGGCTGAGATCGTGCTTGGGGCAAATGTTTCCTGACAGTTGTGTCAAACAGCTCCAGGTTGGCCGATTGCTGTTCTGAGCAAAACCAGAAAGAGAAAAGCTGAGGGTCACTACGATCCTTGCTTTCAGCCTAGGAGAGTGAAGGGAAGAAACCAGTGTGGCTGAGCAGCCAGGCAGGAGGGTAAGGCGGCAGAGACTGGTTGTAAAGAAACTGGCATGAGAGCTGAGGGTTATTGCTGGAGTGTGAAGGACTGTGTGAAATCAGTGAACGACAAAGTGGCATGGGGGACAGGGACACACCTGGTTGTGAAGCCCAGTGAGTACAAGAGCAGCCCAGCTCAGTGGATTCCTTGTGCTTTGTTATCCCAGCCCTCCCCTTCCACCTCCCACAACACCTCCCTTTCTTCAATCAGAGCTGGCTCATTCCCGGCTCTGACAGACCCCAGGGTGCTCTGTCCTTTCCCAAACAGGACCCTTCCTTCCCAGCTTTCCCTTCTTTTCCTTGCCAAGAGGCTCAGGACTGCCTCTGGCAGAGTGGGCACTGGGGATCAGGGTTTCCTCCAGCTCACAGCGCTTCTGGGTGTCTGCTGAAAGGTTTCTGCCCATGGGGAACAAAGCCAAGGGCTCGGTCCCCCCACGACCAGGGGTTTGTTGCCAGCTTTGCCACGAGGTGAGGAAGGTTTTTGTTGAGAGAGGAAACACTGTGCAAGCAGAGGAACTGCGAGGTCTGAACTTGTCTTTGGCTCTGGAACAAGACTCACTGTTAGGCCACGTAAGTCCAGTTCTGCTGCTCTGCTTTCTGTTTCTGGGTGGCCTTTCTTGGGGCTGAGTGTTTTATTATTAATGGAAGATTACACCTAGGAATGCATTTTGGTATATGAGAATGGTATAAGAATTTGGTATAAGAGAATGCGCACACTGGGTCCACAATGACCCTGACTGCTCTCAGTTTGACTGGGGTGGACAAAGTGGTCACACGCCTGCTCCCCATTGTCCCAGCTGCCCCTTGGGGAGGCTGTCGCATTGCACTGTGTCTCAGTGGGGTTTGTCCTGCAGTGGGAGGCACTGTCCCTGCTCTCATGCCCCTCCTGCCCTGGACACAGCTGGACCAAGGCTCGGGCAGAGGTGCTGATGCTGAAGGGGCTCCCTGGGCTTTTTGTTATGGGAGGAAATGCTGTGTGATGCCAACAAGGTGACCTTTGGCTCAGGGACCAGCCTCTCCGTCCAGCCGCGTGAGTGTGCAGCTTCCTTGTGTGTCCTTTGTCCTCCACAGTCATTGGGTGTCCACTGGAGCATCCTTGTGATTTCCATGTATACTTTACACAGGAAAAGGAGAACATAGGCGCTATTTCATGCTTAGAAATGTTTCCAAGTGGGGGATTTCTGCTCTTCAGGGAATCATGCTCTGGGTATGAGTCTCCTGGCTGCTTTCAGCCTCGAGAAGGGCTTGTGAGTGAAAGAAGGAACATAATGAGGGTGAACGCAGTCAAAAACTTAAGGACCTGAGAAAGGCCAAGCCAGTGAACTTGCCCTCCCAAGACCTGCTGTGTAGAAATGCAGCAGGTTTTCCCTTCCGAGCAAGCATCCAGCTTGCCCAGGGTGTAAGTGCAGAGGCTGCTGGCACAGCCCCACTGGTGGTGGAGTCTGCAGCTGGAGAGAAGCCCCTGTGTTTCTGGGCACTGTCCTGCTCTTGTGCCAACTGCCTCCAATTCCCCTTTGCCTCAGGGACCACTGTTGGGTGGTTTCCCTCCCTCAGGGCTCCTCTCTGTCCCAGATGAAAGGGATGCCCAGATGGGACTGTGTAGAAAGGAACACAGCAAGCAACCCACAGCTCTGGGGAGAATGCGCTGGTGCAGAGCAGATGTGATGTACAGGGTTTATGTTCTGAAGGCAAACACTGTGTTCTGGCTACAAATTCATCTTTGGCAGTGGAACTCAGCTAAGGATAAACCCCAGTAAGTTTTAAAGCCTTTTCCTGTCTCACTTGGTGGAACAGTTCTGTGGAACAGAACCAACAGTGCCACTCAAACAGAAGGAGACTGGTTTTATCTGTGGAGCTGTTTGATCTGCTTTCTCTGGTAGCAGCACGGACTTTGATTCAACAAGGCTGTGAAGTTACTCCTCCTGCTTCCTCCTGCCAGCTCCTGCTCTCTGCCTTTCATACACCAGACAGGGGTCCAGAACCTTCTTGCTCAGGGTTAGATCTGTCACACCGCAGCCAACTCTAGAGTGACCATCGGGGTGGGTTGCTCTCTGCACTGCTGAAGAGAGATTAAATCCAAAATGCTCTTGTTTGTACGGCTATCCCATTTGCCATCACTCTTGCAGATAAGATTTCCAAGAAATTTCCTGTAAGGACTACTGTTCTTAGTAATATAAAATGCCTAATTTGCTGGGAAGGGGCTGATCTCCCAGACACTGGTTATAGAGGAACTGGCATGAGAGCTGATGGTTTTTGCCAGGGTGTGAAGCACTGTGTGAACTCAGGGAACTACAAAGTGACATGGGGGTCAGGGACACACCTGGTTGTGAATCCCGGTAAGTACAAGAGCAGCCCAGTGCAGTGGATTCCTTGTGCTTTGTTATCCCAGTCCTCCCCTTCCACCTCCCACAACACCTCCCTTTCTCTGACCAGAGCAGGCTCATACCTGACCAGGGTGCTCTGCCCTTTCCCAAACAGGACCCTTCTTTCCCAGCTTTCCCTGCTTTTCCTTGCCAAGAGGCTCAGGACTGCCTCTGGCAGAGTGGGCACTGGGGATTGGGGTTTCCTCCAGCTCACAGCGCTTCTGGGTGTCTGCTGAAAGGTTTCTGCCCATGGGGAACAAAGCCAAGGGCTCGGTCTCCTGATGACCAAGGGTTCCTGGCCTTTCTCTGCAAGGACAGTAGACACCTTTTGTTCTTTTGTCCCTGAAAACCATTGTATGACCTATGCCAACCTCCACCTTTGGACAAGACTTGGACACAGCCCTGGACACAGCTGGACCAAGGCTTGGGCAGAGGTGCTGCTACTGAAGGGGCTCCTGGGCTTTTTGTTATGGGAGGAAATGCTGTGTGATGCTGGCTATGGCAGCAGCAAGGTGACCTTCGGCGCAGGGACCAGTCTCTCTGTTCAGCCTCGTGAGTGTGCAGCTTCCCTCTCTGTCCTTTGTCCAAAGTCCTTGAGCGCTCACCAGAATGTATTTCTCTCTGTATCGTATTTCCCTCTGTATCATATTTCAGGTGGGAAGGGGCTGCTTCAAGGTGTTTTCATTTATTTCAATCCTTGATCCTAGAAGGGAGACAGCAGGACAAGGAGGCTTGGAGGGGCTGCAGAAGGGGCTTACTGGGCTTTTTGTTATGGGAGGAAATGCTGTGTGATAACAACTTCGGCAACAAGGTGACTTTTGGTGCAGGAACCAGCCTGTCCGTCCAGCCCCGTGAGTGTGCAGTTTCCTTGTGCATACTTTCTCCAAAGTCCTTGGGTGCTCACTAGAATGCATTTCCATCTGTCTCATATTTCATGGGGGAAGGGGCTCTTTCAAGGAGTTTTCATTTAGTTAAGGCCTTGATCCTGGAAGGGGACAGCAGGACAAGGAGGCTTGGATATGTCTATTAGTTCTGGTCACTGTCCTGTCTCACCCCACACAAGCACATGGGTAACCTCTGCTCTTTCCCTGCGTCCTCCTGCCCCATGTCCCCCCTCAGCTCTCCCTTCACGCCTGACCTCTGCCTAACAAAGGCTTGGGAAGAGGTGAAGCTGCTGAAGGAGCTCACTGCGCTTTTTGTTATGGGAGGAAATGCTGTGTGATAACAACTACGGCAACAAGGTGATCTTTGGCGAAGGAACCAGCCTGTCCGTCCAGCCCCGTGAGTGTGCAGCTTCCCTGTGTCTCCTCTGCCAACACTCCCTGCCTCAGTGACCACTCGACAGCCCTGGAGATGAACTTGTTTAGTCCATGTCAGCTTTATAACAGGGGAAGGAGAATGTAAATGCTCTTTCAGGATCCTCTCGTGCGTAGAAATGTTTCCAGGGTGTGTTCTCTTCAGAGAAATGTGCTACAGTTGTGGTGTTCCAGTGAGCCGATATTCCATCAGCGAGCAGGAACAGGAGCATGGTTGACGACAGAGGGACAGACTAACGAGGGTAGCAGCTGTGATTAGCACGGGGAGGCTGTCAGTGATAAGGAAAGGGGGTTCAGTTCTGTTCCTCACTTTCAGAATTTCATGTGATCCAGGCAAGGCTGAGATCGTGCTTGGGGCAAATGTTTCCTGACAGTTGTGTCAAACAGCTCCAGGTTGGCCGATTGCTGTTCTGAGCAAAACCAGAAAGAGAAAAGCTGAGGGTCACTACGATCCTTGCTTTCAGCCTAGGAGAGTGAAGGGAAGAAACCAGTGTGGCTGAGCAGCCAGGCAGGACTGTAAGGACCTGAGAAATTCCTTCCAATTCCCCTTTGGCTCAGGGACTAAAGCCCCTGTGAGCCCCTGTCAGTGGGTCAGTGCCTGTGGTTTGCAGTCTCATCATTTGTGCCCCAGGCTGTGCCCCAGCACCAGCACAGGACAAGCAGGCAGGAGGAGTAAAGGGAACAGAGTTCTCAAGGAAAGCATTTTTTGTTGCTAAACCAGAAAAACAGTGGAAAGATTGGGCTTTTTTTCATTTGCAGGATACACACAGTTCAAGCCACTTTAGCCCTTCATCCAGAGCAGTGCTAGGGCCACTGACTGACTGGTGTTCTCCAAGCACCTCAGAAAGTCAGCCCTGAGTTCTTATTCTTCTCTCCTCTTGGTGTTCCTGTTCCCAGGACAAATCCCATCTCCTGTCCATGGGGCTCATCCCTTTCCACACAACAGGAGATCAAGAGTGGCTGAGACAGCAGACTGAGCCCTGGGTTCTTGTAGGAGTGTAGAGCATTGTGTGACTAGCAACACAGGCAAAATCCAGTTTGGGTCAGGGACAAAGCTGCGTGTTGTGCCAGGTATAGTTTTTTTTCCTACTTCTCCACTTGCTGCTATTTCCTCTTGTGGCTTTCCCACTTTCAGGCAGTTTCAGACAAAAAGAGAAGTCAGAATTGCAGCTGGAAGACAGGGAGGATTTGTTTTCTCCCATGCTTTGGCACGGCTGGACAAAGGCGTGGACAGAGGTGCTGCTGCTGGAGGGGCTCCCTGGGCTTTGGGTTCTGGATGGAAATGGTGTGTGATTCTGGCTCCAACAAGTTGGCCTCTGGCTCAGGGACCAGCCTGTCTGTTCGTCCTACGGAGTGTGCAGCTTCCCTGAGTCTTATCTGTCCTAAGTCCTTGTGTGTCCATGCCAGGGCCCTATCAGACATTCTTGTTGCATCTGGGTCACAGTTCAGATGGGAATGAGAGTAGAGATGCTCTTTCATTCAATGCAGAGTGTGTTGGCCATCAGAGCAATCTCTCAGATAGAGGACGTGCAAAGGAACTCCACTGGGATGAGCCGCTTTCCCTAGGGTTGGTAGCCTTTTTCTCCAAGGACAGGGGTGAACTTGTTTTCTTTTGCCCCTGAAAACCACTGTGTGACCTACGAGAAGCTCAACCTTTGGATAAGACTTCAGATTTTGCCCTCTAAGTGCCACATCCATCTTATAGTCTCCTGTCATCTATGGCAAAGCTCCTCAGTGTCTGTCCAATGGGCAGTGACTTTTCCAGCATCACTGTCCCTGGGCTTGGGGCTTCTCAGCTGGGGGTTCCCTGCCACCTGTGTCTCTACAGTCCGGGCTGTGGCTCAGGGCAGAAGCTCCAATCCTCCCCAGTGAGGTTTGTCAACATAGGTCCAGGGTTCCTCTGGATCCCCCAGACATAAGAGACAGAGTTTCACCTCAAGCCGTGGCTGATTTGGAGCGACAACCAGCCTGGTCCATTTGGGCTGTGGATGCCCCGTGGTGGGGAAGGTTTTTGTTGAGAGAGGAAACACTGTGGGTACACGGGAGGTTCTGCTTATCGACCTGTGTTTGGTTCTGGAACAAGACTCACTGTTAGACCACGTAAGTCCAATTCTGCTGCTCTGCTTTCTGTTTCTGAGCAGCCTTTCTTGGGGTGGTGGAGAGCGGCAGCGGGACTGGGTGTTTTATCATTTATGGGGGATCACACCTAGGAATGCACTTTGGTATAAGAGATTTTGGTATAATAGAATGTGCCCGCGGGGTCCACAATGACCCTGACTGCTCTCAGTTTGACTGGGGTGGACAAAGTGGTCACACGCCTGCTCCCCAATGTCCCAGCTGCCCCTTGGGGAGGCTGTCGCATTGCACTGTGTCTCAGTGGGGTTCGTCCTGCAGTGGGAGGCACTGTCCCTGCTCTCGTGCCCCTCCTGGGCTGGACACAGCTGGACCAAGGCTTGGGCAGAGGTGCTGCTGCTGAAGGGGCTCCTGGGCTTTTTGTTATGGGAGGAAATGCTGTGTGAAGGGGGCTATGGCAGCAGCAAGGTGACCTTCGGCGCAGGAACCACCCTCTCCGTCCAGCCGCGTGAGTGTGCAGCTTCTTTGTGTGTCCTTTGTCCTCCACAGTCATTGAGTGGCCATTGGAGCATCCTTGTGATTTCCATGTATTCTTTTCATAGGAGAAAGGGAACACAGACGCTATTTCAAGATGTTGTCACGCTTAGAAATAATTCCAGGTGGAGCATTTCTGCTCTAGGCATGAGTTTCCTGGCTGCTTTCAGCTTGGAGAAGGGTTTGAGAGTGAAAGAAGGAACATAATGAGGGTGAACACAGTCCAGAGTGCAAGGACGTGAGAAAAGCCAAGCCAGTGAACTTGCCCTCCCAAGACCTGCTGTGTAGAAATGGTGCAGGTTTTCCCTTCCGAGCAAGCATCCAGCTTGTCCAGGGTGTAAGTGCAGAGGCTGCTGGCACAGCCCCACTGGTGGTGGAGTCTGCAGCTGGAGAGAAGCCCCTGTGTTTCTGGGCACTGTCCTGCTCTTGTGACAACTGCCTCCAATTCCCCTTTGCCTCAGGGACCACTGTTGGGTGGTTTCCCTCCCTCAGGGCTCCTCTCTGTCCCAGATGAAAGGGATGCCCAGATAGGACTGTGTTGAAAGGAACACAGCAAGCAACCCACAGCTCTGGGGAGAATGCGCTGGTGCAGAGCAGATGTGATGTACAGGGTTTATGTTCTGAAGGCAAACACTGTGTGACTGGTTATGGCTACAAATTCATCTTTGGCGGTGGAACTCAGCTAAGGATAAACCCCAGTAAGTTTTAAAGCCTTTCCCTGTCCCCCTTGGTGGAACAGTTCTGTGGAACAGAACCAACAGTGTCACTGAAACAGAGGGAGACTGGTTCTATCTGTGGGGCTGTTTGATCTGCTTTGTCTGGTAGCAGCATGGACCTTGATTCAACAAGGCTGTGAAGTTACTCCTCCTGCTTCCTCCTGCCAGCTCCTGCTCTCTGCCTTTCACATACCAGACAGGGGTCCAGAACCTTCTTGCTCAGGGTTAGATCTGTCACACCGCGGCCAACTCTAGAGTGACCATCAGGGTGGGTTGCTGATGGCTTCATCTAGCACAGTCCTGGACGTTGTTCTCTGCACTGCTGAAGAGAGATTGAACTCATAACGCTCTTGTTTGCACCACTATCCCATTTGCTACCCCTCTTGCAGTTGAGATTCCCAAGAGATTTCCTATCAGGGCTTCTGTTCTTACTTGCATAAAATGCCTAGATTTGCTGGGAAGAGGCTGGTCTCCCAGAGGTTGGTTGTAGAGGAGCTGGCATGAAAGCTGAGGGTTTTTGCTGGAGTGTGAAGGACTGTGTGAAGTCAGGGAACGACAAAGTGACATGGGGGACAGGGACACACCTGATTGTGAAGCCCAGTGAGTACAAGAGCAGCCCAGCTCAGTGGATTCCTTGTGCTTTGTTATCCCAGTCCTCCCCTTCCACCTCCCACAACACCTCCCTTTCTCCAATCAGAGCTGGCTCATTCCCAGCTCTGACAGACCCCAGGATGCTCTGCCCTTTCCCAATCAGGACCCTTCTTTCCCAGCCATCCCTGCTTTTCCTTGCCAAGAGGCTCAGGGCTGCCTCTGGCAGAGTGGGCACTGGGGATCAGAGTTTCCTCCAGCTCACAGCGCTTCTGGGTGTCTGCTGAAAGGTTTCTGCCCATGGGGAACAAAGCCAAGGGCTCGGTCGCCCCACGACCAGGGGTTGGTGGCCTTTCTCTCCAAGAAAAGGAGTGAATTTATGTTATTTTGCCCCTGAAAACCACTGTGTGACCTATGACAAGTTCAAACTTGGCAAAGGGACACGGCTTCAGGTTTTGCCCCGTAAGTGCCACCAGTTTCTCATTGTCTCCTGCCACACGTGGCAAAGCTCCCCAGTGTCTAATGGGCAGTGACCTTGCCAGCATCTCTGCCCCTAGCCTTGAGGCTTCTCAGCTGGGGGTTCCCTGCCACTTTACAGTCCGGGCTGTGGCTCAGGGCAGAAGCTCCAATCCTCCCCAGTGAGGTTTGTCCACGTACGTCCAGGGGGACTATAGACCACCCAGACAGAAGAGGCAGAGCTTCACCTCAAACCGTGGCTGATTTGGAGCGACATCCAGCCTGGTCCATTTGGGCTGTGGATGCCCAGCTTTGCCAAGTGGCATGGAAGGTTTTTGTTGAGAGAGGAAACACTGTGCAAATACAGGAGGAGCTGCTGCATATCAAGTAGTATTTGGTTCTGGAACAAGACTCACTGTTAGACCACGTAAGTCAAGTTCTGATGGTCTGCTTTCTGTTTCTGGGAGGCCTTTCTGGAGTGGTGGAGAGCAGCAGCGGTGGAGAGCAGCAGCGGGGCTGGGGGTTTTATTATTTATGGGGGATCACACCTAGGAATGCACTTTGTATAAGAGATTTTGGCATAAGAGTCTTTGGTATAAGAGAATGCGCACACTGGGTCCACAATGACCCTGACTGCTCTCAGTTTGGCTGGGATGGACAAAGTGGTCACACGCCTGCTCCCCATTGTCCCAGCTGCCCCTTGGGGAGGCTGTCGCATTGCACTGTGTCTCAGTGGGGTTTGTCCCGCAGTGGGAGGCACTGTCCCTGCTCTCGTGCCCCTCCTGGGCTGGACACAGCTGGACCAAGGCTTGGGCAGAGGTGCTGCTGCTGAAGGGGCTCCCTGGGCTTTTTGTTATGGGAGGAAATGCTGTGTGATACTGGCTACAACAAGCTGACCTTTGGCTCAGGGACCAGACTCTCCATCCAGCCCCGTGAGTGTGCAGCTTCCCTCTGTGTCCTTTCTCCAAAGTCCCTGAGTGTCTACTACAACACCCTTGTTATATCCATGTACTCTTTTCATAGGGGAAGAAGAACATAGGTGCTATTTCAAGGTGCTCTCATACTTAAAAATGTTCCCAGCTGGTAGATTTCTGCTCTTCAGGGAATCGTGCTCTGGAAATGGGGCTTCCACCTTCTTTCAGCATGGAGAAGGGGTGGGAGTGAAAGAAGGAGCCTAATGTGGGTAAATACTGTCAGAAGTGGAAGGACCTTAAGGAAACCAAGCGACTGAGCTTGCCTTCATGCAGCAGGTTTTCCCTTCTAGTCAATCCCACTTTAGCAGGGTGTAAGTGCAGAGGCTGCTGGCACAGCCCCACTGGTGGAGGTGTCTGCAGCTGGAGAGAAGCCCCTGTGTTTCTGGGCAGTGCCCTCCTGTTGTGCCAACTGCCTCTAATTGCCCTTTGGCTCAGGGGCTAAAGCCCCTGTTGGGTCAAGGAGGCAATGCCTGCATGTTGCAATCTCTCTCGACAATTATTTCCTAAGGCTCTGCTGTGACTTGGCAAGAAAGGGCAATGGGGAGTTGACCTCCATGTACTGGCTTAAATATTCTAAGCTTCTTGTAAATATATCCTCTTCCAGATGGAAATCTGGACAAATTGGCCGTTGGACTCCATCAGTTATTCTGTCTCCAGACTGGGTTCATGGTTTTGTTCCCTTCCCTTTTTTTGCCAGTACAATAAAACTTTGGGGCAAGGAACGTAAACTTTTCCCTTGTAGCTAAGGAGTTGATTCTTCTATCTCTGATGCCCAAGGGGACTATTGGAGTCCAGTTATTCCTACATATTTGAACACAGAAAAAGGTATTTGGCAGAGGGAGTTCAAGGAGGTCTGTGGAAATCTGTAGGGGTATTTGTAGCTTGGCAGATCCATGATTGAATTTATTCAAGACATCCAAGAGCCCATGAGGTGCTGGCTGAAGAGACCCATTTCGTAAAGACCTGTCACATTGTGCGGGTTCTGGAGGATGGGGAAAACTCACATGGGGGAGTGGAACCAAACTCCTCGTTGTCCCAGGTGAGCTGTCTCTTTTTGGAGTCAAGAAGGACTCGATATAAATGACACTAACCTATCATCCAGAAAAACAGTCTAGTGGCTCTGTGGAGCAACTTGGGGTGGTTTTAATATTCCTTAGGAAGAAGACGTAGACTTTCTGTTTAACTGATGTGCATCAGGAAAATGTCAATCCTGGTGAAAGGTAACAAGTGAAAAGTGAAAAGATATAAGTGAAAACAGGAATTGAGATATGAAGACAACCCAAATGGTCTCTAGGGAGTGGTGAAGCTTTGTGTTGGTCAGGGATGGAGGTGGAAAGGGAATTGCCTTGTGGCTCTTCTTTGTGGTGTTAATGAGATTGTAGCAAGGAGAGGGAGAATGGAGAGGGAGAAGAATGAACAATGGACATGAAGGTAGAATGTAATGGGTGGAAAAATAAAGGAGCTCCTTGAGGAAAGTTATCCAGGTGGATTGGGGTGGAGAGTTGTGTACAAAGGTTTTTGCTTTGGCAAGCACCACAGTGTCTATGACTACCTTCCAGCTTATATTTGGACACGGAACCAGGCTTGCAGTGACCCCAAGTAAGATTTCTCAATTTTCATTGCTTTGTCCCATGCAAAAATTCAGTCCACCAAAAATAAAGGAAAGGTTTGCCAAGAGAATAAGGAAACAGAGTTCAGAATTCGGCTGCTGCCATGTATTAGTAACAACGATGTCTTGGTTACTGGAGTATCTGCTGGGTATGGTTAGAACAGGAGAGATGGTCCATAGAGCAATGGTGTAAATCGCATGAGCTATGGAGCCTGTGAAAGAAGATGCAAATACTGGCAATGCCTGCAGGTGCATTTTATGTATTTTTCCCATTGTTTCATGCTTTCACTATCACCTAAGCAAGCTTTGTGTCATGGTTTTCCTTCCAGAAGTTTTAATGAACTCATATTTGGAGAAGGAACTAACCTTCTTTCTCCAGGTATGTGAACTTTGTAAGTCCGGTAACAACTTACTTACCACAGGGTATGTGAGCTGAGGTTGAAAAACATTCGCTGAATACTCAGTAGTCTGTTTCTTCCCTTCATCTGAAATAAAATTATGGATAAGAAAATTAGTCCCTAACTATAAACAAGGGGGAAATTCCTGATAGTTGACTTGCAGATACACAACACAACAGTGTTAAGAAAATTAATTAAATTAAAAAGTTAATTTTTTCCTCCTTTGAAAATTGTTAGTAGATACACACAGATGAAAACTTCCATGAGCATCTGAATTGGGAACATCAAGTACAATTTTTCCCTACCTCAGTAATTATATCTCGAGCCAGAACTCTTTACAAAATTTCCCAAAGAAATTTTGTAAAGAAAGAAGAAAAAAAAAGTAGTTAACAAATGCAAAGCAATTTTAGGAGACTGCCAAACCAGTCATTTACCCCCACTGGAAGAGAGTGAAAAGAAATGCACCTCTGGTGGAGATGTTATCTCTGCTTTCTCAGCAATTAAATCCCATTTTCTCTCTGGGAGGAAGGCAAATGGACTCAAGGAGTAGGTTTTGCAGGAAGAATGACAGGAAGGTGTAAATGCTGCCTGGATTTTGTTTGCTTATTAACAAATTAATTAACTCTGACCTCGTTCTCCATTTAATTCATAAGCTTTTCAAAGATAGGAGTCTTTCATGGGTCAACTGTAAGGAGGATGCTGGGCTTGACAGTGACCAGGGAGGAGGTTTTGATGCACCATGTCCCAGTCTCTGGTTTTGTGCGGATCCATCTTTCCAGTCAGATGTGACACGGTTGACAGGGCTGCCAGCAGGCTAAGCCAGGTTTTGTCATGCAAAACTGTCCCGTTGTGCAAGCTAGGAGGATGCATTTGGATAGCCTTGGCTCAGTTACTCAAGTTTGTCTCCAACTGGTTTTTCTTTGTGGTTTGGTTGTGAGTGGGATTTTGTTGGTTTTTCGTTTACTAGCTCAGATGCAAAATTCTGTGAACAACAAAATCATAGAATGGTTTGTGTTGGCAGAGACCCATTGAGTTCCAACTCCTATTTCTTCCTAACATTTCTTCCTATTTCTTACTAAAATCTCATCACAATCTCCCCTCTTTCAGCATAAAAACTGTTCCCCCTTGACCTATCTCTGCACTCCCTGATCAGGAGCCCCTTCCCAGCTCTCCTGGAGCCCCTTTCAGTGCTGGAAGCTGCCCTAAGGTCTCCCCAGAGCCTTCTATGTTATTCTCTTCAGCCTTTCTCACTATAATACGATTCAGGTTCCTCTGCTGTCTGGGGCAACTTAGGTTCTGTGTGGCTCTGGATAATGGAAAACTGACTACTTATGGCACTTCCAGGATGCTTGCTCATGTGTGCTACTGTAGAAACCTCACTGCTTAATCTGAAAAAAGGACTTTTTAGTACCTGGATGCTAATACTTTAAGATAACCAGACTTGTATGCAGATGTGATGGATAAGTACATTGGGTCTTTGCTTTGGAGATCCTCAATAAATCTCTAATGACAGAGAATGGGTTTCTAACATGTTGAGAAGCATTATAGAAATATTGGAAGGTCAGGAAGTGTGCTTATCCTTGAGAATGATACCAAGTCTGGAATGACCACCAGTGAGTAGTAGGACTGAAATTACTTTGTCTTTCAACATCCATAGGAAGCTTGGAGCATGTTAGGAATGAAGGTCAGAAACTGTTGGAGAGCCATGTGACCAGTCTGAAGAGCTCAGGGTAGAATTGGAAGCCGTAAATTAAGGTTCTGCCATTGACATGTCCCCAAATTTGCAATCGTGGTCACATCTGTACGTGTTTGCTCCAATTCTCACCGTAGCACCAAAGAGCTTCTGGGATTCACACTGAGATCCCAGTGTTTAGTGGCAGCACAAGCAAAGGTCCCCCTGACAAAAAGAAATTCCCTCCCCAAAAAGGTACTTACTACTTAAAAGTTAAATCACAAATTTTCTCTGGAATCACTCGACTTATTCAGATAGCAAACTCAAGAGAATGGGATGATAGTGTTTGTGCCATCCTGACATGCGCTGTGCAGTAACAGTAAACAACTGATTTTTGAGAGAGGAATCTGCCTGGCACACTAAATAAATAAAGTATGAAAGGAAAAATAGAACTTGCAATGCAGGTGCCTCCTGGAAGCAATGGGATAAATATGATGGAGGGGAATATTGAGGAGCAGTTGTTTGGGGATCATGAAAAGAAAGTTAGATGGAAGAATAGCCCTGGATAGACGGATATTTCTAATCCTAGAGATAACCAAGATTGGTTTTGTTGAGTATTGAATTGGTGAAGGTTCCATTCAAACCTGCTCAGGATATTGTAGAGGCCCGTGCTATTGTGTGGGTATGGAAGAAATTATCAACTCACATTTGGATCTGGGACAAGGCTGCTGGTTTTACCAGGTACATTTACATTCATTTTTCACCTAGTTTGCAAGATAGTTACCAGTACAGGCCAAGATCTGGGAAAATACAGCATTAAAACTAGAGTAGCCTGAGGTGTCATCTCAGCCGTTAGAATTCATGCCAGGGCAGCTGTCTAAGTGCTCTTCCTCCAGGCAGGTGTGGGCAGGTGTGGGCTTTCAGTGCTCTTCCACCATGTAATAAGCTAAAACAAAGCCTGGGGTTGCATTTCTGTTGAGTCAGTCTTGTGAATTTGTTCTCTCCTAAGGGTAAATCCAAGCCAATTCCATTGGTCTCAAGAAAAGTCATGGATGATCTACGTCAGATGAACGTGTATTGAAATACAAGAATGGCCGTAATGTTTCAAAAATATCCATTTATAGTAATTATTTGCATTCACAGCCCAGAAGGCCAACTGTGTCCTGGGCTGCATCAAAAGAAGCGTGGCCAGCAGTTCAAGGGAGGTGATTCTGCTCCTCTATTCCTCTCTTGTGAGACCTCCTCTGGAGTACTGTGTCCAGTTCTGGAATCCTTAACATAAGAAGGAGATGGAGCTGTTGGAACGGGTCCAGAGGAAGCCACAGAGATGATCCCAGGGCTGAAGCACGTCCCATACGAGGACAGGCTGAGAGAGTTGGGGTTGTTCAGCCTGGAGAAGAGGAGGCTCCAGGGAGGTCTTATAGCGACTTTCCAGTACCTGAAGGGGCTACAAGAAAGCTGGGGAGGGACTGTTCACAAATGTTTGTGGTGATAGAAGGAAGGGCAATGGGTATAAACTGGCGACGGGCAGATTTAGACTAGATATAACGAGGAATTTCTTCACTATGAGGTTGCCCAGGGAAGCTGTGGCTGCCCCATCCCTGGAGGGGTTCAAGGCCAGGTTGGATGGACCTTGGGCAGCCTGATCTAGTGGGAGGTGTCCCTGCCCATGGCCAGGGGGGGTTGGAACTAGATGATCTTTAAGGTCCCTTCCAACCCAAACTATTCCATGATTCTACAATTATAACCATTTTATCTGGTCCTTGCTTGAAACAGAATCCCACCAAGGAATAGTGTATTCTTAATCTGATTTTTAATTAGTATTGGAACGGGAACTGGGCTGCCTTTTCCTTGGTTTGTTTGATGTATGGACACTGAGTCATTCACAAATACTGCAAGGGGATTTTTTTTGTGACTGACTTGAATCCAGATTGACAAAGCTATCCCAGCTACCAAGCCACACTCAATGCTCACTCCTGCTGCTGTCTGTCCAAGTGAGGAGGGATCGGGTCCTGAAGTCATAGAATTAGAAGGTTCAGATCACCTTTGCCTCTCCTAGTGAAGCTCCAGGCTCTGGACAGGGTTACCATGTGCCACTGAGCCTTGGAAGGCACCAAATGTAACCAACGGCAAAGGGGTTCTTGCAAAGGTTTCCTGGGTCATGTGAATTATGGTGGTGGAGAAGGTCAACACAGCGTGGGTTTTTAAAAGTATAGATCCAGGGAGGGTGATCCGAGGGCTGGAACAGCTCCCGTGCAAGGCCGGGCTGAGAGAGTTGGGGTTGTTCATCCTGGGGAGAGAAGGCTCCGAGGAACCCTTAGAGAGTCTTCCAGGCCTGAAAGGGGCTCTAGGAAAACTGAGGAGGGTTTCTTGATCAGGGAGTGTGGGGACAGGATGAGGGGGGAACGATTTTAAGCTGAATGAGGGGAGATTGAGACGAGATCTTAGGAAGAAATCTTAGGAAGAAATCTTTTGTTGTGAGGGTGGTGAATCCCTGGCCCAGGTTGCCCAGAGCGGTGGTGGCTGCACCATCCCTGGAGGGGTTCGGGGCCAGGCTGGATGGGGCCAGGGATCCAGTGGGAGGTGTCCCTGCCCGTGGCAGAGGGGTTGGAATTGCGTGGGTTTTGAGCTTAGTCTCTTTCAACTTAAACCATTCTATGATTCTATGCATAGACTAATGTACCCATCTTGTTATGCAATTGAGTAACATAGTAGTTCATTAATACAGCCATTTATGCATCTAAAAATGGGAATGAATGGCAAATTATATTTTGATTTTCTAAGCTATAACTGAAGGTGGAGAATTTGGTAATAAATTATTCTGAGGTTAGGAAAGTGGTTATTTCAGCTCACTTGAGTATGTCAAAAAGGGCTCCAACAACTGCAGCTGGCTTGTGATTTTGCTACTGTAAAACATGAGAAAAATTTGGAGGGGACGAAAAATTTGAGGATGAGAAGAGTGTGTGCTACTGAAGTTTGACGTAATCAAGTTCTGGGTAAGGGATGCAAGATGAGATGAATCTCAATTGAGGTGTTTAAGGTTAGGGTGGACGAGGTGCTTAGGAGCATGATTTAGGGATTGGTGGGAATGGTTGGACTCAGCGATCCAGTGGGTCTCTTCCAGCCTGGTCATTCTGTGATTCTGTGAAACCTTGATGGTAGTCAAGCCAGGTGGGCAACAAATGATGAAACATTCAGGAGAAATCTAGGACTGCAAGGCTGTGATCCTAACTTCATGGCACAACGAACAGGGATTTGAGGTGATGTTACAGAGACAAACCCAGAGACTGTTCTTAGTGTTGCCCCCCAAAAGAGGAATACACGATGTGTGAAGAAATGAATGTCTTTCTTTTGATCTCCCCATTCCTGATCTTGATAATTCTCTGGTGGAATTGTTTGGTACTTTGATGGCGACTTAAATCAGTGTTTGGTCATTAGCCCCTAAAGTTATTCCCTGCTCTGGAACGCCTGTTGACTTGATTGTCAGTATGACCTGGGGAAAACTCCCTACGTTTTTGTAGAGGTTGACACCAGTGTGTGAATCAGGGATATGGGAAACTCACATTTGGAACTGGGACCCAGCTGCTTGTTACACCAAGTAAGTTTGAGCTTTCCATTCTGAATTAACACCAGGGCTGGCAAACCATTTGTCCACTGGGAAAGATGAACTAGGGGAAGATGAACCAGAATTTTCATGGCAGCGTGTTCCTATTTCATTTCAGCTTCCCTTAACAAATACCAGATGGAACAAAGATGCTGTCTTGAGATCCAAGGAGTACTTGGCTATGGTGTAGCAGTGACCCAGTGTGGGGAAGAACGGCTTGAGGAGATGGTATTTCTCACCAAGGTTTAGCAATCACGGAGCAGTTCACACACAGTCGAATGGCACAGCAAAAGTTTAGCAGTTTGAAAGAGTTTCTGACTGAGTTTACAGGCTTGATTTTTGCATCTTTAAAACAACAGAACTGTAGAACGATTTGGATTCAATGGGACCTTAAAGCCCATACAGTTCCACCCCTCTGCCACAGGTAGGGACATCTCCCACCAGATCAGGGGTTCAAAGCCTCATCCAACCTGGCCTTGAACACCTCCAGGGATGAGGTAGACACAATTTTGCAGCCAGCCTGGGCCAGGGCCCCCTCAATCTCATTGTGAAGAATATTTCCTAAACTCAAACTATTCTTTAACTCTGTGACTCTATGATTCTAAGATTCTATGACCTGAGGTGACGCCACAAATGTGAGATAAAAAGCTCTCCTGAAATTTTTATAAAAACATAAAAGTTCTCATTTCACCTGTTTTAGAAAGGGATTTTACGTTCATTTTTTTGATTGTGCTTTTTTCTTACTCATTTCTTATTCATTAAACCAAGGGGATGTTTTGGCTGGCACGGCATCAAGAACTGATCTCTAATTAAGAAATATATTTTTTTTATTTGAGTTGAGGTTATTTGGGTTGAGGGTTGGACTGAGTGCCCTTTATGGTCCCTTCCAATGCTTCTATGAATTTTTTTTCTGGAAACTCAGTCTCTGGCCGATCAAATTGAAATTCGGTTCTGGCCATTCAAGCCCATCCTGATTTTGGGAGAAGAAGCATGAAAAAATACTGTGTGAAAATAGCAGGAGTTCAGGATTAGCCAGTGCAGCCTCTCTGTTTACAGGCAGCTGGTACCCATATGGGTCCCAAGCTATGTCACTCACCCACCTCCAGAAACAAGCACTAGAAGTCTGGAGCAGGGTTCAGGTATTACATGTGGACATCCAGCCTTGTTGTGGACACCTGACCATCCATGCCAACTGGCAGGTTGCACAAAGAACCTCTGGTAGACCTATCAGAACCTCCATTGGAGGCTGGGCAGCTAAAATGCTTGTTAAGTCACCGGAGCTGCTACTCTCAGGGTCAGGATCAACCTGGGATGTTATTTCCTCTGAGTTGGAGGAGAGCTCAAGGTTCGTTCTAGTTGCAGAATATCATGGCTTAGGCTGAGGAAGGATAAGAGAATCCAAGACCTCTATCACATCAACTCCAACTGACCAGAGACTCATTTTGGAGCATTTCCTTTAGAGGGAATGGAGAATGAAGTAAATCCTGTATGCTGAACATTAGGAAAAAAAATTTCACGGAAAGGGTGATTGGGCACTGGCAGAGGCTGCCCAGGGAGGGCATTGAGTCACCTTCCCTGGAGGGGTTTAAGGGATGGGTGGACGAGGTGCTGAGGGACATGGGTTAGTGATTGATAGGAATGGTTGGACTCGATGATCCAGTGGGTCTCTTCCAACCTGGTGATTCTATGATTCAAGCTGGGCATTAAACTAGCTCAGTATTCCTACTGCAACTTGCTTGGAAAAAAAAAGGTGTAGCTCTCAGTCTGATGTTGGAACAGGCTTTGACTGCTCTCTCCCTCAAACCAGTCTCCAGAGTCGGCTTTCTCTGTAGACTGGTCAGAAGCAGCATCCCAAAAGCTCCTGTTCTTCCACCTGGAAAATAACCTCCAGTACAGATTAAATGAGGCAAGGTGCACAGCTCAGAGCATCAGGGTTTACTTCTCAACCTTTCCTCCAAAAAGGAAAGATCAGTCAATACAGCACCTCCAAAGCACCAGCCAGCTCATTAGAACAGAATAACAGGAAGCCCAAGTCCTAGTGCTAGGGCTGCAAGAGCTGATGTTTACCAAGACCGTTGCGTGCAGAATTTGATAGCAGCGGGAAATACACAAAGGAGCTTATCGGAAAAAGGCTTCAGTGCCAAAACAAAGCCAGAAGTCACCCTGAGCAAAAACAAGAAATTAGTATTTTGCAAAACAGGTTCCGCTGAAGCTTTTACAAAAAAAAAGGCTGAAAGCCCCAGGCTGCTCAGTTCTGCCCAGAAACATTGCATCTCATAGCAAGGAAGGCTTCCAGAAGGAAGCCCAAGCTGCAGAGTAGAGTTGAATGAGTTGTCACACAGGGAAATGACTAGGTTAGATATGGACATCTAGGGTGTGGATGCCCACACGAGTATCCTCTGTGATGCTCCAGGGATCCTGGCCGACCGTTCTCTGTGACAACATAAGTCTCATGCAGCTCCTGTATCATCTGCTGTGGGTGCCTTTGTTTTCAAAAGTGTCCTAGCACAAGATCCCTATGAACAGGCAACTTCCCACTGGAATCATGGCTATAAAACCTCCATACCTAAGTGTCTGTATGTTAAGACTGAAGGAATTACGGCTTTGTGATGTCATCTAACATCTCTTCTCCTTTTCCAGATGTTACTCCATCTCCTTCAGCCTACAGACTGGTCTCTAAAGACAATGAGGATATGGAAATGTGCCTTATCACAGATTACACTCCTGAAAGTCTTACCTTTAACTCGGCTGATAAGCACACGAATGCTATTGTGGAAGTGGCGACATCGGAGAGCAAACCAGAAGCAAGCTACGTGTCAACCTACTGGGCCAAGAAGAATGAAATGCAATGCAGTGCAAATCACGAGGGCTTTGGACAACTGGAGGGCGAGGATCCTGAAAGCGGTAATTGCATTGTTGCTGTGTGTGCAGGGCTAGAGAGACACTGGTTCCTGTGCTGTTCTTGTGAGCAGGACGTGTTCACATCTCCCAGCCTGGCCAGCAATGCAGAATTATGCTCCCGCACTCTGAAGGAAAGTTTTCTTATTGACTTTGTTTTATTTTGCCTCCCCCCGGGGTGTAAACAAGATTAATGGTCAGCAGATTGCTACGGTCACATTAGAGAGATCTTAAAATCACACCATGGGGGATACAAGGCTTGAAACTTCTTTGTCTGGCAGGACACTAAAGTTTAATTAGATCTTATGTTATGCTTGCCCTGAAAACAGCAGAAAAGAGTGTTTATAGGAGGGTTCAATGGTCAAAACCGCTAACCCAGCCTTTCTAAGCAGAGACACAGCTTTGTGAACTTCTGCAGAGTACATTGCTGTTACTAATTGAATTTATTGTTAATACCTGCAGGTGCCAGTGCCATCTGTGTCACAGGGATGTCTCTACACTTCAGGACAGGTATGTACTCAGCAGTTTAGGAGTAAAGCTTGGTCTGATTAAAGGAAAAGTTTTCCCAAGTTTTTGCTGATGTTCCCTGTTTGCTGAATTCCTGCTGGATCAAAAAGCTCAGACTGGAAATTTCCAAAAGGGCCCCACAGGGTTTAAACACCGAGGCTCTCAGCCCTGGCTTGCTCTAGTCTTCTGAATCTGAATTCTGTGACCAGTGTAGCCAGGGCCAGCTTGCTCTTGCTAGGACTGCCCAACCGGCTCTTCCCTGTCCCACCTTGGTTTAAGGTTCTGAGATGAGTCAGCCTTACTGGATGCTGCCTGCATTTCAGACTTCAAAAGAGCTAGGGCTATTTTTGGGTGCACAAACACCTCATGAACTGAAAGTTGAGCAGGCAGTGTCGGCAGTGGGTGCTCGGAAGCCGGGTTGTGCTGAAGATCTGGTGCAGCTGAGCAAGCTTTGCTCCAGCTCACATCTAGGGGAGGACAACAGGCAGTGCTGGAGCCCAAGCAACTGCTGCTCCTCTAGTTTAAAGGCGCTGAGCTCACCTCTGCACTTGCTCTGTTTCAGAATAGCTCTGGTTTTGCAAATGTGCAGCCTAGTTGAAAAGAAACCAGTGAGCTAAATGTTTCCAAAACATCACTTCAGAAAAACACTCATCAGTAAACGCGGCTGACTTGATCAGTCAATGTGGTTGATTCGATCAGTCAGCTCAGAAAGATATTTTCAAAGAAACAGAAAATGACTTTTTGATGGCAGCTCCCTAATTCCCCAAAAGAGATGAATGTATTTTCAAATGAAAATGGCTTTGCAAGTTAAGACTAAAAGAAAATCCAAACAGACTTTATATTCTTTGAGTAAAATTTAACTGGTTTTCACCCTGCTCATCTTAAAAAATTCAAGGAGACGAAGGAGGGACCCTCCAGCACCGTGGGTTCATAATACACTATATTTAGAAACAGCTAAAGGGTGGCAGATTTGTGCAGAGGATAATCGAGTGGGTACTGAATGCTCCTTGGTTTGACTTGGTCACATCCAGAGGAACCACCTCAGTATCGAATGCATTGAAGTCGGTCTGGACAGCAGGATGTCTCAGCACTCTTGTGACTTTTCTTGTCTGTTGCTTTTACAGATGAAAACCTGAACACAATGTCTTTATCACAGCTGGGCCTGAAAATAATTCTAGCAAAAGGAATATTTTTTAATGTGCTGATGACGATGCTAATTCGGAAAAAGAAGTAAGTATGCCATGGAGGATGGAAAGGTCTCTGTCAAAAACCACCTGGATCTGTCCATTAGCCAGCAGTGTTCCCTCTCTCTGGAATAATTCTTTTTGCAGTATACCCATACACCTATAAACAGTAAAATCCCTCCACTCCTTTGGCCACACCATTGTTTTCACCCACCCCTCAAGTTCATTTACTTTTCCTTATGCTTATGCAAATTTAACTTTTTTCTTCTTCCTTTCCTTCTATTCTATTTTCATACCTTCGCTTGTCTGCACTCAGGCATCCCTGACCGGGCTCCAGCTGGATAAGTTGAACATTTTCATAAAATCCCAGAATGGTTTGGGCTCGAAGGGACCTCAAAGTCCACCCAGTTCTAACCCCCTGCCACGGGCAGGGACACCTCCCACTGGATCAGGGGGTCCAAGCCCCATTCAACCTGGCCTTGAACCCCTCCAGGGATGGGGCAGCCACCCCTGCTCTGGGCAACCTGGGTCAGGACCTCCTCACCCTCACAGGAAAACATTTCCTAACATCTCATCTCAATCTCCCCTCTTTCAGCTCAAAACCATTCCTCCTCATCCTATTCCTGCACTCCCTGATCAAGAGCCCCTCCCCAGCTTTCTTGTTGCCCCTTTAAGTACTTTAAGATCTCAGACCTAATAATTTTGGTCCAGTGTCTCCTTCTCTTTCTCTTGCCTAGATACTTCAGATCTCCAATTGTGTAGATCCCAATTGTATAGCTCCTAGTTGTGTAGATCCCAACTGTAGATCTACAATTGTCTGGATCCCAAACAGCTCTGTAATGTAGCTTTGTCTTTGTTATAGGGAGGAAAACAACCAGATGGTGCCCCCCTGAAGTGCCAGACCTGATGAATCTTTACCAGCGCACCCTGTGCAAGAGGGAACAGCAGCATTCCTGGTGCAAGGGCTGGCATTCGCTGCTTCTGTAGATCACACCAGCTATTGTAGTCTAAATTGCTTTATTTGTATTGTCACAAAGTGAGTAAAAATGAGCTTTAAATCCCCAGCGTTTTTCCCCTGACATGCCTGCTCTGTTTAACATGGCTATAACTCTTCTTAAAGTATACTTTTCGGAACTATAAATTGCTGAACATCGCTAGTCCATGTGATAAAAGGACACAATTCTTGCCTGGGGCAGTGTTGTTGCAAACTGCAAGCTTACATTTGGATGTGAGTTTTCTATATTTGATATTTGTCAGGTGGTCACTCTGGGAATGTCCCCCCCACCTTCCCCAACACCATTCCAGTTGCAAACGGAACACGCTGACAAGCAGAGGCAGCTTCACTTGGTGCCACGCATCCTTCTGTCTCCTGCTAGGTCAGAGCAGAGTACCTTTCCCTGCCCCCCCCAGAGGATTTGCTGCTCTGTCTCCTAGAAGTCCTGAATTCACTGAATTATCACTTCATTATCACAGAAGAAAATAATGTTTCTTGATATGTTTTAGAGTCTACCTGGCCTTCCTGCTGAATTTAAACCAGCCTAGTATTTGGTTTTGTGTTTAGTAAAAATAGAAACTACTTTCCCTGGTTTTATTCTGTTCTAACAACAACTTTGGATCCTCCAATTTCTTGTTATAAACTTTGTATAAAACTAGATTGAAATATACGTGCATGCCCTGAAAACAGAGCAGGGATGTGAGATTCGCACACTGCTGATTCCTGAATTGTACCCTGACAGCTTTGCACTTCTTCAGGCCTCTGGCTGCTATTAAACAATCCATATCAAAACCAAGGAAATTGTTTATCTTTTGTATCTGTAGTTTAAGGAAATCGGTTTACTCTCCACACAAGCTTTAGGAATCAGGATCACAGAATAGTGTGGGTTGTAAGAGACTTAAAGCCCATCCAATTCCAGTGCCCCTGCCATGAGCAGGGACACCTCCCACTGGATCAGGTTGCTCAAGTCCCCATCCAACCAGGCCTTGAACCCCTCCAGGGATGGGGCAGCCACCCCTGCTCTGGGCAACCTGTTCCAGTGCCTCATCACTCTCATGTTGGAGAAATTCTTCCTTATGTCATGCCTAAATCTGCCCCTCTCCAGGAATGAGCCTGGCCTTGAGGGTGAAGGAGGGCCGGGAGAACAAGTCTTACAAGGAGTAGCTGAGAGAGCTGGGGGTGTTCAGCCTGGAGAAGAGGAGGCTGAGGGGAGACCTCATTGCTCTCTACAACTACCTGAAAGGAGGTTGTGGAGAGGAGGGAGCTGGGCTCTTCTCCCAAGTGACAAGGGGAAATGGCCTCAAGCTCTGCCGGGGAGGTTCAGGCTTGGCATCAAGAAAAATTATTTCCTGGAAAGGGTCATTGGTCCCTGGCAGAGGCTGCCCAGGGAAGGGTTTGAGTCACCTTCCCTGGAGGTGTTTAAGGGACAGGTGGACAAGGTGCTGAAGGACACGGGTTAGTGATTGATGGGAATGGTTGGACTTTATGATCCAGTGGGTCCTTTCCAACCTGATGATTCCATGATTCTATGAAAGGGCACCTGGCCTCCCCTCTTGAGCCCATCTTGGCCACTGGGTGATGTTTGCAAAGTCTGGTTGGAGCCACAGTGGTGGGGAGAAACTATAGACTCCTTTCCCAGGACATCCCTGCTGTGTCTGGGCGGTTGCAGCATGGCCAGCTCGGAGAGAGTGGAACAGAGGAGGGCACCTGTCCTTAAGAGTAGCCTCTGTGCTGTGTAAAGACAATGGTAAAACATGGCTTGCCCACAGTGAGAGGACAAGTAAGTGGTCCAGGTTCTTGAAGCAGATGTGCTGTGGGGAACACAGGAGCCTGAGGTGTTCTACTTCTAAGGGTCCCTCAATCCCAACATCCCAGGAGAACAAGGCTCCTGCCTGGCATTCCTGACCCATACGCCTGGCCCGTATGTCCAGGTTCAGTCTCTCACTGGCCAGACTGGAAAGGAAACTTTCTCCTTGTATGACATTGTTGTCTCCATCTTCTGAAGCACCAGAGATTCCTCTGGAGGGAGAAATGTGAAGGAAACACCCCTTCCATGAGGCTTGGCCCTTGCTGGCACCTCACACCAGTGCCCAGACCAAGGAGCAGGGGAAGCCTCACCAGGCTGGTGGGGGTGATTCCCATTGGAATATTTCTCACCTTGCTGGAATCACAGTCTTTGCAAGGAAGTGTATGGAAAGTGCGTGTGTGGAAAGGCTCTGACTTCAAATGCCTTTAAGCCAAAAGCCCTGGTGTTTCATGTAGGAAGAGGCTCCCTGTGTGGAAGCCCATGTCAGTGTGCCGGCCACCGGGTCCAACCCACAGAGCTGGCACCAACACAAGGTCTCCATGGTCATCTCCCATGGTGCTGCCACCTGACTGTTAGCAGGGTGAAAGAGTTACGGACCCCTCCTACCAATCAACAACTTCAAACTTTGACATCTTACACCCTGATTATTTTATAGTACAGAATTCAGGGACTTATTCTCTTGTCCCTCCCTTGACACAGAAGTCATTCTCATTTCTCCCCAGTTATAGAAAAGCCACGTCTCTTTAAACACTGGGTTCCAGGCTGCTCCTGAAGTGTACATTTCATTCCTGATGAGGTCCATCACATCACAGGGAAAAAGCTTGATGAAGCTGCCTCAGGGATCCGTACTGAGACCAGTGTTGTCTAATGGCCTCAAGCTGCACTAGGGGAGATTCAGACTGCATATCAGGAAAAAACTTTTCACAGAAAGGGTCATCAGGCACTGGCAGAGGCTGCCCAAGGAGGTGGTGGAATCACCATGCCTGGAGGTATTTAAAAGACAGGTAGACAATGTTGTCAGGGACATGGTTTAGTGGCAGATAGGAATGGTTGGACTCACTGATCCAAGAGGCCTTTTCCAACCCAGTGATTCTATGATTCTAATCTTTTCATTAATGACATAGGCAGTGAGATTGAGTGCACCCTCAGCAAGCTGGCAGATGACACCAAGCTGAGTGGTGCGATTGACACTCCTGAAGGTCTGGACGTCATCTGGAGGCACTTGGGGATGTGGGGTCACATAAATCTCATGAAGTTCAACGAGGCCGAGTGGAAGTGTGAGCAGCAGGGCAAGGGAGGGGATTCTGCCCTCTGCTCTGCTTTCATGAGACTCACCTCTCCAGAGGAGGTGATGAAAATGATCCAAAGGCTGGAACACCTCCCACATGAGGACAGGCTGAGAGTGATGAGGTTGTTCAGCCTGGAGAAGAGAAGGCTCCAGGGAGATCCTAGAGCAGCTTCCAGTACTGAAAGGGGCTCCAGGAAAAGCTGCAAACAGATATTTTAGCAAGGCCTGTTGTGACAGGGCAAGGAGCAATGGTTTTAAACCAAGGGAGGGGAGATTTAGCCTGGATATAAGGAATACATTTTTCATAATGAAGATGGGGTGGTGCTGGCCCAGAGAGGCAGTGGAGGCTCCATCCCTGGAAACATTCAAGGTCAGGCTGGATGGGGCTTTGAGCAACCTGATCGAGTTAAAGATGTCCCTGCACCTGCAGGAGGGCGTGGACTGGATGGGCTTCAAAGGTCCCTTCCAACCCAAAGCATTCTATGATTCTATTTGAATTACAAAGCAAGTCATGGCATTTCACAGATTTCCAGCTGATTAACCTCACTCCAGGAACCTTCAGCAAGAAGGTTTCTCCATGGAAGAAAAGCTTCCATGCTCATTTACCTTTAGCATCACTTTTTAAAATTAATGAGTCTTAAATGTGGTGTTGCACTTCAGACCCGCTCCTGGCTGTGTGCTCAAGGAGGAAGGACAGGGTGCTGCCTCTAGTTCCACTTCTCCATCTTTTCTCTTCCAACAGCCCCAGAGATGAGATTTGCAAGTTGAGGGGACAAGTGTACAGATAAAATTAGATGTTTTGACTGAAATTACTCTGACCACGGGATCTGCAAAACACTCTGTTTGTAGGTCTAGTTCAAAGACACTTTCAGGTATCGGGCTGTCAATCTCCCACCCCACCATGTACTCCCACAGTGCTACTTTGCGCTTTCTTGTTTATTTTGAGAAAGAAAAAAACGCAGTGCAAAGCAAACGCAAGAAATAACAGGATGTGGAAGGAGGGGGTCTCGTGGTCCAGGTGGGGCAGGAAAAGGATGCACCACCAGTTCCATGACGCCACAATCAAGATCTAGGTCACCTTTCAGTGCTTCTCTATGCCTACCGCAGAAACCGCTTCCTCTGGAAAGTGGAGCGCAAAACAAGGGGTGGGGGGAGCAAGGAGGACGTGGGGAGGAGGAGGAGCTGTAGAAAAGAAAAGAACAGACCAGACGTTAGACCACAAGCCAAAGTCAGGTGAGATTAAGGCCCTCTCCCTTCTTGCTCCCTCACCACAGCCCGTTCAGGGGACCTGGGGGAGTTGTTTTGGGCACAGCAGGAAAGAGTGAGCTATGAATAGCGTGGGCAGGGGAAAGGAGGGGGAAAATGCATCATCAGGTGTGGTGGGGAGAGATCTGATTGTGCTGATAGGGCTCTGCACCTTCTTATACAGCAGTGAATCCATGCAGAAAAAACCTTTAACTTAGAATCATGGAATACTAGAATGCTTTGGGTTGGAAGAGACATTTACAGCCCATCCAATCCAAACCTCCTGCAGGAGCAGGGACATCTCTAACCATGTCACATTGCCCAAAGCCCTATTCAACCTGACCTTGAATGTTTCCAGGGAAGGAGCCGCCGCTTCCTCCCTGGGCAACCTGGGCTGGTGCCTCACCAGCCAGTGAAAAATGTCTTCCTCATACCCACCTCATACCCAGTCTAAATCTGCCCTCACTGAGTGTAAAACCATTACTCCTTTTCCTGTCACAACAGACCTTGCTAAAAAGTCTGTCCCCATCTTTCCTGTAGGCTCTACTTCTGACCAAAAAGAGAAGGGAATAAGATGAGGCAGGGAAGGAGATGTTGCCATGGCCCATTTCTAGCACCTTCTCCCCTCTCCTGCCCCCAAATCCCTACCTACGAATAGAGAGGAAACTGAATTTGCATCTTCTCTAGGTATTTTGTTGGAAACATCTCCCACCCAGCATTCATGATCTCTCATTAAACACAGCCCTGGTCATGAAACCACCTCTGCTCTTGCCCTCTTTTGACGTGTGAGAAGCAACCTGAGCATGGTCCCTACAAGGAGCAGAGCTTGAAGATGCCTACAGAGATCATAGAATCACAGAATGTCCTAATTTGGAAGAGATCCTCTCCCTGCACAGGACAACCCCAACATTCACACTGTGTGTTTGAGGGCACTGATCAAACAATTCTTGAACATTGTCAGTCTTGGCGCCGTTACTGCTTCCCTGGGAGCTGTTCCAGTGCTCCACCACCTTCTGGGTGAAGAACCTGTTGCTTATGTCCAACCTAACCTTCCCTTGGCATCTTCCTGCCATTCCCTCGGGTCAGAGAGAAGAGATGCTGGAGCTCATTCAGGTGTGGAAGAAGCCCTGACAGGCTCCAGTGCTGAGTTTGGGGCAACTGGAGGCACTAGAAGCTGCTAATAATCAGGGGGGGAAAGCAACCCTGCTGTTTCTTCTCCCAGGCTCTGTGCAGTCTGAGCTGTGGTTTAAGGGACGGGTGGACGAGGTGCTGAGGGACATGATTTAGTGATTGATGGGAATGGTTGGACTCGATGATCCCGTGGGTCTTTTCCAACCTGGTGATTCTATGATTCACGCGAGCTCTCACCCAGAGCCCACTGGGTGGCACTCACAGCCCGAGCAGGAGCAGCAGCAGCAAAGGAGAACCCAGAGCTGTTCCTGCTGCTGCGAATGTGCTGCTCCCTCTGCCGCAGGGCTGGAAGAGAGAAACCCTTCGTGTGGGGAAAGAGATGGGTGGGAAAGGACCTGGGGGTGGCAGCTGACAGCAGCTGAACGTGATCCAGCAGTGGCCCCGGGAGCACCTGGCTTAGATCAGCCATGGTGTGGCCAGCAGGAGTAGGAAGGGGATCACCCCCCCTGCCCTCAGCAGGTCACACCTCGAATCCTGGGTTCAGTTTTGGGCCTTCAGTACAAGAAGGATATAGAGAGGCTGGAGCGTGTCCAGGGAAGGGAACAGAGCTGGGGAAGGGCCTGGAGCCCAGGGGTTCTGGGAGCAGCAGAGGGAGCTGGGGCTGTTCAGTCTGGAGAAGAGGAGGCTGAGGGGAGATCTCATCGCTCTCTGCAGCTGCTGGAAAGGAGGTTGTGGGGAGGTTGGTGCCAGTCCCTTCTTCCAAGTAACAAGGGGTGGGATGGGAGGAAATGGCCTCGAGTTGGGCCAGGGAAGGATTAGACTGGATATCAGAAAAAAACTTCCTCACTAACAGAGTGGTGAAACACTGACAGAGGCTGCCCAAGTCAGTGGTGGAGTCTTCATCCCTGGGGGGCTTAAAAAAGTGTGCACTTAATGACATGGCTTAGCGGCACAGTGGGGTTGGGCTGATGGTTGGACTTGATCTTAAGAGGTCTTTTCCGGCACCCATGATCCTATGATTTATTGTACAATCCTGGCATGCTGGCAAGACCCCTGCCCACTTCCCAGCAGCGCAAAGCCAGTGCCATCGTCACCAAATCCAGCTCAGCCTGGGGCCGAGCTGGCAGGAATGCACTGCTCCCAGCACAGACCCTAGCAAGAAGGACCCTTCTCACCAGGAGCCTCAGGAGCCCCAAGTTTACCTCTTTTATGGGGAAAAAGCTGCAGCACAGCAGTTGTAAATGCTAGAAGGGAAAAGGTGGAGAACAGGAGCCCTGATTCATTGTCAAGGCTGAAGCGCTCAGACCCCATGTCCCGTGCCCCGAGTGCCACCAGACAGCATTTGTCACATGGTCTCAACACACATTTTACCTGTGACAGGGTTCAGCTGCAGAACCAACCAGACATGGGTGATACAGGGTCCGTGCAGGGATGCAGCCTCACATGAGGGTAACCCAAGTGAATTCTGCAGCTAAAGATATGGAGGGGCTGGCAGGGTTAGTATCTTGCCTTTCATCATCCCATCACCACAGAGATCTTCTTGTCCTCTGGGACAAAAGAGCATCTAACCTCAATGCAGGAGACTGAGGAGGCAGCGGCACCGAAACCAGATTTCAAGCATTTCACAATACAATTTCATGGAGAGGATTCCCAGTGGGGGCAGGCCTGAGGGGTATCTGCCCCGTGCACCAGACCAGGTCAAGCGTGGCTCTGCCTGAGGCACGGACACAGCCCGGCAGCCCCTTCCCACATGCTAGAGTTTTTCAGCATGTCAGGATGAGGAGAAGCCAGTGCTGTGATGGGACCAGGCCAGGACACCCACCTGTGCCCCACATCCCTTTAGGGCTCATAGGAAGAGGAGCGCACCTGGGGATGTGCCGAGGACACCTTCCACTTCCTTCCATTCACCACTAACCACCACATAACCCACATTTTTCACAGCTTTGAAGGGCTTTCCATAAGATAAAGGGGCAGGAAACAGGAAGATGAGAAGGGTGGATGGCACATGAGTTTCCACAACAACTTGTTTCCCTTTTCCCTCTGAAACTGGGACACATAAAAAGCTTGCGACAAAGCTGGTGAAGGGGCTGGAGAACAGGCCTTACCAGGAGTGGCTGAAAGAGCTGGGGGTGTTTAGTCTGGAGAAGAGGAGGCTGAGGGGAGACCTCATTGCTCTCTACAACTCCCTGAAAGGAGGTTGTGGAGAGGAGGGAGCTGGGCTCTTCTCCCAAGTGACAGGATGAGAGGGAATGGCCTCAAATTCCACCAGGGGAGGTTTAGGCTGAACATTAGGAACTAATTTTTCACAGAAAGGGTCATTGGGCACTGGCAGATGCTGCCCAGGGAGGGAGTTGAGTCACTTTCCCTGGAGGTGTTTAAGGCATGGGTGGACGAGGTGCTGAGGAGCCTCACGATTGATGGGAATGGTTGGACTTGGTGATCCGGTGGGTCTCTTCCAACCCGGTGATTCTGTGATTCTGTGAAAGGGAGGGAGTAGGGTAAAACCAGGGACTCAAACCTGAATCAGAACTTCTGCATTTATCACCAGCAGGGAAGATACGGCAGTGTTAGAAAGGGATTTATTGGCAAAAAGGATCACAGTAACGGCAATGTGGCAGCAGACACCTCCATGAGATGGTCTGTGGGGAATGATCTTGAGCCCTGCTTCCCATTCCACCACCAAGGAAGCAGGACAAAGTCTGCTGGGAACAGCACTTCCCAGTACCTGGCGCTGGCATCAGAGCTCAAGAGGAATTCCAGACCTGGCAAGAGCGAAAACCAACATGAGCCATGTTTCTGCAGAGGCAGAGGAACCACCCCACAAGCTCTGATGATCTCTTGGCCCCTTGCAAAAGAGCACAGGGCACATCCAGCACAGCTTGCCAGCACAACTTCCCTGCCCCAACCTCCCTCCTCTCATTCGCCAAAAAACTCAATGCTTCAACACCAGCCAGACCATGGCCTCCAAACAGGACAACCCTTCCAAACAGAGGCCAGGAATTACAGCTCCCAAAATCCTGCTTGCAACAATCAAATGGGTGTTTCCCTCACGAGAGAGAAAGATGGGTAGGTGTCCGTAACGATCCCTGTTAAACTGCCTTTTAAATTATTAAAGCCAAAAAATACATGCAGAAAAACAGAAAGCCGTAAATCCTAACCCTCTACAAATGGCTGTGTACTTAGCCAAGACAAAGCTGGGAGCTAAGACTCCTGGATTCACCACTCTTCTACTTCTCTCCCAACTCTATGAAAGCACTGAAGCCCTGTGAGCTGTGATTGCCCCTCTGTGACCCTGAGATCAGTACCTCGCAGTATCTTCTAGAGCTCAGCCAACAAAATTAATGACCACAAGATGGAGGATGGTGTTGGCAAAGAGGAAATCAGCAAACGCCCGCTCCGGTGAAATCCCTTGGAATTCGCCTTTGTTTTGGGGGTTGATCTGGATCCGGAGGCAAACTGAATGGTAGAGAAAGAAAGACAAATTAGGGGGCACGAAAAGAAGTCTTGGTGCAAAGCACAGTCTCTGACCACTCTGTGTCACCACAACAAGAGGTAACTTTGTCACAAGATGAGGATGTGAACAGAGGATTTGTGGGGCCTTTTCTGCAATCAGCTCTCCCAAGCACCACGATATCTGGGTGGACAGGATGTATCTGACACGAACAGGCCAACAACAGGACGGGACTTGATAGAAACAGGGAAATTTCTGTGTTGTGGAGGGTGGTGCAGGAATAAGGTGGCTTTGGGAGGCACCACAGGACAGCAACACCTTGCAGCAGCCACTGCTGGAGTCTAAGTTTCACCATGGGTTAGCTGCTCAAAGAGAGTGACACAAGCCATTCGCAAGAGATTCTCCACAAGCGTGGGCAGGCCCTGGCCCAGGCTGCCCAGAGCAGTGGTGGCTGCCCCATCCCTGGAGGGGTTCAAGGCCAGGTTGAATGGGGCTTGGAGCAACCGGGTCTGGAAGTGGATGAGCTTTGAGGCCGCTTCCAACCCAGCCCATTCCATGACTATACAAAGATGGGAAGCGCCAGGGCTCCAGAGCTGCAAGGACTCCCTCGCACGGCCGGGACCGGCTCAGCCGCTGCGGGGCCAGGACGGGCTGGAGGGGAATGGGAGTCGCTGCGGGGCTCCCCAGCTGCCCCAGGCGCCGCTGTGGGCGCATGGCCGGGGCCGCTATGGGTTCCCCCGGGTGACGGAGCGGCGGTCGCGGGGCACTAACCGCCCAGGATGAAGCTGCCGACGGCGGAGATGAAGCCGCTGAGGAAGGAGTTGAAGGGGAAGGTGCCGACGCCGAGGCAGTAGCCGAACTGCAGCGCTCCCGTCAGCAGCACGTACAGCAGGTAGGCGTCCAGCACCTTGAGGCGGCTGGGGGTGCCGCTGCCGTACTCGGCCAGGAACCGCCGCACCACTGAGCCCACCGAGCCCGCGGCCGCCGCGCCCGACATGGCCCCGCGCTGAGCTGGCCGGAAGTGCTCGGGAGGCGCTTCCGGGCCACGGGGAGGCGGGTGTCTCCGGCGGCGCATGCGCACAACGGTCTCTGAGTCCAACCCCACCCACCCTCCCTCCGTTGCTTTCCAGAAGCCAATGGGAGCTCGAAAGCGGCTGTTGCTAGGCAGAATAGAGAGAGGCTCCTCCCGAGAGCCAATGGCAGCCCGGCAGCGGCCGTTTCTAGGCTGATTAGAGAGCGCCCCGTCCCCCCCAGCCTGGCACCCGCGCTGTTCCTCAGAGTGGAAGAATCAGCGGGTCTCTGCTTTCCTATTGTTTGCTTTCATTTGAAAGAATCATAGAATCACCACTTTGGAAAAGGCCTCTTAGATCATCGAGTCCAGCCATTCCTCTTTGCCACTAAACCATGTCCCTCAGCACCTCGTCTACTCATCATTTAAACTCCTCCAGGGTAGGTGACACAACCCCCTCCCTGGGCAGCCTCTGCCAGTGCCCAGTGACCCTTTCCACGAAAAATCTTTTCCTGACATCCAGCGTAAACCTCCCCTGGTGGAGCTTGAGGCCATTCCCTCTCGTCCTGTCACTTGGGAGAAGAGCCCAGCTCCCTCCTCTCCACAACCTCCTCTCAGGGAGTTGGAGAGAGCAATGAGGTCTCCCCTCAGACTCCTCTTCTCCAGGCTAAACACCCCCAGCTCTCTCAGCCGCTCCTCTTGTTCTCCAGCCCCCTCACCAGCTTCGTTGCTCTTCTCTGGACTCGCTCCAGAGCCTCAACATCCTTCTTGTGGTGAGGGGCCCAGAACTGACCCCAGGATTCGAGGTGCGGTCTCACCAGTGCCGAGTCCAGAGGGAGAAGAACCTCCCTGGACCTGCTGGCCACACCGTTTCTCATCCAAGCCAAGATGCCATTGGCCTTCTTGGCCACCTGGGCCACTGCTGGCTCATGTTCAGTTGCTGTCAACCAACACCCCCAGGTCCTTCTCCTCCTGGCAGTTTCCAGCCAGACTTCTCCTAGTCTGGAGCTGCCCAGGGTTGTTGTGCCCCTAGGCATTTGGCCTCGTTAAACCTCCTGCCATTGGTCTCAGTCCAGCAGTCCAGCCTGTTCAGATCCCTTTGGAGCCTCCCTGCCCTCCAGCAGATCCACACTTCCACCCAGCTTAGTGTCATTCACAATCTTGCTAAGGGTGCACTTGATGCCTTCATCCAGGTCATTGATAAAGACATTTAACAGGGCTGGACCCAGCACTGAGCCCTGGGGACACCACTTTATTTGTGACAAGCCTCCAGCTGAAGTTAACTCCATTTGCCACAACCAAGCTTCATATCTGGTTTCTCTTTTCCAAGCGGGTTTTCATTTGCTCAGAAGCATCATGGAGGGAGCCGTGCTGAACTAGAAAGCACGGGGTGCTCTCTTCTTGCTCTTTCAATGACTTTTGGATTTGAGGAACGAGTTTAAGAGCAGAAGAGAGCAGCCTGAGTGAGGCAAAACTCACATGCAGGTATTGATACCTTGTTGAGCTACCCATTTCCAGCATCTGAACAGGGAGGCACGCAGCGTGGAAATGCATGGGAAGAATAATAGAACCTGGAGTCCTCCAGTGTCCCATACATCTTGCTTTCATTTGTGAATTCATCCCTGGTAGACAGTGCAGTCAAAACACAGACAGCAGTGGGGTGACCTTGAGTGGCTCCACGTGCCCACCAAGCCATCCTATCCATCCCCCTCTTCTACGGGACAGGGAGAAAAGATGAAAAACTCATGGGTTGAGATAAAAGCAGTTTAATAAAGAAAAAGGAACCATTGTGCCCAGAAGAAAACAAATAAGAATGAAAGATCTATTGTCTATTTCCCATCAGCAGGGATGTCCGACTACTTCCTGGGAAGCAGGACCTCAGAACACATAGCAGTTGCTTTGGAAGAACAGACACTTTAATAACGAATGTGCCCTTTCCTTCCTCTTTTCTCTTGGCTTTTATTGCGGAGCACAACGTCATAAAGTATGGAACAGCTCTCTGGGCAGATGTGGTTAGCTGTCCTGGCCACATTGTCTCCCAGTTTCTTGTCCACTCCCAACCTCCTGGTCCTCTGGGAGTGGGGATGGATTTAGGGTCCTGGAGGATTCAGCCCTGGTGCTGTGCAAGCACCGCTCCACAGTAGCCAAAACACTGGGGAGTTTTCAGCCCTTCCAGCACCAAATACAAAGCCCAGCGCTGTGAGGGCCGATGTGAACAAGGTCGGTTCCATCGCAGCAAGGCCCAACACAACATCTGCAGAGCATGGTTTGGGAAAAAAGGAGATCATTTTAATGGAAAGAACAGTCACACAAAAGGAAACCATTTCTTGCAATTTTGAATGAAAATGGGAAACAGAGAAAATAGTTAATAAAGAAAAACAGGAAAATTGCATTGTAAAGAGCTTTTTTCAGACTGAAAATTCTTGTTTCACCCTGATCCAGTTGTTTCATTGTCCAGAAAAATGTGCAAAGTTCAAGAGATATGGTGGTTGTTAATGGTGAATTCCCAAATGCCATAATGCCATGGGACACTTGTTATTCCAGGAGGAAAAACAAGCAGTGGGAGGACTGACCCCTCCAATCTCAGCTCCAGGTGGAGGAGCATCGTTCACTGTGCCCAGGCAGAGCAAAACCACAGCCTCTGGGAAGGGTTAAGCACAGGAATCCTTGGTTCAAGTCCAGAAAAAGCACTTTGAGAGGGAGTGCGTCAGAGGACTGGTCTGAAATCACATTTCTGAGACGTAAATCTGATTAATTTTGGCAAATCACATTCTTGTTCCTCAGCTTTGTGTACTTTGAGCTGCTGAAGGAATCTTGAATAGGGAAAAAAAGAAAACATGCGTACACACCCACAAACATATTAAGAAAACCAGAACAAAATATGAACAATACAGCACCAACCCCTTAAAAATAAAGGAAGAGGGAAGGAGAGAATAGAGAAAAGAGGGAAAGAAAGAAAAGAAATCCATTGTTTTAATAAGTTTCAGTGCATTAAAGTAAAAGATGCATTTCTTCTCATGCTTTCTTTTGGTATCTGTTGTATTTCCTAGGTTTGGTATTTTTCTCCTGGGGTAGTGAAATAGTCCCTCAGCCAAAAATTCCTTTATTTTCCTTTCATCTTTTGACTAGTGGTTTCTAAATAACAGCTTGTTTCTGATGGCTGGAATAACACTTTAGGACCCCACTGAGGCTGCCACATGAGGTGGGACTTTGAGCAGCAGAGTGGCCTTGGAATTAATACAAACACCTCAGGAGAAAGCCACTTATCTAGAAAGTGACTTCTGGAGGCCTTGCACCAGAACTGAAAGCCCATAAACTCGAGAGGGGCAGATTAGACTAGAAATTAGGAAAAATTTCTTCAACGTGAGAGTGGTGAGACATTAGAACAGGTTGCCAAGGGAAGTTGTGGCTGCCTCATCCCTGGAGGTGTTCAAGGCCAGGTTGGATGGGGCTTTGGGATACCTGATCTAGTGCGATGTCTGTGCCCATGGCAGGGCAGTTGGAACTAAATGATCTTTAAGGTCCCTTCCAGCCCTAACTATTCTATGATTCTATGATACACATGCTTGAGACACCTTAGGCTGTCTGAATCTGTACTGGACACTTCTGTTTAGATGCCTGAATGGTTCCCTGAATGTCTCATCCAAACTCACTGTCTAAAGCAAGGAGAAATATGAACCTCCAGTGTCTTTCCAGAGAGCTGGTCCAACCAGGGTTCTGTACATTCTGGTATGGAACAGGCAGGTGGTGCTGGTGGAGCTCAGGGAACCTGGCAGGTCTTTGTGAACAGCATCTGCCCTGGCACAAGAACTGTTCACCCTGATGGTCTAGAAAACTCAAAGACCGAGAGGCATGGGCTTGCCTCTGCTGGGAGCTCTTGGCAGGGCTCCAGTGCAAAAAGGTGGCACATGGGCTACAAAATAAATTTGAGAAACATTGCCAGGGCAGATAAGGATGGCACTAGGGAAGCCAGTGCTCACCTCAAGTTCAGATTTGCAAGGGATGTCAAAGGCATAAGAAAACTTCTATTGCTGCATTAACTGTAAAGAGAGGAATAAGGACGATATGGGAAACTGTTGTTTCAGTGCCTGTGAGATGAGTAAGGGTGCCCATCAGTGGCTGAACTTGCCAGGCTTCATGTGGTACCGATGGGGAACTGTAGAGAGAGAGAAATGATGCGGCTTCTTCCTGCTGCCTGTGGTTGTGGTCCCCCGAAAAAACGAGCTGGAGAGTCCTGCTGCAGCACAGAGGAGCTTTGTGGACCTTTTGGCACCGAAGAGTGAATGAAGTTTGCCTTGTTGTGGACAGTCGGAACTTGGAATTCAGGAATGGAGTGAAAACTTCGATGATTCATAGAATCATAGAATTACAGAGTCATAGAATCACCAGGTTGGAAAAGACCCACCGGATCATCAAATCCAACCATTCCCATCAAGCACTAAATCATGTCCCTCAGCGCCTCATCCACCCATCCCTTAAACACCTCCAGGGAAGATGACTCAAGCCCTCCCTGGGCAGCCTCTGCCAGTTCCAAATGACCCTTTCCGTGAAAATCTTTTTCCTAATGTCCAGCCTGAACCTCCCCTGGTGCAGCTTGAGGCCATTCCCTCTAGTCCTGTCCCCTGTCACCTGGGAGAAGAGCCCTCCTCTCCACAACCTCCTTTCAGGTAGTTGTAGGGAGCAATGAGGTCTCCCCTCAGCCTCCTCTGAACCCAGGATTCGAGATGCAGTCTCCCCAGTGCTGAGTACAGAGGGAAACTTGGAATTCAGGAATGGAGTGAAAACTTAGATGATTCACACCCTGGTTGCACCCTGTGCATCCAGAGGGACCCTGGAATGTGAAAAGTAAAAGTCAGCCATGGTACAGATGACAACACCACTGCAAATGGAGACATGTAGCAGAGAACAGGGTGCTTGGTGAGTAACAGTGGCAAGGGGTGTCTCAAGGATGTGTGGAAAGCCCTGAGCCAACATGACTGCTTCAGACTTATGGATCATCTTTGTTGCTCTAGGGAATGAAAAGGTAATTCTTAGGCTGGCTCTTGTAGTCTGGTTGTGACCGTTACAACACCAGGAGGAAAAAACACTCTTTAGCTTCCAGAATTCATCCAAATCATTATGACCATCTTTGGGTTGTCTGGGGCAGCTTTACCTCTCCAGACACTTGAGGTGTCCTGGGGCACCTGGACATTCTCAGGCTACTAAATATGATGTAGAAACTATAAGGAAACAACACATTTCTGACCAGGCTGTTGAATGCCAGGTAAGGTGCTCCAGAGCACCTCAAACTGTGTGCAAGCCCATATCCAGCTTCTGTTACGAGAGAGACTTGAGGTTACACTCCAAAAGAGTGAACAAATGTTGCTTCAGTGATGGTGACAAGGGATCACATGTGAATGTGCTCTGCAAGCGGCAGGGAGCTGAACTTGGGCAGTGCCAAAGAGTCATTTGTTCCATCTGTTTTATCTCCTTTGTAATAAGGAGGTAATGATCATTATTATTATTATTAATAAGGCAATGATCATTGTCAGAATTTGTTCTTCCTTCAGTCATAAGATAGACTCTTGTAGTTCTTTACTTGGAGAATAAACAGATGTCTGGCAAGAGGTGTGAGATACATGGACACCAAAAGAAGTCGTTAGGTCATGGTTTTGATCTCATGGAGCAGAGAAGGAGGGGCAAGGTCTAACCTAATAGAGGTGGGGGCTGAGGTGCGACATGGTTGGACTCAATGCTCCGGTGTGTCTCTTCCAACCTGATTATTCTATTATTCTATGATTTAAACCTGCAAGTGTTTGAACCCAGAGATGACCCAGATCAAGATGAGGGAGGAGCTGTGCGTTAGGATGGAGCCTGTGGCTCACAGCTGTGTCAGCAGTGGGTGCTGCAGTTCCAGAGTCTTGGCTGCTCACTCTAACTGAAGCCAGGAGAGCAGGACCTGTGCCAGTCTTCTGGAGAGCAGGTTTGGAGAGGTGGGTCCATAGCATTTCCTTTTCTCATGCCATAGGGGACTGCTGACCAAAAGGACCCCCTTCCCAGCACCTGGGGATTGTTGAGGGACTTCTGTTCAGGCAGTCTGATCCAGGAGCAGCCTGTGCCTTTCTGTGGCACTTGCAACTACAGTCTGTGAACTCTTGCTCTAATGAGCCTGGTGGGAACACGCTGTCCAACCACATTTCTGGTCTCGCATCTCACGCTGGGCTTCATTAAAACTCCACACAACTTTCCTTTCTGGTATTGCCCACCATTTCCTCAAGGGAGCTTGTGAGATTTTGCCACAGCTATGAAGTCCCAGGGAAACAACACGTTCCTCACGGGGCTTATTAAATGCTGGCAGCCGTAACAAGCTCTGCATTTGGTTTGTTGCCACTCCCTCTCCCTGCAGAGCACCAGGAGCTCATTAGGGAGCATTCAGATGGATTTTAATGAATATGTACAGCACTATTTTCACGTGTCACCTGTTTTAATTGTGCACAACAAGAAGAGTGGAAACAAAGCCATGTTGAAAGGAAATGAGTCGGGCTTATGTCCTGTTGGGACTCAGGGGAGAGGTGACCAGAGTCAGATGGTGATCCACGCACTGAAGGTGAGACAGTTCTCCTTCCAGCCTGTTCTCTTGTCACTGCAGCCACAGCTTTATTTGCACAGCCTTTTTCTGCTCTAATTAGTTTTCCCCAGCTCAAGTCACTGTAACTGGTGACTGATCTGGACTCTATCTGGACCCACAAGCTTCTTCAATTTCTTTTTATTTCTTCTGAAATATAAAATTTACTGATTTGCTGGAAGGGAAAGATGAAACCAAAGGGAACTCAGCAAATTAACAAGAAGAGATCACAGAAAGCTGGAGATCATTGGAGGGATCGTTAATTAATTAAAAAATAAGAAGGTGCAGGAGAGATTTTCACAGAGAGGGTCATGGGGCACTAGAACAGGCTGCCCAGGGAGAGGGTTGAGTTACCATCCCTGGAGGTATTTAAAAGACGGATAGAGAAGGTGCTGAGGGACATGGTTTAGTGGCAGATAGGAATCATTGGACTCAATGATCTAGAAGGTCTTTCCCAACCTATGATTCTATGATTCTATAATTCGTCGTGCTCTGTGAGTGAAGGAACTGGCAAGAGAGCAAAGTCAAAAGAGGCAAGGATGTTCTACTGCAATCTGCTGGGATTTGTATGAGTCACTGTGTGAGGATAAAGCCTGTCCTCATGAGGACACTTCGGTCCCTTTAGCAAAAGTATTTTTGCTCCAGCATAGCGTTCTCTGTTTGCTGCAGCTCCTCCACCTCTTCCCTTGGTGTTTGCACTGCTGTTCTCACTCTCTTTTTTCCCTCCTGCTTTGTCTGTGTGGCAATTTTTACCTTTTCTAAGTGTTTCTGCAGGGATGATTTGCTCATCACCTCAGGCTGGTTTGGAGCTGCCTGTGACTGGCACAGGCAGCCTTTGCCCTCAGAGTTCACCCCTGCAGCCTCCCACTACCAAACCCTGGTCATGCATACCCAGTACATCTGCAAATCCTCAGACATGATAAAAGGCACTGGACATCCATATATAGGCAACTCAGTCACGTGCCACATGGAATTCCCTGCTCTCTCCAGCTATCACCTCAGAAAACCAGTCCTTAATATCGTGCCTCTGGTGTGGGAGGTGTTTCAGATGTCTTAGAAGAGCTGAAATGGCATTGGGTGCCTACAGGAGACCCTGCAGTGAGAAAGTGAAATCCACCTCTTTGTGTGATAACTGCTTCTTTAAAGAGAAGGAAAAACCAGAAATGCTCTTGCATTTCTATGAAAAAACAGAAAGAATGGTACATAGGGAGATAGACGGATACATAGACAGACTGATAGGTAAATAGATACACAGACAGACAGATTAATTAAGAAGATTTTTTTTTCTGCAGTATCTGAACAGAATTTTTCTCCCTGAGGTCTGGGGTTTTGAGCTGATGGCTACTTGAGTAAACCTCAGAGAAAAGCAGAATGTGAAGATGTGAAGCAGAGTTCAGTTACATGGATACAGGGTTATTTTTCAGAACAACTCTCGTGTAATGGTAGAGAGCAAATGGGTGAACAGGTCTGCTGTGGTGCTTTGGCCTCAAAGACGAAAGAAGCTCATATCCAGCTGCTCCTCACTCCTACAAGAGGATGATAATAATCGTGAGGAAGGTTGGCGAATCTGGGAGACTAACATTAATTGTGAGGAATGTTGGCAAGTCTGGGTGGCTGTCCTGGCTGTGTTCCCACCATCCCCCACATCTTGTCCACCCTCAGAAGCAGAGTAAGTTGAAATCCTGAAGATGGTGGGCTCCACAATGCACCCCAACAGGGAATTTGCTGCCGCCAGGCATTCATCCAGCTGGACCTCTGCAAGTAGAGAAGTAGAGGAGGAACACAACTTACTAAGGGAAGACAGTGTGTACTGACAGTTGTGCAGGAGCACTGGGAAAGAAGGACATGGGTCGATGGGTGTCATCAGTGGATTTGCCCAGAGCATGACTCCTCCCAGAAAAATCTTACCAGGTTGGTCCTGCAGCCACCTACAAGCTTTGGCCTTCAGAAGGTCTGACCAAGACACTTTCCATTTATACTGGTGCAACCAGACCAAGGCCAAAACCGTGGCCCAGGCGGTCGGCTGCACCACCTGTAGGGGAAAAACACAACAGTCAGGGGAAGAGCAAAAAAGAAATATCAGACCTCAACCAACATGAGGAAAAAGTAAGGCCTCCACACATACACAGAAACTCTCTAAGCTTCTGAAATCACCAACATCAGAAAGTTTCCAGGTATCTCTGCTGATTCCATTCCGCAACCACCACACCCTCCTTCCACAAGCAGAAAGGATTTATATGCTGACCACTTTGAGGTCTTCCTCTCAGTTCAGCTCAGACCTGGAAGGTTCAGCTCATGACAGTGCCCCATTTCTGCCCCTGATCTACTTACCCCCCTGGGCCTTTGTCCCTCAACATCAGCCTTGCTGAGCCCTAAGGCAGAGGCCAGGGCTGCACTGAGGGGCCAGGAGCCGTTTGCTTTCTGGAGCGCTACCACTACCCTGAGCCCGGAGAAGTCACACAGGCTTGTTGACAGAGGTGAAACTGTCCAGTCCCAACTCGTGTTAAATGCTGCTGGTTCTTCCAGCACTTGCTTTTCAGGTGAAAGCTCCCGCTCTGGAAGACAGAAACATTCAAAGTGTTCTGTGAGATAGGCAACAGCTTGTAACCATTAATTCTGCCTTCCCCAGGTGTTGTTCACAGTCCTCCTTCCTCTCTGGGCTTTCCCAGTTTTTCCCAGTCCTCCACAAGCATCCTGAATTTTTTCCAGAATTCCCAGAACATTCCTCTATCTTCTTAGTCCCTCATAAGTGTCCTCAGCTCTGCTGTATATGCTTTAGTTTCCTCAGAATAATTCTCCTTGAACACCCTTAATCCCTCCCATGAGCATCACTGATGTTACTCTTTCCTGCCATCTCCCCCATGAGGGCTCATATTCACCACTGAGGGAAGGACCCCACAGGGACTCCTTCTCCATCATCCACTCTTGAATCCACCCGCCTCAGCATGAGCTCTTCCTTTCCACATTCCAAGACATAAGACTTCTTAGGAGCTCTAGCAGGACTGGGTCACAAGAGAGCAAAGATGAGGAGGGTCAAGCACAGGCCATGGGGCATTATAGCCTGCTAGCTGGCTCTTTTTTTTTTGGCTGAACTGTGTGAGGATAAAGCTAAAGAGTCATGCAGGTGTTTTATGACAAACATAGTGCTTGTGTATAGAGTTCAGGATAGCTGGAAGCAAGGATTAGGTTTCTTCAGGGAAGTAGTAAGGCGTTTAGCCGACTGAACGTGAGCCAGCAGTGGCCCAGGTGGCCAAGAAGGCCAATGGCATCTTGGCTTGGATCAGAAACGGCGTGGCCAGCAGGTCCAGGGAGGTTCTTCTCCCTCTAGTACTCGGCACTGGTGAGACCGCACCTCGAGTCCTGTGTTCAGTTCTGGACCTCTCACCACAAGAAGGATGTTGAGGCTCTGGAGCGAGTCCAGAGAAGAGCAACGAAGCTGGTGAAGGGGCTGGAGAACAAATCTTATGAGGAGTGACTGAGAGAGCTGGGGGTGTTTAGCCTGGAGAAGAGGAGGCTGAGGGGAGACCTTATTACTCTCTACAACTACCTGAAGGGAGGTTGTGGAGAGGAGGGTGCTGGGCTCTTCTCCCAAGTGACAGGGGACAGGACGAGAGTGAATGGCCTCAAGCTCTGCCAGGGGAGATTTAGGCTTGAGATAAGGAAAAAATTCTTCACGGAAAGGGTGGTTAGGCATTGGAACGGTCTGCCCAGGGAGGGGATCGAGTCACCGTCCCTGGAGGTGTTTAAGGTGAGGGTGGATGAGGTACTTAGGGGCATGGTTTAGGGATTGGTGGGAATGTTTGGACTCGACGATCCGGTGGGTCTCTTCCAACCTGGTGGATTCTGTGTGTGATTCTGTGTGTGTGTTTGAGTCTTAGTTTCTAGCCCAGAGGTGAGATGTGGGTGTTTGTTTTGTCTGTCACTCCATCTGCCTCCAGAACAATGACGATCAGAAAGTCTGGTGAGAAGATAAATGCTGAAAAGGGAGTTCAGCCCTAGTCCAGCACATTTGAAGAATGCCCAGGTGGGAAGTTTTTCCTTACCTTTACAGGATGCTGAAAGCTGGGTGAGTGCCCCAAGGTCAGGGCCTTTGCGACTGAGTGTCTCAAGGCAGAACTGGCACGTCTGGACCATCCAAAACTTGGTGGACTTGAACCACATTGGCCTGAAGCCACGCAACCAGAGCAGCTGGCAGGGAACCAGGTTGCAAGAGGGAGAAACCAGTATCGAGGAGTCTGGTGGGAAAGAATCTGTGGAGAGAGGCAGGGACATGGGGCTTAGACTCATGGATGTTGCAGATAGGCAAGAGGGTGATCAGGCCTACAGGACAGGGAGCTACGGGTAGTGAGGAGGCATCAGACCAACAAGTCCTGCTTCCCCCTCGCACCCCTGTCTCCACTGTTTCTGGCCTTACCACTCTGCCAGGCATCGCTCTGCTCCATGCGTGCTGCCACACTGGATGTGAAGGGGGACAGGACACCCAGGCTGAGGCTGGACTTTACTGCGTTGTGCCAGATGTCCTCTGCCCTGCTTGTCTCCTCCCAGGCCAGTTTCCTCAGCAGGTGCATCACAGCCAAGCGGTGCACGGGCAGCCTGCAGGAACCAATGATCAGTCTTTGGTTCCACTTTGTGGAAGGGCATGTGAGACGTGGAATAAAGAGAAGGGGCAGTAGGGCAATGGTCACCCAGATCCTCTCCCAAAGTCAGGGAAGACGAGACAAGAGGGGAACACTGATTGCCCAGATTCTCTTCCCACCTCAGGCTGCAGTGGGAAGGATGCAAGCGAAAGATCTCTCTTGTCCTTCTTCCAGACCTCGCCAATGCCACTCTGCCTTGTGGGCAAGCGTGTTAATCTCTCACCTGTCATCTGCTGATGGGGACAGTGAGAACTTGAGGGTATAATCAAAGGACTGGCTGCCCATGTGGTACTGAAGAGTCACGGCTCCCTCACCCACTTCTGGATCCTGGTGACACAAGGGAAAGAGTCAGACAGAAACGTTCATCTCCAAGGCACAGGCAAGCCTGGATACCTAGGTTCCCTCCCTACTCTAGGATGGTAAATGTCCATGGTCAGAGCAGAAGCAGTGATATCTCTAGGGGAAAGAAGGGAGTTCGCAGAGCCCTGATTGTGGTCTCTTTCAGGTCTAGTGGGGGTGAAGGACTCTCAGTGCTGGGAAGGTGAAGCAGGGATTGGGTAACTTACCTCTCAGAAAGCCCTGCTTTGGTGCACATGGTTTCTGGATCAGTCTCACCTGTGCTTGCCCATAGATCTGGGCATAGATGGAGCTCTGATATCCCTGGATGATCATCTCAGGAGCTTTTCTGATCATTGACACCTCTAGACCAGGTGGAAGGTCCCAATGAAGAGAGATCCCACTCAACAGAGGCTGCAGAGCCCGCTGCAGGCATTTCACTGCCTGTTGAGGGGAAGCAGAGCACAAACTGCTTGGATTTCCTCCCAGTTCTGTGCAGAGGGAAAGTTAGATGAGGTCTCCAAGTTGTAAAGATGGAGGGAATTGGAATGCCTTGCACATCTAGGAGAGCCATGGGAGGTATCAAACAGAGTAGAGGGCTACCTGGGTGATTACCTCAGATGCCATGTCCATCCTAGAGTGGATGCACACGCATTCACCTTTGGTCACCAGGGCCATGGCCTGGGAAAGGTTGAAGCTGCCACAGCTGTTAGTGGGAAAACAGAAACACCTGTAGAGGAGAAGAGCGGTGGAGTCAGAGGTGAGATAAAGATGAGAGACACAGAAGACAAGAGTGGTACAAAAGACCAAGTCTGGAGTAGTATGAATGCTCCTAATTGTAGAAATTAAACTGACCCAGAGCTTTCCTGATCTCTTTAGGGTAAGAGACATTTCCTGCTGGACAGAGAGAGCCTGAAAAAGGGTTTTGTTTGTGCTGAGCCCATTGAGGTGTTGAAGGGTGGAGGGGAAGAGGACAAGTGCTGAGAAGAGCAGGGAAGGATTGGGAGAGGAGGTCCACTAGGTGAAGAGTACAGACAGTCTTGGTGTATAAGGAAAAATGTGTGAGGAGTGGTGTCATTGACATTCCATCAAGGTAAAGAGATGGGGCAGACTAGGATATAGGAGAATGTCTGAAGAACTCCGACAGTTAGAGGGAGAGGAAGGTTGAGAATTGACTTGTTAGGGGACAGGAAGAGGGCCCCCCCTTTACCGGTGTTTGTCCCGGTAACGGCAGACCTCATCCAGGACAGCTTCCTCTTCATTGGAGATCTTCCTTTGGATGAAGATGAAAATCTGAGGGACAGAGGAGGGGAATCATAGAATCATAGAATCAGGAGGTTGGAAAGGACCCACAGGATCATCGAGTCCAACCATTCTTATCTGCCACTAAACCGTGTCCCTCAGCACCTCATCCACTCGTCCTTTAAACACCTCCAGGGAAGGTGACTCCACCACCTCCCTGGGCAGCCTCTGCCAGTGCCCAATGACCCTTTCCATGAAAATCTTTTTCCTAATGTCCAGCCTGAACCTTCCCTGCCAGAGCTTGAGGCCATTCCCTCTCGTACTGGCCCTGTCACTTGGGAGAAGAGCCCAGCTCCCTCCTCTCCACAACCTCCTTTCAGGTAGTTGGAGAGAGCAACGAAGTCTCCTCTCAGCCTCCTCTTCTCCAGGCTAAACAACCCCAACAAAAATTGCGAGGGCTGGGCACCCCCATAGAGGAAAGACACCCTCCCAAAATGCAGGAAGCATTCCCAGTTTGCTCCCTCACCCTCTCACACCCACTGGCCTTGGAGCAGGAAAAGAGATCACGGATCTCCTTCCAAGAACACCAGGACACCCCTTACCCCATAGAGGCACCTTACAAAGAAGCTCCACCTTCCCCAAGAGCAGACAAATTCCACAGATGCCCTCTGACACCACCAGCTCCAAAGGTGGAGTCACTTTCTGCTCACAGCCACACCTGCAACGTGCCAACTCCCAGTGCAAACAGCAGCAGAACATCTCACCCTGAGCCCTGACGTCTCCCTCGACCCCATTGTTTACACACATTCCCCTCCCCAGAACCCCCTTGGCCCTGATACCTGGCGAGGTTGCCCAGGAAGGACAGGAGTGCTGTAGATAGACTTCAGGAGGCCCAAGAGGTCACAGCCACCCAGATCAGGGCGGATGGACGAGATGCGCCCCACTGCATTGTCCATGCTTTCCTGCGTGTATTCCACACTCTGCCTGTGGGAGGGCACCCAGAGAGTCAGAGGTGAGGAGAACCTGGCCCATGGACCCCCTGACTTGGCCCCTTCCTAGAAAAGCCCTATCTCACTACAGAAGCACCCTGAAACGAGGACTTACCCTCTCAATATCCCAAACAGATCCTGCCCCAGAACTGCCCTCCAGGAAAAGCTTGTGTCATAAGTCCCCTTTGAGAAGTTATACTCTACTTACCCCTTGGCCATGCCTGATCATCACCCCAAACTCACGGATAAAAAGGTTTGAAAGTAGCCCCAAAACTGTAGATGTTGAAGTAACAGCCCAGAGGCAAACTCTTGAGGAGGAAGAGTAGCGTGTTCTGAGGAGAGATGGAGCGGTAGGCAGAGCTCAGGTGGGGAAGCTAGACTGAATGCGAAGACCAAGGGAAGCTGTTTGCCTCTGTCCCCACCACCTGGTCAGGACCAGTGTGGAAAATCGTGGAATCATAGAATAGTTCGGGTTGTAAGAGACCTTTAAGCCCATCCAATTCCAGTGCCCCTGCCGTGGGCAGGGACACCTCCCACTGGATCAGGTTGTTCAAGGCCCCATCCAGCCTGACCTTGAACCCCTCCAGGGATGGGGCAGCTGCCACTTCTCTGGGCAACCTGGGCCAGTGCCTCACCATCTTCATCATGAAGAATTTCTTCTTAATGTCTAATCTAAATATTCCCTGTTCCAATTTAAAGCTGTTCCCCCTCATCCTGTCACCACACATCCTTGTAAAAAGTCCCTCCTCAATTTTCTTGTAACCCTTTCAAGCACTGCAAGCCTGCTCTAAGGTCTCCATGGAGCCTTCTCTTCTCCAGGCTGAACAACTCCAACTCTCTCAGCCTGTCCTCATACCAGAGGTGCTCCAGCCCTCAGATCATCTCCATGGCCTCCTCTGGACCCATTCCAACAATTCCATATCCTTCTTATGTTGGGGACTCCAGAACTGGATGCAGGGCTCCAGGTGGAATGTCACCAGAGCAGAGCAGAGCAGAGGGGCAGAAACCTCTCCCTCGCCCTGCTGGCCATGCTTCTTTCAATGCAGCCCAGGACATAGTTGGCTTTCCGTGCTGCAAGCACACTTTGCTTGCTCGTGTTGAACTTCTCATCAATGAGCACCCCAAGTCCTTCTCCACAAGGCTGCTCTCAATCCTGTATTGAAATGGCAGATTGCCCGGACCCAGCAAAGACCTCTTCGGTCCATACCTGTGCATCCTGGAAGAGGCTGCGGTCCATGAGAAAGAGGAATTCCCCAAGGTGTCCTGGATTGTGCACCACCTCAGGAATGTTGGGTGTCAGCGTCACCATCACCACAGGGTCTCCCAGCAGAGAGCCTAGAGTGCAGAAGGTGAAACAAGAAGGATTTTTAGATTGAAGCCCCCTTCTTTGTCTCTGCTTTTGTCCTCAGCTCTGACCTATTGCCTGAAAAGCCCCTCAGATCCTCCCAGTCTCTCTGACACCCTCTCCCTGATGCCCACTTCCACCTTTCTGACTCACCAGGTGGGGCTTTGGGATCTCTCCTCTCCACCACAGCACTGAGAGCGTGGGACCCTCTGTAATACACCAGCACCTTCAAATCCATCTTCCAAGGGAAGAGTAGTGATTTCAAGGAGACCTGAAGAAAAGTAGGGTATGGGGAGGAAAGAGAGCCAAATCAAAGGATAGAGAAGTCTTCAGGAGCATGAGCAGGCTGCAGACCCTTCCCTCCTCTGCCCCTGTGGGACTCTGGCTTCTGGTGGGGCCGGACCTGGGCAGATGTCTGATCTGGAGCTGTGTATTGCAGAGAGGTGTCGCAGCCGTTAGCGGTGACATGGGACACACCACGGGCTGACTTCAGACAGATACTGAAGTGCAGATTTTCAGACTCCTCCTTCTTAGAAAGGAGCCAGCCTGCAGGGAGAAAGAAGTGTGAGAAAGTGAAAGAAGTGACCCTAGGAAAGCAGACAGCTACGGTGGGACACTGCCTCTCTGTTGTAGAGGGGAAATGTGGCATCTGAGGGGTCCCTCACTGTGGTGCTTAGGGCAGTGGTGGTGGGATGGGTGCTTTCTGCAGGGATCTCTTGCTGTGGAATACATGAGGAGACTTGTGCGGTCTCTGGCTGTGAAGCGCAAAGGGGAACATTCAAATTTTTTCGCTGAAGCACGCATGTGGACAAGGGGTCCCATCCCGCAGAGGGCCTTCCTCGGGGGATACACGTGGAGGATCACTCACTGAGGCCTTCCATCTCAGGCAAGAGCTCTGCTGGCCAGACAAACTGGGCAGCTCCATCAGGCTGCAGTAGAAGCTCCTGGACGTAGCACAGATTGATGACCACCTCCTCGTTAGGAGGCAGGGTCCCTAAGAAACAAGCGAACACAGGACCCCAAAGATCCCCTTGCTCCTGCAGGTATCTGAAATTCTCCATGCCTGAAGCGGTTTTGCACAGCTGCTGAGCCTGCCACAAAGGGAGGAAAATGTGTCAAAGAGGTTTCCACAGGGTTTCATTCTCCCTTTATCTCAACCCCTGGATCACCTCCTCCCACTGCAACCCCAGTACCTCCTCCTTCTCCCAGAGCATTGCTTCTATACGAGTGTCCCCCATGGTAGCGTAGAAGGAGTGGACAACAGTGTCCAAGTCCACAGGGAAGACGAACATAGTCTGTCTTGAAAATTCCTTCGTATTGCGGAAAACCAGCTTGGACACCACATCGGCCACAAAGTCCTGGATGGTTACATTTACTGTCACACTTTCCAGCTCCACTTGAGGATGGGAAGAAAAAAAATATATTCCCTTCTGGAACAAGCCTGAGGGAGACACAAGAGCTGTCAGACTCCCTGATTGCCACTAGGAGGATTTAAATGTGAGGTGTCTCTGTGTAGTGGGAAAGAGTTGTGTCCAAATCTGCCACAGTTGTGGAAGCTGACAAATAGCAATGAGGCTGTCAACGTGATTCCCTCAGATCACAGTTCCTCATCCCTCTATGCCCCTTTCTGTCTAATGCACACCTCAACAGTGCCCTCAGATTGCCTACTGTGCCATTTCTTTGTCTTAGTTCAGGCCTATCACAGCATTAGGAGGAGTCTGTCTGCCCCCAAGCACGTGGCATGGGACAGTCCCGTCATAGAGCTTCATCAAATGGCAGGAGGTGCCTTGCAGCTCCTCAGCTCTTCCTACCAAATCTCAGAGACAGGAGTAGGTCCCACTGTCTGCTTCAAGAATAATGCTCCAAAGTGTTCAGTTTGATTTTTAGCTTAAGCAGATATAATCCGTGGTTTGGGCTGCTGGAAGGGAAGGGGGTCCATATCAAGGGCACTGAGAGTCACAGAAAGTCATTTCACCTCCTTTTTTATTGTCAGCAGTGAAGATGTTTTTCACTGACCTCCGTTTCTCATGTGTCATACTTGTATACGATTTATGAGAGAACAACAATGTGTAAGTCTGAATTTGGTTGGAAGATGGCTTTGGGAACCTCTCTGCATGCTATGACAGCAGCCCATGGGAAGGCAACCTTCTCCATACCTTTGCCCTTCATTCAAGATCTCATTTTAGGGCTGAGTTTGGGCATCAAACTTGACGGTAAAATGTGTTGCAGTAGTTCCTTAGTAAGGGTGGTGGAACACTGTATTAGGAATACAGTGACACTGAGCGAAGGAAGGTGTGAGACCTTCACAGAGGTTGCTGTAAAGGCTTGGAAGTGGGTGGGGTACAGAAGACAGAATAGTTCACCTGGACATGATGATGCAACTCACTGATGAAGCGATGTACCTCTGTATCACAACATAGTAGGGGGTGATTTAGCACCGCAATAGAGGTGATGCAATGTCATAGCACTAAAGAGCGTTGCGCCCCCCCACCCCGATCCCACAGCAGCCGATGTTTCTTCTGCATCAACCTCCCATTTTGCAATGGTTTCCCTGGAAACCTTTATGCACTATTGGTGAGATGAATCACACTTACAAAAACATCTTTGGCTATGCCAACCAGAAAAAGTGAAGGCTGACTAGTGAAACCTGACAGATTGCTCAGGGAAGTGGTGGCTGCCCCATCCCTGAAGTGTTCAAGGCCAGGTTGGATGGGGCCTTGAACAGCCTGACCCAGTGGGAGGTGTCCCTTTCCATGGCAGGAGAGTTGGAATTAGATGACCTTTAAGGTCTCTTCCAACACAAACAATTCTATGATTCTATGACTAGAGGCCATGCCCCCAATTTCCCACAATGTTGAGATGTGCCTCTGTCAGCGGCCCAAGGAATCAGTTCCTTCCCACACTGCTCTCCCAGATCAAATCTTCCCCACTGCCCACAGATGCCACCCTTCTGCCCCCAACTCACCCCTATATATAGGCTGTTTGCACAGCATGCCAGTTTTCCTCATCTTGACTCTTTGGTTGAAGACAGCTTCTGCGTGGACAAGAGCATAAAGTGACCTATGAGGACCTCATAAAAAAAAATCCTGGGCATCTTCATCCTCCATTCCTGATAGATATGAAGCTCCCCCCACAACAAACATGGACCAAGATGACTCCCTGCTTCTTCACATCCCACATCAGGGTTCTTTTTATCTGACTCTCACCTGTTTGGTAGCAGATTAGTAGTAGACAGGCCTGGGGTGGGAACTACAGGTGTCAAAAAAGCCTCCTGGTTCAATGGGCGGGTGGTGTTTAATTGAGATTAGAACACGAGGAAGGTGGGAGCAATGATGGCTCATAGCCTAAGGCACAGCTTGAGTTTGGGCCTGAGCAGTGAGTAGCAGAAAAAAGGATCCGGAATTGATCCTTGAATTGGGGAAGGGAATGGATGACAATTTATAGTTGGGATGCATGGATGCACATCCAGGGAAGTGGGAGCAGGAGGGTGTTGGTGGAGTCGATGAGCAAGTGAAGTTGTGTGGAAAGTGAGGGAGAGGATGATAAAATGTGCCTGGCTTGTGACTGCTCTGTTGATGAGGCACCTGAACCCATCAGGTCTGTGTACACTTCCAAGAGTGAACTGAGCCTTGACTCAGGCATCCACACATTGGACAGCAGGGCCATTTGCAGCAAGGAGCCTGGCACAGGTGAGGCCATCCAGTCTAGCTGTCCCCCATAGGTCCTGTGCTATAGACACTGGCATAACATGCCCGTCTTGGAAATGACAGGACGTCTAAAATGATACCAGACCCATGTTTCAACAACTAAATCTCACTCCTAAAGTGAAAATAAGAGGAAACCTTCTTCCTTAGCACAACAGTAGGATTCGGTTCAAGATTATGATGTATAAATGTAGATATTTGAATTAGATACATTAGGATTAACTTCCAAAGGAGTTTGGCAGCAGGCACAGAAATAGTAGGGTGAGAATGGGGCAACAGAATAAACGAGGAGTGAGAGGACTACGAGGGGAGATAGAATGAGGGAAGGATGGAGGTATGTGCATTCTCAGCTGCAGGGATTCTGATGGAGGAATGTTGTACACTGAGGAGTTAGTGGCCCACACAGCAGTTGACCTGTGGAGGCACAGGACATGCCCGTGCCATGCTGCCCATACTGGGCTGCACAAATCCCACAGCTGCAGGAGAACCTCAGCCAGCTAGGTGTGTTGGAACCAGCTCTGGACCATGCGCATCATAACTTGCTGGAGGGGGCAGAGCTCTAGTCCATGCTGGACAGCTCAGGCTTCTGAGGTTCTCAGCATCTGAGGGGGTAGAAGATGATCTAAGCCGTTTGCTCTTTCTTCATAGCATCAACTCTAAGAAATGACATTTCAAATGATGCTTTGCAGGATCTGAGTGTCTGTCTTGTTGGGGTCTGTAGCAAACCAGCACCCACTCCCTGGGGCACAGCTTGGGGGAGGGGGCTGGGGTGAGAAGAATATTCTGGGAAAAGAATAACAAGAACTGAGAACCGGACTGGCCCCTGCACAAAGAAGGGCGGGGGAGTCACAAGGCACTTGGCTCAGGTGGTTTTCCTGGTGAACTGGGAAGGTAGAGAGGAATCTGAATGTCCCAGCCCAGTCAAAGTGCTAATGTGTTCCAAGAAACACGGGGCAGCAGAAGGAAAAGGCAAAGGAAACGGGTGCTGTGTTTGACCTTTACTGACAGGCTTGGAGTGGAGACAGGGGCATTCCGAACCCAAGTGGTGTCCCTGCATGAGCAGCACAGGGGGGTCCCAGCAGCAACTGGCTGGGTTGGGGGTACAGAGCGTCTGGAGAGAGGGTTCGGAGTAGGGGAGCTTGAGGACCCCAGTGGGGATGGGGCACAAGCGCAGCAGCAGCATCTCTGTGCAGCATCACCCAGTGCTTCAGACAGGAAGGGGGTCAGCAAAGCAGTCTTCCCATCTTCATCCTTCACCTTGCAAACCAGGCTGGGGCAGTGGGGGCCCCAGGGAGGCAGGAGGGATCATCCCCCATGCTCTGCTCTCACTGTGGAGCCGCCCGGGAGCTGCAGGTCAGGCTGCGCTGGGGACCAGGCAGAGCCAACCCTGATTCCTGGAAACCCACCCCATTACCCCAGGGTTAAACTGAGGGCTCTGAACAAAATCTGAGACAGGGTGACATGACTCTAATGATGCATGCGTAGTCTTTCAGTTTATCTGTCCAAATTCTTGCATGGCAGCAGCAGAACTCATCAGTCCAGGCTGCTCTGGAGCTGGACTTAATAACCTTAAAGGTTGGACTTGATGTTCTTGGAGGTCTTAATGATTCTATGACTCTCTGAAAATCGGTGCAGAGGGTGGAAAGAATTGTCTCTAAAAGTCTCTCACACCCAGTGGAAGCGGCGCATGGTCCTACCGGTGTCTCCCAGGCAGGACAGCGGCACTGAGAGCTGGGAGGAGCTCAGGTTCCCTTCTGTGCCAGCACAGCCTAAAAGACCTGAGCTCACGGTCCCTTTTCCCTCACACATGTAAATCACAAATGGCTCCACAAGAACCAAAATAAGTTTTTCGTGTGAACCTGTGGTCTGCGTGGAGTGAAAGCAAAGAGAAAAGTTGAATTAAAAAGAGAGGAAAGAAAATCAGCAGGTCCAAACCCATCACCAGGGCTCGGACTTTGCTCACCACCACATGCAAGGACAGCTATGATTCTCCTTGTTTTACTCATATATCTCTGGTGCTCTCAGAGACTCCCACCTCTAGTCAGCCACCCCTGGTGTCAAATTGTACTTTGGTAACCCTCTGGATTCTGGAGCGCTTCTTCCTCACAGGATTTCCTGGGGAGACAGTGCCTACTTGATGAAACCTAGAGTTGCTAAACTGATAAAAGACTAAAAACATGATTTGTTTTCATAGTAGAAATCCTGGTTTACCAGCAACTGCTTTTAAGGAACCCAATAACAACATCCCTATGCCTGCACATCCATGTGCCTGTATTCTATTTTCTGTCAGGTTAGAGGCTGACTTTATAAATATCACGTTCCATGCATGTGCCTCATGGTGAATTTGCACCATAGTGCACTGTCCTCAACCTTAGAGATCCCAAAAGTGTTGGTGCAGCAAACACAGACACCTCCAAGCCTTTTCCAGGATAGGGCAAGCACAAATGTAGGCAGGCAAATGCACGCATGCACACAGAGCAGCTCTGCAATCCTTCCACGAGGAGGAAGGGAGGATGGATGCACAAGCAAACTCACTCACCATGGAACGGTACCCAGCGGCAGCAGCGAGCAGGCACAGGGCAGCCCCAGACTGAACCCTCTCAGCTGCAGCATGAGGAGATGTTGACAGGAGGGGAAGGAGGAGAAGGAGGAGGAGAAAGAGGGCTGGTCTGTACAGAGATGGATGACAGCTCGCTGCCACTGTCGCAGTATCTAGGCAGAATCCAGGAAAGGGAACAGGCAACGTACATTGCAAATCTGAAATTGTATTTGAAATGCAGATGCTGTCCTGCCACAGCTTGAATAATCAGTGGCATCAGCACATGCAGACAGGCCGCACTGTGATTCTGTGTTTTCTGTAAAGCAACTCCTTCTTTTCATAGCAGAAAGATTTGTTGCCTTTCTGGACAATGAGATCATTTCCTTGCAGTTCTGTCATAAAATTTTGGTCCCACCTTCACTCCCTGGATTAGAGGCACCAACGCTCCCTGCCTGCTGTGGCCCAAACTGTAGTGTCTGTACATCAGAGAAAGATCTGTTCCACACCATGTATCAGTGTGACACGGGGATGGGAAGCTCAGGCATTTATTCACAGGTTGCTGTGGACATTATTTTTCCCTCCGTCCCAGAGCTTTCCATGCTCTCTGATTTCATTACATTGAAGAAAGAAACAGTTCTGTGTGTACAGTGGCTCCTTAAATCATAGAATCACCAGGTTGGAAGAGACCCACCGAACCATCGAGTCCAACCATTCCTATCAAATACTAAACCATGTCCCTTAGCACCTCATCCACCCGTCCCTTAAACCCCTCCAGGGAAGGTGACTCAACCCCCTCCCTGGGCAGCCTCTGCCAGTGCCCAATGACCCTTTCCGTGAAAATTTTTTTCCTAATGTCCAGCCTAAACCTCCCCTGGCGGAGCTTTAGACCATTTGCATAAAGCCCTTTCCACTTCCCTTCTTTCTTCATGTGGCTTTGGACTGCCCAGCAGGAGAGTGATTTGTGGATGAGCCATCACTGTCCTATCTCATTCAACACGGAGAAAAGAAAATCGGAAATCTTGTCAAGGGACATCATAGCTAAACAAGAGAAACTCAGTGGCACACAGCATGCAGTAGAGAAATCTTTGAGTGAGACAACCCTTTAAAGAAATGGGTTTTTTGCCTAAAGCCAGGTTGGGCAGTGCTTTGGGGATGACAGTGGTAGTAAAGCCAATCTCTAAGATGGAGAATTTCCGCAGGAAGAAGTACATAGGAGTCTGAAGTCGACGGTTTATCAGGTTGATGGTGACTGTAAGAATGTTACCTACTAAAGTAAAGACATAGGTGACTAACACGTCGGTAAAGAACACATACTGGAGTTGATCACCACCAGTGAAACCCAAGAAGGTGAACTCCTTCACTGTTGTCTTCTTCTCAGAGCTTTCCCCATGTGAGTCATTATGCCAGCACTATTTAATTGGTTTGTTCTAGTTTCTTCCCATCCCCAGAGGACGTGTGATGATCTCCCAAGAAAGCATCCTGTCTGGTCTTCTGAGACAGTCATCGTTTGTCACAGATGTGCCCTCTGCCTTCGCTTGGTCAATTGACTGGGTTCATGGTTCATTCCAAGTGCTAAAATGTTTAGAGAGCAGTGGATAGGATTCATTTTACAGATCTTCAATATCAACAGTGTGCACCTGTGATTCGGATCCCCACCCATTGATACGTAAAGGCAATTTATACCGTAGGGCATCCAGGCTTCCACTTTGATTTCGGAAGTGTTTGAAAATCCCACCCAAAGCCCCAGCGCATCTCCCATGTTGCCAAACCCAACAGCTGCAAAGTAGGGACAGGGGTAAGGACAAGAGTCGTCTCAGGTGATCTTTGTCTCAATCCAAGACAGGCATTAAGGGACTGTCTGCAGTCTAGAGAGGAATACTGATCCCTCCAAAGGATGAGTCATGCAATAATTGTAGTCATCCAGCTTAAGAAAAATAAATCACATCCCATCAATCCTTTTTAGCCATGCACAAAGCAACTTAGAAGTAAAAGTCAGAGTCCACAAACACTTAAGAAGATTGATGCTGCTCTTTTTCTTGGCTCCATCTTAAGAACCTTCTTCATGAGGCACCAGTGTGAGTCATCCTGAGTCGCAGTGGAGTGTGAAGAGTTTTCACAGATGCCCTGAAGCAGAAACCACTAATTCATCAGATGAGACAGCCTCCAGCGGATTGCTTGGTAAAGGTTTCATTGCCCAGCACAGAGGGAAACAGGTCACATGGAAATAACTTCGCTATAGACACCTACTTTTATGCATTCCTGTGTTTGAACTGAAATCTATATTCAAAGCTGGTCAAATCAATCACAGCCTTTAAGTGATTATTTCTTGCCTCTAACTAAATAGGAAGGATTCACAAACTTGCATTATGAATACCTAAAATAAGCAGAATCACACCCAAAAAGACCAGAAGGAAGGGAAGAAAGCGAGTGAAAAAGAACTCACTGACATCTCACAGTTCAGAGGGGTTGCTTATTATCAAGGAGAACACAGGGACCATTGCTCCAAGAACAAATTCATATAAGAGTCAATGTCCACCATGTATCAACAAAAGTACCTAGTCTCTTTATGATATATTTTGGGACAAGGGACCTTTGTAGCCATGGATACCTGAATATTCACGTGTCCTTTTATAAGTCTTGTACCAGTGTGTAACACTGAATGGAGAAGTGCAGGGCACGGCACAGCCACTAGAAGGAAGCAAGTGGTGCTCATCATCTCACCTACTGTCACACGTCTACAGCAAGAGTGTGATGCTCAACTGACTAAACCCTGGCAACCCTGGCATTTGAGATGCATCAGGGTACACACACACGCCGTGTGGTCAGATACGGTACAGGATCCACAGGATCTCTTGCCGTCTTTGGCAAGAGAACAAATCAAAATGAAGATGTCTCTGTGTAAAAGCAAGGTGTGGTTGTGCACAACGGCCACCTGAACTCTTCTAACTGGAAATTGGTATCTTAGACAATTGTGACTGAGTGACCCATCGCCACAGTGTAAGGAGGCTCATTGAAGCTGGGCAAGAGGGACAAGCTAAGGAATGACCAACAACTGTTGTAAAGGAAGCTGAATTTGTCCAAACACAAGGGAATCTTTGTTTTAGACACACGGCTGCACCAGCAGCTCATCAGGTTGTGTACGTGGCCTTCCCTGCCAGGACTAGTGGAGGGTAACATCCTCCTGATCCAGCCAGAAGAGCATGATGGAAGGATAAAGGGAATGGCCTCAAGCTCCGCCAGGGGTGATTTAGGCTGGACATTAGGAAAAAATTTTTCACAGAAAGGGTCATTGGGCACTGGAACAGGCTGGCCAGGGAGGTGGTTGATTCACCTTCCCTGGAGGAGTTTAAGGCACGGGTGGATGAGGTGTTAAGGGACATGGTTTATTGTTTGATAGGAATGGTTGGACTCAATGATCCGGTGGGTCTCTTCCAACCTGGTGATTCTGTGTGATTCTGTGATTATTCTGTATGCATGGCTCAATAAATGTAAAATACAACAACCTGACAGCTAATGAAACAAACCTTGAAGGCAGTGATGAGCTTGAGCTGACTTCAAGCCATGTATTCCTTCCTGGGATGCCCAGCATCGTGTTGGCAAACACAGAAAGACTGGTAATGGGTATCACAAGTCTATGATAATTCAGGCAATTGCAATTGCTTGTGCTGTGATTTCAGTTTATTGCTGTATTGCTCCATTAAATCAAAATCCCTCATATCTCTAAATGGGTACATTTTTCACTAAACATAAAACCCTTCTCACGTGGAACAGCTAAAAGAAGGTGGTCAGAGAAGCTGGGCTATGACATCAATCACCATTCAGCTCTGAAGAGCCAGACATCCGTAGAATTGCATTCAATTTCCTGAACATAAGCATCTAAACCAATTTATGCACAGCAGGAAGATCATAGAATCATAGAATCACTAGGTTGGAAAGGACCCACTGGATCATCGAGTCCAACCATTCCCAGATGTAACAAAGGACTTTCTGGAGAACTAAATACTTCTGGGACAGCAAATTTATGTCAGCTGTGTTAACCTGAATTCTATCAAAAATTCAGGTTTATAGTGAAGGATGGGCCTTGGAAATGCCTGGTTATATCCCTTAACTCCAAACAGGTTATAGGATAAGGAGCTTCACTTGACAAATGCAAATGCATACAGCTATCCAAAGGGAGGTAAAATAATTTCCTTTACTAGATTTGATTCTAAGAAGTTCTATATTTAGGAAGTTAATAAAATTTTACATGCCATGGCATGTAAGGGGCCTAATTATTCTGTTTTCTTTATTACAGCTAATAAGGATCTGTGCATTTCAGCTGCAGGCAACAGACTGTTGTGCAGAGCTCTCACAGAACTGTTGATCCCCACCACAATTTTCCTGTAGGAACCACCCACACCAATGTTGCTCGTGACCCTCGATACCAGCGATGGGGCAGACACAGTCTCTCTGAACAACCTGGGCCTGGGCCTCTCCACCCTCACAGGAAAATCATTTCTTCCTAAGGTCTCATCTCAATCTCCCCTCTTTCAGCTGAAAATCGTTCCCCTTTGTCCTATCCCTGCAATCCCTGATCAAGAGCTCCTCCCCAGCCTGCTGCAGGACAATCCATAGGCGTAAGTCTAGACTCCTAAGGCTCTCACTAGAATTTCTGCCCAAACTATACCGTGCAAATAGAAAGTAAAAAAAAAAACCCTATGGGAATCAGATCCTCCATCACACTCCAGTGAATATCTCTGTATGCAGCTCGGTCAGCCTCTTTGTCCTTCTTGCTGCAATTTTCTTTCTCTCCTGTGCATTCATCTCCATCCTAATATTTTCATCCTGGACCAATCTTAGAGGACAGGAGAGAGTAATAAAATAATCTTTTCTGCGTTAATCAAAATTAATCAGATTTACATCTCAGAAATGTGATTTCAGCCCAGTCCTCTGACGCACTCCCTCTCAAAGTGCCTGAACCAAGGCTTCCTGGCTTAACCTTTCCCAGAGACTGTGGTTCTGCTCTGCCTGGGTACGGTGAACAATGCTTCTACTTCTGGAGCCGAGAGCTGCTCATTCATCACCTGTGGTGAAGAAAGAAAGAGCTGAGAGGCAGGAAAGTGTTCCCTACCTGCTCAAATGCAGCACATGGCACCTACACCTGGGACCTCTTTGCCTACTAACAAGCATCGGGACCATTGGAGAGAGCATGGCATGTTCCACCAGTTCTTGAAGGTAATCATGAGCCACATCTACCAGCAGCACACGAGTGTTGCTTCACCCGCTTCTTTGAAGAACTTGATCTCTGTGGGTGCAACAAGACTGGATGCATCCTGGCACAATTTGAAAAAAGGCAGCTGGACCTGTTTGTGCTGATGGAGACCATCACATTGCCCTTGAAATGGTCTTCCCGGAGAATCACACGTGTCCCAAGAGGCAGAGTCAAAGAAGCTGCCCAGGTTTAGTGGAGAAGCAGGAGTTTGGGGCTGTTGGGTCAGAGTGAGAGGTGGCCAGGATATGCTCTGCGAGCAACACGTCTGAAGTCAAACACAATTCCACAGACCCCCAGTGAGGCAGGTTGTCCATAGACCCCAGTGAGGTGAGTTTTCTCAACTTGGCCTCTTTGCCAAGGACACATCACCTTGGGGCTGGCTCTTGGAGGAAAGTGGAGATCCAATCAAGCAGATGACAGGCAAAGGCTGTGCCAAAAGTAGATCTCATCCACCAACTCTTCCCACTCCTCCACTGGCCCGAATGTTTAGTTTTTCTTCTTTGTGACCCACCATTCAATTAACAGCCTGGCACTAATCAGCCAATGGCCCCAAGCCCAAGCTCCAGATCTGCAGTCGGTGCTGCAGCCCTGGCATGGGGACTGAAGGATGTTCAGCCCCACTGAAGGATGCTCAGCACCACTGAGGGGTGTTCAGACCCACTGAAGGATGTTCAGCCCCACTGAGGATGTTCAGCCCCACTGAAGGATGCTCAGCCCCACTCAGGATGCTCAGCCCTGCTGAAGGATGTTCAGCCCCACTCAGGATGCTCAGCCCCACTCAGGATGCTCAGCCCCACTGGGGAAGCTCAGCCCCACTGAGGGATGTTCAGCCCCACTGAAGGATGCTCAGCCCCACTCAGGATGCTCAGCCCCACTCGGGATGCTCAGCCCCACTGCAGATGCTCAGCCCTACTGAGGGATGTTCAGCCCCACTGAAGGATGTTCAGCCCCACTCAGGATGCTCAGCCCCACTGAAGGATGCTCAGCCCCACTCAGGATGCTCAGCCCCACTCAGGATGCTCAGCCCCACTGAAGGATGCTCAGCCCCACTGAGGGATGTTCAGCCCCACTGAAGGATGCTCAGCCCCACTGAAGGATGCTCAGCCCTGCTGAAGGATGTTCAGCCCCACTCAGGATGCTCAGCCCCACTCGGGATGCTCAGCCCCACTGAAGGATGCTCAGCCCCACTGAGGGATGTTCAGCCCCACTGAAGGATGCTCAGCCCCACTCAGGATGCTCAGCCCCACTGAAGGATGCTCAGCCCCACTCAGGATGCTCAGCCCCACTCAGGATGCTCAGCCCCACTGAGGGATGTTCAGCCCCACTCAGGATGCTCAGCCCCACTCGGGATGCTCAGCCCCACTGCAGATGCTCAGCCCCACTGAGGGATGTTCAGCCCCACTGAAGGATGCTCAGCCCCACTCAGGATGCTCAGCCCCACTGAAGGATGCTCAGCCCCACTCAGGATGCTCAGCCCCACTGAAGGATGCTCAGCCCCACTCAGGATGCTCAGCCCCACTGAAGGATGCTCAGCCCCACTCAGGATGCTCAGCCCCACTCAGGATGCTCAGCCCCGCTGAAGGATGCTCAGCCCCACTCAGGATGCTCAGCCCCACTGAAGGATGCTCAGCCCCACTCAGGATGCTCAGCCCCACTGAAGGATGCTCAGCCCCACTCAGGATGCTCAGCCCCACTCAGGATGCTCAGCCCTGCTGAAGGATGTTCAGCCCCACTCAGGATGCTCAGCCCCACTCGGGATGCTCAGCCCCACTGGCGAAGCTCAGCCCCACTGAGGGATGTTCAGCCCCACTCAGGATGCTCAGCCCCACTCGGGATGCTCAGCCCCACTGCAGATGCTCAGCCCCACTGAGGGATGTTCAGCCCCACTGAAGGATGCTCAGCCCCACTCAGGATGCTCAGCCCCACTGAAGGATGCTCAGCCCCACTCAGGATGCTCAGCCCCACTGAAGGATGCTCAGCCCCACTCAGGATGCTCAGCCCCACTCAGGATGCTCAGCCCCACTGAAGGATGCTCAGCCCCACTCAGGATGCTCAGCCCCACTGGCGAAGCTCAGCCCCACTCAGGATGCTCAGCCCTGCTGAAGGATGTTCAGCCCCACTCAGGATGCTCAGCCCCACTCGGGATGCTCAGCCCCACTGGGGAAGCTCAGCCCCACTGAGGGATGTTCAGCCCCACTGAAGGATGCTCAGTCCCACTCAAGGTGTTCAGCCCCACTCAGGATGCTCAGCCCCACTGAAGGAAGCTCAGCCCCACTCAGGATGCTCAGCCCTGCTGAAGGATGTTCAGCCCCACTCAGGATGCTCAGCCCCACTCGGGATGCTCAGCCCCACTGGGGAAGCTCAGCCCCACTGAGGGATGTTCAGCCCCACTGAAGGATGCTCAGCCCCACTCAAGGTGTTCAGCCCCGCTCAGGATGCTCAGCCCCACTGCAGATGCTCAGCCCCACTGCAGATGCTCAGCCCCACTGAGGGTGCTCAGCCCCGCTCAGGATGTTCAGCCCCACTCAGGATGCTCAGCCCCACTGAGGATGCTCAGCCCCACACAGGATGCTCAGCCCCATTCAGGATACTCAGCCCCACTGAGGTTCTGCAGCTCCTGCCGTGCCCTGCTCCTCCCACACGGCTTTGCTCACGGCGCTGGCCCCGCCTCCCCGCCCACCTCCCCGTGTCTCCGCTGTCCGTCAGTCCATCTGTCCGTCTGTCCTCCCGCCCCTCGCTGCCGCCTCTCCCTCCCAGCCCCGCATCCCGCGCCGGCCCGAGCATCTTTGGCTCCATCCCCCGGGTTCACTCTTAGCTCTGCCCCTGCGCGCCCTCCCCTCCCTCATACCTCTGTCCGTCCGTCCATTCATCCATCCATCCGTCCGTCCGTCCATCCGTCCGTCTGTCCGGGCCGACTCTGCCCTGCATCCCGGTGAGTGTCCGCTGGTTTGCACTTCGCCGTCCCCACTCCTCGTGGTCCCCGCTCCTGTCCCCGTGCCCGGAGTCCCCCTGTCCCCAGGCTCTGACCACCCTCACCCCGACACCCCCGTCTCTCTCTGCCCACCGTGGGGTGCAGGGGGGATTGTCCTGGGGCTCCCACCCTGTCGTCCCAGAGCCCCAGCTGGGGAAACTGAGGCTGATGTGTCAGAGACAGAGACTAGGGTGCATGGACTGGAGGGGGGATTGCCCGGAGGAGAAGGACCAGGGGGTGTTGGGTGACAGCAACTGAACATGAGCCAGCAGTGTCCCAGGTGGCCAAGAAGGCCAATGGCATCTTGGCTTGGATCAGACACGGCGTGGCCAGCAGGGCCAGGGAGGTTCTTCTCCCTCTGGACTCAGCACTGGGGAGACCGCACCTCGAATCCTGGGGTCAGTTCTGGGCCCCTCAGCACAAGAAGGATGTTGAGGCTCTGGAGCGAGTCCAGAGAAGAGCAACGAAGCTGGTGAAGGGGCTGGAGAACAAGAGGAGCAGCTGAGAGAGCTGGGGGTGTTTAGGCTGGAGAAGAGGAGGCTGAGGGGAGACCTCATTGCTCTCTCCAACTCCCTGAGAGGAGGTTGTGGAGAGGAGGGAGCTGGGCTCTTCTCCCAAGGGACAGGGGACAGGACGAGAGGGAATGGCCTCAAGCTCTGCCAGGGGAGGTTCAGGCTGGACATCAGAAAAAAATATTTCACACAAAGGGTCATTGGGCACTGTCAGAGGCTGCACAGGGAGGGGGTCGAGTCAACTTCCCTGGAGGGGTTTAAAAGAAAGGTAGACGAGGTGCTCAGGGACATGGTTTAGTGGCAGAAAGGAATGGTGGATTCAATGATCCTGGTGGTCTTTTCCAACCAAGTGATTCTGTGATTTTGTGATTCTGTGGAGTGAGGGAGGATCCTTTCACCTGGTGTTTGGTCAGAAGGCACCAGACTACACCCTCCCCACAGCGCCTTTCTGGGATTTGCTCTGCAATCATGGAATTCTGATGTCTCTGTGTCCACCCATGAATTACCTGTCCCAAAAGGGACCTCGTCTGCAAATCTATCCATGCAGCCATGGACGGATAGCAGGTGTTTGTTCATCCCAGTACAGTCCCCTCCATCCATCCATCCATCCATCCATCCATCCATCCATCCATCCACTCTTGTCTTCACACCTTCTTCCCCCCATCTCTCCTTTCTGTTGCTCAGATCTCTCCCGTGGTGAGGATGGGATGCAGATCTCTGTGATGCAGAGATAATTCCTGTGACACCTCGGTGCTCAGGAACAGGGATTTCTGAATCCCTGGCTTTGCCCTGGCTGTATGTGATGGGCTGGGCCTTCCAGCTGTGTGTGCATTGGGCTGGAGAAATGAGAGGAAATGTTTACCAGAGAGGGGCTGCCCAGTGGTTTCTATGGATCTCTCCTCTCACAGGAGACCCTTCTTCTCTGCAGATCTCCAGAAATGTGGCATCAGAGCTTTGGACTCCTACAAAAATCCTACAGCGATGACAGTGAGCAAGGGATCGGATAAGGGAGGGGTATTTGGGGAATGGGGAGATGTTTCCAAAGTGGGAGGGTGAGCAACCATAGAGGAAACACTCTGGATCTTCCCAGGGTGAAACAAGGATGGGAATGGCCAAGAGCTCTACAGGAACCAGGCGGGGAACAGAACTGGCCTCTTCTCCCAAGTGACAGGCGACAGGACAAGAGGCCTCAAGCTCTTCCAGGGGAGGTTCAGGCTGGACATTAGGAAAAAATCTTTCATGGAAAGGGTCATTCTATGATTCTATGAAGAAGAGAAGCTGGGGGCATGGAGCAGACACTGTTCTATGTCAGGCTCCCACTTGACCCTCAGTAACGCTGGGCACCTGGTCTTGGTGTTCAGGGTGGGAACAGCCACATCCTTGAAGCATCCCCAGCCACCTCCTTGTGTTGTTCCCATGTGCTGATGGACAGGTTGCCTCTCTCTCAACAGCAAGAGCATCCTTTCTGCTGGGGAAGCAGCTCCACGTGCCCCTGTGCTCAGTGCCTCTGCGCAACGTTGTGGTGGATGTTGCCATCCAGGATTATGTGGCTGACGTGGCCTCTGAACTCATCTACCAGAACAAGAGTCAGATCTCCAAAGAAGTCGTCTTCGTCTTCCCCCTGGGCTCCCACATGGCCATCTACTCCTTCCAGGCCCGCAGCGAGGATGCCGAGGTCCAGGTCCTGCTGCAGGATGAGGTACCAGCATCCAGGGATGAGTGCACGAGCCCCGCCAAGGGCACAGGCTGAGCAGCCCAGGGCCTGCCTGGCCATCAGCTTTCTGTCCTCCCCTTCCCACCCAGACCCAGCGGCTGCACGAGGCTACAGAGGGCTGGGATGATCTGCAATGCCTTAAGAATCAGTCTGAGCACTCGGGAGAGTTGTTTGCCTGCTCCCTGGGCACCCTGCCCCCTGGCAGGGAGGTGGTTGTAACCTTGCGCTATGTCCAAGAGCTCTCCCGGGAGCTGGATGGAGCAGCCCGCTTTGTGCTGCCATCCACGCTGCATCCCCACATGATTCACTACGGTAAGTGACCCCACGAGGAACGTGCCCTCCCAGCCACACACCCCATGGGACATCACGGGCTCCCCATATGCTTTATGGGCACAATGCAACTTCCCTTTGCACCCCGCGGGGGATGCACATCTCCCTCCTTGCAGCCCTGGACAGAGCCACATGTCCTTGTGCCCCACGAGGGCACCCACACCTCCCACTCTCATGTCCCACAAACAGACCCCAAGCCCCTCTATGGCCTAAATAACCCCCCAGCTCTCTTCACACGTCCTGTGCATGCAGGGAGCGCCTTTACCCTCCCCAAAGCCCTGTTCCTCCTTGCAGTCTCTGATTGCTTTGTGGACAAGCCGTCCTACAGCCTGCTGCTCACTGTCAGCCTGCGGTCAGCTCGGAGAGTGGTCGATGTCCAAGCCAACTTTGACCTCACCCCTTTGATCTACACTGCCCAGGACCACAGTGCTGCACAGGTTTGCCTTCCCGTGATCATGGGGGGACGTGGGGAAGGGGATCAGTGCCCGTGCTCCTAGCTGGGTGCTGGGGCTGGTCCCCTCCTCCTGCATATGAACAGGCGTCCCTGCTTCAGGTCTCCTTGGCTGGAAGTCCTCCAAGAAACAAGGATTTGGAGCTGTGGGTGTATTTTGGAGAACCCAGTGCGGTCAGTGCTGTGCTGGAGAAGGGAGACCCTGAGGCCCCCGCAGGTGAGAGCAGCTGGGGAGCGGAGATGGGCACCCTCTGGGGCACTGGAGCATGGGGAGACACTGGGGACTCTGGGGGTGAGGTCTCACCAGGCATGGGATGGGATAGTTCGGGTTGTAGGGCTCCATGGTGCAGAGCTGGGGACACTGTGTTGAGGTGTCACGCACAGCAGGATACATACGAGCTGGTCTGTGTTGGGATTCACTGGGCAGCTGTACTGGTGGCACTGGTGGGGAACACACAGGGCACTGGGCTGTGCAGTTGGTGGGCAGTGCGGGAGATATTGAGGCACCAGCATGGGGCGTCAAAGGCTCTGGGAGAGTGGAAGCAGAGAGCACAATGAGAATGAGACCCGGGAGGAGGGTCCCTCTCTGGCCTTCATCCCATTCCACAACTCCTCCAGGATCCCTGCTCGGTGACCCCATGGTGTTGGTGATGCTGGCACCCAGCATCCCTGAGGCTGTGCCTGGGCAGCGCCAGTCTGGAGAGTTCATCTTCCTCCTGGACACCACAGTCCTTGATCAGGCGCAGGTACCCCCGCCACGCAGGGGCGCGACCCAGGGGGACTTTGACAGAGGGTCAGAGGCATGAGCACCAACTTGGGGTTTCCAGTGGGGTCCAGAGGCTTTAGGAGGACCAGACTATGGGCAAAGGTATCTGACCTCGTGCTCCCAGTGCCTGCCAGTCACAGCCTGCTGTGTCTTTGCACAGGACACCCTGCTCTTCCTTCTCAAAAGCCTCCCCCTGGGCTGCTACTTCAACATCTACTGCTACGAAACAACCTCCGAGGGCATCTACCCGTGAGCAAACACAGGGCAGGCTGGGCGCTCTGGGGCTGGATTGGGTGCTGGGGAGCAAGGCTGGGAGCTGTGGGGTGGAGATGGGTTCTATAGGGCAGAGATGGGAGCTGTGGGGCAGGGATGGGTACTGAGGGGCAGAGATGGGAGCTGTGGGCAGGGATGGGAGCTGAGGGGCAGGGATGGGAGCTGAGGGGCAGGGATGGGTTCTGTGGGGCAGGGATGGGTGCTGAGGGGCAGGGATGGGTTCTGTGGGGCTGGGATGGGTTCTGTGGGGCAGGGATGGGTGCTGAGGGGCAGGGATGGGTGCTGTGGGGTGGAGATGGGTGCTCTGGGGTGGAAATGGGTGCTGTGGGGCAGGGATGGGTTCTGTTGGGCAGGGATGGGTGCTGTGGGGTAGAGATGGGTGCTGAGGGGCAGGTGTGCATGCTCTGAAATCCGCTGGTAGGTACAGGACAAGGTTGGGCACTGGAGGGCATGACTGGGTGCTTTAGGGCAGGGCTGGATTCTGGGGATGGGATCTTTGTGGCATTGTTGGACAGCACCTCCTGGGGTTCTGCCGAGCAGAGTCTTGTGAGAACCGTGAAGCCAGGTCTCTTCAAGAGCTCCCTCAGGCCCGGCTGTGCTCTGGGACTCAGTCTCAGGGAGTTCCAGGGCCAGCTCAGAGCACCGAGCTCTCCCACCACTTGGCCCCACAGGCAAAGCGTCGAATACACTCAGGACAACCTGAGCGAGGCCATGCGGCGCCTCCCATCCAGCAGCTCCAGCGTGGATGATGCCACCCTGCTGGGAACCCTCCGCTCCATCTACAGCAACTGCCCCCACCCTGGGCACGCGCGCCAGGTCTGGGTCCCAGGGCACGGAGGGCTGGGGGGACGGGTGTCTCGCCAGGAGGAAGAGGACACGGGGGCATGGGTGGAAGAAGCCATGTGGTGGTCACAAGGGAATGAGGAGGATGCGGTGGGGAGTGGAGAAGTGGCTCTGTGTCTCTGGGGTTTCTGTGCTGGAGCATCTCCCAATGAGGGCTCCCACTCTTGAGCTGCCTTTCCAGTTTGGGGCCGCTCTTCCCAGTCTGGAGTCCCTGGGCAGGTCCCCTCCACTCACGTCTCCTGTCTCCCAGCTTTTCATCTTCATGGCCAGGCTGCCCCGTGACGAGGAAGCCATCGTGGCTGAGGTCTGCCGGCACCGCAACAGCCACCGGTAACGGGGACTCTGCTCTCAGCCCTCCAGGCACCCTCTGCTTGTCCACTCGTTTCCATCGCTGATGAGGGCCCCTGGTCACTGGTGTCTGTCCCAATCCATGTGCCCCTCCAGCGTCTCAAAGACCCTTCCCACCCTGCACAGCTCTCCTGAGCCAAGCCCCGCAGTAGGAATCTCCCACGCACAGAGGGTGCAGGGAGGCTGAGGCACAGAAGTTGTACACCCTCATGTGCCCCAGGCTCGGCCCCAGCTCCACTAAGCTGACCCCAGCTCTGCCTCAAGTCTCAGCTCTCCTCTGTCAGCTCCTTGTCCAACCCCAGCTCCAACTCCAGTTCCTCACTCCCTGCTCTTCCTCCTGCCCCCTTGTTCTGCACCCCAGCTTTGTTCCCCTACCTTCCACTCCAGCCCATGTTCTCCAGCTCAGTTCTAGCATCCTTGCACCCACCTCTGGCTCTGATTTCTGACACCTTTCCCTGCTTCCCTCCTAGGTGTTTCTCCTTCTTCTCTAAGGACAGCGCTGCCCTGGCTATAGCCCTGGCCAAGCAGACAGGGGGTGAAGCTGCCTACATCTCCTCTGACAGCGTCATGACATTTGTGGTAGGAACTCGGGAGCCCTGGCAGCTTCCTCCTCTTTTCTACATGGACTTCTGAGTACCCCAGCACCTGGAGAGCCCTCACACAGCAGTCAGGATCCAGCTCCTCAAGGAACCCAGGCACTCAGGCTCCCTGTGACCCACCACCTACCCAGGGAGGACCCAGGTGTCCCAGCTTCTGCCCCACTGCAGACCAGAGACCTGGCTGTGCTCAGGGAATGCAGCTGGGCAGGTGTTCAGGGCCAGGCTGTATGGGGCTTTAAGCAACCTGATCCCGAGGGAGATGTCCCTGCTTATGGCAGGAGGATTGGAATTGGGTGATCTTTAAGGTTCTTCTCCCTCTGTATTTGGCACTGGGGAGACCACTTCTCGAATCCTGGGGTCAGTTCTGGGCCCCTCACCACAAGAAGGATGTTGAGGTTCTGGAGCGAGTCCAGAGAAGAGCAACGAAGCTGGTGAAGGGGCTGGAGAACAAGAGGAGCGTCTGAGAGAGCTGGGGGTGTTTAGCCTGGAGAAGAGGAGGCTGAGGGGAGACTTCATTGCTCTCTATAACTACCTGAAAGGAGGTTGTGGAGAGGAGGGAGCTGGGCTCTTATCCCAAGGGACAGGGGACAGGATGGAAGGGAATGGCCTCAAGCTCTGCCAGGGGAGGTTTAGGCTGAACATTAGGAAAAAAATATTTCACAGCAAGGGTCATTGGGCACTGTCAGAGGCTGCCCAGGGAGGGGGTTGAGTCACCTTCCCTGGAGGTGTTTAAGGCATGGGTGGACAAGGCACTGAGGAGCCTCATGATTGATGGGAATGGTTGGACTTGGTGATCCGGTGGGTCTTTTCCAACTTGGTAATTCTATGATATGATACGATACAATACAGTACAATACGATAATACAAACCGTTCTGTGATTCTAAGGTTCCATGCCACACACATCGCACTGTGCCCCAGGGAACCCTGACAAAGGGACCATGGTCTGAACCCTGGTGGAGCTCCAGACTGGTGCCCTGCCCTCTGTCCCCAGGTGCTGCAGTGCCTGAAGCGAGCCCTCACACCAGCAGCTGTGGGAGTCACTCTGAGCTGGACCCTGCCCCATGGCCTGGAGGCTGAGGTGCTGGGGGGCACCCCAGAGGCCATCTTTCAGGGTCAACACAGCTTGCTCTACGCACAGATCCACGGCCAGGCTCAGGTGAGAGCTGGGACTACAGGCACCTCAGTTGCCTCCCAGCAACCACCAGTAACTTCCCAATACCTCCCAGTAACCCTCTTCTGATCCAGAAACCTCCAGTAAATTCTTATTTGTTCCCAGGATACGGTGGTGGCCAAAGGAGTCATGACCTTGCAGTACAGCCTGGAAGGCCAGGATGTCACTCACACCATTGAGTTCCCACTGTGCCCACAGGGCGATGGCCGGTAAGAGCCTATCCTAAGGGAAGATCCATGCATGCCACCCATTTCTAACTCAGACACCAGCTGGGAGGGGGCCCAGACAGCTTCCAACCTTCCCTCTGTAATCCCAGACTGGCAGAGAACCCAAGTGTCATAGAATCATAGAATCACCAGGTTGGAAAAGACCCACCGGATCATCGAGTCCAACCATTCCCATCAATCACTAAACCATGTCCCTCAGCACCTCGGCCACCCGTCCCTTAAACCCCTCCAGGGAAGGTGACTCAACCCCACCCTGGGCAGCCTCTGACAGTGCCCAATGACCCTTTACTTGAACATTTTTTTCCTAACGTCCAGCTTGAACCTCCCCTGGGGGAGCTTGTGGCCATTCCCTCTCGTCCTGTCCCCTGTCCCTTGGGAGAAGAGCCCAGCTCCCTCCTCTCCACAACCTCCTTTAAGGGAGTTGGAGAGAGCAATGAGGTCTCCCCTCAGCCTCCTCTTCTCCAGGCTAAACACCCCCAGCTCTCTCAGATGCTCCTCTTGTTCTCCAGCCCCTTCACCAGCTTCGTTGCTCCTCTCTGGACTCGCTCCAGAGCCTCAACATCCTTCTTGTGGTGAGGGGCCCAGAACTGAACACAGGATTCAAGGAGCAGTCTCCCCAGTGCTGAGTCCAGAGGGAGAAGAACCTCCCTGGACCTGCTGGCCACGCCGTTTCTGATCCAAGCCAAGATGCCATTGGCCTTCTTGGCCACCTGGGCCACTGCTGGCTCATGTTCAGTCGCTGTCAATCAACACCCCCAGGTCCTTCTCCTCCAGGCAACCTTCCAGCCAGACTTCTCCTAGACTGTAGTTGCCCAGGATTTTTGTGCCCCAAGTGCAGCACCTGGCATTTGGCCTTGTTAAACCTCCTGCCATTGGTCCCAGCCCAGCAGTCCAGCCTGTTCAGATCCCTTTGGAGCCTCCCTACCATGTCCTCCTTCCCTGCTTTGACACCCAGAGGGACAGGGTCCAAGACCCAGGGCATTGCTTTCCTCCAGATGAAGACCCAGGCACCCAGGTTTTCCCTCTGTCCATCCTCACTCCCAAATGGAGAGAACCCAGGTGTCCAGGCTCCCCCTCTGCCCACCTCTTCCCGGTATGGAGGGGATCCAGGTGGTGGGGCTCATCCTGCTCTGTCCCCAGGCTGGCTGGGCACCGTCTGGCCATGAGACGCTTGCTGGAGCAGCTGCTGCCAGAGGCTGCCAGCGGGCCAGGAGATGAACCAAGGCATCGCTCAGTTGAGATCAGCCTTGCTTCAGGGATCATTTGCCCTTTCACCAGCTACGTCGGGGTTCGCACAGCACGGAGGGCCAGCTGGTACCAAGGTGAGGAAAGATCCTTGTGGGAAAGACCTGATGGGGCAGCTCGGTGGGATGTTCTTCCACTGGAGCTGGGACCCCAGGCACAGGGCACCCCCAATCCCATGGGGTTGGCCCTGTCACCACCAGGTGCTTCTTTCCCGTATGCTTAAATCAACCCCTTTCCCTGTTTGTCCTCGCAGGACCCCTGGCACTGCTGCCACCCCGCTTCTCCCTCATCCCCTGCCAGGTCATTGAGCTTCAGGGTGACAGTAAAGTCTCTTCGTGCTTTATACAAAATACACTCTGGGTCCCACCTGGCTGGCTGAGAGCAGTGCGCGCGTCACGGCTCGCCCTGCGCCGACTCACCCAGAACATTGCTGCTCTGCCCCAGAGCGGGGCTTCCTCAAAAGGTACAAGGCCTTAACCCAACGGGAGATGTCGGGATCACAGGAAGGTTGTGCTGCCATGTCTTGCCTGTGGCCATGAGGACCAATGAGTCTCACCTAGAACCCTCCCTAAGATACCCTCAAAACTAAACGTCTTTCAGCAAATCCTGGGTTCAGTTCTGGCCCCTCACCACAAGAAGGATGTTGAGGCTCTGGAGCGAGTCCAGAGAAGAGCAATGAAGCTGGTGAAGGGGCTGGAGAACAAGAGGAGCGGCTGAGAGAGCTGGGGGTGTTTAGGCTGGAGAAGAGGAGGCTGAGGGGAGACCTCATTGCTCTCTCCAACTCACTGAGAGGAGGTTGTGGAGAGGAGGGAGCTGGGCTCTTCTCCCAAGTGACAGGGGACAGGACAAGGGGGAATGGTCTCAAGCTCCACCAGGGGAATTTTAGGCTGAACATTAGGAAAAAAATTTCACGTAAAGAGTCATTGGGCACTGTCAGAGGCTGCCCAGGGAGGGGGTTGAGTCACCTTCCTTGAAGATGTCTAAGGGATGGGTGGATGAGGTGCTGAGGGAAATGGTTTAGTGATTGATGGGAATGGTTGGACTCGATGATCCAATGGGTCTTTTCCAACCTGATGATTCTATGATTCTGTGATGTCAAGAGAGGTCCTGGGCCATAGCTGGGCAGGAACACCAGGAGAAGAGGCAGGAGTCGTGGCTGAGGACAAGTTAGGGCTGCCCAGAAAGGGCTGTGGTTGGACCTGCTTTGGGGACAGATGGGAAGGGGCTCAGAGTGCAGGTCATTGCCCAGAGAAGAGCAGAGATGATATTCTGGAGCATTGCGCAGGTCATCTTCCTGTGAGGCTCTGAACCCTCCTGTTCACATCTCCCACAGCATCCAAACCACCACCACCACCTATTTCATCTCTCAAGTCTGTGCATCCCATGGAATTGTGTTTGCGCACTCCAGATTTTGTGCTGCTGTCTGCAAAGGACATTGCTGAGTGCCGGGAGCTGGTGGCACTGCAGAACATAGATGGTTCCTGGGCCCTCAGCTCAGGCTTGGCCCATGTGCTGGAAGTCAGTGAGGCTGAAATCACAGGAAAGATGCCTGGTGAGGTAAGAGGAGAACCTCTCATGGTGGCACCATGTGGTCCTGGGGCAGTGGGAGCACCTTGTTTGGTGCCAACACTGGCATCCTAAGGGCAGCCAGAGAGGACCAAAGGATCAGAAACCAGAAGCCCCAAAGGAATCAAAGGAAAGCAGTGAGGGGTCAGGGGGTGCTCAGCGCCATATGCCACTCTGAGTTGTTGTTTTCCCTCAGGTCACAGATCCAAGTGTCTGGGCCACAGTGCTGGCAGTGACCTGGCTGCACAGACATGACAAGAGTTACCGAAACTTCTGTGAGCTGCTGAAGGCCAAGGCTGTGACCTGGCTGCGCAGCCGAGCTAGTGAGTCTTGAGGGTCCTTCTCCTGCTGATCCCCACAGCACAGCCTCCTCCCTCCTCTCTAGTGGGATCTCCCTCACCCTTTGACAGGGCCACAGTTTCCCAGGGGCTGGTGAAGGAGTCCTGTGTCCCCTTTCTCCTTTTCACCTGTGGACTCTCCCTCCTGCCTGAGTCCCCTAGCGTCCCTATCTCTCCTTGATTGCAGTGTCCCAGCTGGAGAAGTGCCTGGAGGCAGCCCATAGCCTCCTTGGGAGCAGCGTGAAGCCAAGTGTCTCCACGCTCCAAGTTCAATACACACCTTGTCCTACAGACCAGCAGCACCTGCAGAGCTGAAAAGGACCAGAAAGTACAGCCCTAATTCACCTCCTGTGCTGGGCCACCCCTGCCGCCACCAGCTTGGATCTTACATCACAGATGTCTTCTCACTGCTTCTGTCTTCTACTCATTGGGCTGAACCTGTATCATAGAATCATAGAATCACCAGGTTGGAAAGGAGCCACTGGATCATCGAGTCCAACCATTCCCATCAATCACTAACCCATGTCCCTCAGCACCTCATCCACCCATCTCTTAAATCCCTTCAGGGAAGGTGACTCAACCCCCTCCCTGGGCAGCCTCTGCCAGTGCTCAATGACCCTTTCTGTGAAATATTTTTTCCTGATGTCCAACCTGAACCTCCTCTGATGGAGCTTGAGGCCATTCCCTCTCGTGCTGTCCCCTGTCACTTGGGAGAAGAGCCCAGCTCCCTCCTCTCCACATCCTCCTTTCAGATAGTTTTCTAGAGAAAATCATACTGAACTCTAGAGAAAACCTCTAGTTCATAATTTGGCTTGGGCAGAGGTGGGAATGGGAAAGAAGCATCGTGTTCTCCAGTGATTGCCCTTCCCAAATTTAGCTTTGGCAAAATTGGTTCTCGGCCTCCCCAAAGATGGTGCTTAGGGACATGCTTTAGTGGTGGGCTTGGCAGTGATAGATTAATGGTTGGTCTTGATGATCTTGAGGGTCTTTTCCAACCTCTATCATTCTATGGTTCTATGGTTCTCATGTTGACAAGGGTGTGCTGTGCACACTGGAAAAGATGAGTGTTTACAGGTGTCAACAGCAGTGTCTCCCAGTAATAGACTCACTCCTGCTGCAATGTTCTTCGCTTTGTCCCAAAGACCAGGCTGTGTCACGATCATTGTCATGTAAAACCATTGCTTTGGAAGTAAACTCTCATCTTCAGCAGACCCAGCCCATCACGACATCCAGAAATCATGTGGGACAAGATTGGTTTGAAAACTATCAGCACATTTGAGGCTGAGCTGCAGGAGATTTTGATGAGCAAACCAGTCGTGCAACATGCTCCATCCTGCCCCACGGACTTCATGGGTCCTATTCCATGTTGGCAAAGTCTCTGATTAATTTTCCAATAAACAGTGAATGTTCTGCAACCCAAAAGGTCTGACAGAGCCTTTGTTTCAGTTGGGTTCTTCCAGGGGCCACCTGTGAGCCCCCAGGAGGGGCATGAAGGGACGTCACTTCCCAGAGAGCTGTGCAGCATAATACAATCAATAAGGTCCTGCCATTCCTCTTGGAGAAGCACAGATCTGTTCCACCTTGGCAAGACAAGAGCTGAGGGCTCTCCAGGCTTTTTATGGACTTCTTTCAGCTTGAATTTATCTCAGCTTGATCTTAGCACTGGCTAAGACCTATCTAACCTATCCTAGCTGTAACAGAAAAGTTATCAATGTCCAGCTTGGGTTTAGCTTTAACTTTTTAACTCCATCAGAGCTTGTGACTCTAAAAATAAATGCTGTAATAAATCCCTTCAAGGTTCACCTTTGCTGTCTGGAGCAGCCACAGTGCAAATGTGTTTGGGCACCTCCTCCTTCCCTGGAGGTCAGTGTGGAGACAGAGAAGTCACCTTCCTAGAGACACAATGGGATGGGGCTGGGAGGAATGTGCCCTCCCACACACCTTGGGGTGTAGAAGGAGGAAAGAAGGGAACTGAGGACCTCAAGCTCAGAGAAGAGAATCAGCACTGTGAGGAAATACTGTAGCTCAGCTTCCTTCAGCCACCAAAATGCCTTGTTGATCCAGGGAGAGGTTTTGCTTTCTTCCCTCCAAGGGACTTCCAAGGGGATCTCACCTGATGGAAATTATTTGGTCTCCAAGGCCTTGAGGAAATACCAGAGACTGTTTCTTTCTCCCCATTTGCCATGGGCAGAGGCTGAAAAGGCCACCACAGTGCCCCGCAGCTGCCTGATACTGAAGAAGTCAACCCCTTTATAGTCTTCTGCAGGATGCAAGCTGAATCCCCTTTTCTAGAGCCTCGCCTGGCTCTGCTGCATCAGTTTGGAGAAGCCTGGGCTGGTTGCCCCAACTCGGTTTCTCTTTTTCTCAGAGCAGGCTGAAATGCTTTGGAGGTCATGGGAGGGACAGCCACTGCCCGAGGTGTCAAAACACTTTGCACCAGCCCAGAGCTTCCATCCTCTGCAGGGACACACTTATGCAGTGCTCCCTTCCTGAAATCCCAATGGAGATGCCCTCCAGGATACTGATTACTCACATAACACCAGGAAATTCTCCCTGTGTACTCATCAATGGTGAGACCGCACCTCAAATCCCGTGTTCAGTTCTGGGCCCCTCACCACAAGAAGGATGTTGAGGCTCTGGAGCGAGTCCAGAGAAGAGCAACAAAGCTGGTGAGGGGGCTGGAGAACAAGAGGAGCAACTGAGAGAGCTGGGGGTGTTTATCCTGGAGAAGAGGAGGCTGAGGGGAGACCTCATTGCTCTCTCCAACTCCCTGAAAGGAGGTTGTGGAGAGGAGGGAGCTGGGCTCTTCTCCCAAGGGACAGGGGACGGGACGAGAGGGAATGGCCTCAAGCTCCACCAGGGAAGGTTCAGGCTTGACATCAGGAAAAATTTTTTCACGGAAAAGGTCATTGGGCACTGTCAGAGGCTGCCCAGGCAGGTGGTTGAGTCCCCTTCCCTGGAGGAGTTTAAGGGACAGGTGGATGAGGTGCTGAGGGACACAGTTTAGTGATTGATAGGAATGGTTGGATTAGATGATCCGATGGGTCTTTTCCAACCTGGTGATATTATGATTCTATGAAATGCCATTTATATGCTTTAGGGTCAGAGGTCTGTCTATGGAAGGATGAGTTAAAGAGCTGAACTTTCTTTTGGCCTTCCAATGAGCTCAGCCCAGGCTTCCTCGTGTTATGGGACACCCAGCTGTGGCCCCAGCTGACTGTGTGTCTCTGGATGCCTTATGCCACTCCTGTCAGCCCAATGCAGTCATCTGGGACACCCTAGAGAGCTGCAGCCCTTGAGGTGCTCCTGACGTGGAACAGGCACCTCCCACAGGTAGCTTCATCTCAGGTGAACTGCCCACCAGTGTTGTTTGCTTCTCCTCATCGACCACAGCATGAGCTGAGATCACTGATTAAGACTCAACTATTACCTGCCTCAAGTCACAGGTCTGTGCTCCACTTACAATATAAATGTTCTCAGCCACATTTTTTCCTTCACAAATAACCCCCATCTTCATTCTGCTCCAGTTATTGCAAGGTTCCTGCATCTGCACATAGTCCTGCACAAGTGAAGTGAAGCACTCCAAGAAGTCCAAGAAGTTTTTAATTAGCCTCATGGCGACATAATCTCAAATCTGCTAATTATAATTGTTCTCTTTCGAGTGACCAGAAGCTCAAGGCGATTTGAGAGTTTGTTTTCTTCTTGATTCTCAGCACACTTGCCATAACAGAGGCATCAGGAATCCTATAAGGGAAGGTTGCTGGAGTCTTTTATCAGAGGTGAGTTTGCATCCCCTGCTCTGAGTAGAGCTGTGCTGCGTTATCTTGTAACTCAGCAGCGACATCTCAGAGATTTGTGAAGCTGGATCACAGAAGCAGCAGCTTTCTGGAGGTATTTAGTCTTTCTGCCCAATCACCTTCTCTTCTCTCGCCTCATACCTGTGCGAAACTAATGGGTTGTTACAGAAAATGAGAACAGAGAGATCTCTACACTCTGAGCTCTGGATTGCTAAAAATGGTATTTCCTACCAAAAAAGGTCTTCTTGTCAGTCTTGTGGAAACAACTGTGATTTGCAAGCAGAAAACAGGAAAATGGTTATGAGGATTTAGAACACAATTCTTCACTGACGCTGAGGAACTAATTGCAAAGGGGGGAAACTACAGAATGCAGGTAGAGCATTGCCCAAAGGCAGTGGAAAAGTGCAGCAAGTTCTGGTTTCTACAGTTCTCTGAAATTCTAGTTTGAGAATATATCCCCAGTTTGTGGGGGGAAAGTAACAAGTTGTCCCAGTTTGTTCTCCCTGTGTCTCTCCTTGTAAGAAATTAGAGGGGGTTGTTGGCTGAATCAAATAAGAGTAGTAACATGAAGGTAATTTAGGAGATTGGATTGCATCCCTTGCTCCTCAGGGTAGAGCTCCACTGTGTTATCGAGACCTCTAGGCTCAGGGTGGAGCTCATCAAGTTATACCTGAAGGGATGGACAGAGGGGACAGAGCCAGGCTATTCTCAGTGGTGCCCAGTGACAGTGACAAAGGGATTCAGACCCAGAAAAAACACTAACAAAAGAGAAATCAAAAGTCCAAGTGGTAATAGGATAGCTAGAACCTGGCAAACAAAAAGGGGATTTGGAACAATATGCAGGTGCATGAGAAGCTGTAGCTAGCAGGTACAATTTGTAACTTTTTAATAGAGAAATTTATTAATCTTATGTCAGTTTAACCAAGAAAAAGACTGGAATGAAGTCCAGAAAATTTTCATCCTTAGTTTACCTTAGGTCATTTAAATACTAACAATAAATGCGCTCAAGTGCAGCCAGGATGTAGAAAACCACATCAATCATGCTGATCGTTCCCTAGTCTTGTGTGCTTGACAAGTACAACCTTTGTGTTTGGGTAGGGCAGGACTGTGATAAACTCAGGGCCATCCTAGAAAATGTGCTTGAGACCCCAGCCTTGCTGTGAGAAAGATCAAAGCACAGTGGAAACCTATTCTGCTTTCCCTAATGAATACAGGCAGCAGGACAGGCTACACACACACTTTCCCTACCAAAGAACGAGCTCCGCGGTGCCTGCATTCCTGTTTGTGTTTTATCTGCCAGCGTGGTGGGTTTGGAGTTGCCCTAGATCATGAGGTAATGAAAATAAATTTATTCTTTCCACTTTTTCTGTGGCTTTGTGGTTGTTCCTGCGCTCTGCCTGCGTTTGGCTCACACAGATTATCCTCCACTGAGGGTGGAGGGTGTTGGATGGGTCAGTGGGACCGTGCCAGGTGGTGAGGGGAAGCTCAGGAGAAGGGGAGCCAGGAGGAACAAATAGGGAAATAGGCAGAAAAGGGGTCTTAAAGGGGCTGGTTGAGCACAAACTGGTGCTGGTCAGCACTGGTCGGGCTGAGTCCTGGACAGGAACAGTGCAGACTGTTCTGTCTTGTGAAATCTTTTCATAACTCTCTCTCTGCATTATGCTGTAAGAACCAAGTACCAGTGACTGCGAGGATCAGTGTGAGTGGATTTGGTGCAAGTTACTGAAGTCAGACTAAAAGTGTCAGCACCCTTGACCTGTGGTGTCAGCTACTGGAGCCAGTGGGGTCCCAGTGCAGCCACAGGAGCCAGAGGAGGCTACAAAGATGATCTGAGGGCTGGAGCACCTTCCATACAAGGACAGGCTGAGAGAGTTGGGGTTGTCCAGCTTGGAGAAGAAAAGGCTCCAAGGAGACCTTTTAGCAACCTTCCAGTACCTGAAAGGGGCTACAAGAAAGCTGGGGAGGGGCCGTTCACAAAGGCTTGTGGTGATAGGATGAGGGGTAATGGTATAAACTGGAGAGGGGCAGATTTAGGCTTGACATAAGGAAGGATTTCTTCACCTTGAGGGCTGTGAGGCCCTGGCTCAGTTTGCCCGGGCAAGTCGTGGCTGCCTCAGCCCTGGAGATGTTTAAGGCCAGGTTGGAAGGAACCTCGAGCAGCCTCCATCTAGTGGAGGTGCCCCTGCCCACAGCATGGGGCTTGGAATTAGATGATCTTCAAGGATCCAACCCAAACTATTCCATGATTCTATCAGTCACACTCCCCTGGACACCTGAATTGTGGCCCAGCTGAGGTTGTCTGATGCCTCAAGCAGAAAGTCCCACCAGTATGACATCTTCCAAGTGCAGCCAAAGTGAATATTAAAACATCAAAGTGATGTTCAAATATCTGACCGAAGTCAATAACCTCAAAACCCTCTAAATCTGTGATTACGTCAAAGGCCCTTTGAGCTCTTCTGGATCATAGCAGGCGGAGACTGGTCATCTCCCCCTGAGTCGGGACACCTCTCAGATATAATTTGCTACCTCATTTGCTAACATAGCAAATTAAAAGGCCTTAGGCAAAATTATCTCCTCTTGAGAGGCAACCGTTGCCTGTTGGGAATGCTGGTGCATTGAATGGACATATTCTCACCAAAACTCCAGGGGGAAATTTTCAGACTTGTCTCTCTCTTTCCACCTGTCATGACCCTGCACTTCCCTTATGCCTAAATATTCATTTGCCTTTCTGTGCACGTGAATCTCGGCGCTTGCATAGATGCTTATTACACCATGTATTAATAGGAGTGAATCTCGTTATTTCTGAATCTGATTAAGTAATTGATGAACTTGATTGTAACACATACATTGAATCATTTTCAATCACATTGCCGATCAATTCATAACTAAGTGTTCATAAGAATTTTGCAATCTTACCTTAATAAATTCTAAATTGCTGATAAACTAAAGTTTTATGAATTCCTGTCTGTGACATGCTTGGTCACTGTTCCAAACTACAAAATGCAGAGAACGTTAACATAATGCTTTCAGCACACAGAACCATCTTTGTCCTGCTGTGTACAGCTAAGGCAGCTCCGGAGCTGCACCCTTCAAGGGAGCAGCTCCCCAGGGATTCCCGAGACCCCTCACTTGCATAACTAGCTGAAGCGCCATGATCTTGGTGCAGAGACTTCTCATCTGACAGTGTGTCCGTTTGATTCCTCCCAGATGGAGATGACAGAGGGACCAGAATTAGAAAACCGCACTCTGCTAACTGGATTTGTCCTCTCTGGATTGTCCAGCCACCCAGAATTGCAGCACTTGATGTTCTTCACATTCTGCTTAATTTACACCATCACCATCACTGGGAACCTTCTCATCTTCGTGATCACAATGCATTCTACCCTCCACACACCCATGTATTTCTTCCTTAGGGTCCTGTCCTTCCTGGATATTTCCACAGCGTCCGTCGTTGTTCCCAAGATGCTGGTGAACGCCGTGGCAGAGGACAGGAGCATTTCTCACACGGGTTGTGTCACGCAGCTCTTCTGTGTGGTCCTCTTAGCAGCCACCGAGTGGTACCTCTTGGCTGCCATGGCCTATGACCGGTACGTGGCCGTATGCAACCCCCTGAGATACGCAATCGTCATGAACACCAGGGCTTGTCGTTCCTTGGTCCTGCTGTCCTGCTGCAGCGGGAACGTCGTCTCTGTGGTGCAGACATCCTGGGTGTTCACACTGCCGTTCTGTGGGGCCAAGCAGATTAACTACTTTTTCTGTGATATTCCCCCCCTCATCATGCTCTCCTGCACTGACACTTCTCTCTATGAAAAGCAGATCATAATGGCCACAGTGCTGGTCATCCTCACACCATTTTGTCTCATCCTGGTGTCCTATGCCTGCATCCTCTCCAGCATCCTGAAAATTTCCTCAGCAGAGGGCAGACACAAGACCTTCTCCACCTGCTCCTCTCACATCATTGTTGTAACGTTGTACTGTGGCAGTGGGACCTTGATTTACCTACAGCCCAAAGCAAGTTACTATCAAGATGCTAAGAAAGTCCTGGCTCTCATATACACAACCGTAGTTCCCACATTAAACCCCCTGATTTATAGCCTGAGAAATAAAGAAGTTAAAGAAGTACTGATCAGAATGATAGGTAAGCTGAGGAAGAAATAAACTTCTGCTTGAAAGGAATCTTTCATCTTCTCTGTACACTGAGATTTTTTGTTTCTTTCATGCTTGGCTTTTTCTAAACACTCAGATAACTTGAAGCTCTTGGAAAATGGATAAACTCTACTTAGAAATAGTGTTTCTTGGGTTCAGTGTGAGCGTATATGAATCTCGTTACTTCTGTGTTTATGAGATATCACGTGCCACCATCTGATGAAAAATGAAGTTTCAATCTTTGTTTCTAACACAAAAAGTTAATACTTCATACAGTACAGTCCCTGTAGCAGAGACTGCAGGGTGTCTTGGACCAATATCTCACCATCTGGGCCATGGCATCATTTCTGTTCTCCATCTCTCAGTTCTTTACACTATGAATAAAATCTTGTGGAGAGAGTCTCATAAAAGCACCCACAGAAAAATGACTTCAGGATCTTGGAGTCATTTATGTTCTGTCATTTGGGTGAGGGGAGTAAATTCACTCTAGCTTTCTCTGAGAGAGTGGGAAATGGAATGTAGTCTCCTATGTGACCAATGAATGCTCTCGGTCTACAGCTGCCAGGATGGGACTATGGCATAAGCCCAAATGTGGCATTTCACTTGGTGTAGTGGTTTAATTCCAATCAGCAACTAAGCACAGCCACTTGCTCCGTCCCTGATGATGGGATGGGGGAGAGAACTGGAAGAGTAAAAGTGAAAAAACTTGTGGATACTTGTGTGTGAGGACTCTCTGCTGAGACCCTATTGAAAACTTCTTGCGTACTTGCTTGTGTGTTTGTTTTCTTCAATTTGTGGCACAAACAGACCCCAGTAAAGAATATGCTGTTGTAAGTAGCCTTACTTCCTAGGAAAGACTGGTTGTCATTGGTTATAGACTATTCAGAAGGATAAACAGAAGGTTCCAAGCCTCCACAAGAAATGGAGGTTTGCACTAGGCAACCTCCTTCTAGAATCTAACTATATTTAACCAAGTGAATGCAGGACGCTCCACATGCGAATGCAGCAGCAGAGAACCTCAGTCAGCTGTTCCAATGCACTCCTTAAATTAAGAATAGAAAACTGAATTTCAGTAATCTTCTCTATGCATCTAAGAGTAATTAGGCTTACTGTCACTGTCTTTTTGAGACTCTGGTCAATTCATTGTCTTTCTAAAAGACTGAAGCTACGTCTAGGAGTTTGGGCCTTGTTTTCCCCAGGAGCTCAGTAGCAGCGTGAACAGGAGCTGGATGACACGAACAACCTTGGATCAACAAGTATCAAGAGAACGAAGTCTCAAACCACTGCAGTGATGTCATTGTGGAGTTTCTGATTGGTGGCCTGCACTGACATCTGCTGTAGTAAATACAGGAAAGTAAATACAGGCATTGCACGGTGTGCAGATGAAGGGCACCGGAGGAGAAGCTTTCATGCGCTGGTGCCACCCTGACATTCAAGAACACAGTCCTGAGCCTGGATGGAAAGCATCATCTTCCCCTGGACCTGACTGTGCTGGCTCACTGGAATGGTAGTTTTGACAAATCTCAGTTAATTGTGTGTTTGCATGTACCTGTGAGTGTAAAACCTGCTTAGTGGTGTCCTGTTTCCTGGCATCCCTGTCCCTCCAGCAGCCCCTGGACCATTGGTTGACTGGTTACTGGCCATGATTCTGGTCTGGTTTTTTTTCTAGTGGGATATCTCTGCACATGGCAGTGGGATTGGAACTAGATGATCTTTAAGGTCCCTTCCAAGCCAAACTATTCTATGATTCTTTTTCCATGTGTGCTGTGGTGCTGCCTTTGTTGGTGAGATGGGCTGCTCCTGCTCCTCACTATCATTCTCAGGCTCTGGCTTGCCTTCTTTTGCCTTCTTGTCTTCTCCTAAGTGACAAGGGACAGGACGGGCAGGAATGGCCTCAAGCTCCACCAGGGGAGGCTTAGGCTGAACATTAGGAAAAAAAATTTCACAGAAAGGGTCATTGGGCACTGGAACAGGCTGGCCAGGGAGGGGGTTGAGTCACCTTCCCTGGAGGGGTTTAAGGGACGGGTGGACGAGGTGCCGAGGGACATGGGTTAGTGATTGATGGGAATGGTTGGACTCGATGATCCAGTGGGTCTCTTCCAGCCTGGTGATTCTATGATTCTATTCCTGCTCCTTGTTTTCAGGGAACTTTGTGCACAAACTGTGACCAGCAAATTAAACAGTTATTGCTAATCATAGCATCTGTGAGCACAGGTTTATTGTTTCAAATGAAAATCCAGATAGGATAAAGGAGGAATCAATTACCCTCGACACAAGCACAGCACAAGCCCAAATTCTCTGGCAGTCCCTCATTTGGCTGATCCTGTGCTTTCTCTCTGAATTGAACATCTGATTCTAGAGGCCAGGGGGCACAGAGACAAAGAGGAAAAGTCCCAAAGTCAGGCTTTGTCCCTGCCAGCTATCATCCAGTCAAATCATCCCTCAAACGACTCTGCAGATGTCAGCCCCTACAAAAGAAAGCGAGCAGCAAGCGAACCTTATTGTCCATAGCATAAAAGAATCAGTACAGACAGGGTCTGAGGCAAAATTGAGAGAAACACTTTATGACAGCAAGCAGAGTTCAGAGGAATTCTGAGAAAGTGTGGGAGGAGCATAACGTGTGCTTGGAGAAATGCACAACACCTCACATCTTCAGATGGGAGAAATGAAGATTTCAGATTTTTTTGGGCAGGTGATTGGGCAGAATAGAAGCCTCTCTTGTCCTGGAATGATCATTGGGCACCCAAAGGCTGTCAGAAATGCCTCTTTTAGGGTCAGGGCATAGAATATTGGTCACGTATGTTCAGATACCTGTAGAATAGGGATCCAGATATGAGCTAGCCTTCCAGGCTTTGTTAGAGTCAGTGGTAAGAAAAAGGCACATCCAGAGCATAGTTTCTCTAATCCTAGGGTTGATATCTGGTATCTAGGACAAATTTATCACATGCTGCAGTTGCTGGTTCCTCAGCCTTGACTTCAATGCGACTGCAAAACCAGTTCATCTACAGAAATTTAGGATGCTGAGGGCTGAGGTCGAGAGAGGTGCAGTTCAGTGTTTTTGTCTGAGAGGAATTACAAGTGGGATCCAAGCTCCTAAAGAGACATTCCTCAAGCACGCCAATCATGTACAGCAGCTGCCAACCCCATGTAAATAACTTAGGTATTTTAGGACTTCAGAAATTACTTTGGACATTTACTCAGAATCATAGAATCCTAGAATCACCAGGTTGGAAAAGACCCACCAGATTATCGAGTCCAACCATTCCCATCAATCACTAAACCATGTCCCTCAGCGCCTCGTCCACCTGTCCCTTAAACCCTTCCAGGGAAAGGGTTTGACTTTTAAAAGACAATCCTGCTTTTGTGATTAAGCTTGTCATGGAGATCGGCTTGGACCCAATAACACAAAGCAGGCACACTCAGAAGATGATTGAAATCATCTTAATTCAGGTATCGGAGACAAATGGAAGGAGGAGCCTATGCGTGTGTATTTGAAATGACCTGTGTCTGCATCTCCCTAATCTTCTCTGAATATCAAACCCAGGGCACACTCCCCCACAGGCTGTGCTGAAGAGCCCAGTGGGCTTTGTAAGACCTCATTTTTTCTTATTCTTCAGATTGCTTCTCTCACTGTACTGGAGAAAAATTCAAGAAACTAATAATTCTTTTGCTTGCGGAAATGTTCTCTTTTTGTTTTTTCAGATTGCATCTGTTTGCCCTGAAGCAGAGATGCCTGCAAAGCAAAGAATGCGTGATGCAGCCTGTTTCCCTTTGACTGACACAGGAGTAGCACAGTAAATGGTACGTCATAAAATACTCTAAAGTATTTGTTTTATTGCTGGTCGCCAGAGCAGTAACCCCTTAGTGTCCATAGCGAAATCATTCTTGTTCAGAACCGGGGAAGTTTGTATCGTTTTCACAGTAACTTCATTCCAAGCATGTATTTTGATGCTTAGACAGAATGATTTTTAATTTATTTTGCTTTCTCTTAGGGGTCTTTTGTGGAGGAGAGGAATCAGGCAACTCTGAGACTGCAGACAAAGCAGTCTTGTGTGGAATAAGGGCTCTTGACTGTGAATGGAAAAAGGTGCTGTTAAAGATAAGCACAGTTGCACTGAGGAGAGCCCACAGCTTGCGTTATTGAAAGTCTCTTTATGCAGACAGCAACCAGTTATAAAGTTACACAGGATTTTAAGTGCATAGATACAGAGGAGCCAAACTAAAGACCAAATAATGGTTCCTATCACTGAGAGTACCTCCACTGAACAGAATTGCCACTGTGTAGTGCAAGGATGTCAGGAGGTTTCTAGGAGGGAGGTTTCTGAGCTGGGGCGGAGAAAGATTATCTCTCTTGCTGTTGAAAATCTTTGCGGCTTTCCTCAGTCTCCCTTCTCCGCTATTCCTCTCAGAAGCATGCTCTGATGGTGACGAATGGAGCCACAGAATGCAACCAATCCCGTGACGGAATTTGTCCTCCTGGGCTTCAACCACAATCTTAAGATTCAACGATTACTCTTCATGGTCTTCTTCATTGTCTACTTGATGACCTGCTTGGGAAACATCACCATCCTCACCACTGTTATCACAGACTACCACTTGCACACGCCCATGTACTTCTTCCTGGCCAACTTAGCATTCACGGATATCACCGAATCCTCAGTAAATACCCCCGTTCTGTTGTCAGGTCTCCTCTCCCAGCATAAAACTGTTCCATTCAAGGAGTGCATCCTTCACATGTTTTTGTTCCACTTGATTGGTGGTGCTCACATCTTCCTCCTTGCAGTGATGGCAGCTGATCGGTACGTCGCCATCCATAAGCCCTTGCAGTACTTGACAATCATGAACTGTGAAATGTGTGTAGGTCTAGTGGCAGGGTCGTGGGCAGGTGGATTCATTCACTCCGCAGCACAGATTGCTCTGCTTCTCCCTTTACCTTACTGTGGTCCTAACACCCTGGACCATTTCCACTGCGATGTTCCGCAAGTATTGAAAGTGGCTTGTGCTAACACCTACCTGACGGAGCTGCTGATGGTCTCAAATGGTGGACTGCTCCTTGCAGTAATTTTTGTCTTGCTCCTCATTTCATACACTGTCATTTTAGTCAAGATAGAGGGGCAAGTCACAGAAGGAAAGAGCAAAGCTTTGTCTACCTGCATAGTCCAGGTAATGGCAATAAGCATCACGTTCATTCCAGGGATATTCATCTATGCTCGCCCCTTCAAGACATTTAAACTGGACAAAGTAGCCTCCCTCTTCTTCACCGTGTTTGTTCCAGTGTTGAATCCTATGGTTTACACCCTGAGAAATACTGAAATGAAGAAGGCCATTAGGAGGCTTGTTTCTAGGGTCATGAGAGATTCTTCCTAGGATTAACAACAAATCTTACAGTGCTTGTCTGTGAGATGTTTGCTCTTTCTGCCTTATTTGTTTTTAACAGGTTATATGTATTTTTTTCCATATATATGCCTTTCCATTCTTTTCCCAGTAAGATTTTACTAGTGCGTGACGACAGTGTTTCCTAAACAATGACTACGCCCAGACCATGTGCCATTGACACGCGTCTGAAATCCTTCCTTCACATTTGGAATAACAATCCCACACTTGGATGGCTTTATTAGGATACCCAGGAATTTTTTGATTCTCATTACTTTATTTTGCCTGATCATCTACTGAGTCGTTTTTTACGTTTCCTGTTTACATTGCGCAGTTATATTCTAAAAAACAATTAATTCAGTTTGACAGGCAGTATCAGCCTTATTTGTTTGTTCACATTTTGAATTAACAAGGTGTGAGCTAACAGATTAACTTCTTTAGACTGGGATTGTCTGTATCAGATGTACCATTATGGAAGAAGAAAAGATCAGTGTTCTTAAAGCTCTGAGGAGCCACGCTTTGATCTACAGGAACATGAGGGTTTTCGGATCACAGAAAAGACTGAGAAGGCTATAACTCCCTGAGATGCTGTCAGATGACAGAGATGAGTTGGTACCAGACAGCTATCACATGCAGATAACTGTACCAGCCACTAAGTTTGCTGAAATCAACCCTGTAATCAAGGAGGACAATGAAAAGGATGGAGATTTTTTCTGTAGAATAATATTTTTGATCATTGCTTTTCTCCCTCTGGTATCTACTCTCCCTCAGGTATCTACAGGTATCATCTTTACTTTAAAAGTTCTTCTAATTTATATTTCAGTAAGAACTAACTCTGGAAAATTTAATTTTTTTTTGGTCTCTAGGGAGTAACCACAAGCAGTCTGTTTGGGCATAACCACGAGAAAAATAAGCTTTTAATTTCTTTAGGTTCTACCATGTCAGCTAGAAATTTTCAGTGAATATATCTTATTCATGCTCTCTATGCCTTGAAATGCGTCATCTTGACCAGGGTGACAGTATTTCATAGAATCATGGAATGCTTTGGCTTGGAAGGGACCTTAAGAATTATTCAGTTCCACCTCCTTTCATGCCATGGGCATGGACACTTTCCACTGCATCACATTGCTCATAGTCTCATTCAATCTGGTCTTTAACATCTCCAGGATGTGAGGCAATAAAGTCGCACAAAGATCTCCATTTATGAATCAACTCCCTGCAATGAGTCAAGCACAATATTGGGTTTTCCTTCAGTAGCTTTAAGACAGGTCTTCAGTGTCACTTGAGGCATTCCAAAGTCTCTGAAATGCCCAGGTATGAAACAAGACTTGAAGGAGATCTGCATCTTTCTGAGCTAGAGGTTGAAGACTAAGCTGAAGCTTTATGAGCTGGCAAATGAATTGAGGCAATGAGTGTCACTCAACGGGATCACTGTATTTGATTTCCCAATGTTTGTTGTAAATTTGTAGCTATTTCTCTTCTGTTCTAGAAAAGAATGTTCAAAATATGCATCAAAAATGAACGCTGCAAGAGACAACATTTCTAAATATTGATAAATCTAAATACAGGGGCAATCTAGTTCATGAAAGAAGATAAAATACTACAGTGTTGTTGAAAAAAGACAGTAGTCACAAGTACTTTGTTGAATTAAGTCAAGAATTATCTCTGAAGCACTGAGGACCTATGGTTTGGAATTCAATTCATCTGTTTCACGGGTCCAAATTGTAGATGGCTCCACTAATCATAGACAATCCCCTTAAAATCAATACAATGAAATAAGCATTACTGGGTAAACATCCTAAGATACATAATTGAAATGACTGGAGAAATCCCTTCCAAAAAGGGACCACCTGCCTTCCTTGGCTCAGAAAAGAGATACAGAAGGATTCATCCAGGCACAGACATATAAACTACACCTTACAGCTTTTATTGACAAGCCTGGGCATCAGAGTTAGCACTCCAGAACCACAGGTGCTGCTGTAACCTTGGAACCAGAAACAACATGCACAAGGAAAGACAAAGAAATCATTATTTAGAACGTGCCAAGAGACACGTCTTCTCCATCCTTCTGTCACCAGGTGGTGAGTGGAGCAGCATCCCCAGCTTCAGTCCCTGGCGCAGGTGTTGACAGCAGGGCAGGGAGACAAATTATTGTGGGTGGGTCTGGCATTCAAAGAGCTGAACCTCTGGGGCATGCAGAGCGGCACAAAATACACGCGTGTGTGGGAGGGGATTCACAAACAGAAGAGCAACGTGCTAGGTCAGGATGATGGGCTACCAACAGCCCTCCTGAAAGCGAGGTGCATGTTGATGCCGTTACTTGGTGTCTGTAGGATTTTGAAGCTGGGCTTGCAATAAACTTCAGAAATAAAGGGTCGTGGTGTGGAGCAAAGCTGGGAGCTGGGTAGCTGAAGAGTTCTTGGTATTTGGGAAGAACTTGGGAAGACAGGGTATAAGAGATGTAGGGATTAGGGGAGTTTAGGTCTTCAGCTCTCTTGCTGGTTCAAGAAGGGCTGATAAAACCAGTGTCAGCAAGAATAACCTCGAGTGAACTCGGAATCACGGGGAATTGAGAATCAACACAGGCAATACTGCACTCAGTACCAGGACTTGAGAGGCTGACGGCTCACCTTGCCTGAGGGTGAAGGACGCTTGATCTTGAACTATGGACAACACAAAGGGTAAGAACTTACTTAACTTCAGGGAAAAGGCACAGATACTCATTTCTACTGGTTTATCAGTAAACATCTTAGGGTGAGTGCTGGTATCGGTGACTGGGCTATATTTTTCTTAGATTGCCAAGCCACTGATGAGACTAACAGTGACATTTCTTGAATCAGCACGTATTCTTTGATGCCCATGACCAAATTGTGTAGATAATAGTGTTTAAAAGCCCAGACTATCACTTAACTTAGATCAATAGTTGGACATTAGTATTGCCCTGAAGAATGGTCTGCCACTCTCTGACGAAGATATTAGCAGATCCAGCAAGGGTTTAATCATCAGCAACCAATGAAATTTGTTTTGGTAGTAGTTACATATTCATTTAGGCTCAGCTCTCCTTGAAAGAAAGGAAGAAGTGGAAAAAGCAAAGAACGTCACAATTTTTTTTTTCATTTCAATTCTGAAATTGAAATGAATTTCATTTCATTTTGATTCTGACTTTTGACAAAAACATCAAAAATTGGCATAAGGAATACGTTTTATTTTATATGTTTATGTGTTATTTATATATGTTTAATATGTTTACTACTCTTTGCCACTTCTCTCAGTGGAAGTCGAGGGTTTTTTAACTCCCACTGTCAAGACTGGTATCATTTCTCACTGGGCTCAATAAAGGAACTGAACTAAAACTGTTCTAAAATTAAACAATGCTTACAGGTCTGAACATTTTCTCACATTTCTCCCATCATATTCTTTGCCTAAACACTGCTGGTAAAGTTACAAATGCAGTAACGTGCAGACAAATACACACTACGTGTAGTAAGATGGAAGAAAAATGTTTCAAAAAATGGAGACAGAACCTCATGTAACTTTCTCCTTGACCCTAAAGAAAACAAAGACGTAGGTAGAACAAATGAACTTAGACAAATGGAAATATACTTAAAAGAAATCTGACTAATTGTTCTGGTTTTCTTCACAAGGGAGATGTCAAAATCCACAGTTCCATTCCAAGTATATAGAAATTAAATTATTTGATGTATTTTACAAACAAATGTCAGTGTGTTTTCAAGACCACCATCACACCCAATCATGGTGGATTAATTTCATAGAGCTATATAGAAAACTGAGTTTTCTTTATGTTTTCAGTGTTCTGTTGACTTCATCAGAAAACCAGACTCCACCGTGGAGTTTCTCTGGAGAAAGGTGCAGGTCTGACTGTGATCGCAACATCCTCATCCTCCTTGAAAGACAATTGGGAAGAAATTAAATATTTTTGGAAAGCACTTGAACTGATACGTGCTGGAGACTATTTAGAACAGGATTTGTCTTCCCCTGGGCTGGCTGCACTGGCATCATAGAGTACAAGGGGATTGAAATTGTGTAACCGCAAACAACTTTGCAACTGCCAGATTAATTCACCCAAGAGGTTCATAAAACTTCCTTCAGCTGTGAGTGATCCATACTTTTTTCTTTTATAATCAGTTCTACAAAGATGATATGAGGGCTGGAGCACCTCCCATATGAGGACAGGCTGAGAGAGTTGGGCTTGTTCAGCCTGGAGAAGAGAAAGGTCCAAGGAGACCTTATAGCGACCTTCCAGTACCTGAAAGGGGCTACAAGAAAGCTGGGGAGGGACTGTTCACAAAGTCTTGTGGTGATAGGATGAGGTGGAATGGGTATAAACTGGAGAGGGGCAGATTTAGGCTTGACATAAGGAAGGATTTCTTCACCATGAGACTGGTGAGGCACTGGAACAGTTTGCCCAGGCAAGTTGTGGCTGCTCCATCCCTGGAGATGTTCAAGGCCAGGTTGGATGGGGCTTGGAGCATCTTGATCCAGTGGGAGGTGTTCCTGCCCATGGCAGGGGGGTTGGAACTAGATGATCTTTAAGGTCCCTTCCAATCCAAACTATTCTATGATTCTATGAATCAGTGGATTGTGTTAATTGTGTCATTTTAGAGTGCACTGCATCTGGCTTTGCTCAGCTCTCTGTGCTAGAATTAAATCTGTCTTCCCTGGAATGACCTGCTCTTGTCAGCTGGAAAGGGAGTGACATGCCTGGCTCAGACTGTCGACCACAGAAATCAGCCTGCACATGGGAGAATGGACCTTCTGACACGTGTTCCACCCAGTTCATAGAATCATAGAGTCATAGAATTACCAGGTTGGAAAAGACCCACCAGATCATTGAGTCCAACCATTCCCACCAATCACTAAACCATGTCCCTCAGCACTTCATCCACCCATCCCTCCAGGGAATTTGACTCAACCCCCTCCCTGGGCAGCCTCTGCCAGTGCTCAGTGACCCTTTCCATGAAATATTTTTCCTAATGTCCAGCCTGAACCTCCCCTGGCGGAGTTTGAGGCCATTCCCTCTCATCCTGTCCCCTGTCACTTGGGAGAAGAGCCCAGCTCCCTCCATGCCAGATCCCAGAACACAGAGGAAACAAAGAACAAAATAATAAAATTCTAATAAAACACAAGCATTGCCCATTTATAGTTCCAGTAAAAAGGCCAAGATAGTAGGACTATAGATTACTGGCTTTCAACTATTTCATCATTAGGAGTTCCCTAAAATAGGAAACGAGAAAAGCGCCAGCATTTTAAGCAATCTAAATATTTCCCAGGTTGTTCAGACTTTAATGTAGCTTTTCACTGGTGTTTCTCTTTTTGTCATTATTCCTGTCTGTTTTCCAAGGTTCTGCAGAGTAGGAATGGAGCAAAAGAACTCTACAGTAGTGACAGAGTTTGTTCTGGTGGGATTGTCCCAAAATCACAAAATCCAGATGATTCTCTTCTTCTTCTTCCTGCTCTTCTATGTGACAGTTCTGCCAGGCAACATCCTTGTAATCCTCACAGTTTGGGGGGATTCCCAACTCGGATCGCCCATGTACCTTTTCCTGGCCAATCTGGCATTCTTGGACATCTGCTACTGTTCTGTAACCCCCCCCAAAATGTTGGCTGACTTTTTCTCACACCAGAAGACCATCTCCTACAGTGCCTGCATGGCCCAGCTGTTCTTTCTCCACTCTCTGGGAGCCGCTGAAGTTCTCCTGCTCATGGTCATGGCCTTCGACCGCTACATAGCCATTTGCAAGCCTCTTCGCTACACCAGCCTTGTGAGCAGGAGGGTATGTCGTAGCCTGCTTGGAGCTACATGGGGTGGGGGCTTCATCCATGGCATCACTCTACTCGCTTTCAGCATCCACCTGCCCTTGTGTGGTCCCAACATCCTGGACAATTTCTTCTGTGATGTCCATCAGCTGGTCAAGTTGGCCTGTGCCAACACATACACAGTGGAGCTTTTGATGTTCCTCAACAATGAAGTTCTAATCGTTATGTGCTTTACACTTCTCCTAATCTCCTACACTGTCCTTCTGCTGAAGTTCTGGACACGGCCCTCCAAGGCAAAGAATAAAGTAGCCTCCTCCTGTATTTCCCACATCATTGTGGTGTTTGTTATGTGTGGCCCAGCCATGTATATCTACGCTTTACCCTTCCGAGCTGCTCCAATGGAAAAAGTTGTTGCTGTTTTCCATACGGTCATCTTCCCCCTGACCAACCCCATGATCTATACCTTGCGTAACAAGGAGATCAAAGCCTCGATATGGAAGCTGGTCAGTAAACACATATTTTGGTGTGGAAAATAAAACAAGAATATTTTGAAGTAAATAAGTGAGAGCTTGTTTATTTTTGGTTTGTTTGTTAATATAATTCTCTTAGGAACAGCTCCAGAGTGTACGCTATGTGGCAACATAATATTTATTAAGTAAGCGTCAAATAGTTTTCTTCTAATTATCAAAAAGCCTTGCAGTGACACTAGAACCCATATGGAACAATTTAGAGAACAATATTGTTTAAAGGGCTGAAGACAGTTGTTCTACGCAGTTTTACTATTAAAATACTGTATCTCTACAGAAATGAACTGGCAGGTGGGAACCACTTACTGAAACATCACTGAAGTTCTGCTCCAGATGGATAAAATCAGGTACCACGCATGTTAGATCAAGATTTCAGCCCATGTGTGAATCTCTGGTGTTGACACTGCCTGTTGTTTGACTCTCATGCAGCTCAGCTCCTGAACGGCTCAACTGCTTCTCCACAAAGGAAGAATGTGGAAGTCAGTGGGTGATCTGGCTCGTAGTCAGGTTTTGCCTTTTCATATAGCAGAGGAAGACCACGGACATCAGGAGTCAGCTGCCAGGCTCAAAGTGAACATAGACATAGTCTTATGGTAGCCACTAGTGGCAGGATTTGTCTGTCCAGGTAGAGACACCTACAGCATTGGAATTAGCCACTTAAGGATTCCTGTGTGTTTCCAGCAAGCAATTAGGACAATCCATTTTTAATGCCTACTTTGGGAAAAAAATAAACCACACCTTAAACATTTTTATCTTATTTTAGTACCTGCTTAGATTACTCTGTAATCTAATTCTGAGTTTGATTCCATGGTGGAATCATAGAATATCTTAAGTTGGAAGGAATCCATAAGGATCATCGAGTCCAACTCCCTGTTCCTCACAGCACTGCCTAAAACTGAACCATAGGACTCAAAGCATCATCCAGATGCTCCTTGACCTGGTGCTATGACCACTTCCCTGTTCAGCAAGAAACCACCCTGAAAGTGCAGAACCCTTTCCTAATCATAGAATCATAGAATAACCAGGTTGGAAAAGACCCACCAGATCAACAAGTCCAGCCATTCCTATCAAACACTAAACCATGTCCCTCAGAACCTCATCCACCTGTGCCTTAAACACCTCCAGGGAAGGTGACTCAGCTCCATTCCATTTCCCCAGGTCCTGTGCTCTCATCAGAGAGAGATCAGCACCTCCCGCTGCTGCTCACCTTGAGGAAGGTGCAGACTGTGAGGAGGTCACCCCTCAGCCTTCTCTTCTCCAAGCTGAACAAACCAAGCGACTTCAGCCACTCCTCACAGCTCTTGCACTGAGGCCTTTCACCACCTTGGTCACCTTCCTCAAGACACGCTCTTATACTTTGATGTCCTCCTTATGTTGAGGTGCCCAAAACTGCACAAAGGACAAGAGGTGCGGCCACACCAGCATAGAGGGACAATCCCTCCCTTCAACCGGCTCCCTCTGCCCTGCTTGATGCATCCCAGGACAAGGGTGGCTCTTTTGGTTGCCTGGGCACTACACTGTTGACTACTGTTCAACCAACCACACCCCTGATCCCTTCTATGAGGCTGCTCTCCAGCCTCTCATCCCCTAAGTTTTTGTATAAGCAGATCCTGTGGAACTGTGCACAAGTGCTGAGGAAGTCAAAATGTAATCACAGGATATTCTGTAATAAAAGATAAGTGAATGTCCCACAGCACAGACAAAAAGGGTGCCTAGATGCTGTGAGAACATATCCGAAGAGAAGACCCCAGACTCAGCAAACAGGATTGGAAGAGCAGAAGTGTCATCAAGAAATGTGGGACCTATGGAGACTGTAAAATCCAGTAACAATCAATGGATGGGAGTCTTTTTTCGAGACACTCAGCTCCAGCTGTAACATCTACTGGATATTAAACATCAGAAGAAGGAACTCAGATTCTTTTTTTAAAGTGGAACCCAGAGATGAGCCCTGTTGAGAAGGCATCTGCTCGGTTTCTACCATGCTCTAGGTAGGTAGTCTAGAATTACAAACAGGGCAGAACTACCACTGGTCCCAAAATCTCTGAATGAAACCCAGCTGTGTTTTACAGAGCCCCAGCAAACAGCACAGAGCTCAGCGTGAAGCAGGTCACCAGTGCGGGTCATCCAGCTCTCCTGGCATGAGACCAAAATGCTGGCCTCCCTGGCCATGGACACCCCATGACTCAGTGCCTGGAGAGATGCAGCCATCAAAGCTGAACAACTGGACTCGTCCGTATGACTCGGCCAAATGCCGGGTCCTGCACTTGGGGCACAACAACCCTGAGCAGCTACAGACTAGGAGAAGTCTGGCTAGAAAGCTGCCAGGAGGAGAAGGACCTGGGGGTGTTGATTGACAGTGACTGAACAGGAGCCAGCAGTGGCCCAGGTGGCCAAGAAGGCCAATGGCATCTTGGCTTGGATCAGAAACAGCATGGCCAGCAGGTCCAGGGAGGCTATTCTCCCTCTGGACTCAGCACTGGGGAGACCGCTCCTCGAATCCTGGGTTCACTTCTGGGCCCCTCACCACAAGAAGGATGTTGAGGCTCTGGAGCGAGTCCAGAGAAGAGCAACGAAGCTGGTGAAGGGGCTGGAGAACAAGAGGAGTGTCTGAGAGAGCTGGGGGTGTTTAGCCTGGAGAAGAGGAGGCTGAGGGGAGACCTCATTGCTCTCTCCAACTCCCTGAAAGGAGGTTGCAGAGAGGAGGGAGCTGGGTTCTTCTTCCAAGTGACAGGGGACAGGACGAGAGGGAATGGCCTCAAGCTGCACCAGGTGAGGTTCAGACTTGAAATCAGAAAAAAAATTTCACACAAAGGGTCATTGGGCATTGGCAGAGGCTGCCCAGGGAGATGGTTGATGTTGATCCCTAGAGGTATTTAAAAGACGGGTGGACAAGGTGCTCAGGGACATGGTTTAGTGGCAGATAGGAATGGTTGGACTCAATGATCCTGGAGGTCTTTTCCAACCTAGTGATTCTGTGGTCATGGCTACGCAACCCTAGAGGGGTGCAACTCTTGGACCTGAACTCAGCTGGATGTTCTGACACAGCAGCTTGGCACAGAGCCACAACAAAGGAGAAGGCAAAGGCTCCAAGTCATCCATATCCAGCATCCTTTGTGCCCCCTCAAGATGAATCTTCTCCCACAACCGTAACTCCATACCCTATGAGACTCAGAAAGACAAAGCAGAAGGGCGCAATGAGGTCTCTGTGTGACCATGGGGGAAAGACATAAGGAAAAACAGGAATAAAGACTTCCAGTAACATGAGAACAACTGAACATCTCTTTCCTGCTGCCACCCTGGTCTCTCAGGTGACATTACAGCCCCCCCCTCATCGCTGCTCTGCAAGCAGCTCACGCATGCTGTGGCACAGAGAATGTGACAGACTCAGCAGTCACAATCCTTAGAGGGGGTTTGCACCCTTGCTGAAAAGCAGGTGATGTGGAAATTGCAGATGGCAGTAAGAGAGGTGGCTCCTAAACTGGGGACGCACAAAGGGAGACGGAGAAAATGCAGTTCACCCTCTCTGCACGGGGATGGGCAAGTGTCAAGAAGGAGCAGGGCTGCCCTCTTCCACCTAAGGGAAGGCAGGGTGCTCACAAAAACAGGGCCCAACCCAGTCCAAGCGAGGAGTCCTCAAGCCACAATGTCCTTCAGAGCCCCTGACAGCTCAGGGAAGAGGAATTTGTAGCCGCTCTCCAGGGTGCGTTTTGGCACCACTTTCTGGCCCTCCAAGAGCATGGAGGCCCGCTCTGCACCGAAGACTGCGCGTACAGCCCAGGCGGGCACTGGCAGCAGGGCTGGGCGCCCCAGGGCGGCAGCGAGCTCCTGAGCGAAGGTGCCATTGGAGGTGGTGTTGGAGGATGGAGAGACCCCATTGAGGATGCCCTGCAGGGACTCGCTTTCCAGGGCATGACACACGATACCAGCCAGGTCCTGAATGTGGATCCATGGGAAGGGCTGGAGTCCAGAGCCCAAGGGGCCTCCTAGTCCCAGACGGAAAGGCCAGATCATCTGAGAGATTGCACCACCACCTCGGCCCAGCACCACCCCTGTGAGGAGAACAGAGTGAGAATAAGAATCACATCCCTCCGAAGGACAAAACCCCTGTCATCCCCAGGAATCAGTGCTTAGAGGGCTGGACTGGAACAGCACCCCAAGAAGGAGAGGCACAAGACCCGATGTCCACCTCCCTCTTCTTCCCCCTTCTGCCCCAGAGGCACCCTGAACGCCCCATCTCACCAGATCGCACTACAACACCACGAGTTGGGCTCCCAGGGATGAGAGCTGCAGCCTCCCAGGAGCTCACCAAGCGTGAGAAGAAGTCAAAATCACCCCCAGAACTGTCTTCAGTGTACTCGGCTGTGGGGCTAGGGCGGTAATAGCCTGCAGGTGCAACAACAGAAAAAGAACCAGGGTTGACACATGACACCAGCTACCCCCTCCCCAAAACAGAGACTCTCTCCTGCCTCCAGGAGCCCAGAACTTCATCACTCCATCAGGAACATCCCAACATGAACAGTGCACAGTCTCTCTGATTGCAATGCTGATAGATTTTTGGCAAGTTCAGCAGGATGCACCAATACTCAGGTTGGGCAGGCAGCCTCAAGAACCAAATATACCAGCAAGCAACACACAGAAAGGCATTTGCTCTTAAATAGGGCATCACAGATTCTGAACAGTGGCAGACTGCAAGCAGAAATGCAAAGCTGGAGATCTACAGGAGACTTCAGCTGAGGCTCTGCTCAGCCAGACAGGCTGTACAGGGTGCCTAAAGGCATTCACAGGAAAACAGAGAAAAGGTCCTGTACAAGACAATGCAGAGAGGACCCAAATTCCTCTCCAGCAGGACCAAAAAGCAGATCAAGGCTTGCCTAAACACAGCAACACTGATGGCAAAAAAAGTGGCATTTCGTAGAATCATAGAATCACCAGGTTGGAAAAGACCAACTGGATCATCGAGTTCAACAATTCCTATCAAATACTACAGTGTGCCCCTCAGCACCTCGTCCACCCATCCCTTAAATACCTCCAGGGATGGTGACTCAACCTCCTCCCTGGGCAGCCTCTGACACTGCCCAATGACCCTTTCTGTGAAATATTTTTTCCTAATGTCCAGCCTAAACCTCCCCTGGCAGAGCTTGAGTCATTCCCTCTCGTCCTGTCCCTGTCCCTTGGGAGAAGAGCCCAGCTCCCTCTTCTCCACAACCTCCTTTCATGTAGTTGGAGAGAGCAATGAGGTCTCCCCTCAGCCTCCTCTTCTCCAGGCTGAACACCCCCAGCTCTCTCAGCCGCTCCGCTTGTTCTCCAGCCCCTTCACCAGCTTTGTTGCTCTTCTCTGGACTCGCTCCAGAGCCTCAACATCCTTCTTGTGGTGAGGGGCCCAGAACTGAACACATGTCCCCCCAGAAGTGTGTATCCTGGAGGTTCACCTCTCCAGGTCAGCATTAGTCACATCTTGGCTGGGCCCATCCAATACCTACGCCGGTGACGAGGACCCAAGCACGGGGGGGCTGTTGAGCCTCAGCAATGGCTCTGGCCAAGGTCTTGGTCGTCTCAATCCGGCTGTTGAAGACTTCCCTGCAGAAGGCATCATCCCACCTGGAAAAGGAAAAGTCACTGATTATTCCCCAAGGACATCCAAGGAAACAACAGCAACAAGTAGGGAGACAGCCACACCAGCTCGCAAGCACAGATCAGGTGACATGAATTCCTCCCCACCCCAGAGCAGGGGGAGGATGTGGGATTTTATTAACATGTGGACTTTGGAAGATGGTGAGTCTCCACTTCCCACAAAACACTGTGAGGTTTGGATTGTCTTAGGACAAAGGAAGAGCTGGACATCAAAGCTGCATGTGGTGAATTCTTTCCAAGCACCCACTGGAGGCATTTCCAAAACCAGCTTCATAGGACAGGCTTTGGTTCTGATTTTGCATTATCAAAATGTAGGCATCTCGCGTGATCCTGGAAACCTGGAACTACTTTGAATGGCCTTCAACTGTCCATCCAGAAGGGAACATGTATTCCAAAGGTCTCCCAGAACATATCAAGCCCACAGAAATTGAGGATCTAGATGTCAACAGTCGTGTAACCCAAGTGCTTCTACCCTTCCACATTCTCTGGAAAACCCTGGGCTGTCTTGCCTTCACCATGCCCCAACAGCACTGCAGGAGATCAAGTTACCTGCGGAATGGGTTGAGGACATTCTCACCAGCCACGTTCACCACAGCGTCACACAAGGGCAGCCCAGAGTGAGACAATTCTTCCTAAGGAGGAGTAACAGAGTCATCACACTGCCAGCCTCTCCTCCACTCTAGCCTTCCCAACAGCCAACCAGCGTGAGTCCTAAGAACTCCAGCTAGCTCCTTCCTGACACTGCCAGGAGCACGCAGCGCTCATCCCAAAGACTACAACCCATGGAGCACCCATGAGCCCGAGTCCATCCACAACAGCCAGATTCCCAGATGCTGACTCCCTGTATGCCATGGCAGCCAGGGCAAGCGGGCTGGTCCCACCATCCCAGCAGGTCCTCCTTAATGCCTCCACTCTCCTCTCATACCCAGGTGATCCGGTCTCGGCCCCCTTGCCGGGAGACGAGTGTGACTCCATGCCCACGGCTCCGTAGCAGCTGTGTCAGGGCTGAGCCCACGAAGCCACTTCCCCCACCTACGAGAGAGAATCAGAGAATCATTTGGTTGGAAAAGACGTGTGAGATCATAGAGTCCAACTGTACTTGTCGACTACTAGACCAGATCCCTGAACAACTCATCTTTTAAACCCCTCCAGGGATGAAGACTCCGCAACTGCCTTGGGCAGCCTCAGCCAGGGCTTCACCACTCTGTTGGTGAGAAAATTTTTCCAAATACCCAGTCTAAACCTCCCCTGGTGCAACTCAAGGCTGTTTCCTTACACTCTATCCCTTGTTACTTGGGAGAAGGGACCAGCACCCACCTCATCACAACCTACTTTCTGGGACCTGTGCAGAGCAATAAGGTCTCCCTTCAGCCTCCAGACTAAACAGCCCCAGTTCCCTCAGCTGCTCCCAGAACAGTGGGCTCCAGCCCCTTCCCCAGCTCTGTTCCCTTCTCTGGATGCGCTCCAGCCCATCAGTGTCCTTCCTGCAATGAGGGCCCCAAAACTGAACTCAGGATTTGGGGTGTGACCAGCGCTGAGTGCAGGGGGATGATCCCCACCCCTCCTCCCGCTGGCCACCTCATGGCTGATCTAAGCCAAGTGCTGTTAGTCGCCTTGGCCCCCTGGGCCACTGCTGGATCTACTGGCACCTTCTCTACCAGGCAAAGAGAATCATAGAATCCCTAGGTTGGAAAAGACCTTTGAGATCATTGAGTCCAACCCTACTTCTCCACTGAAGAACCAGATCCCTAAGCACTTCATCTGCCTGCCTTTTAAACCCCTCCAGGGATGGGAAATCCACCACCACCCTGGGCAGCCTCTGCCAGTGCCTGAGAACCCTTGTGGTGAAGGAATTGCTCCTGATGTGCAATCTGAACCTGCCCTGGAGGCAACTTGTGGCCATTTCATAGAATCATAGAATCATCAGTTTGGAAAATTGACCTCTTAGATCACGAGTCCAACCATTCCTTTCCGCCACTAAACCATGTCCCTGAGCACCTCACCTACCTGTCTTTTAAATACCTCCAGGGATGGTGATTGAACTCCCTCCCTGGGCAGCCTCTGCCAGTACCCGATGACCTTTTCTGTGAAAAGTTTTTTCCTGATTTCCAGTCTGAACCTTTCCTGGTGCAGCCTGAGGCCCCTTGTCCTGTCTCCTGTCCCCTGGGAGAAGAGGCCAGCACCCTCCTCTCTACAACCTCCTTCAGGGAATTGCAGAGAGCAATGAGAATCATAGTACAGTTTGGGTTGAAAGGGACCTTAAACCTCATTGAGTTCCACCCCGTGTCATGAGCAGGGACACCTCCCACTGAACCAGGGGCTCCAAGGCCCATCCAACCTGGCCTTGAACCCCTCCAGGGATGGGGCAGCCACAGCTTCTCAGGGAAACCTGGGCCAGGGCCTCAACACTCACAAAGGGAAGAAATCCTTCCTTATATCAAGCCTAAATCTGCCCCTCTCCAGTTTACACCCATTCCCCTTCGTTCTGTCACCACAAGCCTTTACGAACAGTCCCTCCCCAGCTCTCTTGTAGCCCCTTCAGGTGCTGGAAGGTCACTCTAAGGTCTCCTCAGAGCCTTTTCTCCTCCAGGCTGAACCACCCCAACTCTCTCAGCCTGTCCCTGTATGGAGGCAGCTCCAGCCCTCTGATCATCCTTGCAGCCTCCCCTGGGCCCGTTCCAACAGCTCCATCTCCTTCTGATACTGAGGATTCGTGTCGAGCTCCTCACCCACCAGCACCCCCACCTCCTTCTCTTGCAGAGAAAGAACCTCACAACATTTTCCACCGGGAAAACAGA